>JAKEEE010000115.1:0-681690 GCA_021498325.1 Bactrocera minax | reverse complement strand
AGCTAACGGGGTGCGTCAGCTAGGTGGATGAAACGCTTGGGAACACCTAGTAGGTTTCATGCACTACCGTTATCAGCAACAATCACACATATAGGTTCACCAGGAGCGTGGCAATCCACTAGCGTGCACCATGGTGTATTTTGAGTAATTTTCAACCGTTTTTCACACTTTGACGCTCTCTAGCTGGATGACTGCGTCCACCAGGTGGTTCAAACGCTGCATATGAGTTAGTACGTTTTATGGGCTTTCATTATAACCAAAAACTGGCCAGCTACAATAACCAGGGGAGTGACAGTAAGCTAAAAAACACTTTGAATGGTGTACACGTCATCATTTTGGAGCAGCTGGAAGACGCATCTGATGCACCAGGTGCATGAAGCCTTCTTATTTATATGCGCGCATCCGTCCTCTTCCATTATAGCCATCGGTCGCCTGGATACGATGACCAGGAGCGCGGCAATATGGAAAAAACCGCGAAAATCGGAAAAATGCAAAAATGCCGGTTTTTCGCTACCCAGCTAAGTATGAAAATGACTTTGACGCTCTGTGGCTGGAAGAGTGCGTCCACCAGGTGGATCAAACGTTGTGGGTAAGTTAGTATATTTTATGCGCTTTCATTATCACGAAAAATCACCAGCCCGGGATGACGGGGAGCGTGGAAATAAGCTTCAAAAGGCTTTGAATGGTGCACACGACCACCTTTCGGTTCAACTGCCAGACGCACTATGCGTACTAAGTGGATGGAGCCTTCTTATATATTGTGCGCGCACAAGTCTACTAACATTATTGCCATCATTTTCCCGCCTATTATGACTGGGAGAGCGGGAATCGTCAAAAAACCGCCAAAATTGGGTTTTGGCAAAAATCGGCTTTTTTCGCTACCCAGCTAACGGGGTGCGTCAGCTAGGTGGATGAAACGCTTGGGAACACCTAGTAGGTTTCATGCACTACCGTTATCAGCAACAATCACACATATAGGTTCACCAGGAGCGTGGCAATCCACTAGCGTGCACCATGGTGTATTTTGAGTAATTTTCAACCGTTTTTCACACTTTGACGCTCTCTAGCTGGATGACTGCGTCCACCAGGTGGTTCAAACGCTGCATATGAGTTAGTACGTTTTATGGGCTTTCATTATAACCAAAAACTGGCCAGCTACAATAACCAGGGGAGTGACAGTAAGCTAAAAAACACTTTGAATGGTGTACACGTCATCATTTTGGAGCAGCTGGAAGACGCATCTGATGCACCAGGTGCATGAAGCCTTCTTATTTATATGCGCGCATCCGTCCTCTTCCATTATAGCCATCGGTCGCCTGGATACGATGACCAGGAGCGCGGCAATATGGAAAAAACCGCGAAAATCGGAAAAATGCAAAAATGCCGGTTTTTCGCTACCCAGCTAAGTATGAAAATGACTTTGACGCTCTGTGGCTGGAAGAGTGCGTCCACCAGGTGGATCAAACGTTGTGGGTAA
The DNA here is from genome assembly GCA_021498325.1 of Bactrocera minax. Lineage (NCBI taxonomy): Eukaryota > Metazoa > Arthropoda > Insecta > Diptera > Tephritidae > Bactrocera > Bactrocera minax. Next base: position 680,213 of record JAKEEE010000115.1, on the reverse strand, counting down.
GTTAGTATATTTTATGCGCTTTCATTATCACGAAAAATCACCAGCCCGGGATGACGGGGAGCGTGGAAATAAGCTTCAAAAGGCTTTGAATGGTGCACACGACCACCTTTCGGTTCAACTGCCAGACGCACTATGCGTACTAAGTGGATGGAGCCTTCTTATATATTGTGCGCGCACAAGTCTACTAACATTATTGCCATCATTTTCCCGCCTATTATGACTGGGAGAGCGGGAATCGTCAAAAAACCGCCAAAATTGGGTTTTGGCAAAAATCGGCTTTTTTCGCTACCCAGCTAACGGGGTGCGTCAGCTAGGTGGATGAAACGCTTGGGAACACCTAGTAGGTTTCATGCACTACCGTTATCAGCAACAATCACACATATAGGTTCACCAGGAGCGTGGCAATCCACTAGCGTGCACCATGGTGTATTTTGAGTAATTTTCAACCGTTTTTCACACTTTGACGCTCTCTAGCTGGATGACTGCGTCCACCAGGTGGTTCAAACGCTGCATATGAGTTAGTACGTTTTATGGGCTTTCATTATAACCAAAAACTGGCCAGCTACAATAACCAGGGGAGTGACAGTAAGCTAAAAAACACTTTGAATGGTGTACACGTCATCATTTTGGAGCAGCTGGAAGACGCATCTGATGCACCAGGTGCATGAAGCCTTCTTATTTATATGCGCGCATCCGTCCTCTTCCATTATAGCCATCGGTCGCCTGGATACGATGACCAGGAGCGCGGCAATATGGAAAAAACCGCGAAAATCGGAAAAATGCAAAAATGCCGGTTTTTCGCTACCCAGCTAAGTATGAAAATGACTTTGACGCTCTGTGGCTGGAAGAGTGCGTCCACCAGGTGGATCAAACGTTGTGGGTAAGTTAGTATATTTTATGCGCTTTCATTATCACGAAAAATCACCAGCCCGGGATGACGGGGAGCGTGGAAATAAGCTTCAAAAGGCTTTGAATGGTGCACACGACCACCTTTCGGTTCAACTGCCAGACGCACTATGCGTACTAAGTGGATGGAGCCTTCTTATATATTGTGCGCGCACAAGTCTACTAACATTATTGCCATCATTTTCCCGCCTATTATGACTGGGAGAGCGGGAATCGTCAAAAAACCGCCAAAATTGGGTTTTGGCAAAAATCGGCTTTTTTCGCTACCCAGCTAACGGGGTGCGTCAGCTAGGTGGATGAAACGCTTGGGAACACCTAGTAGGTTTCATGCACTACCGTTATCAGCAACAATCACACATATAGGTTCACCAGGAGCGTGGCAATCCACTAGCGTGCACCATGGTGTATTTTGAGTAATTTTCAACCGTTTTTCACACTTTGACGCTCTCTAGCTGGATGACTGCGTCCACCAGGTGGTTCAAACGCTGCATATGAGTTAGTACGTTTTATGGGCTTTCATTATAACCAAAAACTGGCCAGCTACAATAACCAGGGGAGTGACAGTAAGCTAAAAAACACTTTGAATGGTGTACACGTCATCATTTTGGAGCAGCTGGAAGACGCATCTGATGCACCAGGTGCATGAAGCCTTCTTATTTATATGCGCGCATCCGTCCTCTTCCATTATAGCCATCGGTCGCCTGGATACGATGACCAGGAGCGCGGCAATATGGAAAAAACCGCGAAAATCGGAAAAATGCAAAAATGCCGGTTTTTCGCTACCCAGCTAAGTATGAAAATGACTTTGACGCTCTGTGGCTGGAAGAGTGCGTCCACCAGGTGGATCAAACGTTGTGGGTAAGTTAGTATATTTTATGCGCTTTCATTATCACGAAAAATCACCAGCCCGGGATGACGGGGAGCGTGGAAATAAGCTTCAAAAGGCTTTGAATGGTGCACACGACCACCTTTCGGTTCAACTGCCAGACGCACTATGCGTACTAAGTGGATGGAGCCTTCTTATATATTGTGCGCGCACAAGTCTACTAACATTATTGCCATCATTTTCCCGCCTATTATGACTGGGAGAGCGGGAATCGTCAAAAAACCGCCAAAATTGGGTTTTGGCAAAAATCGGCTTTTTTCGCTACCCAGCTAACGGGGTGCGTCAGCTAGGTGGATGAAACGCTTGGGAACACCTAGTAGGTTTCATGCACTACCGTTATCAGCAACAATCACACATATAGGTTCACCAGGAGCGTGGCAATCCACTAGCGTGCACCATGGTGTATTTTGAGTAATTTTCAACCGTTTTTCACACTTTGACGCTCTCTAGCTGGATGACTGCGTCCACCAGGTGGTTCAAACGCTGCATATGAGTTAGTACGTTTTATGGGCTTTCATTATAACCAAAAACTGGCCAGCTACAATAACCAGGGGAGTGACAGTAAGCTAAAAAACACTTTGAATGGTGTACACGTCATCATTTTGGAGCAGCTGGAAGACGCATCTGATGCACCAGGTGCATGAAGCCTTCTTATTTATATGCGCGCATCCGTCCTCTTCCATTATAGCCATCGGTCGCCTGGATACGATGACCAGGAGCGCGGCAATATGGAAAAAACCGCGAAAATCGGAAAAATGCAAAAATGCCGGTTTTTCGCTACCCAGCTAAGTATGAAAATGACTTTGACGCTCTGTGGCTGGAAGAGTGCGTCCACCAGGTGGATCAAACGTTGTGGGTAAGTTAGTATATTTTATGCGCTTTCATTATCACGAAAAATCACCAGCCCGGGATGACGGGGAGCGTGGAAATAAGCTTCAAAAGGCTTTGAATGGTGCACACGACCACCTTTCGGTTCAACTGCCAGACGCACTATGCGTACTAAGTGGATGGAGCCTTCTTATATATTGTGCGCGCACAAGTCTACTAACATTATTGCCATCATTTTCCCGCCTATTATGACTGGGAGAGCGGGAATCGTCAAAAAACCGCCAAAATTGGGTTTTGGCAAAAATCGGCTTTTTTCGCTACCCAGCTAACGGGGTGCGTCAGCTAGGTGGATGAAACGCTTGGGAACACCTAGTAGGTTTCATGCACTACCGTTATCAGCAACAATCACACATATAGGTTCACCAGGAGCGTGGCAATCCACTAGCGTGCACCATGGTGTATTTTGAGTAATTTTCAACCGTTTTTCACACTTTGACGCTCTCTAGCTGGATGACTGCGTCCACCAGGTGGTTCAAACGCTGCATATGAGTTAGTACGTTTTATGGGCTTTCATTATAACCAAAAACTGGCCAGCTACAATAACCAGGGGAGTGACAGTAAGCTAAAAAACACTTTGAATGGTGTACACGTCATCATTTTGGAGCAGCTGGAAGACGCATCTGATGCACCAGGTGCATGAAGCCTTCTTATTTATATGCGCGCATCCGTCCTCTTCCATTATAGCCATCGGTCGCCTGGATACGATGACCAGGAGCGCGGCAATATGGAAAAAACCGCGAAAATCGGAAAAATGCAAAAATGCCGGTTTTTCGCTACCCAGCTAAGTATGAAAATGACTTTGACGCTCTGTGGCTGGAAGAGTGCGTCCACCAGGTGGATCAAACGTTGTGGGTAAGTTAGTATATTTTATGCGCTTTCATTATCACGAAAAATCACCAGCCCGGGATGACGGGGAGCGTGGAAATAAGCTTCAAAAGGCTTTGAATGGTGCACACGACCACCTTTCGGTTCAACTGCCAGACGCACTATGCGTACTAAGTGGATGGAGCCTTCTTATATATTGTGCGCGCACAAGTCTACTAACATTATTGCCATCATTTTCCCGCCTATTATGACTGGGAGAGCGGGAATCGTCAAAAAACCGCCAAAATTGGGTTTTGGCAAAAATCGGCTTTTTTCGCTACCCAGCTAACGGGGTGCGTCAGCTAGGTGGATGAAACGCTTGGGAACACCTAGTAGGTTTCATGCACTACCGTTATCAGCAACAATCACACATATAGGTTCACCAGGAGCGTGGCAATCCACTAGCGTGCACCATGGTGTATTTTGAGTAATTTTCAACCGTTTTTCACACTTTGACGCTCTCTAGCTGGATGACTGCGTCCACCAGGTGGTTCAAACGCTGCATATGAGTTAGTACGTTTTATGGGCTTTCATTATAACCAAAAACTGGCCAGCTACAATAACCAGGGGAGTGACAGTAAGCTAAAAAACACTTTGAATGGTGTACACGTCATCATTTTGGAGCAGCTGGAAGACGCATCTGATGCACCAGGTGCATGAAGCCTTCTTATTTATATGCGCGCATCCGTCCTCTTCCATTATAGCCATCGGTCGCCTGGATACGATGACCAGGAGCGCGGCAATATGGAAAAAACCGCGAAAATCGGAAAAATGCAAAAATGCCGGTTTTTCGCTACCCAGCTAAGTATGAAAATGACTTTGACGCTCTGTGGCTGGAAGAGTGCGTCCACCAGGTGGATCAAACGTTGTGGGTAAGTTAGTATATTTTATGCGCTTTCATTATCACGAAAAATCACCAGCCCGGGATGACGGGGAGCGTGGAAATAAGCTTCAAAAGGCTTTGAATGGTGCACACGACCACCTTTCGGTTCAACTGCCAGACGCACTATGCGTACTAAGTGGATGGAGCCTTCTTATATATTGTGCGCGCACAAGTCTACTAACATTATTGCCATCATTTTCCCGCCTATTATGACTGGGAGAGCGGGAATCGTCAAAAAACCGCCAAAATTGGGTTTTGGCAAAAATCGGCTTTTTTCGCTACCCAGCTAACGGGGTGCGTCAGCTAGGTGGATGAAACGCTTGGGAACACCTAGTAGGTTTCATGCACTACCGTTATCAGCAACAATCACACATATAGGTTCACCAGGAGCGTGGCAATCCACTAGCGTGCACCATGGTGTATTTTGAGTAATTTTCAACCGTTTTTCACACTTTGACGCTCTCTAGCTGGATGACTGCGTCCACCAGGTGGTTCAAACGCTGCATATGAGTTAGTACGTTTTATGGGCTTTCATTATAACCAAAAACTGGCCAGCTACAATAACCAGGGGAGTGACAGTAAGCTAAAAAACACTTTGAATGGTGTACACGTCATCATTTTGGAGCAGCTGGAAGACGCATCTGATGCACCAGGTGCATGAAGCCTTCTTATTTATATGCGCGCATCCGTCCTCTTCCATTATAGCCATCGGTCGCCTGGATACGATGACCAGGAGCGCGGCAATATGGAAAAAACCGCGAAAATCGGAAAAATGCAAAAATGCCGGTTTTTCGCTACCCAGCTAAGTATGAAAATGACTTTGACGCTCTGTGGCTGGAAGAGTGCGTCCACCAGGTGGATCAAACGTTGTGGGTAAGTTAGTATATTTTATGCGCTTTCATTATCACGAAAAATCACCAGCCCGGGATGACGGGGAGCGTGGAAATAAGCTTCAAAAGGCTTTGAATGGTGCACACGACCACCTTTCGGTTCAACTGCCAGACGCACTATGCGTACTAAGTGGATGGAGCCTTCTTATATATTGTGCGCGCACAAGTCTACTAACATTATTGCCATCATTTTCCCGCCTATTATGACTGGGAGAGCGGGAATCGTCAAAAAACCGCCAAAATTGGGTTTTGGCAAAAATCGGCTTTTTTCGCTACCCAGCTAACGGGGTGCGTCAGCTAGGTGGATGAAACGCTTGGGAACACCTAGTAGGTTTCATGCACTACCGTTATCAGCAACAATCACACATATAGGTTCACCAGGAGCGTGGCAATCCACTAGCGTGCACCATGGTGTATTTTGAGTAATTTTCAACCGTTTTTCACACTTTGACGCTCTCTAGCTGGATGACTGCGTCCACCAGGTGGTTCAAACGCTGCATATGAGTTAGTACGTTTTATGGGCTTTCATTATAACCAAAAACTGGCCAGCTACAATAACCAGGGGAGTGACAGTAAGCTAAAAAACACTTTGAATGGTGTACACGTCATCATTTTGGAGCAGCTGGAAGACGCATCTGATGCACCAGGTGCATGAAGCCTTCTTATTTATATGCGCGCATCCGTCCTCTTCCATTATAGCCATCGGTCGCCTGGATACGATGACCAGGAGCGCGGCAATATGGAAAAAACCGCGAAAATCGGAAAAATGCAAAAATGCCGGTTTTTCGCTACCCAGCTAAGTATGAAAATGACTTTGACGCTCTGTGGCTGGAAGAGTGCGTCCACCAGGTGGATCAAACGTTGTGGGTAAGTTAGTATATTTTATGCGCTTTCATTATCACGAAAAATCACCAGCCCGGGATGACGGGGAGCGTGGAAATAAGCTTCAAAAGGCTTTGAATGGTGCACACGACCACCTTTCGGTTCAACTGCCAGACGCACTATGCGTACTAAGTGGATGGAGCCTTCTTATATATTGTGCGCGCACAAGTCTACTAACATTATTGCCATCATTTTCCCGCCTATTATGACTGGGAGAGCGGGAATCGTCAAAAAACCGCCAAAATTGGGTTTTGGCAAAAATCGGCTTTTTTCGCTACCCAGCTAACGGGGTGCGTCAGCTAGGTGGATGAAACGCTTGGGAACACCTAGTAGGTTTCATGCACTACCGTTATCAGCAACAATCACACATATAGGTTCACCAGGAGCGTGGCAATCCACTAGCGTGCACCATGGTGTATTTTGAGTAATTTTCAACCGTTTTTCACACTTTGACGCTCTCTAGCTGGATGACTGCGTCCACCAGGTGGTTCAAACGCTGCATATGAGTTAGTACGTTTTATGGGCTTTCATTATAACCAAAAACTGGCCAGCTACAATAACCAGGGGAGTGACAGTAAGCTAAAAAACACTTTGAATGGTGTACACGTCATCATTTTGGAGCAGCTGGAAGACGCATCTGATGCACCAGGTGCATGAAGCCTTCTTATTTATATGCGCGCATCCGTCCTCTTCCATTATAGCCATCGGTCGCCTGGATACGATGACCAGGAGCGCGGCAATATGGAAAAAACCGCGAAAATCGGAAAAATGCAAAAATGCCGGTTTTTCGCTACCCAGCTAAGTATGAAAATGACTTTGACGCTCTGTGGCTGGAAGAGTGCGTCCACCAGGTGGATCAAACGTTGTGGGTAAGTTAGTATATTTTATGCGCTTTCATTATCACGAAAAATCACCAGCCCGGGATGACGGGGAGCGTGGAAATAAGCTTCAAAAGGCTTTGAATGGTGCACACGACCACCTTTCGGTTCAACTGCCAGACGCACTATGCGTACTAAGTGGATGGAGCCTTCTTATATATTGTGCGCGCACAAGTCTACTAACATTATTGCCATCATTTTCCCGCCTATTATGACTGGGAGAGCGGGAATCGTCAAAAAACCGCCAAAATTGGGTTTTGGCAAAAATCGGCTTTTTTCGCTACCCAGCTAACGGGGTGCGTCAGCTAGGTGGATGAAACGCTTGGGAACACCTAGTAGGTTTCATGCACTACCGTTATCAGCAACAATCACACATATAGGTTCACCAGGAGCGTGGCAATCCACTAGCGTGCACCATGGTGTATTTTGAGTAATTTTCAACCGTTTTTCACACTTTGACGCTCTCTAGCTGGATGACTGCGTCCACCAGGTGGTTCAAACGCTGCATATGAGTTAGTACGTTTTATGGGCTTTCATTATAACCAAAAACTGGCCAGCTACAATAACCAGGGGAGTGACAGTAAGCTAAAAAACACTTTGAATGGTGTACACGTCATCATTTTGGAGCAGCTGGAAGACGCATCTGATGCACCAGGTGCATGAAGCCTTCTTATTTATATGCGCGCATCCGTCCTCTTCCATTATAGCCATCGGTCGCCTGGATACGATGACCAGGAGCGCGGCAATATGGAAAAAACCGCGAAAATCGGAAAAATGCAAAAATGCCGGTTTTTCGCTACCCAGCTAAGTATGAAAATGACTTTGACGCTCTGTGGCTGGAAGAGTGCGTCCACCAGGTGGATCAAACGTTGTGGGTAAGTTAGTATATTTTATGCGCTTTCATTATCACGAAAAATCACCAGCCCGGGATGACGGGGAGCGTGGAAATAAGCTTCAAAAGGCTTTGAATGGTGCACACGACCACCTTTCGGTTCAACTGCCAGACGCACTATGCGTACTAAGTGGATGGAGCCTTCTTATATATTGTGCGCGCACAAGTCTACTAACATTATTGCCATCATTTTCCCGCCTATTATGACTGGGAGAGCGGGAATCGTCAAAAAACCGCCAAAATTGGGTTTTGGCAAAAATCGGCTTTTTTCGCTACCCAGCTAACGGGGTGCGTCAGCTAGGTGGATGAAACGCTTGGGAACACCTAGTAGGTTTCATGCACTACCGTTATCAGCAACAATCACACATATAGGTTCACCAGGAGCGTGGCAATCCACTAGCGTGCACCATGGTGTATTTTGAGTAATTTTCAACCGTTTTTCACACTTTGACGCTCTCTAGCTGGATGACTGCGTCCACCAGGTGGTTCAAACGCTGCATATGAGTTAGTACGTTTTATGGGCTTTCATTATAACCAAAAACTGGCCAGCTACAATAACCAGGGGAGTGACAGTAAGCTAAAAAACACTTTGAATGGTGTACACGTCATCATTTTGGAGCAGCTGGAAGACGCATCTGATGCACCAGGTGCATGAAGCCTTCTTATTTATATGCGCGCATCCGTCCTCTTCCATTATAGCCATCGGTCGCCTGGATACGATGACCAGGAGCGCGGCAATATGGAAAAAACCGCGAAAATCGGAAAAATGCAAAAATGCCGGTTTTTCGCTACCCAGCTAAGTATGAAAATGACTTTGACGCTCTGTGGCTGGAAGAGTGCGTCCACCAGGTGGATCAAACGTTGTGGGTAAGTTAGTATATTTTATGCGCTTTCATTATCACGAAAAATCACCAGCCCGGGATGACGGGGAGCGTGGAAATAAGCTTCAAAAGGCTTTGAATGGTGCACACGACCACCTTTCGGTTCAACTGCCAGACGCACTATGCGTACTAAGTGGATGGAGCCTTCTTATATATTGTGCGCGCACAAGTCTACTAACATTATTGCCATCATTTTCCCGCCTATTATGACTGGGAGAGCGGGAATCGTCAAAAAACCGCCAAAATTGGGTTTTGGCAAAAATCGGCTTTTTTCGCTACCCAGCTAACGGGGTGCGTCAGCTAGGTGGATGAAACGCTTGGGAACACCTAGTAGGTTTCATGCACTACCGTTATCAGCAACAATCACACATATAGGTTCACCAGGAGCGTGGCAATCCACTAGCGTGCACCATGGTGTATTTTGAGTAATTTTCAACCGTTTTTCACACTTTGACGCTCTCTAGCTGGATGACTGCGTCCACCAGGTGGTTCAAACGCTGCATATGAGTTAGTACGTTTTATGGGCTTTCATTATAACCAAAAACTGGCCAGCTACAATAACCAGGGGAGTGACAGTAAGCTAAAAAACACTTTGAATGGTGTACACGTCATCATTTTGGAGCAGCTGGAAGACGCATCTGATGCACCAGGTGCATGAAGCCTTCTTATTTATATGCGCGCATCCGTCCTCTTCCATTATAGCCATCGGTCGCCTGGATACGATGACCAGGAGCGCGGCAATATGGAAAAAACCGCGAAAATCGGAAAAAATCAAAAATGCCGGTTTTTCGCTACCCAGCTAAGTATGAAAATGACTTTGACGCTCTGTGGCTGGAAGAGTGCGTCCACCAGGTGGATCAAACGTTGTGGGTAAGTTAGTATATTTTATGCGCTTTCATTATCACGAAAAATCACCAGCCCGGGATGACGGGGAGCGTGGAAATAAGCTTCAAAAGGCTTTGAATGGTGCACACGACCACCTTTCGGTTCAACTGCCAGACGCACTATGCGTACTAAGTGGATGGAGCCTTCTTATATATTGTGCGCGCACAAGTCTACTAACATTATTGCCATCATTTTCCCGCCTATTATGACTGGGAGAGCGGGAATCGTCAAAAAACCGCCAAAATTGGGTTTTGGCAAAAATCGGCTTTTTTCGCTACCCAGCTAACGGGGTGCGTCAGCTAGGTGGATGAAACGCTTGGGAACACCTAGTAGGTTTCATGCACTACCGTTATCAGCAACAATCACACATATAGGTTCACCAGGAGCGTGGCAATCCACTAGCGTGCACCATGGTGTATTTTGAGTAATTTTCAACCGTTTTTCACACTTTGACGCTCTCTAGCTGGATGACTGCGTCCACCAGGTGGTTCAAACGCTGCATATGAGTTAGTACGTTTTATGGGCTTTCATTATAACCAAAAACTGGCCAGCTACAATAACCAGGGGAGTGACAGTAAGCTAAAAAACACTTTGAATGGTGTACACGTCATCATTTTGGAGCAGCTGGAAGACGCATCTGATGCACCAGGTGCATGAAGCCTTCTTATTTATATGCGCGCATCCGTCCTCTTCCATTATAGCCATCGGTCGCCTGGATACGATGACCAGGAGCGCGGCAATATGGAAAAAACCGCGAAAATCGGAAAAATGCAAAAATGCCGGTTTTTCGCTACCCAGCTAAGTATGAAAATGACTTTGACGCTCTGTGGCTGGAAGAGTGCGTCCACCAGGTGGATCAAACGTTGTGGGTAAGTTAGTATATTTTATGCGCTTTCATTATCACGAAAAATCACCAGCCCGGGATGACGGGGAGCGTGGAAATAAGCTTCAAAAGGCTTTGAATGGTGCACACGACCACCTTTCGGTTCAACTGCCAGACGCACTATGCGTACTAAGTGGATGGAGCCTTCTTATATATTGTGCGCGCACAAGTCTACTAACATTATTGCCATCATTTTCCCGCCTATTATGACTGGGAGAGCGGGAATCGTCAAAAAACCGCCAAAATTGGGTTTTGGCAAAAATCGGCTTTTTTCGCTACCCAGCTAACGGGGTGCGTCAGCTAGGTGGATGAAACGCTTGGGAACACCTAGTAGGTTTCATGCACTACCGTTATCAGCAACAATCACACATATAGGTTCACCAGGAGCGTGGCAATCCACTAGCGTGCACCATGGTGTATTTTGAGTAATTTTCAACCGTTTTTCACACTTTGACGCTCTCTAGCTGGATGACTGCGTCCACCAGGTGGTTCAAACGCTGCATATGAGTTAGTACGTTTTATGGGCTTTCATTATAACCAAAAACTGGCCAGCTACAATAACCAGGGGAGTGACAGTAAGCTAAAAAACACTTTGAATGGTGTACACGTCATCATTTTGGAGCAGCTGGAAGACGCATCTGATGCACCAGGTGCATGAAGCCTTCTTATTTATATGCGCGCATCCGTCCTCTTCCATTATAGCCATCGGTCGCCTGGATACGATGACCAGGAGCGCGGCAATATGGAAAAAACCGCGAAAATCGGAAAAATGCAAAAATGCCGGTTTTTCGCTACCCAGCTAAGTATGAAAATGACTTTGACGCTCTGTGGCTGGAAGAGTGCGTCCACCAGGTGGATCAAACGTTGTGGGTAAGTTAGTATATTTTATGCGCTTTCATTATCACGAAAAATCACCAGCCCGGGATGACGGGGAGCGTGGAAATAAGCTTCAAAAGGCTTTGAATGGTGCACACGACCACCTTTCGGTTCAACTGCCAGACGCACTATGCGTACTAAGTGGATGGAGCCTTCTTATATATTGTGCGCGCACAAGTCTACTAACATTATTGCCATCATTTTCCCGCCTATTATGACTGGGAGAGCGGGAATCGTCAAAAAACCGCCAAAATTGGGTTTTGGCAAAAATCGGCTTTTTTCGCTACCCAGCTAACGGGGTGCGTCAGCTAGGTGGATGAAACGCTTGGGAACACCTAGTAGGTTTCATGCACTACCGTTATCAGCAACAATCACACATATAGGTTCACCAGGAGCGTGGCAATCCACTAGCGTGCACCATGGTGTATTTTGAGTAATTTTCAACCGTTTTTCACACTTTGACGCTCTCTAGCTGGATGACTGCGTCCACCAGGTGGTTCAAACGCTGCATATGAGTTAGTACGTTTTATGGGCTTTCATTATAACCAAAAACTGGCCAGCTACAATAACCAGGGGAGTGACAGTAAGCTAAAAAACACTTTGAATGGTGTACACGTCATCATTTTGGAGCAGCTGGAAGACGCATCTGATGCACCAGGTGCATGAAGCCTTCTTATTTATATGCGCGCATCCGTCCTCTTCCATTATAGCCATCGGTCGCCTGGATACGATGACCAGGAGCGCGGCAATATGGAAAAAACCGCGAAAATCGGAAAAATGCAAAAATGCCGGTTTTTCGCTACCCAGCTAAGTATGAAAATGACTTTGACGCTCTGTGGCTGGAAGAGTGCGTCCACCAGGTGGATCAAACGTTGTGGGTAAGTTAGTATATTTTATGCGCTTTCATTATCACGAAAAATCACCAGCCCGGGATGACGGGGAGCGTGGAAATAAGCTTCAAAAGGCTTTGAATGGTGCACACGACCACCTTTCGGTTCAACTGCCAGACGCACTATGCGTACTAAGTGGATGGAGCCTTCTTATATATTGTGCGCGCACAAGTCTACTAACATTATTGCCATCATTTTCCCGCCTATTATGACTGGGAGAGCGGGAATCGTCAAAAAACCGCCAAAATTGGGTTTTGGCAAAAATCGGCTTTTTTCGCTACCCAGCTAACGGGGTGCGTCAGCTAGGTGGATGAAACGCTTGGGAACACCTAGTAGGTTTCATGCACTACCGTTATCAGCAACAATCACACATATAGGTTCACCAGGAGCGTGGCAATCCACTAGCGTGCACCATGGTGTATTTTGAGTAATTTTCAACCGTTTTTCACACTTTGACGCTCTCTAGCTGGATGACTGCGTCCACCAGGTGGTTCAAACGCTGCATATGAGTTAGTACGTTTTATGGGCTTTCATTATAACCAAAAACTGGCCAGCTACAATAACCAGGGGAGTGACAGTAAGCTAAAAAACACTTTGAATGGTGTACACGTCATCATTTTGGAGCAGCTGGAAGACGCATCTGATGCACCAGGTGCATGAAGCCTTCTTATTTATATGCGCGCATCCGTCCTCTTCCATTATAGCCATCGGTCGCCTGGATACGATGACCAGGAGCGCGGCAATATGGAAAAAACCGCGAAAATCGGAAAAATGCAAAAATGCCGGTTTTTCGCTACCCAGCTAAGTATGAAAATGACTTTGACGCTCTGTGGCTGGAAGAGTGCGTCCACCAGGTGGATCAAACGTTGTGGGTAAGTTAGTATATTTTATGCGCTTTCATTATCACGAAAAATCACCAGCCCGGGATGACGGGGAGCGTGGAAATAAGCTTCAAAAGGCTTTGAATGGTGCACACGACCACCTTTCGGTTCAACTGCCAGACGCACTATGCGTACTAAGTGGATGGAGCCTTCTTATATATTGTGCGCGCACAAGTCTACTAACATTATTGCCATCATTTTCCCGCCTATTATGACTGGGAGAGCGGGAATCGTCAAAAAACCGCCAAAATTGGGTTTTGGCAAAAATCGGCTTTTTTCGCTACCCAGCTAACGGGGTGCGTCAGCTAGGTGGATGAAACGCTTGGGAACACCTAGTAGGTTTCATGCACTACCGTTATCAGCAACAATCACACATATAGGTTCACCAGGAGCGTGGCAATCCACTAGCGTGCACCATGGTGTATTTTGAGTAATTTTCAACCGTTTTTCACACTTTGACGCTCTCTAGCTAGCACACGGTAGATGGACCAAAACACGGGGATGGCGAGCTATTCTCCTACACTTATTAATTATTCTTCTTTCCCCCTTCCCCACCCACCTCAAGACAAACTACTTACATCCTACCAAGTTTTCGGCCTCATTCCGCAAGTATATTATTGTTTTCTAAATACTATTTTTAAGATGAAATTGATTAATAGTTGACCTGTGAATCTCTGTGCCCTACCTAAGCGCGCGCTTGCAATGTATCAATGTTAAGGTTAAGCGGGTCCTATGAATTTCCTTTCATTGCAAAAATCTTATTGGGTGGTTGAGAATTATAAACACAGAATGTTAATGAATAGAAAAGACGCAACTGCGACAGACCATTTTTTTTTCATTTAAATTGTAATTTCAATTTAAATTAAATTGTGGTTTTCACGTAAGGAACATCGAAAAACTTAACTTGGCAAAGAAATATACACCATGCAAAAATGGAACAATATTTCAATATGCAAAGGATCACAATAAATCTCTAGATAAATAGAGCGTGTACCCACAATCAATATGGGAGAGGTGGTAAACGTGAAAGAGTTCAACTGTATACGGTTATTTACATTTACGCTCGATCCGTGAAATTCATGCAACTTAAATTTCGTTTTTCGTTTTATTTTATTAAATGGAACCTTAGCAAATCTCAATTCAGTTACTTTAATAGCATATTTTACTCACTGGGATAATTAATATATATTCATATGTGTATTAAATCCAGGGAACATTTATGCGTATATGTATATACACATATATGACAAACAAACACGTTCACAAGTACACAAATGCTAATATTTATTTCCCCTTGCCCTGAACAAACAATGAAGCGATCTCTTAATTTTTTACTTTATGCGAGAACATCAAGAAAGAAGCAACTAGAACGGTCGCAGGCAAGCAGGGGTCAGGAGGCATAGTGACCCATAAATATTTGAATGACTTATTTGACTTGACTTCTTATTTGAATGACTTAATTAATAGGGAAGCCTCTGTTGAAATGTCTCTTTGCATGGGGAAAGACGTAGCAGAAAAAGCGAGCGCTCGCGAAGACAAATCTGAGTAATATTGTGTTGTTGGGAAAAAAATGAGTTGTGGCAAAACGTTGAAGATAAGCAAATGATCATCGATGATTATCACTTCCATTACCCCTGATAAGTTTGCAAACAAACACACAGATGAGCTCGCACACGTGTTGACGCCGAATTGTGGAAGTTTTCGCGGATCGCACAAAATTTTTTTGAATCGATAATCTTGCGAGAATGTCGGCTATGCTGTCACTTTTGTCCTTTTTGCAGTGCTAGGTTATAGAAAAATGACTTAAGCTATAATGTAATTTTTGATTTAGTTACAGTTTCATGACGTTGAGTTTAGATATACTGGGCTAAATCGAAAATCTATCAAATAATGATATTAAATAATCATATAAAAGCGCTATATGGAGTATGCTTAAAATAAATAGAAGTAATTAAGGATTTAATATAAATGGTAATTTAACATAAATTTTTTTCATAAAAAACTTAAAAAACTACTAAAAGTGCGATAAGTGCGATAAGTCAAATAAATACATCAGAAGGATAAAATTTCGCAGCCAAGATAGTACGTAAGGCCTTCAAAGTAATCCGTGTAAAAATGGGCATGGCATGCCATGGGCATGGCACCGCTCGCCTTTAGGTGAAATCTTATATCTCAGGAATTACTTGACTAATTTCAACCAAATTTAGTGCATAGCATTACTTTAATATCCCTATGCTACGTTGTGAAGATTACCGAAATCGTGAAACAACCACCCCTAATTCCCATATAACCAAATTTTTAATTCAATCTTTTTTCACTTTGCAGTATATAACTCAAACACCAATTAAGATATTGAAATAGAAGTTTACAAAAATTTTGCCCCAAAGCTGTGTTCTGCCAAAAAATTGTGAAAATTGGAATACATATCTTCAAGCCCCTAGATACGAATATGTAGACCTCAGAGCGTGTATCTTTTACTTTTACTGAAAATATCGGTCAATCTGTATCAATGTGTAATGTGTAAATTCAGATGAAATTCATGCCCAAAATTGCTAAGGTCGAATTAATACTTCCCCTAGCCTCATGTAATTAATACAAAAAAATTTCGAACTTTCGGATGATTTTTTACCGTGTTTATCGGTTAATATGTAAGATATTTTAGCAAAATTAAATAAACATATAATCTTGAGTATACTAAAGTTTGGTGGCAAAAAGTATATTACATATGATAACGATATGATGCTACATTATACTACATAAAATTAATATCATTGCTCTAGCAGACTCTATGCCGAATATTTCGATAAAATTTGGAGTTATCTTAATAAAATTAACTGGAAATGTATTCTCAAGCATATCTTAGTTTAATGCCAGAAGTAAATACTATCTGCTCAGACCTTCCCCTAGCCCCAATGTACCATATACAGTAATTTCGGACTTTTCAACTATCCCTAAATCGAAGAATAGAAATTAAGTGTTTGATTTGCAAATTGATTTGCAAAAATGTTTAATATAAATTGTTGCCAATACTTGAATATATTTCCCCGCCTTTGATCTTTTTGAATTGCGAGAGTATAAATTGTTCGGTTACACTCGAACTTAGCCCTTCCTTACTTGTTAATATCAGGTTTTGCCAACACTTGAACAACACTCTGTCTGTCTGATTGCTAGAGTAAAACTGTATAGTCCTCCTGATATATGGCAACTGTGATCCAAAAATTATCGAAATTGGTGCATACCTTCCTCAGCCAATAAATTTCTCTAACGTCCATATACCGAAATGATGATTTCATCGATTCGTTTGACTATATAGCGGTCAATATGTAAGATATTTTAATAAAATAGCTCAATAAGATATCTCAATATAATTGGGATAGATATTTCATTAAATTTGATTTCTTCGCAGAATTCGATTCTGTACCAAAATTTGGTGGTAACGGTTCATAACTTTCCTCTCTCACGTGCAGTTATGCTACGAGTACGTACTACGGTGAGTTTAAGTCTGGAATCCAGATGTTGCAAAATATTAATGTACACATTTAGATACATAAATTGATTCATCACATTTATAGCATTGCTGGTGTTACATTTCCATCATGAGTATAGATTTATTCCTTTTGAGTTTCTTTTTAATTCGTCAGTTTGTTCCCATTGCATTTACTAATACCTTCGTTGCCTTTTAGGTAGTCTTATTTTACCTTCCATTTGCCTCTTCCAATACTTCCATTCTTTTGTAGCTCCGGTACAAAATCTTATAAAAATCTGCGTGTTTTTCGCTTCGCTTCACACCTTTGCTGTACCTAAACGGAACCAAAACATTTTTGTATTTACTCTTTAATTCAGAGCGGCATTCACAAGGTAGTTCTTTGAGAGTTGAAAGTGTGCATATATGAAGCAGTGTATTATGTAATATAAGTTTTATGTGCTATAAAAACATATCCTCGTTTAGTTATTATTTTGTGTTCAATTGTTAAAATTTTTTTTCTTTGTTGTTTTTTATTCCACTTGAGTGACTTTCTGTTTAAACGTCATAATAATAGTATATAAAACTTCATCATATAAGTGTTGTTAAAGAGTGAAATAATGTGAATATTAACATCTATAGGCAAAGGAATGGAAAAGCGGCAAAGCGTAACCATCAACCAACTCTGAGACCGCATTAAAATTAAACTTAAATAACTGTTAAAACATTCCTAAATATCTTAGAAATATTTGGTGTATGTATTAAAAATAATTTGAGTAGTGCAATTGCTGTCAATTTAGCAGAAATCTTGCCAAATTGATCACTAAAATTACAGGGTATATTGTGTTTCTTGATCATATATATTTATACGTGCATAAAGTTGAATGTTGATTAGCTTTATAAGTAAAAGATTTTGTTTAAGAAGGAAATGTCAAACACTGTACATTCGTGCGAAAGTTTGTTTCATAATAATATTTGTGCTTACAAGACGGCATGATAGTTTTATTTTGCTTAAATTGCTTAGTTTTTGTATCTAACCAGATGGAAGCCAAACGATTGCTCCTGTATATTCAGGTGTTGTTATAAATAATATGTGTGTATTTCACATTTTTTCAGAAAAGTATTTTTCAGTATATTCTAGTTGCCACAATGTTTCTCATCGTGAAAAACGATCTATTTTTATATTCCTGTACTTATTTATTTACAGATAATTTTTAAAATTCATTAACTAGTGTTAGTTAAATAAAGTTTTCTCAAAACTTTTTACTTATGTACACGTTCCATATAATGAATGTAATTGAGTTTCTGCTAATGTAAATCTTTATAAAAGTCCACTAATTTGTTCTTACAAGTCTAAAATATAATATTGGCAAATTTAAACTATTTTTAAACTGTAAATAGTTCATCAGCAAAATTATTGAAACACGCAACATTGATGTTAACGGTTTATTTTCCGCGGTTGTGAGGCACAACAAACCTAATGGCCATTAGACCATGAAGAAATGTTACTTAACTCAAGGTCAGGAAACTTGAAAGCTGGTTAGTTTTAATAGCAAGTTTCTTACCATTCTCGCTAACGTGGTACATATGTAATAGTTGTAGTATACCGTTAATATGTGAGTATATTTTTTTTTCGAGTTGAAATAAAAATGATCAAAATGAATAGAGAAATTACTTAGTCGCGATCATATAGTATAACGTCCACATAATAGCTTGATAAAAATTTAGAAAACTTATGCATCTCAATGAAACATAGTAGACACACATGCTTCTATGTGCCAAGGTATAGTTTGATTATCAATTCTCGTATTGATATATGTATGGTACATCCATTCTCAAATTAATTAACATGCCAACATGGCTTTTCCTTATTTTCGTGAATTGAAAGATTGATTGTGAAATATTAGAAGATTTCTGCAAAAACTTGCTATGAAATGTGGCGTTAAATTTTGTGTTTAATAACCACTTATGTATCCAGGTGATAATGGCAAATTGTATGTCTCAAAGAAATGTGAAAACAATTTTTCCATTTTTTCCATTAATAACCAATAACCAATAGTAACGTAATAACACATAGTACCGTGTTCCTTGGCACTATAAAGAGATTGACATTGCAGATAGGCGTAATCGGAATACTACTACGCCCATAAAATGCCGTTAAACGAAAACCTAAAAGGTGGTATAATTAAACTACATATTAAGACACAAAACCGTAATTTGGTAGTAAAAAAGGGGCATCTGTGGTCTAAAAATTTTTCAAATCAAATTGAATAATTGAGACCCCCACACTCTAATAGATTTCATGTACATATCTCTCACACCACTAAAGCTATGCCAACCAAACTTGCTGAGCACAATTTCTTTTACCACCTACTAATACGGTGTGTAAACCAGTGAATTCGGATAATACCCGTTCCATCCGCATATAACGGTTATGTTGACCGCTGCTAAAAGCGTGATAACTCACTAAAGAAACACGATGGAAGCATTACTTTTTACAGCAAAGATGGTGTAGAATGCATTCATAGGAATCGGTGTAGAAATTTAGCAATGGATATAGCGCCGTCCACTTTAAGGTGAAATTCTATATCTCAGGAATAGTTCCTTCGAGGTATGCCGATTTTTACCGTATATATCGGTGAATATATATGATATTTTAGCAAAATTAAGTGAACGAAAAATATTAGATATACTAGAGTTTAATACTGACAATGTGCGAAATAGGTAAACGAATTACCCCTAACTCTCATATACTACATATAATGATTTTAATTATTCTAGCAGATTTTATGTCGAATATTTCGGTAAATGTGTGAGTTATCTTTATAAAATTACTTGGAAACATATTCTCGAGCATACTTGCGTTTAGTGCCAAAAGTAAATGCAATTAGCTCAGACCTTCCCCTAACCTAAATGTACCCGATATAGGTAATTCCGATTTTCCAGCTGATTTTTAACCTTTTATGTTGGTCAATATAATATTTTAATGAAATTAAGTGGACATTTTTTCTTAAACACAACGCGGTTTAGCGTTAATATGAATGACATCGGTCTAGACTTTGGTCTTACTAATATAATGATTTCCGTTTCTCTGGTTGACTTTTTCCTTATATACTCAAATTATTAAATTTAGCCCATTTGGTTGAGTGTATATCACTTATGTATCTCATTTGAGTTAAATATGTTGATTTTAATATAAATATCTCGGACGAGACGCAAAATGTAGAACTGAGACTAAGTGAGTCTCTGACCAATAATATAATTTAGTATGATACCAACTATGCTTGTAATCTTTTTGCGGCTTTGTTGAATAATGAATTTTGAACTAATTTGTAAAATGTTTTAACAGAAAGGTTTGTCAAGGTCTGAAAATAGTTCAGCGTCTTTGAGCCTCACAAATTACGAAAGTATAAAATGTTCGGTTACATCCGAACTTAGCTCTTCCCTACTTGTTTTAAGTAGTTTTTAAAATACAATCTATATCATTGTACATAATGAAGGTACTAACCAATTAACTTATGACTAGATTTCTACAGATTTTTTTTTATCATAATATATTTATTAAAAAGTGTTATATTTATTTGAAATGCATTCTAAATACTTTGTAAATATGGCAACCCATTTGAGTATTAGGTCAAAATGTTTAGAAAAGTTTAGGGAAAAGTTTTGACTAAGGCAGAAGCAAACACTTTTCGATCTAATAGCATGCAAGTTAGCTTATTTTATTATCTTCTTTAAATTTTTTGGTAAAATATGGCCCGTAGTGATTTTAGTCTCTCGAACGCGATTAAACTTAGTTTTGCCATTTTATTTAATTCTATTTCATTATTCGGACTAACTTAAGTCAGTGGTCAGCCTAGTTCATAGCTGGCATATTCTTTACTCTCGATAGTGTTGCTGTAGTAAGAAATTAAAAAGAACAAATAAAACAAATATGAGAAATTCTTTGGTTTTTTTCGTAATTACAATATTCTTTTCAGTAGTTTAAAATTAGTTGTTAAAGTGAAAATCTTTGAAAATAGTTGTTTTTGTACACTTATATGAAAGTTATTTTGGGGTTCGTCCTTAACGAAAAAACAAAATAAAAGAACATCTATATTTCCATGATTATATTGATGATAGACATTGGAGATCGGTTTCGTATGTGCAAGAATTGTTTGGATTGTTTTTTAGTCAAAATTTTTGCATTGAAATCCTGCGCGGTTTCCTCTCATGTGTTTTCCTTTTCATTTACAGTGATACTGTCGGTTATGTAAATTCAATTATGCTAATGCTTCTGTATTCGTGACACTATCGATTCGCTGTATTTGCCAAAACTTTCAAATAGCTTGCCGCTTTTGGATACATTAAATGTTAATTTTCGCCACTATTTAGAAATATTTTACATTTTAAAAGATGTATCAAATTATATATATATATATACATATGAACGCATTCGCAAGGCAACATGTAGGAAGAAGTACTACTATTTAAAAAACAGCTGAAAAGGTTGTTGTATGCAAACGCTTTTTAGTCACTTAGTCGAAGAAACCGAGAGGAAAATTTTGTTTAAAATTTCGGCTATCTTAAGTTATAACTAAACCTTAGCTTTAGTCTTGTTAAACAAACTAGCTTTTTGAGTAGTTCAGTCAATTTGCTATAATCATCTCTAAAAAACATTTTTCCTGCTTCCAAGGGTAAAACGTAAACAAAAATAAAAATTCAGGCCCACAAAAACTTTTTTTTTGTTATGATTTTCGTCAATAAGTTCTCTGGCTACGGCGCTGGCGATAGTTGATTTTTTATGCCAAATGAGGTAAAAAGTAGTAAGCAGTCTTACTTTGCGTTTATTTTATCCAATCTCAGTGATAGTTTTATATCTCAATGTTCAGTTATTAGATTAGGTATATTGTTCAGGAAGGCCTTTTTTATAGTTTCTGCCTTGCTTCTCGGAATCCTGGTACGCATCCGCTGAACGGAAGCCATAATTCTCCCACTGCTGCTCAAACAAAATATTTTTATTAGCTTATATTTTAATAGCTTCAATTGCGAAGATTTTAAAAACCTTTGTACTCTTTTCGTAGTTGTTATAGCCCGAAACGACTTTCTCAATCCTTTCCACTTCGTACGTGCATGCTGAGAACATTTTCGTTCGAGCTTCGCTCAGTCACCATACACCTAGTATGTATAATCATTTTGGTCAACATTTGAAATATTTTTACAAAACTATGTAAGAAAGTGATTCGAAACCGAAACTAAATTAATCGGTTAAAATCTCCCTCACACCTTCATATGATGAGTCCACTAATATTTGTCTTTACCTAAACTAAGCTCTTCCTTACTTGAATGTATGTATATTTGTGTAAAGATTTGTATATGCATATAAGCTGGTTAGCTACACAACTACTTTTTCCTTGGTTGGGCGGTTTTACCTTCGCTTTTAATACCTTACTTCCATCCGCTTGGTCAAGTTTTAAATTATATTAATTATATATATATTAATTATAATATAATATTTAGAGGATTTAATATTCCTCTGCTTGTTATTTATTGCTCTATTGTAAGAAATTGTATCTGTAAATGGCGCAGAAAAGTTAGTGAGCTGCAACTCCAGGGAATATGGAGGAGGCATGCATCAAAATATTTTGTGACATTTCTTGTTCATTGTAGACATCGGCTTTATCACCATGAGCGAATATAGATTTTGTTCATATATTACATGATACTAATGCTATTTACTCGAAACTTTAAGATTTCTCTTACAAATAAGCTTAATGGATTATGTCATTTCGAAATATTTTTTAAACTTATTTTAGTTACATAGATACATAACATACAGTTTTTTCTTAAATAATTAGTTCTGTGGTGTATTTTTTTTTTGATTTTCGAAATATTAGTAAAACATAAATTATATAATAATATATACCATATATATTATATGGAAATAGTTCTTTGATTTGCAATACATTTTTTTAAATATAGATAATATTTAATATTTCATTGCAGTTTCATCAACGAAGAGGCAAAATACTTGAAAGAGAATGTCATATTTTATAATATGTCAGCGAGTAAAATATATTTATATAGTCGCTCTTCTACTAACCATAATGAACGTAAGATGAATTGCATGTGTACTCTTGTATTACATACATATGTCTTTAGATAATAATTTAGAGTATTAAGAGAATATTTTACATTTCCGTTTCCATTTAAATGTATATAAATATGTATATTTATTTTGATGTTCTTTGGAATTTGATAATTAGTGTTATTTTATTACTGCTTATAGTTTTATTTCCCTAGTATAACGAAGGTTATGAATTCTTCCGTTGTAGTCAATCTAACAAGTAATACTTCCTTATCCAACTTTCTATTTATTTTGAAGTCGAGTTCATATATTCGTGCTTCGCTATCTGTAGGTTAAATATTGTTGTAGATACATATATACACAAGTGCAACTACAAATGTGTAGCCAGTCATTTTCCAACTGTATCGGAGGTTAGCCAATCTTGAATTAACGGAAGTAATATTGCGTATACCATATCGATTGCACTTCTTTACTTATCAAGAATAGCATCTTCTGTTTACATGTTGAATCGTGGACGGGAAGCATGGAGTGAGGTCTTGGAGTATGTATCTGCGTACATCTACGAGCAGAAGAATGCTTGGGTTAAGTCACATACAGTCAAACCCGGTTAAGTGTCACAGCGTGATGAAATGTTTAGAGGTTCCTGTTACAACTTCCCAAAGATAGCGACCAATTTTCGTTTCCGTCTACGAAATAAGGTGCAAAAACAATTGAATTGAATAATTTCAATACGTATTCAACTTCGCACATTTCTTTGCTTCATTCGTAATTGTAAATAAGTGAGTACCGCCTACTGTAGTAGCATCTTAAAATTTCGCAAAATTAGTTTCATCCGATGAGCAGCTACTGCTGCTGTTAACAAAGAAGTGGAATAATTTATAGGTTTTACTACTATAATGAGTGTTCTGTAACTTTTCGCAGTCCACGTACAACGCAGTCATATGTAATAATGCATCTGAATATATATGTATTCGATGCAAAACGTTGTCCTAAAATAATTAAACTGGTGTATAACCATTTTGTTAACATTCTAAAATTTATGCAGAATGAATAATGCATATAAACGCATATCCGTATAAGCTTATAGAGATAACTTAGAGGTCTATTATTCCATATAAAACGTTCTATTGATATCATGTAACCATAAGAAAATAAATTCAATAAAATCTTCTATACGTGATGGATTTATTATACACAACCACATTAGTCTTGAATAGAGTGATCGATCCTATAGAATCATATCTGACAGTTATTAGTATTGCAATATGAGCTAACATTCATTATGTCACTAGTCATCACTCTTGACAGCAGTAACAATTGAGTCATCTACCGAGAATACAGTTTCCGGTACAAGTATATCAACTTCCAATATAAATCGAAGCAATAAAATAATAAGAAATCCAACCATTCCGAAAACTGCAATAAGAGTTGATAATCATAGCAACAAAGGCGGCGAGAAAAATGGAGACCGTTCAAAACAGTTACTTATGGCATTGTCATCCAAATCATACATTAGTAAGCCAAACTCAACAACTCCCACACCGGTTAAACATACAAAACGTGCTGGCTCCGCTGCCGAAATAAAACATAAAGTATGCAAATTTATTTACAAAAGAGTTTCACATTTTTTATTTAATTATTTTGGCAAATTTAGAAAATAAACAAAGAGAATTTAAATCGAACCGGAGATGTTGCAACACGTGGAAAACTCCGTCAAGAAGTGGTCAGTGAATTTGTGACTGTGCTCTCACATAAACATATTGATTTTTATAACCGTTCTTTTTAATATAGGACCACATTCCAGACTCATCAGGACATATTCCTTATCGGATAAGCCGCCCACATCTAGGACTGTCGGGATACGAATCCTCTGGAGTAACCTCAAGTTCAAATTATGGCGGAGATGACTACCACAATTTGTCCTATGAGTCAGATAAGTGGCCAAATGACTACTGGGAACGTGACTATAACAAACATTTCCTTTATAACAACACTCGAGTACACCGTAATTTTTTCCTTACAATTGTTTTGTGCATCCGCATGCTATACCTTAAATTGTCTTTGACAGATATTGAAGCTGAATGTCAGGATGATTACATGAAAATTCGAATTGGATTCAATGCTACCTTTAGTGGACTAATATATTCAGCTGGCTATGCATACGATCCCGATTGCATGTATATAAATGGTTCAGGTCGAGATTATTATGAATTTTTCATTCAGTTGAATCGCTGTGGAACTTTAGGAAAAAATGCACTTCATGAAGAAAAAAGGAAAAATCCAACCGTAATGACATCAAAAAAATATATATCTTTTTATTCTCAAATTTGGTTTTGTCCCAGAACTTTATGTGGAACACTGTGACAGTACAATACAATCCACTCATAGAAGAAGAATATGATGAACATTTTAAAGTCACCTGCGAATATGGATACGATTTTTGGAAAACAGTGACCTTTCCATTTTTAGATGTAGAGTAAGTTGTAAAACAAGTAAGTTTTAAAATATCATTAACAGATATTTGAATTTTATCTCAAATAGAGTAGCTACAGGCAACCCCGTCGTCTTTACTTTAAGCCCACCAGAGTGTTATATGGAAATACAAAATGGATATGGGATTGGAGGACCACGTGTCACTGGACCTGTGCGGGTTGGTGACCCGCTTACATTGATAATTTACATGCGCAGCAAATACGGTTTGAATTATTAATATTTAAATTTTTTATTAAAGCATGTATTCAAACAAATAATAATAATAACAATTTTTTATAGATGGTTTCGATATTGTTGTAAACGATTGTTATGCTCATAACGGTGCTAACAAAAAGATTCAACTTATTGATGAATACGGTTGCCCTGTGGATGATAAGCTAATTTCTAGATTTCGAGGCTCTTGGTCTGATTCGGGAATATTCGAAACACAAGTGTATGCATATATGAAGACTTTTCGCTTTACAGGCTCACCAGCACTGTATATAGAATGTGATGTACGAATGTGTCATGGCCGATGTCCGGTAAGATCTAAACAGAAAACTGTTTTTGTTTTAAATATATTTTTCCAGGCATATCTTACGACATATATTTAACATTTTCTAGAGTCAGCCATGTCACTGGCGCAATTTGAAAACTGTATCTAAACGTGATATATCGAATTCAACAATACTCAATTTACAATCAGCATTTGGCTCAACCTCGTCTGAAGTAGAGAAAACAAATTCATCACAAAATCCTGAAGATAGTTTAGAAGATGATATAATGACTATATCGAACTCAGATAAACAACCTGCTTCGTTATCGGAGAATTTGAATCTGTTTCAATCATTACGTGTACTCCAGGAGGGTGAGTCCGATGGAGATGGTGTTTACTCACATTCTCGTCGGTTGGAGCCTCTAATAAATCAAACATGCATGAAAACGACTACGTTTACGGCGTTAACAATAACAGTTTCTGTAGTTATGTGTATACTCTCGGGTACATTAGTCGTAACTTGTTCTCGGCTAAAGAGGCGCAGTAAAGATGCATCTTTATATGAAACATACATCAGTCATAAAGGGCAAATTGACTAAAAATTGACTAACCGCTTAATTCATTAAATTAATGCTAAGTAAATATGTAAATATAATTTTTTCCTTTAACATGACCATGGTTAATTAAAGGGAATATAAAATAAACTAATGACTCCTAATTTCATTTTTGCACCAATGGGAGGAGCAAAACTACTATTTTTCAAAAAGCATCAGGTTTAAAGAAGGGCAACAGGTTTAAGGAAGAATTCCATCAGAGATACTTTGGAGGATGATTGTCAACTGTTTGAATTTCTAAGCTAAAATACTTGATATCATAAATAAACACTGTCATATCGATATCACACCAAAGAACTTTAGAAAATGTAATATTACAATCGGGAATATTTTTGGGAAGATTGTCACAGTTTCTTTTTGAATGCAATATGTATTGCATGTATAGAAAATATTGCTTCTACCGGTCGTACTTCTACGAAAACAATTTCTTACTTAATTTTGTTCACATAACGGTTAATTGAGAATTTTAAATACTTTCAGTGATTTCGTATATTTCGGTAAGGTGAATCTAACGTATCGTATCGTCTACCCATTATTTTTATACTCCGCAACATGTTGCAACAGAGTATAGTAGTTTTGTTCACCTAATGATTTTTTGTAATACCTTAAACTAATCGAGATAGATATAAAGTTGTACATATATAAATGACCAGGGCGGCGAGACGAGTTGAATTCTCGGTGAACACAGGTGACTTTCTGCCCGTTCATCTGTGCAAGTGATAACTTGAGTAAAAATTAAGGTGTCTTGATGTATATATAGTGCTATAACTTACACCAAATTAGGACACAAATCTGTAAAAGCGTTCTATACTTGCTGAGGGCTAGTCTTTTGGTAACACCTCTTCATACACTGGAAAAATTAGTGAAATCAGATGATAACCATGTTTACCTCCTATACAAAGGTTATGTTGAAAACTACTAAAATCAGTCTGATTCTTTCACTTTACAGTATATAACTCAAGCACCAATTAATATATCGGAATAAAGCTTTGCAAAAATAGTGCCCTCAAGGTATGTCATTTCCTGCCAAAAAAATTCGGAACTTGGAATAAATTTTTTTCAGCCCCAGAAGCCGAATATGTGGATCTCAGTGCTTATAATTGACTTCTTATCGAAAATATCGGTCAATCTGTTAGAAATAATAATGAAATTCAGAAAGCATCTTTCACTCGTAATAATGTGCTCTTGTCAAATCAAAAATGACTAAAATCGGGTAAATATTTCCCCTAGCCACCATACACCTAATATGAGAATTTTTAAAATTGCGGTTGGCGTTATACCGTGTATATTGGACAATAAGTAAGATATCTTAGCAAAATTAAATAAACGTATAATCCTGAATATACTGTAGTTTGGTGGTAAAAATCAGTAAATTCGATACACGAATTAGCCAACTCCCATATACTATATATAATGATTATCGTTATTCTAGTGGACTCTATAAATAATTTGTCTTACTTAGATTGACTTTATGAGTATACAATCTAAAGCAAAAGTTTATATTCATATATATTTTCGCTGAATAATAAATGTTGAATTCTTTCGCAACTTTTTTTTTAATATAAAGCTTTGCCAACACCTGAAAATATTCCCCCGCTTTTGATTCTTGCAAATTGTGAGTATAAAATGTTCTGTTACACCCGAACTTAGCCCTTTCTTAATTGTTTAATTGATTACTTGACAAGGTTAGTATTTAATGAAGCTGTAAATGTTACTATTTAAAGAAGTATTAAAAAAGTTGTCATGCATTCTGAATAACAGAGATATGTATTTGCATTGCATTATTCCAAATATGGGAGAACGATTGCGTGTTTTGACTATGTGTATCATATCTTATGAGGAAGCTCCACAGCCAACGACAGAAGCAAGTCCCTATGGCAATATATTATTTATAAACACTAATTTTAATATGAGTACCTTCATATTAACAAAATCTGAAAGATTTGCAAGCCAGGTGGTTGTAATGGTTTTGTAATTTACGACAGAGAATCACAACTTCATCTCCGACGACTAGAGATAGCATAAAGAATCATTCATGCCGTATTCCTGCTGGAATCTTTTAACCTTCGCTGTGAATTCAATGATTTCCTTAAGTAACGTAATCCGAGGAGAACCTCATGGGACATATTTGCAAACCAAACATCTAGTATTTAGAAATAACAGCAACAACAAGGGAGGAAATTGTGCGGTGTTACAAACTGATTTTAAGCAAATTTTATCCTAAGAAGAAATCACTCTAATTGTAAAGTGGTGACCTTAAAGTCCTTGGGAGCTATTCAAAGAAGGCTATAGCGAATGATAGATTAAAGATGAAGTATATCGAACTCATAAAATCTATATATAGAGCATACAAACGCATAAATACAAGAAAAGAAAATACAGAGAGGTGCAGAAAATATTGCTAAAAACATCAGCGAACGCATTTAATTGTGTAGTGAATGGGAACATCATCCAATTGAAAGTTCTCTTCAAAACCGCTTAGCTAAAAAGAACTAAGTTCGAGCAGAGCAGAACATAAGACACAAATCAATAATAGGAATTATAATTATAGAAAATACATGAACATAAACATCCTTCCAAATGCTTGAATATTTATTTATATGCTTGAATATAAACTAAAATTTTGCATGAAACCAACAATTAGAATCTGCAAAATTTTCATTAGCGTAACTTTATTAATTTTTATTTCAATTATTAGTACCATTGCTAGATTTGTGTGAGTGATGAGAAAGTAATGATTTGTGATATTAGCTGTCTTCGATTCCTCAAGCGTTGGAGAGTAGTGAATCTAACAAATTATACTAGTTGTTTAACCAAACTAACAGTACTTGGGTTACAACCCTGTACTAACTTGTTCTCTGACGCATGCGCAATTGTGTTGCGCTTCTTTCTTTGATGGAGGAATTCTTCCTTCCGCAACAAAGATAATTTTAGTAACTCTTAGTTTCAAGCTTTACGCTTTCTACAAACAATTATGACTTATTTCAAGACTTAATTTTTGAAAATTAATAAAAAAAAATGTATATCTTAATTTTTGAGAGTAAATTGTTATATGAGCCATTAACAATGGCAAAACTAGTTTAAAATGTGTAAAACAAAACTTGGTAGCATTGAAGATGACGATTATAGGACTTTATTGAGGTATCCGCATACTCTCATGTATCATTTGAACTCGATAACTTTGTTCTTGGTTTTACAATCAAATTTTTTGACAAGATAAGTGCGCAAAGCTATTCTTACTATTTGCTATCCAGTATATCAAATTGTTGCCGTAAAGCAACACTGTGTATATTACATACATTCATGTATACGTAGTTTGGAAGCTATTTTCTGATGTTCACAAAACTTTATATTTCATCTTCTAATTTTATTATCTTCATTTTAAATATTTCAATCGTATGCAAATCTAATATAAACGGGAGTATTCATTCAAAAGGAGTGTTTTATCATTGTTTATGCATGTGGATAACTTCAAAAATAGTATTGCTACGTATGTATATATGTACACATAATTAGCATAATTAGAATAAAGTTCGCCCATAATAGTATTTAATATTACGTTGTATAACAAAGCAAGGGAGAGCTTCATCAGTTTAGAAGTTCTCTTATCTCTATATGTGTCCAATATCTCTAGATTGTTTCCTTTACGAGCTATAAAAGTATTTTTAATAATTATGTTAGAAGTGAATATATGACACCTAATTTTCACATTTGTAGATATATATGAAAACACAATTACTTATTAAAATAAAATTACGCAATGACAAACTTTTGCATATGTATGTATATAAGTTTTGATGGAATTATAGCTGTTGAGCTATTCTATTATAGCTTTGTAAATTTCAATTACAATCGTTAATTTCGGTTTTTGAATGGAAAATACGCTGACAGAATTATTTCAAATATTTAGCACTGGAAAGAGTGGAATCTAATCCCTACAGATTTTCTATGTTTAAACTTGAGTCAAAAAACAAAATTTAAATCTTGTCTTAAATATAATACTGTGAAAGTATATATTTGTGTATAAATATATTTACTGTATGCTAATTGAAACATTGGGCAATACTTTTCAATTTAGAAACTTTATTGATTTAAAATGTAATCGGTTTCTTACGTCTATGCATGGAAAAGATATAGAAGGAAATCTTTCTATTAGCAAAAAATATCTATTGTAGTTGACTAATACTAGATAGGGTCTCGTTAACTATTCGTATCGATTTCGCTTAGGAAGTGAAAGGTGGCTGCGGGTCATTAGGGTAAGTGTATCCTTTTGGTCCGGAAGATGGTGGAAGATATTCTTTTGGTGGTGATGGTGGTGGTGGAGGATGCGCTGGCGGTGCTGGTTTATTCGTTGGTGGTGGAGGGAGATACTCTTTTGGTGGTGGGGGAGGTGGACGTTTTGGAGCTGGTGGTGGAGGTGGTGGAGGGCGCGCGGGAGGAGCTGGTTTATTGGTTGGTGTGGGCGGCAGATATTCTTTTGGTGGAGAAGGTACTGGTGGTGGTGGAGGGGGTGGTGGACGCTTGGGTGCTGGCGGAGGTGGTGGCGGAGGACGTTTTGGTGGTGGTGGTGGTAAATATTCTTTCACAGGTTCCGGTCGACTTTCAAATGGGGTTTTGGGAGCCTCATAATGGTATCCACTTTCATCTTTGGCGCCAGCACCTAGGCCAGACGAAGCTGGAGCAAAAGAAGATGAGCTGGCTAAGGAACCGGCACCACCAAGGTTCGAAGCAGCTCGGTTGGATGAACTGCTGGAATAAGATGCAGCTGGAGCTGAGGCGGTTTGATGATTCGAAACATGTGAATAGGAAACGGAGGGAGCTGAAGCGGATTGGTAAGATGGACCATTTGACGAAAATGCAGCTGGAGCTGAGGCGGTTTGATGACTCGAACCATGTGAATAGGAAACGGAGGGAGCTGAAGCGGATTGGTAAGATGGACCATTTGATGAAAATGCAGCTGGAGCAGAGGCGGCATGATGTGAAGAAGCAGCTGGGTGAGACCCACCATGTGAATAAGAATTTTCGGGTGCTGAAACTGCTTGATAAGATGATGCTGCTTGGTAAGCAGATGGAGCTGCTTGGTGAGTAGAACCAGTAGAAAATGATGAAGTAGGTGCTGAGGCGATTTGATAAGACGAACCATGTGAATAAGAAGCTGTTGGAGCTGAGGCAGCTTGGTAGTTTGAACCATGTGCTGGACCTGAAGATGATTGATAAGAGGGGCCACCTGAGTAAGAAGATGCTGGTGCTGATGCTGATGCTGCGTGGTAAGATGAACTACCCGAATATGATCCGGATGCTGCAGGAGCTGATGCGGATTGGTAAGATGAGCCACTTGAATAAACAGCAGCGGGAGCTGAAGCAACCTGATAAGAAGAGCTGCTAGACCCAACCGATCCATATGAGGCGGCAGGAGCTGCTCCAGCGCTAAAAGTTGATCTAGTACCTTGATAGTCTGAGGACCCTGAATATGATTGAGGTGGAGCTGAAGCAGAGTGGCTATGGGAAGCCGGGATATCTACAATTGCTCCGCCGCTTGGTTTGTTATAGTGATATCCATCATCCTGAAGGTTATCACTATGCGAGAAAAGGTGGGACACATCAGCTGTGACAGCCACCACCAAAGTAAAGACTAAAAGTAATCTCTGCAAAGATAACAAATACATTTATATGAGTTTCATTTTTCTATCATTATTATCTTTTATAAATGTGACACTATACTTACCATAATTTCTTGTCTAATTCTAATCCACACGATGAATGTAGACGACTGACTGTGTTAAACATTCAGATGTGGTAATTATTTATATCAGAGCAAACTCACTATTATGGTAAGGACTGGGACGGTTTGATTGCTGGCGGAGTTCCCTTGGCCTCACCGTCACCAAATATACCAATATTAATTTTTGCTATGACAATGTTATCGATGAGTAACATGTTAAGCCAGTTAAAAAGAGAGAGGTTTTGAAAAGAAGTAATCCAACCGGCTTCGCAGGCGACACCCAAACCAAAATTCTTAATGATATATTTTGGTATGCTTAAGTTAACCAAAAAATTGTTTGTTTTGCGATTTTGTTCTCATTTTTTCCATCTTCGTTCTGATTTTAATTAAAATTGAATATGACCGTAGGTGATGTTATGTTATATTTGCGTGACGTTCTTTCATTACCATATTGCTGAAACAGAAACATATTATTTAATATGTAGATATACACACATATATTTCAGTAAAATAAAAATTAAATTAGAATATTATATGTATGTGGAAGAATAATGACGTCCAGAAGAGTAAGAACATATTCAGATAATACGCAAATTGTGAACAGAGCTTGTACAAAACCCTAAAATAATTAGCAGAAAGTGAGAAAAAAAAAAACGTGTGTGCATTAGCGTAATTTATAATACTACCTTTTTAAAAATTCATGTTTTTATTCAAAAGAATTATTAAAATTTATTCTTTTTATGAAAGAAATCCATGGAATCTTCATTTTTAAGAAATAAGATGCTATGTATGATAATTTACCATGCGCTGATTTGCTTTTGATGACAACAACTTGGGGACAGGTTTTTTATGGGTTTCTTATTTTTGAGCATAATTTAAGATTCAGTAGTTGGACGTGAAATTCCTGCTTGCATTAAAGCGGTTGTGGTTAAATTTACGAAAATCACATTGAATCATACGTTGAAATTGGTTTAACCCTTATATGAGTGCAAACATGTTATTCAATGTTGCCTAAACGAGTTTATTAAAAAGTTGTGATATCCACATACTATCATAAATGTATCTTTTGTTGTAAACTAAATAGAATAAAACTATTAGATTTATTAATAAACATGTTTGACAACTGATGGTTAATTTAGCAATATTCACTTTTATTTCACTTATTGCGAAAAAAGTCTTAAAGTATACCTATAAAATACAAGTAAGGAAAGGCTAAGTTCGGGTGTAACCGAACATTTTTACCCATGCAATTTGGATCAAAGACGGGGAAATACTTTTAGGTGTTCGCAAAACTTTATTGTAAAAAAATGTTGCAAATGAATTCAATTTACGTTATTCGACGAAATTGTTAGTGGAATGCAATCATATTTGACATCATATTAACTTTGACTCTAGGTCATATACTTATAAAATCAGTCTAACTAAGACAAATCACCTATGCATATTCATGATATTGGTGCTGTCGAAAGGTACAGTAGCCATAATTCTTATTACCAAATGACATAATATTATTCGAAATTTTCTTATTTTATATTATTAAGACATCTTTTATGGAGATAATTGCAATATAAACTCAACCATAGGTATGAAAATTAACATATTATGTATATGAGGTAAGAGTCAACCAATGGGACGTAAATCATTACATTAGGGGCACGGGGTTTAGCCCAAGGTCTAGACTGATTTCGTTCATATTCAGCGCTAAACCTTATTTTGGTTAAAAAAAACACCTTATTCCTTTAAAATATCACACATATTGACTTATGCAAACGGTTTAAGGTCAACTGGAAAATCGGAAATCCCTATATCGGATATATCGGGGCTAAGGGAAGGTCTGACCAGATTAGAAGAACAGATTTCCAGTAAATTTTATTAAGGGAACTGAAATTTTGACAGACATAGCATCAGGAAAGACGTTATCTGAATTTCATTAAGATATCTTACATATTGACCGATATATACGGTATAAAAACAACCGAAAGTCCGAAAATTGTTATATCAGGTGTATGGAAGGGGAGTATCTACCCGATTTTACCCGGGTAATTTTCAAATTGTTAGGTCTTTTGCCGTCAATGAATAGTGTCAGTCGATTTGAATATCGAATTTGCTTTTATTCTGTCACTTTATCAGAATTGGTTTAACATTATGACCGCTAAGCAATTTTGACTTCATTTAAATGGTTTGTCATATTCAGTATCAGTCTCATTGAAATAAACTTCTTAATTAAACTCTTTATCTTATACTTATAATATTATTATGGTGTGAAGTTCAGTTAAAAGAAAAGTAAAGCCTTCTGGAAGTTCATTCGTTTTAGACAAGTGTGCTGGATTATTCCCTTATATGTACAATATAATGAATAACGATATGGCTTTTGAGTTTTTTCTAAACGAAACTTTCTTATTGATATTAACACCTTTAGTACTTTTTTGCTATTAAAGATATAGTGACCCACATCACCATGGTTTTGCCTATGAGTCGGTCGGATGTCAGAATATTAAGTTGACATTATATATCCTCATCGAAGGTCTTTGATATGAAAATAATAAAAGTAATACATTTATTTGGTCATCGTTTATTATTTTATTCATTTATGCTCAGCTGATATATGTTCATTTCCAAGATATGTGATTCACAATATTAACTAATCTTCCTTTTCATGCTTACGTACTTCCTTAACCGAATAATTGATACAATAAAATACTATTTTAGAAAAATTTATGGTTTAATATGAAATATATTATACTATAAGTAGATTTGCACCCCTTCAAATGTGACGAATATTCGTTAATGTATTATATTGAACAATTTTTATACTCTCTCAACATGTTACAACGGAGTATAATAGTTTTGTTCACTTAACGGTTGTTCATAACCCCTAAAACTAATCTAAAGGTCCCATAAACCATTAAGGACATATCAACCGAACTTGCTGAGGACAAATCCCTCCGACAGATTCTTAGACGGTGAGAAAATGTGTGAAATCGGGTTATGACCACTCCCACTTCCCAGATAACGGTTATATTGAAAACTACAAAAAAAAAAGCTCTAACCCACTGAAAAAACACGCCAGAAGCATCAGATTTCACAGCAGTATGGTTTCAAAGGCTTCAAAGGAGTCTGTATAAAAATGTGACAAATAGGCACTGTCCACTTTTTGGTGATATTCTATATCTCGGGAACTACTATACCAATTTCAACCACATTTCGTACATGACATTCTAATTGCATCCTTATGTTATCTTGTAAAAAAGGGCGAAATCGGAAAAGACCACACCTACTTCTCATGTAACACCATTTTAAATTCATTCTGATCCTTTCACTTTGCAGTATAAAAATCAAGCTCCTGGATTATTATGGATTATGGATTATTGGAATGTAACTTTGAACAAATAGCGCCTTCAAGATATGCCATCTCATGTGTTAAAAATAGTTGAAATCGGCTTATAACATTTAAAACCACCATATACCCAATATAAAGGCCATAGTGCCCATGGTTGACTTTATATCGAAAATATGGGTAAATCTGTGAGATATTATAATGAAATTCGAGTATTATCTTTCCATATTAATAATGTGGTCTTGTGTCAAAAATGAGGGAAATCGGGTAAATACTTCCCTTAGCTCCCATATACCTAAAATAGGAAACCTAATATAAGAATTTCAAATATCTGGTGAGCTTTATATGGTATACATCGGTAAATATGTAAGATATCTTAGCAAAATTAATTGAATTTTTAATATTTCATATACCATAGCTAAATGCCGAATATGTATGACATCGGTCTGTGAATTATCCCAGCTCCAATACACTACTCAGCAGATTCTTCATAAAACTGCGTGGAAACATGTTCTCTTGTGTAGACCTTCCCAAAATATCCAAATATACCAGACATAATGATTTCCGACATTCCAACTGACTTTAAACCGTTTATGTTGGTCAATATGTAATAATAATAATATAATAATTACATTTTCTTTGGTTGACTTTTTCCAACTTGCCACTTTGGTTGAGTTTATATCGCATATATCTCATATATCTCATTTTAGTTAATTTGGTAAATTTTAATATAAATATCTCAGACACGAAGCAAAATTTATTAATGAAAGTGCGTAAGTCTATGATCTATAATATAAGTTAATAATATGCCAAATATGATTGTAATCCGTTGATGGTTTCTTCGAACAATGAGTGTTGAATTTTTATGTAACATTTTTTAATATAAAGTTTTGCCAGCACCTGAAAATATTTCCCCATCTTTGATCTTTGAAAATTGCGAGGCTTAGGTCTTCCTTACTTGCTTTTATGTAATTTGATAAAATGTAGTAATCTAATATGATAATGTGGATGAAAAAAATATATTCGGTGAATACGAAGCAAAAAATAATCCTCAAGTTACATTCCGTTTATTCATGTAATTATGTAATATGTATAGCATATTAATATTAATATAATTAAAATCTGGAATTTCGAAGGTAAACAATGTCTTACATTAATTATATTGGGAAATTTTACTTAATTTTTACTTAATACTTATAGATCGGTTGTGAATAGAAACCGTGAAAATTCGGCCATATGACCATATTTGTTACACTATCTAATATTTAAGTACCGTATAAATGTTAAAATAACACAACACCTACATATATGTGATCTTATTTCGAATAGCTTTATGAAACTCTGAAGAGATTATGTGAACATGCAGAACTTGCAATGCAGATTATTTAAAATGTATGTATTCGTATACGCCATACTTTTTCTAATGCTGTTAAAAATACATAAATTTCTAATAAAATTTTCAACCGGAATGCTTTCGTCTTTTGTTAAATGCTTTGAATGCAACTAATTACGATGCGAGTTAATAAGAGTCTTTGCTAGTGTTTTAGCGATTTTTAAAACAAACTTAAATCCGGATATATTTCATTTCTCTACTATTCTATTGCAGCATTATTTTAAGGAAAAACAGTGTGCATAATTAATCACAATTGAATGAGAAAATTAAATATTTTATCAATGTTTCAGGGGTTTTGTTTCAGGGTTTGTTTTGATTATTTTTATATTGCTTTATATAATTTGTGCAAGCTCAGTGGAAATCTACTACACAGCTGAAATCACTCATACAAAGTATATTTGTTAATATGATACGTATTTAATAAACCCTCCTTTGAACACATATTATATTATATTATATTATGAGTTCTTCCATTAATTAGCCATTTTTTATTCTACAACGTTTGATACTTTGTTATGTACTTCTTTATGTGAATTAGTTTCTTTGTAAGAATCCGTCAGTGAGCACACGTATTTGATTCCAAATAAAACTAAACAGAAAAAATATCAGATAAAAAATAACAATATGTATTATACTAATATTCCAATTCACTTCAACAAGCAAAGTCTATCTGACAGACATAATGTCAATAAAAACAAGGAAAGGATTCAAAAAGATGGCATCGAATAAGGGTAAAATATAATAATACGTAATTATGCCAACATATTTGATCATAAGAATTATATTTATGAACAAAATTTTCCAAGCTTTCAAATATTTAATCAACATGGTGGAAATCAGGAAGTGTTTTATATTGCTTCAAAGCCTATAGATATTGCTGATTCTCAACTTCGTAATTACCAACATGAGGCAATGACTATATGGAAAGACCTATGACCTATTTTCTTTCACCTACTACCGTGGTTGAGTATAAGTCATATATAAGTAATCCATTAGACAAACGATTCAACTCTTATTCAAATGCGCCGGAATCTATTTTTCAGACACTATTTAATGAGATCTCCGAGGTCTGAATTAAATGTGGATAGCAGTTTTCTTCTTTTCAATGATATAAGTACTGAAGTCAGTAACATCGACGAAATATTGTTGCCTGTAATATACGAAGCAATACAGAAAACTAGTAAAGGAATATACTCGGTTGAAGACATACTCACTCCTAATACGACCCAAGTAAATCTCATTTTGCATTTGCTATTTGCTAGACGACGGTTAACATTATGATCGGCCGAGGGCGAATTTCTTTTATTGACCTTTATGTTTTGGCTGATTAGCATTAGTAAAAGTATACACTATATATGCACACTTATACACATTTTAACGAATTTTAGTAAAATGAATTTTAAGCGAACATACTTTTAGGCGGAAAATAGATAATTGGTTGTGATTTCACTTCTGTTTCCGATTGTTTTAAATATAAACCAGCTTAAGTAAACACGCATGTACATATAGAACAAAATACTATTAAACTCTTATACATACATATTAGTCTCTAATGGCCACATGATAAAAATTTTCAGGTCACAATAAAGTTTTCAGGTTTTTTATTTGAGGCTTAAATACGTAAGCAAGGTCTCAGTTGGGTACAGCCAAATATTATATACTTTCGCTTTCTGTGTGAACTATTTTCAAAAGTCTGCAAAACTTTATAATAAATATGTTGCGTATGAACCAAACATTTGTTATTAGGCGATTCCTTACTACATCTCCCTCTATATTCGCGATTTCTGTGCCAAAATCAACCTAGCTAACAAAAATTATTATATTCATTATAATTGCAGAAAGGAGGTAGGGATCTATAAGATACATTTTTGGAACTACGTGGTATATATGGCATAAAGCCAACCAGAAGGACGGAAATAATACTAACGAGTACTAAGGTTTTCACAAATATCGAATGTTTTTCGCATCAAATTACACTATATATTGTAATATATGTATAATATAAAATATAAAGACAATCCAAAGGTTGAAAACCATTATATTGGGTTCATGGTGTATTACATTGCCCGCACATTCGCACATTTTTAACACCAAACTCAGACATATTCAGAAAACATGTTCACGTAATTTCGTTAAGATATGTTATATATTGTCCGATATATGATAAAAGGTATATAGTTAACCAGAATCAGGCAAATTGATATATTGGGTTGAGGGGGCTATCGGAAGGTCTGGATGGATTTTATCCATCTTTAGTACCAAACGATATTGTAGTTTGGAATATATGTTCACTTAATTTCATTAAACAACTTAAAAAATTAGCGATATTTTCGTTGAAAGTCAGTTGCAAATATTCAGAACAAAAACAGTTATCGACCTATTTGGATCAATTTTACCTAAAATTACCTACAATAATAATTAAACATTC
Organism: Bactrocera minax; assembly: GCA_021498325.1. Lineage (NCBI taxonomy): Eukaryota > Metazoa > Arthropoda > Insecta > Diptera > Tephritidae > Bactrocera > Bactrocera minax. The sequence continues at coordinate 640,956 of JAKEEE010000115.1, read as the reverse complement.
ACATTTATTGATTTACTTATTACAAAGTAAAACAATGAGATGGAATTTAAGACGGTTATATTGATATTAGGTTGTATTTCTAATTCGCCCATTTTGAAATGTTAATCCTTTAAAACTTATACCGTCTGCAGCGCAAACGTACTCCGAGCCTCAAAGAGGTCGTGTACCAAATGTCATCAACATATCTAAATTTTCACTAAAGTTTTTGCGTGCACGGACGAACAGACAGACATCTGAAAATTAATTCTTCTCACCATCCTGTTCACTTTGATATATTGACCTATATCTATTTCGATTAGTTTTACGGGTTACAAACAGTCGTTATGTGAATAAAACCATTATTACCTGTGCACCAGGTTGCTAGAGTATAATAAACTCAAGTTTTGTACAGTGCTTTTTAAGTAATGTTATTCCGTACACATTTTTATCCAAGAAGATTTATTCACAAGTTTCTAAGACCGACGGAAGCTTCTGCAGTTGGTTGCTGATTTAAAGCAACAAACCATCTTTCAATTGAATTTAATCTGCTCTTCTAAGCGCGTTCAAAAGAGATTTAGCAATCCAACTTGTCGAGTTATATCTACTTTAGAGCATAGTCATGAATCATTTATTAATGTTTTTATTCTGACTAACTTATTTGAAAGCAATCAGTACTAATTTAAGCGTGCTTCCATCTGCATAAATTTTTATATCGCGCGTGCACAAGTCATCTTCAACAACACACTTTAAAAATATTATCTCAATCTTGATAAGTCATTGCTAGCTTTGAAGACTAGTTCTCTCTACACAAATAGACCATTCCCCTTAGTTCATAAAGTAAAAGAATGGAGAACCTGTTTACCTTAATTTTTAAATCTTTGATACATATAAAATCTGAAATTAGCACTCATCGATTGAGTAGACGAGCGATTGTGGTTATGTCTGTATATATAACATGTGTATGATGTATGATATTTATATAAAGAGAAGGTGATAGCTTAACAGTTGCAAAAAAGTAAAGCAAATTAGAATTTCATTTACATAAATTTAAACAAAACAAAAGAGAATGTCAAGCATCAGAATATATCAGCAGGGGGGAAAGGTGTTATTAAATATACAAAAATAAATCGTATGCAGACATAGAGACGCGTTTTTAGGATTATGCAAACGACAAGTACTAATGATTTCCACAATTCTCGCTAAAATTGATTTTAAAGGGCAGTGGAGGGGTATGTTAGAATTCTATGTAGATGAAGATGAAGAAAAATATGAGAGTATTCAATTGTATTATTGTAGATGTATATCGGTTAGTGAATTTTATAGCCGATAGTCAACCAAATGGCAAACGATCACCTTAATTAGCTATTTCGATAGTAAGTATAGTGCTTAATTTATTGAGAATTCATGTGGATTTGTTAATATTTATGATCAGCGCAGATCTTAAAAGACATTCACTAATTTGCATAAGCGTTTTTAGCACATACATAGTATGCACATGTGTGTATATACCCGATTTGTGGGCTAAAAGGTTCATGAAAGAAAAGAAGAAACATGTCTTGATGTTTTCAACAAAACTGTTTTAAAATATTTATGCAAGCCTGCGATCGATTTTGAAAGTGAAAGATTAAGATAACTGTACCTTAAAATTTTATGAAATTTGATACTGCTGCTGGTTGAACTAACAAAATATATAGAATTTTTTGGAAATATTTAGTAATTATAGAATAATAATAAAAGTAACTAAAATGTTGATAATTCGTAGCTAACTGTAAACTGGAAGCACATTAGAGATATAAAAATTACATATGATTCCCTGTAAACTTTTAAACAACAAGTCCAACAGTCAAAAAATTCAAATGTCCGAAGATTCTGCTGAAGTTCTATTTTGATTACGAAATATATATGTATATAAGGCATACATCAACTTAAATTGTGCAAGATATGAAAGCATGAGAAGACCAATTTCAATGGCCCTTGCTCGCGTATCTTGTTAGTTGTGTTAAAATCAAGAATTTAAGAGATATTACAAGTTGTGAAATGGGCTTTGATTTTTGCTGACAAATAGCGACTCCTACAAGTTTCCATTTGCTTCCGAAAGTTTTTTCTTGCGGATTTTATAAAAAGAGCTTTTTTGATGTTAGTTAATGGGTACCTCTAAAATGAGGTTAAATTGTGACGCCCTATCCTGAAGTTGAATGCAACAATATCCGGTGTGCTTAAACACAATTTATACACTTTCTTATTAGTTTATAAAACTTGAATAACTAAATATTAATATAGAATACCTAGAATAATATTCTATTTTGGTGTGAGTTTGCTTCAAATAGTAATTCCAATAACTCGACAACGATTTTAAAGTTGCGTAGTGTTGATATTTGCTTGTGTTTTATATGCTTTTTTTTTGTATTCACACTATTTACATAAATAAACGAGAACGACAAATTTTGGTCTCGGTATATGGGTATGTATGATTGTTTGTACTATAAAAAGTTTTGTTGGTGCGTGTCACTTGTGCGTAAAATGCTGAGTTTGTTTGTAAAGGTAATGAAAACAGAAAAAAAAAATTCTGCAAGAAAAATAATTCGGCGAAAAGGAATGTAAAGAGAAACGATAGAAGTGGTTATGAGCAGTGCCAATTTACATGCAAGGGGACGAACATCATGTAACACAATCGTTTTATATATAAATATCTTAAAATCTTATTTGTTCTTCATTAGAGTTGTGGCTTCACTACTGTTCAGTTGCTAACATTCAAGAAGATGGTAAGATTGTTTTGTCTTGCAGGTTCTAAGTACTTAGCACAGCTCCTTCAAATATACAAATTATTTGGTTCGAAACCTCTTCTGCTATTCTAGAAACTTTTAATCGCTGTGTTCACATTTATCGTGACCGTGACTGCTGATAATAGTCATTTGCCTTCTACTGACTATCTACCACCTATTCAAGATATTGTACCAGTTGAAGCACCAGTCTCCAATTTCATCCCAGAAGTTGTTGCTCCTGCTCCCGCTTACGTACTACCTCCAGCTGAAGCTGTACCAACTCATGTTTTGGCCGATGATGGTTACCGTTATAAAACACATCGTCGAGTTGTATATCGTCGCAACCGTCGCGATGTGAGCCATTTGCCCTCTAATGAATACTTGCCACCAGTTCCGGAAGCACCAGTTGCTGTACCATCAAATGAATACTTGCCACCTGCTCAACTAGCAGCTCCAGCTCCAGCACCAGCGTTAGTGGAAGCTGCTCCATCACATGTTTTGGCTGATGATGGTTACCGTTATAAAACACATCGTCGAGTTGTGTATCGTCGCAACCGTCGCGATGTGAGCCACTTGCCCTCTAACGAATACTTGCCACCAGTCCAGGAAGCATCAGTTGCTGTACCGTCAAATGAATACTTACCACCTGTTCAACTAGCAGCTCCAGCTCCAGCACCGGCGTTAGTGGAAGCTGCTCCGTCACATATTTTGGCCGACGATGGTTACCGCTATAAGACACATCGTCGAGTTGTGTATCGTCGCAACCGTCGCGATGTGAGCCACTTGCTCTCTAACGAATACTTGCCACCAGTCCAGGAAGCACCAGTTGCTATACCATTAAATGAATACTTGCCACCTGCTCAACAGGCGGCGCCAGCTCCAGCACCAGCATTAGTGGAAGCTGCTCCATCACATGTCTTGGCCGATGATGGTTACCGTTATAAGACACATCGTCGAGTTGTATATCGTCGCAACCGTCGCGATGTGAGCCACTTGCTCTCTAACGAATACTTGCCACCAGTCCAGGAAGCACCAGTTGCTATACCATTAAATGAATACTTGCCACCTGCTCAACTAGCAGCTCCAGCTCCAGCACCAGCGTTAGTGGAAGCTGCTCCATCACATGTTTTGGCCGATGATGGTTACCGTTATAAGACACATCGTCGAGTTGTGTATCGTCGCAACCGTCGCGATGTGAGCCACCTGCCCTCTAACTAATACTTGCGACCAATCCAGGAAGCACCAGCTGCTGTACCATAAAATTAATACTTGCCATTTGCTTTTGTTTTGTCTGATAATGCTTACCGTAATAAACCCATCGCCGCGTTATTTACCGTCGTTACTAATGATTCTACCTAAGTAGACAGAATGATTCCGTAAGTAATAGCGTAGGCTAATTAGTCCTATCTGATGTATCAGATATGTGTATGAATTTGTATTGTTTGAGTGACCAATTGTCTACAGAATTACAAAGCAATAAAGTCATTCTAAAAATATAAAGTATTTTATTTTCACATTTGAAACTTAATACAATGTGGAACGCAATTACAGAGCTCTGCATAAGCAAATACACTTTAATCAACTCTATGACTTTATTAACTTTCATTAATGGCAATTATTGAATTTTTCTTTTTTAATATACATTTGTCTGTATAGAGAATTTTTAACATATTTTTGATTATACATATTTACTTGAAATTTTAGTTATAATAGAACTGGTTTTCCAGTGACATTTGTTCTCGTTTGTACAATATGCAGTGAGCATCTATTATGTTGATCCTACTGATTAAGCTGATATAAAACAAGCCAAATTTTTGGACAAAGTATCACTTTCGATTGGTTTCTTCACTGATTAGGAGATAAATTATTCAGAATGGTAAGATATTGAAGATAATAACAAAGGCATATTGAATTTGAATATTATCCTGCCTTACCAGTTACTCAATTTATTTGGGGAAGTACGATTTTATAATGATTTTGTTTCTTCCAGAAAAATTTTTTTGTGGTTTGCGTTTTGGTGGTCTCTGTGACCGCTGATGTTAGCCACTTAAGCAGTGAATACCTTCCACCAAATTATGCTGCTGCTGCCTCTGCTCCAATAGAGACCTATAGTTCTCCAGTATCGGCTCCATATTACAGCGCTCCAGAGCAAAGCTATAATGTTGCTGCTCCTAGTGTTCTAGCCGAACCAGAATATGCTGCCTCGGAACCTGCTCCTTCGCATAGTTTCTCCTCATCGGATGGTTACCGCTACAAGACCCAAAGGCGGGTATTGTACCGCCATCGTCAGCGTCGTGGTGCTCCTTCAAGCGAATATTTGCCTCCAGCGGCTTCATCACCTTCCGTTGAATACTTACCTCCAGCTGCATCTTCTGCAGTTTCTTCTTATTCTGCTGCCCCATCCTATCAATCGGAAGCATATGCGCCAGCTGCATCCTATCAGTCTGAATCATACGCCGAACCTTCTTATGCAGAATCTGCTCCTGCTCACAGCTTTTCTTCTAATGATGGTTACCGTTACAAAACTGCACGTCGTCGCGTATACCGTCGTCGCCGATACTAAACTAAAAGTATATGAAAATAATTGGCGTACACGAAAATAAAGAATAATAACTACTACTATTGAAACATTTATTATTTTCTTTATATTGGGGAATTTGGGAAAAGGAAGTGACACGAAACATTGGAATTGAATACGTTATTATTGATATGAAATATCAGAGTTTTCTTGATTTTTTACATCTCTAAGATGTAGATCTTACAGATATATATATGTATATTGTATATATATCGGTTTAGTCTCCAATGATTAGAATTACATTCTCAACCTCCTTTATTATGCTCTCACAATTTGTCGGAAGAAATTGTGAATGGATTGCAATCATATTTGGTATCTTATTACTTATATTACAGGCCATAGGACCCATGTACTTTCGTTGCTTCGTGTCAGAGATATTTATATTAAAATCTACCAAATTAACTCAAAAGTCATATATGCAATATAAGCTTAACCAAAGTGGCTTAATTGAAAATATTAGATACATGAGGAAAAAGTCAACCAGAGAAAAGGACATCATTATATTAAGAACATGGGGCTTAGACCACGGTCTAGACCCATTTCATTCATATTTAGCGCAAAATCTCATTGTGTTTAAGAAAACATTTCCACTTAATTTCATTAAAATATCACACATGTTGGTCAATATAAATAATAATAATAATAATATAAATAATAAATGGTTTAAAGCCAGGTGGAAAGTCGGGAATTCTTATATCGGGCATTTTTGGGGTAGTGGAAGATCTGCACTGATCGTTCACTTAATTTTGCTAAGATATCTTACACATTGACCGAAATATATGCTTGTATTAGGTACATAGGGGCTAGGGGAAGTGCTTACCCGATTTTATCCATTTTAAGCACATGGGCAAACTGTTATTAGAAAGAGACGCTCTCTGAATTTCAAAGAGATATCTCATATATTGACCGTTATATATGGTATTGGGGGCTAAGGGAAGTGTTCGCCCGATTTCCCCTTATTTTTGACACAAATGCACATTATTATCATCGAAAGTTAATCATCGAATTTCATTACGATATCTTACAGATTTACCATATTATATGGTATAATTTTTAAGGGAAGGTTGAAAATCCGTATATTAGGTATATGAGGGCTAGGGGTAGTATTTACCCGGTTTTCACCATTTTTGATAACAAAAAGTACACCAATTTAATGGAACGATAATCCTCCGATTTTATTACAATATCTTACAGATTTACCAATATTTCCGGTAAAAAGTCAGATAGAGACACTGAGGTCCTTATATTAAGTATCTGGTGGCTAGAAAAGTTATAATCCGATTTCAACTATTTTTTACGCATGAGGTGGCATATCTTGAACGTACTATTCGTGAAAAGCGTTATTTCAATTTAATTGATTCTCAATTGAAATTGATTGATTGATTCTGTTTGATTAATTGATTCTCGATTTATCTACTTTAAGATGAAATTATCAAATGAAGCTTAAAATTGTGTTATGTGAGAAGGAGGCGTGGTAGCAGGCGTGGTTTTTATCCGATTTCGTCCACTTTCACAATGTAACATAAGAATGCAAATATAATGTCACATACCGAATTTTGTTGAAATCTCTTAAGGCGTCTTGAGATATGGAATATCTGCCCAAAGTGGGCGGTGCCACACCCATCACTAAAACTTCATACGGATTCCTATGCAACCCTTCCGCATCATATTCGCTGCAAAATTTAATGTTTGTAACGTGTTCCTTCAGTGAGTTATCGCACTTTTAGTAGCTTTCAACATAACTTTTGTATGGGAGGTGGCTGTGGTTATTATCCGATTTCACTCGGTTATATCTCAATATGTAAAGAGATGCTAGAAAAACTTAGTCGGAGCTAGCTTGATTTATATAGCTTTAACGGTTTCCGAGATACATATATTAAACCTACAGGGGGGCGGGGCCTTACCCACTTTTACAAAACTTTTCCCCACAGATGCCCCGCCCTACTAGGGTCCTCCATACCTAATAACACGTTTATATCTTAATTTTCTACTTAGTTACAGCACATTATCTATTTTCGATTAATGGCATTTTGTGGGAGTGCAGATGTCCAGTTACGCCCATCTGCAATACCAACAGTCTTACGGTGAAAAAGAACACGTACAGATAAAATAATAATAAATGGGGATGAATTTGCATTAAAGTAAACTGATACTGAAATGGACACATTCGGTTCATCAATTTTCGCAGACATCTCACAATATTTCAAAGCCCAAAAATTTTTAAAGTTTGCGCGTGCTTTAAATGTTTGATTCGGGTAGCCCAAAATCTGTATAAAAGGATAGAAACTCGCTTGCTTAAGATTCGAACTCATCTCATCTATAATTTTCGCCAATAATCATTAATCAATATAAAGCTCACAATAAAATTTATACGTATTTATACGATTATTTGATATACAATAAATTAAAAATAATCAATATATATATATTTTTTGTAAAGTTTTTAGTAAATTAAATTCATTACAATGTAAATATTTAAAAAGATGCTAATTAATTTATTGCATTCCTATATATTTTAGAGATATTTATACAAAAATTTACCAGATGAACAAAAATCGATATATATTATATGTATTAGAAGATCTAGGAATAGTTATGAAACTCCCACTAAGATAATTGTCCGATTGCTTTTGTATGGTATCTTGAGGTAAAAGTGGCAAGGTACATACAGACATGTAGGCCTATCTAGACAAATCAGAATCTCGGTTCCGAACATTTTAGTGTATCTTACTCTATTGTATTATTACGTTATTATATGAAGAATTTGCTAAGTTTATTTCCGTTATGGCAAATTCCGCTCTCTCTCAATCTAACATTTACCTTTAACTATTGCGAGAAGAACTAATTGCAGTTTTATTTTCTGCCCTAGCTGAAAGGTCGAAAAACACAGACAGAGTATCAGAATTTATTTTTTTAATTATATTCTGAACCATACCTTTCATTATCGCATTTGGGCAATAATAAACGGTAAACCGAACACAAACTAAATTATAATGCTAAATAATCGAGTAATTCCACTGGTAGTTCCAAATTGCAGGATACGTGTGACATGGTTTCAATAATTTAGCCTAAAAAAGGTAAATTCTTTAGGATGAATTGATATTGTTATTGTAATTTAGTCACTGCGCAAATTTAGTTATAGTCATAATAGAACTGGTTTATAAACTAAAGGTAATTCTTTATTGTTTGCATAATCTGCAGCTGTACGCTTGTGTCACCTTTATTTACTTATTAGAAGATGTGCTGTTGCGACTGCTTAGCGCATCACTCTAAGCAGAGTATAAAACAAGCTAAATTTTTGGACAAAGTATCACTTTCGATTAGTTTCTTCACTGATTAGGAGATAAATTATTCAGAATGGTAAGATATTGAAAATAATAACAAAGGCATATTGAACTTGAATATTATTCTGCCTTATTCGTTACTCAATTCATCTGTGAAAGTACGATTTTATAATGATTTTGTTTCTTCCAGAAAAATTTTTTTTTGGTTTGCGTTTTGGTGGTCTCTGTGACCGCTGATGTTAGCCACTTAAGCAATGAATACCTTCCACCAAATTATGCTGCTGCTGCCTCTGCTCCAATAGAGACCTATAGTTCTCCAGTATCGGCTCCATCTTACAGCGCTCCAGAGCAAAGCTATAATGTTGCTGCTCCTAGTATCCTAGCCGAACCAGAATATGCTGCCTCGGAACCTGCTCCTTCGCATAGTTTCTCCTCATCGGATGGTTACCGCTACAAGACCCAAAGGCGGGTATTGTACCGCCATCGTCAGCGTCGTGGTGCTCCTTCAAGCGAATATTTGCCTCCAGCGGCTTCATCACCTTCCGTTGAGTACTTACCTCCAGCTGCATCTTCTGCAGTTTCTTCTTATTCTGCTGCCCCATCCTATCAATCGGAAGCATATGCGCCAGCTGCATCCTATCAGTCTGAATCATACGCCGAACCTTCTTATGCAGAATCTGCTCCTGCTCACAGCTTTTCTTCTAATGATGGTTACCGTTACAAAACTGCACGTCGTCGCGTATACCGTCGTCGCCGATACTAAACTAAAAGTCTATAAAAATAATTGGCGTACATGAAAATAAAGAATAATAACTACTACTATTGAAACATTTATTATTTTCTTTATATTGGGGAATTTGGGAAAAGGAAGTGACACGAAACATTGCTTTCTTGATTTTTTACATCTCTAATCTTGATTAAAGGTATTTAGTCTCCAATGATCAGAATTACAATGTCAACCTCCTTTATTATATCTCGCAATTTGTTGCACAGAGTATAACAATTTTGTTCACCTTACGTGTTTTGGAAACATCTGCAGCCAATCGAGGTAAATATATGCATCATAGTAATCAGAATGATGAAACGAATTAATTTCCGGAGGTTTGTCTGTCCTTGCACGCGATAACTTTTGTAAACATTGAGGTAACTTGATAAAACTTAGTACATGTGTTCGCTGACACACTGTGGAGGTATTGCAGATGGGAAAAATCGGACTATTGGCACGCCGGAATAAAATTTGTTCACAAATAGCATCTTTAAGGCACCTCTCATCTGAAAGGGGTCGAAATGGCACAATAACTTTTCAAGTCAAGACTTTATACTGTATTTATCGGTCAATGGTTTCTTGACCACAAAATGGTTTAGCGTTAAATATGAATGAAAACGGTCCCGATCTTCGTCTAGCCAAATATCTCTAATATAATTATTCCCATATCTAATTATATAACTAATCCATATAACTAAGAAACCCTTATTCTTCTGATTGTTGTGACTAAATTTAAGAACGAAAGAATTTTATTTTGTGGGATAGCTTTAACAGCCTGACCTTCATTGAAAATGAGAAGAATATGAAACAAATTTTATATTTAATTCTTTGAAACAAACAAAAATACCTGGTTTTTGAAGTTGTATAGTTAAAATACCATCATATATAAATGCGTGGAGATATATTTAAAATAATCAAGTGATTCAAATCAAACCTGTACAAGAAACAATTCAAGTAATCAAAGAAAAGCCTAAATGTATGCCAGCGTCGAGTATGATTACTTCTCTTAATTTTTATTAAGTTTTATGCAATATGTACACCAAGTATAAAGAAATGCCTAAATATATGCCAGCACCAGTGTTGCCATTTTGGTGTTTTTTGGAGATATATTCATCTCTTTTTTTCTCATTGAGCTCCAAATTTTCGGGTTTTTTTTTGGCTCCAAATTTTTTGCAAAACTTTTCACTTGAAAGCATATTAATGTTCTAAAGGTTTAAATATTTAGCTATTTCACAAATGAAAAACAAAAGTTTAGCACCGATGATATAACGAGGTCAGAGATGCAGTGGAAATATATCTGCCAATATAATTGGAATTATGTAACAACAACGTTAAGTTTTTAGGCTTAGAAGGTAAGGAATTTAAAAAAATTGCGTGAATGAAAATCTCTTTACAGAGCTTACAGATTTTATAGTTTTTACACTTCTTGTATTGCCGCCCAGTAATGCTGAAACTGGAAGAACGTTTTCTACTATGTATTTTATTCAGAGCAAACATAGAAACAAAATGAATTTAATTATGTTAAACTCGATTATGACAAAAGAAGAGATCTTAAAAGACTGAACAAATGCTGTGATGACTTTGAAATAAACAATGATCTTTTGAAATAAATGAACAAAAAAGATATTTATGAATGAATTCATCTTCTGAAGATGAAACAATAGATTTCGAAATCTAAAGTTATTTTAATATTGTTATGTTTAGAATAAGAACTGCTTCCTTTTTATATGTATTTAATATGTATAAGTAACATGTAATGTATTTTTATATGTATTTAATGAAAAAATATGCCATATTTTAATGGACTTCTTACGTACTTTACTTTTTGTAGAGACATTTGTATCTATCTGTTTATTTTACTAAATGTTTAACGTTGTAAATTAAATGTGAAATAAATGATAATACATACATTAAAATGTTTTTAACATACAGGTAATGTACACATTAATATACATATGTTTTTTAGCTCTTTTTTCCATGGATTTGAATTTGTTTAAAAAATTTAGCTCTTTGTTGATTTTCTTCCTTGTCTTTTAGCTCAAAATGAAATTTTCTTTTGGCAACACTCTGTTTCAATTCAATGGGTATTGGTAGTGGATATAGTGCCAACATTTACTTAAAATAAACGGGTATATATAATTTTTTAAAATTTCTTAAATTTTTGAAATTTGTATCAAAAACATATTTTTTAAAATGCTTGCAAAGGCTTATCAGAAAAATGTTAGTGTTACAATTGCGGACTCAATCGAATTAGTAAAACAAATTTGCAATTTGCAAAATGGGTATTATCAAACGACTACCAGGCCTTAACTACGATCTTATCTATCTTCTCTATTCGCCAAAACTATTGTACTAAAAGTTCATTTAATAAATAACTCTATATATGTCGACAATGATCCATTGAAATTTAAGGTACATTTGAAATATTGAAATATACAGATTTTGATGTCTTGTTTACTTGTTGTTTTAATAAATATGAGATTTTTTCGAAAATATTTTACAACAACTATTAAGAACTATTTTCAAATACCTGATGAGCATTGTATAATGTGAAACCGTTACTATCTTCTAATATTTTAATCATTTATGTACAAATAACTGTTAATTAAAATTTCATTTATTTATTTCATTTATTTTTAATACCAGCAGTATTTTATTTTAACAGCATGATATTTTTTTATTTCTTTATTTTCTCTTCATATTTGCATTTATGTATATGCAAAAGTGATAATACGTAAAACTAATGTGATAAAGACGTTCAGAATCCAAATGGTATGGCTGGTTTAGGGTACGAATAACCAAACTCTGGAGGTCCCACATGATTTGAATTAATGGTAGGTTTAGTTTGTTTCTGTGATTTTAATAATATGGAAGATGGTGGAGTATTAGTTTTTGACGTCTTTTTTGATGTTGTTAACGGAACTTTGGGACGTTTGTACGTATATCCTAATATCTTTGTTGGTAAATGATTAGTAGCTGGAGTACTTGAAGGAACAGTAAAAGCAACATCGGGTGGTATATAAGAGTATCCATTTGATTCTGGTAGCGATTTTGTTGGCGGTACAGGTTGTATCACCAAGGACGAAATGGTGATTTCTGACCTTGTTGGAGTCTTGAAAGGGGTACCAGGTTGAGAGTAAACATATCCATTTGCTTGTTCAAGAGGTGATTTTTCTGGAGAACTAATTGACTTAAAAGAGGAGCCCGTTGGATGCGTTATTTGTACTTTAGATGATCGAGTAATCGAATTTTTTAGTGGTAATGTGAAGGGAACTTCCGGCGGTGAATACGAGTATCCCTTCGATGGTGTTGGTGACATTGCACCAGTCGAACGATTAGCAGATACCTCAGTATACGCCATTGTTTGAGTTTGAAGGAAATTTTCTTGCTTGGCCTTAAGATTGCCTTTTGACTTCGGATGTATGTTTGGTAGGGTTAAAGATACTTTTGGTATAGGATAGGAGTATCCTTTAAATTTTGTTAGTTGTGTTGGTTTATCTTTGGTAATTCTGGGTGGAACTGTAAATGAAACAGCAGGTCGCATATATGTGTATCCTATTGTCTTTGGGGAATAAGTTGTATTTGTGGATTGTATTGGTGAAATGCTTGCATCCAACGTAAAATCCGTAAAAGGCGTAGGAGTGGTATAAGAATAATCTGTTGCTGGTTGATGGGTGGGTACTGTCGAGGAATGTGATTCCCCTACTTTCGAAATTGTAAATGGAATAGCAGGATGTGTGTATGTGTATCCCGATGGATTTGGATGAGAAGTAGGTGGCTTTAAAACTGATTCTTTTGGTTTAAATGTTGGAAGTAAAGTAAGTGGTGACGACGGTTTTGGGTAAGAATAACCGTTTATCTTTGCCCGCAGCGATGGAATTGAAGTTGGATTACTTTTTGAATTAATGGATGGGTAGGCAAATGAGATAGCCGGATGTGCGTATTCATATCCTGTCAAATTTGGAACGTGTGTAGGTAGTCCATCGAAATTTGATGGAGGCTTTGTTGTAGTACTGATCTTGATTGGTGTGGGCAGAGTGAATGACACATTTGGTTTTGAATATATATACCCTAGAACCGGAGCCAAAGTTTTATCCGCAATTTTTGGGGCAGAGGTAGATGCCTGTAAAGTTGAAAAAGGCTTAGATGGTGGCGCTTCGTTGAAAGATACTTCTGGTGGTGAATAATTGTAACCTCCGTGTTTTAAGGGTGGTTCATAGTTATACTGTGCTAGCGTACTTGATGTCAACGCTGTCAACATAAAAATACCCAAAAAGAAAATCTGAAAGAGCAAAACATATTTGTAATATTTATACAAAGTTATATACTCACATAACCTAACCACTGAATACATGGAAAGAACACACAATGCTAAAAAAAATTAAATTTGTCCCATTTTGTATAAAAATATTAAACATTTAACTCAACCGTTTACAAAGTTTCCCTAAAAAGTCACTACAATAATAATAATACTTATATTTTCAAATAACATTTATCTCATACATATGAGTGGGCAGCATCATTAATTTGGATTCAGCCAAATACCTAACTGAGAGGAGTTGAGTGACATTCAAGTATGTATATTCATAAATACACGTTTCACTAATAAAATCAATAAAAAAGGCACTGAACTTCAGGTAAGAAATGTTTTATGAAATTTTGTAAATAAAATCCAATAAATCGTGCGCTAATGAAATGAGACGAATAAAAATAAAAATCAATGTACAACAATATGAGATACTAAGTGAAAAGTTGGATGGCAACAATAATTGTTTTAACTTCTTTTTGATATACATATCAATGTAACATTGAATAAATTTAACTTTTTTAAAAACCAGTGAGGTTTAAGTTAAGTAGTTAAGTAGTGGTAGTATGCGATACTACCTGTAGGTGAGCCATTACCTGAAAATGGGCAACCACTATTCGATCCACTATATGATCTTTCGAATGTTAGTCACATTTAGCAAATAAGCTCTACCATATTGGTCGCCACAAATTACGCTGTCATAAAATATGTTATCTTGTTCTTGTTCTTGTATCTTTTTAATATATGTAATGTCTGGTGGTTATTTCGTACATAGATTACCGTTCATGGAGCGTAAAAAGATACCACTTCAGGGTTGCAAGTCTGACCAGTCAATCGTTTTGACGGCCTTAGCGTATAATTATTTAACGTTCATAATGTGTTTCCGGCCGGATTACCTGGTCGTTAGCCAATAATCTTATGGTACTCACAGTAAATTTGTTTGTGTGCATTTGAATTTTTTAATGAACAAAACACGTGTAGTATGTTTTGGCTTTTGTAACTATTTAATGAACTTTGTATTATCATCAAATATTGTAAATTCATTTCATTATTATGACTATTTAGAATGCAAAGTATTTAGATACATATCTCCAAAAAATATGCGTAACCATACCCTTGAATTTTCATTGAAGTAGTTGGTTAATAATATGCAAAATAATTTATAACATTACATTAATATATTCAGAACGACGAAGCGATTACTTTTAGTAAGACTCTAATGTAAGTCAATTAGTGTTGTACTGCCAAAATTCAAAAAATAAAAACATTTTTGTTTAGGTCTCTCGTTGGTAAATTTCCGAGTTCCATAATTTTTAATAAATGATTACATGGAAATATGGGAAAGCTATGTGATACTCCTTTTATATTCACTTTCAATTTTGATTTTTTCACAACTGCAACTCACCATATTCCCAACAGCAATATTTAAAAAAATTTTCCGATTCATATATCGGGTACTGAAAATTTTTAAATGCCTTCTAATTTTCTTAATATATGAACTTAAATTATTATATATTTTACAGTTTTACACTTATAGTCACTTGAATTTTTCTGGTTTTTATAAATTTTACGACTGTAACAATATACTTGTGTGCGATTATATTAAATGCAGACGTAAATTAATATGTTATATACAGTTTCAGTTTCGTTTCTTTGTTATTTAGCTCAAGCGAGGTGAACTCGAACAGATTTTTAAATCAAATACGAGTATTACGACTGTGCTTGTTGTATTTATGTTTTTTGAGAAGCATTTTTCACTGATGCGTGCAGAAAACTGTCTAGAATGACAGCATCATTGACATTCATGAAACAAAAACAGCTATTACAGCTTTAACAACAAAAGGTTACTGCCAACAAACTGTTCGTTGACTCGCTGATGATGTGAGAATGCGGTGTGATCTATATAGGAACTACTCACTTATACATTTATAAAATAATACATTAAACAAATTTGTAATTTTAAATAAGAACTTATTTGACAGGCATTGACAGGATTTGCGGTAAATGTTTATTACTATGGAAGTACAATAAATAGAAATTGGTATTCCATATAGAAATTAAGTGCAAACTTTTGAGTGCATTAAAGAAGTTATATAACCCATAGATTATCCCAGAACGAAATTTAACTACTTGCTTAATACAAGAAATAGAAATTGGTATTCCATATAGAAATTAAGTGCAAACTTCTGAGTGCATTAAAGAAGTTATATAATCCATAGATTATTCCAGAACGAAATTTAACTACCAACTTATTATCATTTAATATAAAAAATTATATCAACAACTTGAACCACGATATCTCATTCTACTTTGTACAGCATGTTTTTTCAAGAAACAGTGAAAGCTCTTTCCTCATGTGATATGTTCTCATACACATTCCCAAAAAACGGTTTAAAAAACATAAGTGTTGGCCGGATACTTTCCTTTATGCATGGTAAATTAATACGTAAATTGTGATCGTGATTTTACATAAAATCATTGAAACATCTTTTTAATTTTTTCTTGCATGTACATCAGGATTTGGGATTGAAGTACAATATATAGTATAGCTGAAAATACCGAAAACCTTAAAAATATCCAATTTACAAAGACGACGTGTTAAGAGGGTTTTATTTGAAAGAGCTGTTAACATATTACAAATTAAAAGTTATTCATTACAGCGGTTTCAAAGTCAAAAACTTTGGCGATATTAAATTCTATTTGTACAATTCAATGAAGTTTATTGCAACATCACTTTTGTTGGTATATAAATTAGTAGAAACCCCAAGTATTGATGTATCGATATCTGCAAGTACTATTGTTTTAAGAAAGTTATTCCCTTGATAAAATGAAAATATGCAAAAAAAATTATCATTTGCATTGTCATATCAGTAATAATATCTTATGTGGAGCTCTTCACTTAAATAAAGTGATAGTAAAATATTGCAATTCGACAGCATTATTGTTAAGTATTACTTAGAAAATTACAATTAAAATTAATGAAATAATTCATAATTTCGAAATACGAAACAAAATAAGTTCCACAGAGTACAAAGTCTTTCGATACACATTCTCTGAGCCTTATGGTAGGTAAGTATTACAAATTTGCATAACTGGATAATTGCCACGCCCACAAATGACCTTATTGTGGAATACAAACCAAGGGAGAACTCATAGATATACTACTTATAGTATTATACTTACCTCATAAATAACTGGATGAATACCAGCAAAAATTGGTAAGAATATTACGTTTAACTCCTATGTGGTACCGTGCAAAGATTGGTAAATTTGGATAACATTGCATCGTATAAGTATTTAATTTCAGAGTTGCATTCAATTTTAGAAGGGTATGAACATTTAAAACTAGGTGGTGCTCCGACGAAATCTTTCTCGAGCTTTCCAATAAATTAATTAATAGTTACTGCCAACGATTAACCCCAAATTATTTAATTAAATTATTTTTTGAACTTTATAAGCGTGGTTACTTTTTTTATGGGAATTTACTTTCCTGGTAATGAAAACAATGGACAACGAATATTTTTATTTCATTAAACTTGGTAATGAAAACAATGGACAAAGAATATTTTTATTTCATTAAACATCCAAAACTTGCAGACTAACGCTTATTTTAATTTCAATCTTTCTTGGCGTTTTCATTTGCTCAAAGTACTCAATCGACTTTTTAGTTAAAGTTTTCTTGACACGCAGATTACTTATGATCAATTTCAAAATTATGGACTCTCTCATTGTGTTGGAAATTTTGGATAGCAATTTAAAGTTTTATTTCTCTTTCGTTGAGGTTCTTTTATTTTTTATTAAGCAAACAGAATAACAGCAACGTCTCATTTACTAAAGTATATTAAACCTGATGTAAAGTGAATAACTAGCCCACTCAATTTAGAAAAAGCATAAGAAAATAAAAATGCTTCTCATGAAAAGTAAACAACAATCTAAATTTGGAATCACAGCTGAATCTACTTTTCACAATAATATTAATGCCACAGACGTTAGGCTTGGATGTGATTGTTTAAATTTTTTCCATTGAGTCATATAAGTATACTTAATTATTTTATTTTTTATTAGATCACATTTTAATATCGCATTGTTAAATTTATTTTATTCTCACATAATGAACGAGCAATTTATTGTGTATGTTAAAAATAAATTCTTTATCTTAATATTAATATATTTATGTTTTTCAAAGTAAAGCAAAGCAATAATCAGCATACTTATAATACTATAGAGGACTGAAATTATTTATTTTTAATTATGTCTCATAAAAGTTGAACATGTTGATAATTAACCGATCAAAGTACAAAATAAGCAGAAATATTTAAAGCATTAGAATGTATAGAAATTTATGTCTTGAACTGTGTTATTTCGATCCCATTTGAATATTGCATGAAAATTTATTAGGTGGCATATTCAATAAATTTAAAATAGTAATATAAATACAGAATATAAAATTGTCGTACCTATTTCATGTTAAATTTAGCCTTGTATGTTTTCTAAATACTCTTTAGTTGGTCTTGCTTATTAAAGCTTATAACCACATTTCTTTGGAGTTCCCATATTACGAAAGGTTTAGTGACCAAAAATATAATCCAAAATTTTTTTTTCATTTACTTGTTTCATTTTTCTTGTTTAGCTTTCTCGTTTATATATCAAAATGATAAGGATGATGAGACGAATTGATTTTCGTTTGTTCATGCAAACGATAAATTAAAATTTCTTAATGAAACTTGGTACACGTATTCTTTATCCCACCTGTAGCGATTGGTGTGTTTTAAGTTTTTGAAAGGTGCTCGCTCGATTTTAACGAAAGTTGGCTTGCGATATTCCCATAATATCCCTTTGACACAATTTGAAAATGAACACAATTGTATCTTAATAATTAGATTAGACGGATAAGTTTCGATTAGAATTAATATTATAATTAAATATAGAAATTAGATGGATAAGTTTCGATTTCGGATGATTCTCTAGTCCTCGTATACTCATTATGATAAATTCCGTCCTTTGATTACTTTACACCTCTTATATCGATTAATGGGAGATATATTTCAATAAAACTATGAGAGAATATTTCTTAGCAGAATATATATATTTCGAGTCTGTACGAGTAAGATTAAATGAAATGGTATCATCAATACTTCCCATTTTTACTAAATTTACTCATTTCTGTTATTAAGGTTACCATTAAAGCAGATATTTCTTAGTTTAAGCAGAATATAAGAATAGAGCTAAGTGAGCTCGTGCCCATATAATAAGTTGTTTAGTTCATAATTAATATTTTTTATTATAGAATTCTGCATCTACCACACAAATATTTTACAAACAAAGTTTTTCTAATGTTTGACTACCCCTGAATTTATCCCTTCCTTACAATTTTAGCATAAATATGTTCTGTGATTCCTATGGTCTTATCCATTTGACTCCATGGCCGAGAAATATCACCAACTTTGCTTATACTGGTACGTAAAATATTTTCATCATATATTTCATATATTAGCAAAAAGATATATATATTATATTTGTACCATATACAATCAGAACATGATCTTTCTGGTAGCTGAACTTAATTACACTAGGTATAGAAATATATAAGTATGAAGTGTGTATGTAACCGAATTCCAAAATGATTAGGCGAATAAATTTGAAATGCCAATATGTTCTTTGTAATCTCTCTGTTCCTAGTCATTTTATATCCAAAGTTTCAAGAAACTCTTTATATGCCACATTTTTGTTGCAAATCATTAAAAAAGAAAAAGCGAAAAATGTGTACGTATGTACATATCCCATTTATTTGTTTCATCAAACGAGTTTACAAGGTCAGTGCCTTTGATCATGTAAGGCAACATTTCCTTGCTTCTTAACTGTTAAAAAAAAATGATTTGCTTGGACATGTTTTCCATGTATTTCACATATGTATAGTATATACTACATATATACTACAACGATTAATCCAAAAGACTTAAGAAGCGAACTCGTTTAAGCAGTTGCGCGTATCTCTACAATGTGTTTTTACACACGCAAGTATTTAAATCTAAAATACGATTGTTCCTGTACAAATTGACATTAAATTGCAATTCAAGGTGAGTACACTTTAAGAAGATCACTAAGTGAAAGTTAGTCGGTAAACACTTTTTTCGATGGAGCAACTAATGTTGGGATAGTAGCTAAATATTAAATAATGTATTTTAAAGAGAGTAAAGAAGTAAATAAGAAAGGTTTTAAGAAGCTCATATGTTTATTATAACTTACCAAGGCATAGATATATAACATAATCAAAGGTCGAAGAGTTATGCGGGTTATGTTGTGCAGATTTATCAGTTAGAGATGTAGACTTAATGCAGATATTTTGAACCAAATGGTTGTTTGAAATAATTGTTTATCTCAGTTAAGTTTTATCTATTAACACGTTTATAATTTCTATTTCTACGTTTTATGTTTCATATAAAATATGTATTATTATGTAAATAATTCTATCTGATTTGAACGATTTCATTTCTTTGGTGAGTCATCTATGGAAGCACATCTTTTTCTTTCTTTTCCCATCAAAGTTTCCATTATGGTGTAAAGATCTTAGATATGCACTCGTGTTGAGACTTAAAATTTTAAGATTTTTTTTTATATTCTATAATTTCTGTGGTTGGAAATCTAGAGCATTTCTAGAGATATTTCCCTAGATAACTGAATTTAAGGTCATATGAATACGAGTGTAGCAAATAATGGAAAATGGATATAGTTAAATATGTTAAGACATATTTTATGATAATAAACACAATAATATTGCTGTTAACACTTGTATAAAAATATTTTGCAAACTTATGTATGTACATAATTGTATTTTAGAAGCCGCTTTCTCTGTTTAAAAACCTCAAAAACAGCTGTGCTGATTCTTTGAAATTTTAATTATAGATTTCCTGAACTTCCTACTAGTTTTAGTAGTTGGCTATTTAAATTTTATTTTTTGAAAGTGGTAGCTAGTTAGTTAATACGAGTTTATCAGCTTTTATTTAAAAATATACTTTTATTTTTGAAATACTTAAAAAATTAAAGAAAATGCAAAATCCGAAGTTGTCCTTAACGGGGCGAGTGAACGGAAGTGAAAATAGTTTTTTAACAGATGTACTTATTTAAAAAAAAAAATTAACTTTTAAAATATAAAACACTAAAAACTTATTTTTACCACCAGACGTGGTAAAGTCTAGTGTATTTTAACTGGAAAAAAACTTATGAGACACCAGTCTTTTGATGTGAGTAAGCAAAGTTTCCCTTTCTGCATTTGGGGACGTATGTTTCGATATAAACCCGATTAAAATATCATCCTTGTCATTAAATTTAATATTTCCGACAATATTCCTGAAAAAGTTTTCAAACTTTTTCGACTTACACTGGCTAAAAAGTTAACATATCATGCTTATGGGAGAGCGTCACTGTTTTGCGATTAGATCTAATCTTCAGAAACACATGCGCATAAATTTCATAGATGTCGGACAATTGGTTCTCAAGGTATAACAATTTAAGTAACAAAAGGCTTGTTTATGAAAACAATTTGACGTCAGATTTAGTAGGGAGATTGATATGTTAAACACATATGACTTAACTAAATATCGTATATGAGCTTTCCTTTCATTAAATGGCATTTTAAATTTCCTATTTTCATTTGTTTTCAGTTGACAACTTCGAGGTATATCTTCTTAGTAACAAAATTTAATGACACGCTCGTTCACCTACATCTTAGTATCGATCTTTGAAGATTTTTTGACTTGGTATTCCCTAAATAAAGAAATTTTTAAAACCAAATACATATTATTTAATTCTTTTTTAGATAAATAAACACTTCGATTAATACTAATAATCTTTTATTTTATTATTTGTTAATCAAAAAGGTACAAAGTTTTTTTAC
The DNA here is from genome assembly GCA_021498325.1 of Bactrocera minax. NCBI lineage: Eukaryota > Metazoa > Arthropoda > Insecta > Diptera > Tephritidae > Bactrocera > Bactrocera minax. Next base: position 619,387 of record JAKEEE010000115.1, on the reverse strand, counting down.
TTTTGTATAGACAGATTACATATATTCCAGAATGCAGCTTTTTTTTACCAGTAATGGCCATGAAAACCGTGTTGACCCCCATAGTAGCCACCATAATAAGGGTAACCTGAATAACACACAAGCTCTATGAAATATTTTAATTAAACATATATGTCTGTAAATATACTAAAAAAAACACAATTATGCGCAATCTAGAATGGGAAAATGTTGGATAGAGTAAGGCTATAAAGTTATAATTCTCACATTAATCTTTATAGAAGTTATGTTAGAAATTTGTGATTAGCATGAGAATAAAAATTGTATTGTTCTTTTAACCGATGCATTAACATTAGTAACGCCACCAATCATACTTAATTTACAACTATTGAAAGTCAAAGGTAGTATTATAAAAAGCTCACCTAAGCCATATATGCCGCCATAATATGGATAGTACCCTCCATATAAACCACTATTCAAGTAAGGGTACGAGTAGTACCCATAACCAATGGAGGCAGAGGATTGCAAATCGTCTTTTTCACTATCAACGCCACTATCTAAGTCGTGTGTGTGGCTGAATGCTATAACTTGCTTGGAATTAGGCGCCGCATTAATTGTATTTACCGCTATTACCACTGTACATAACAAAGTCATAGACATCACCTGGCTGCACTTTAGTAGAGTCATAATAATTTATTACTTTATATTTTCGACTAATACCTTTTAACCATTGGAAAATTAAATAATATTGATAGAATTCTTTCCGTTTATTGTATTAGCGTATAACAATCACAACTGGTAACTACAAAATTACTGTTTGCGCTTTTATAAGCCCCTAGAAATTCGACTTACGATACATGAAAAATAAAACATTTTTCTTACAACAATAGCATGCGTTCTTTAAACAATGGAAATAAGAAAATTGTTAACCAGTGAAGTTTCTTTAGTTTTAATTACAAACCCCATCAAGGTTTCATTGGATAATGTTTTTCTTCTCGCTCTTTGACAATAGCTCAGGCACTCAAACATTTATTTGTTTTCTCTATTAGACTAAAATGTGGGCCGAACTGAGTATTTCAGTGATTTTCCATGGTAACAAGTAAGTACTTGCATGCCTATAGAACCTTATGATTCTTGGTAATTACCTACTTGTATGTATGACTACATGCTTTTCCATTAATTTCGCGCGATGTTAAAAAATTTGTGCGTGCCTAGTGTGACTGCTTACTTCGCTTTATACACGTAAGAATACAATTGTTGATGATAACTAGTCAATGCAAATTTACTTCTTGCATGAACGAGCATTAATTATACTTAATCTTACTTCCAAAACATAATAGTTGTGAAAATTATTTCTAAAAGTCAAATCGAATTTATATATGAATATCAAATATTTATATACGAATTTATGAATAAATAAATGAATATATTTTTCATTATCTATAAGTAATTTAAAATACATATTGCGCTAATTTTAGGAAACTTACTTATGTTAACCGTAAATTTTCTTATCTTCACTTAGTTTGAACAGTATATTCGATCAATTATATTGAGAAAGTTAGTTCTACACTATGTTGTGGATATATATATTCATACATAAAATAAAGCAATTTTCAAAGCATTTTGCCACATACATATTAGAAGTTCAATCTTTATTTTGATATCTTTCCTAATACTTAAATTATTCATTGCAAAGCCAAATGAGCTGATGGTATTCGAAATTATGTCATGAAAGTTAAATTTGGTGTTCTAAAGAGATTTTATTATTATTTTACCTTATTGGTTGATGCAAACAAGAAATAGACGAATGTGGTATGTGACCTATATGTTGGCCATTTTCCACTACAACGAACTGTATCAATATATTATTGTATATTTATATGTAATATTCGTTCCAATTAATACGGGAATCAGCAACAAATAAAACAAAAAAAGTAAGTAAAAAAGTAAGTAAAAAAAGTAGTAAGTAATGAAGGACTAAGTCCGGGTGTAACCGAACATTTTATACTCTCACAATTTATGAGGCTTAAAGGCAAAATATTTTCAGGTGTTGACAAAACTTTTACCATTTTAAAAATGTTTGCAAATGTTGATATTTCCAGTATAAAGTCAGCCAGAGTCAAGAAATACTTCATATTTGGTATTTGGTGGCTCGAAGAGTCTCATTCTGATTTCGACCACTTTAGATGACTATTTGTGCTAAGTTATATTCCGATATCTTCATTTGTGCTTGATTTGTGTTTTGTAAAGTGAAAGAATAAGAATGAACTAAAAATTGTATTATAGGGGAAGTAGGCGCGGTTGTAGTTTGATATTTCTCATTTTCTCACTGTGTAATAAGGATTACAGATAATGTTATCCACTCAATTTAGTTGAAAGTGGTATCGAAGTTCCTGAGATATAGGATTTCGCCTGAAAGTGGGCGGTGTCACTTATCTTAACTGTAAAATTTAATGCATCTGACGTTTTCGTTTTTGGTTTAATAACTGTTTAATATTTGTAGGTGTGGCAATACTCTGATTCCGCCCATCTGCAGCTTCCTCAGAGTGCCAATGAACACGTGTACCGAGTTCCATTAAGATATCTTAATTTTTACTTAAGTTATCGCTTGCACGGATAAACGGACAGAGAGACAGACATCCACTCGCCTTCACTTGCTCTTCGTAATTTTCTTAATTTCTGTTTACAAAATAAAGTGGTTGTTAATGTAGTAAATTAAGTAATAAGTATGTAAGTAAGTAAGTTAAGAATGTAGTAAGATTTGAAGTTATTTAAATAAATACATATTTCAATATAAGTATCTCTTGAAAAAAAGGCGCCTTATACTGAAAATTACTTCAATTGGAATTCCAGATTTTTCTAAAAAAGTGCAGTAAGTTATAAGATTCTAAAAAATTAGAGCTATAATTTCTATTTTTGTTTATATTAAATAAAAGCTACAATGAAATAATAATTGGGAAAAGTTATGAAAATTTAACATGTAACAGGAGTTTAATGCATTTTATATTAACGGCTTACAGTGTTCACACTTTTCAGTTTCTCTATTAAATTATTAGACATTTTTATTTTATAAACCTTGAAGGAGTTTCATGAAATGTAAGTATACACAAAGTACAGAAAAAATAAACTGAATTATTTTCATCTTTATTGCAAGTATTAATGTTTCCAAATACTTGTTAGCAAAAGCAGCCGAAAAACGCTGCCATAAAAAATACATAAATTGTACTAATACGACTAACTTTATTTTATTATATTCTGCTCCTTCTCCTTTAATTGGATATTTTGTGTAAGTTGCATGTTTCGTATGTTTGCTATGACATCTTCATAGAGAAGCGTATCAGCCGCTTTCCGATCAGGCTGCTTCGTACAAGTGTGTCTTAAAATATACCGAGATATTTTTCTTTCATATCCTTCTTTAGTTGTAGGATGTGAAATTTTTGAATCAAAAAGAGGGTACGAAACATTTACTTTGCTCTGCGGAAATTTTTGAGGTGGTAATGCTTTTGCTACTATTTCAGAATTTCTTACTGTATTCATGCTGTAATTTGAATTGAAGTTTATTACCTCTGCTTCATTAGGCAAATGAAAATTGGCATCCTTCAATAAATTATCCAAGGTCAATAATAACAATGTCCCTTTTCGAATAATCATATTTGCATTATTGACTAATTCCGAAGTAGATGGTTGTTTTTTAATTTCTTGTTCGGCCTTAGAGTTAGATGCATCTTGCGATTCACGACGAACACGATTTCTTCGCCATTTCTGTGACAAAATTTTATGTTTGTTGCCTTGTCGAAACTTTTTTTGTTTGTTAGCTACCTTCAGAACCACAGTATGTGTTGTGAACATTTTGTGACGTTGTGCTGCCCATTGCAACCGCTGTTTTTGTTCATCATATATTTTCTTGTTTTTGCGAACTGACGCTAAGATTTCGCGGGGCAATGTAGTGGATGCCGTTAACTTTTGCAAATATTGGAGCCGAGTCTTCGGTAATAATAAACCCGTCGTGTTTGAATCACTTACAAGTTGTTTATGCATAAGTTGATGTGTTTGCATTTGTATTTTCGACTGGTTTATTTTTTTGCCTACGAGCTGTTGTTTTACTGTGTTCACTTTCTTTGGCCACTTGCTACTTGTTGCACCAAGTGTTTTTACCCTGGAAACTTTCGTTAACTCCGGTATTGACACTGGGTTCATTGACTCTGGTCGAATTTTTCGTGCTTGCTGGACGCCTGTTCGATAAATAACTTTTATTAGCAACTGAAAATATAGTAGCAACAGAATTATATGCATCACATAGTTTGTAGTTCATACCTTGTAGATGAGGTGGTACTTTGTCAGACAAAATTCCAAGGGGCAAATCATTCAACTTGATAACAAGGCACACTTTGAAAAACCAAACGCTAAGCGCGAATATTTTAATAATATGTTTCATGGCTATCCGTATGGATTTATTCACTTTAGCTATAACATTGTCAACCGCACTGTATATTGGTTGAACTTAAACTGTGTACCGTTTTACCTTCACAGAGCATTTATAAACAAATTTTCATATATCTTTTTTTATTTACCAACTGGAAATGACCAACTGGATAAAGCAGTATCCAAAAATTAGATGAATTACAAGCAGAGTATGTGAGACTGTGCAAGAGGAAGAAAGATCATTTCATTTCATCACTACCTGTACAACTCTGTGAAAGCGAAAGTGATTTCCCACCGCAAATCAATTTTTTATCAACTATCCAAATTAAATAATCACTGGTTGTATGTCAATAGAGTCACATGCACCAATGCAATTAGCGACAACGGTAGGATTGGGTGTGAATGGACAATAGGCGTGGCACCCCTATTTTTTGGTGAAACCATATATATCAGCTACTATTACTGCTATAGTTTGGGTGAAATCGGACTACAACCATTGGATGAATTACATTCCCTCAGATTCTTTCACTTTACAATAGATAGATAAAACATAATATTTTAATGAATATACCTAATATAATGATATCTGCTTCTCTGGATGACTTTATGCCAAATATATTGGTTTATATTTTAGTGGCATAAAGTGAACATGTTATCTTAGACATAATGTGATTTGGTACAAAAAATTTATTAAATTAGTCCATATGTGCCCCTAATCTCCATTTACCCAAATAATGGGCTGGGTTGGGTTTTGTTTCTACAGAAATTGATAATAGTAATTAATAAGTTTATTACTTTTATTTATTAATCAATTTTATACTATGCATATAATCTTTGAACCAGAATTTGTAAACAACTTTTTAGTCCCATATTTTAGCCAAAAGTTCAAATGTTTATAAGTCTATACAATTGGCTTTGGCCAACACTAAATCTCTTGATATTGTTTATATATACTCACAAATATTATTCATAATTTTTCCTTATAATTTTATTTCTTCTTCCTTTCCGTTCATTCTAGTTTTACACGCTTGGATGTATAAAAATGTGTCATTAAATAAATACTAACTAAAAAAAACTCTCCATAAATTTCCTTCAAATATGAATTTACTTAAAATACAGCATTTGCTTATTTCTATTGGTCATTAATGTTCTTAAACAAATCCAAATATTTATATACATAAATGCTTATACTATATATATGTATATTTAGCATATGTATTTGCTATTATTTTTCATACCTATGATAGACTTCGTGTTCAATAAAATAAATTAATAGTTAAATAAAAATGCCGAATAAATTAAATAATAAATAACATAAGTGGAATAAATAAATTATATTATGCTATCCATACTCACATTTCGTGAAATGTCTATAAATATGAAAAAATTTTCTAATAAGAATGATCCTTAACTTTTATTAGAACTGGATGCCAGGTATTGTCATCCATATGAAATATATTGACATTGTCTACTGTACTTCCGGTTCTGTCCAACAAATCCATATCGCTTTCGCTATTTCGTGAGTTGGCTTCTAAGTCTTTCGATAGAAGTGGTACCCGTGGTTTCATAATCTTATGAGGATATATTTGTCCTTCACTACTGTCATCTATTTTCTTCTGTTCACCTTTTGTTTTTACTGTTGCCACGGCGGTAGAATACTTTTGATTTTCGAAAAAGTCAATAATAGGATGATAACTATAGTTTATCCTTTTTACCCCGAGCTCAGATAACATTCGTGAAGTGTCTGCTGAATTACTAAAGTCAGTTGAACTATTTTCAGGATTATGGATGGAGTTTACTTGGAATGGAGGAACGTGTGGATGCTGCGTGGACGTCGGCTGTTTATGCTGCGAAAAACTCCTCTGGTTTGGGTAGCCCGCAGTTGATGGTTTTGATCTCTTTCTAGTTTTAGCGGCTGTTGTAGTAATTGGCCGTGCTTCTGAGCGAAATCGTGGAATTGAGTTTTGCTCTGCATTCCCAAGAAATTGATAATGTCTGTTAACCTCGTTGTTGATGTTGTAAATGCTTTGTTTTTGTTGAGTACCGTTATACAAGGAGTACGGCATTGACGCTTGGTAGGCTTTGGTGGCAATTCTATTGCTACTTTCGACGACTTCATGCTTAACGGCCTTTGTTGAAGAAGTTGGGTTTCCCCTTGGGTCTTCCCCTGCCATGGGAGAGTTAACGAGGTCAGTAGGTGTGGATGTACCAGTGACTGTTGGTGAAATGGAGAAGATGCTAGTTGGAGCTGTATGGAGCACAGAATGAATACGTAGCCGTTTTTGTGGAATTCGCTTATTAAGATTGGCCAAAGAGCTGGCAGAAAAGTTTACCTCTTGCTTCTGATTCAGCTCACTTGGTGCAATGTCTAAATCTACACGCTCTTGACTGAAAGCTTTGGCTGGACCCAGCCTTTTATATGGCCGTCTACGTTGCGAATCCTTTATTATATTTTTCGTAGTAGCCGGTGTGCTCAAAGAAGAACCAAAATTCTGATGTTTATGCTGAAATTCTTGCTTATAATCAATGAAATCATACTCTTCTTCGCCACCAGGTGGGATTAGAAATGATCCCAATGTTGGATTCGGTAATTGAAGTTTAGATCGACTATTTAACATTAATTCATCGTTATCATATTTTTTATGATTTCCTCTAAGACCATTATTGGGTTGGTAATTTAAATCATCTTCATCCTGTTCGTCATTGTAGTCAAGTTCTTCGTTAATAGTCGAATAAACGTCTGAATTGAAAGCTGGTGTAAAATCTCTTGTTTTGGTATCTGCTTTGAACGGAAAATGCTGTCGAAAACCATCTAGCTGACAAGAACAGCAAGTAGGTACTTTGAATATATCCACATGTAAACCACGTGTTCTGTCCCAACTAAGCAGGCGATGATAATTATAGACTTGAGTGCAATGAGAACGATAGCTTTGTGGTAAATAGGAGCAACTCTCTTGTGGTGCACTGTTTTGAAAAATCAAAAACAAAAATATTTAAACTACTTAAATTTAAAGAGATCTTTTAAATACCTACATGCATTTCTCCAATCTGAGGGTTTGAGTGTGCTGACCAGTATTAACTATATATTTCCATTCCCCAGATGCGGAACGAGCCTTTTGAGGGCGAGCATAGCGAACAATACTCTGACACATTCCACCCCCAGAGGCTTCGTTTTCTTTACTGAAATCAACTTAATTCATAACGGAACTTTCGAATTTAATTTATAATACTAACCGACGAATAGAGAAGTCATCAAAATCATCAGTAGCATCCAATTGAGCATGCTTGTCATGATAATCGGCCCACAAAGCGACCATGGCGTTCTTATGTCGTCGAATGCTACCCATTATTAGATCTCTGACATTGTATTCAGCCATTTTATATAATTATGAAGAAATAATAATTTAAAAGTTGAATGTTAAATTTGAAACTATAAAAAGAAAAACCAAGAGAACAAGCAGCACAAGCAGCACAATAATAGTGTTGGATCTTAAGATATTTTTAGGCATGGTTGAAATTTACAGCAACGCTACAAACTATGCATATGCATTGATATTAATTAGTAATAATTATATAACAACTTTTAACAATCTAACAGGGTTTAATGTGAAATTGAAGCATATAATTAACATAGTTTCCTTTTTTTTAGAATTTTGGGACCCTTACAGCGGATAGTCCTCAGTTCGAATGCACATAGAAGAAGTGAACCTCTCACATTTCAGGGGCGGTAAAACACCGTTACTACTTCCGCCTCCGTTATGTTGTGTTTCGAAATTAGAACGAATGTGCGAAACTTGACCTCGTTTTCGTTTCGTTGTTCTTTGTTTAGATCTGCTGGGATGCTTTTTATTGTTTGTAATGCGATATCGTGGACCTGCAACAAGCTCTTCAGGATTTGGCAAAAGTTCAGCCAACCCATTTACAGTTGATTCATTGCTGGTTTCAAGGCTAACTTCGATTCCTTTTAAACTAGCTAAAGCAAGATCCTCTACTTCTTGATGTAGCTGTGAATGTTGAACTTGATTTTCGGTAACTGTTCCGTTCCTATTACTTAGATATTCGATAATATTCGACCGATTCCTGCTAATCAAAGGATCACCACTTACATCTTTTGCATTAGCAAAACCTGTGGTGTTCAATTTTATTATATTTCCGGTAACCTGAAAACCAATATTGTCGTCATCGAGTGAAGGTAAATTTGAGCGTATTAATTTATGCACAAACTCTGATGCTGTCGCCGTTCGTTTAGTTCGCTTCGATGAATTCTCAATCGGATTAAATGTACTAATCTGTTCGACTGTGGGTGAAGTTAAATTTAATACTTCTTGTAATTCCTCATTTATACTTTGTGGATCCAACATTTCATCTCCAGTTTCACTGAAAAAATCTTCTAATGATACTCCATTATTATTTTGCTCACTAACGATAGATAAACCGCCCGTTTTCTTAACATGTTCTTCATCTAGTAATTCAATTGTTGATACATCTTCCATGCGACGTTCTATATCTCGTTGTTGATTATTTTGTCTCGGTAAATCGAGATCCAAATCCAAGTACTTTCGAGCTGAGTTACGTACAAGATTTGCAATATCATACACAATGGGCAGTAACAGTTTTTCATCGTTTCTAAACATCGCGCGCACCTTTGATAGTAATCAAAGTTATTGAAAGAAGTAATAAAAATATTGGTCACAAAAAGCGTACTAAGTATTATTTACCTGTTCGAATTTTAGACCCTGGTCTCCCTTCACATTAATTTGTGCTAGAATTAGTGCAGACAATGCTAATCGCTGTTGAGGAGATAGTGCACGTAATATTGGCATAACTTCTACAAATTTTTGCCGCAACTGCTCGTTTGTTAATGCTTTTGAAAGTGCACTTCTTAAAACATGTTCTCTGAAAGTAAATGGTCGGATTTGGTTTTCTTCTTCCAAGTCGCCTATAGTTACAAAAGGTTCAATAAAGTTATCCTCAGCAGCATTGTGTAATTGATCTCTGATTCGCTCGCTGTTGTAATTCCATTCAATTTCCTTTAGATCTGCGAAATCGAAATCGGCCAAATCATCACCCGATGTCGTAACTAGCCATAACAAACAAAAAATGACGGTCCAAAATAATATTTTCATTTTTTGGCTTGTCTCCATATTCGTTAGGGTTTTGTACTAAGAAGTGAATCTAAAAATACAATTTAAAATAATATGAAATTGCATTTATTTTATATTTTAAATTTGGTAAATAAATTGGGATACTGATTTCCAAGTGAAAATAGTAAAAACAAATGTAAAAAAAATTAATTATATTATATTATTTGTTATTGGAAGTTGAGAGATTTTTATTCTACTCTGTTTCAAATTGCCAAAAGGAGCGGAAATTTTGAGATCTTGTTGGTTAGTGTGATAACTTTTCAAGGCACTTTTTCACTTTTTCACCATTGCATTTTGTTTTTGGGTAGAGTAATTAAAGCTGAAAATTTAAAGAACCTCACAATACAAAACGTATTGAGCTGACGTACTCTTTACGTATTCTTTATGCCATACACTCTTTTCAGGTATCAGATACTTTGTAGCTAGAAGTAACTAAGTACATATTTGATGAACAGAACCTCGTACAAATCTTCAATAACATGCTACGATAATGCATCATTATGTTTTACCCGACAGCACAAAAAATTAATAGAGGGCACGTTTTGCAGTACTCTTGGGAAGTTTGAAAGTGAAAATGATTACAACTACAATGTTCGCAACAATGAAGCACACACACAACCCACAAATAGAAACTTAATGGTTTCTATTGAATCCATTAGTTCAATGTCATTTATATTGCAAAATTGCAAGTGCTGTATGAAAAACAATTTGTTTCTTCTTCACGATTTACAAAAGTTCGTTCACCTCTTTTATAGTTCAATTGTATTGGCTAATTGTACTCTTGGAAAAAAAATCGTTCATGTATATATATTTAAAAAAAAAATAAATTGTTTACCACAACGTTTATATTAAAATTATATTTAATAACGAGAATCTACTTATACACTAAATTCTATACATTCATAATTTTTCCCGCTTTTTGAATGAAATGTGAAAGCTCACAATAAAGTTTTGGAAATTTAAAGAATACTTTAAATAAATAAAAAAACGAAAAACAACAACTACCTATAAACGTTTTACATTGCCAATATATACCCGGACAGCGACAACAATAATGTGTACAAAAAAAAAGTTACAGCCGAAGAAGAAAAAGTTGACACAATTTTCTATTTGTTAAGTATGTCTTTACACATATGTATGCATGTGTAAAAATACATACGTATAGAAGCCAATTCATATTGTTATGAAGGTACACTGGCGCTGTAGCAAAGTGGAACATAATACATTTAAACACAACAGTTTCAAGTTTATATGCATACATTAATTTTCAATCAAAGAAAGTTAAACTTGGACTTTCCATTCTAAAATTTCAATCAATTTATATAGCAATTTTAATAATAAATTTTATTATACAATTGGATTTAAGTATAATTCTTACTTTTACCTACAATGTACCTTTGTCGGGTGCTATATTTTAAGAAATTGTGAGTATTTTCCTATATGATGAATAATTTATCAATGGGGTTTCTCCGACTTTCCACACTTTTTTGCAAATTATCCGTATACTTTTATTATTTACAATTACTTGGGAAATTTCAATGTGATTTTTTGGATTTCCTATTTCATTAAACATATGTATTTGCACTATACGCTTATTATTCGAGAAAACCGGTTTAATATTTAGAGTTATCTAGACTTAACTCACGCGCTTTCCAAATGCCGGTCGTATCGCGTTAAACTCATGTTAGCAACTGACTCTATTGATGTACACTCGCTGCTAATATGACTTCCAACTCCCAAATATCAGCGATGGTGCTTATTGCTGCTGCTTCTGTAAATATAGTGTATATTGTACATTTATACTACTATAAATATAGTGTACATTCTGTGCATTATATATACACATATTGTCAATATAATATATACAAAATATAAATAATATAGAATATTTAAGTTTTGTTTTTATGCGCCATTGCTGTGTGCAGAACAGAAAATCTTACCGACGCTCCCACTGTTTTGAAGAATAAGATTGAGAGATTTCACTTGCAATCTCTTAACGAGCTATGTGTTGTTCAATGTAGAATAAATTTACACCAAAGCATTTTCTCAAAAAATTTTAATACTTTAATTTCGCACAAAAAAGATCTGTATGCATTTAAATTTTTATCCAACACACAATTTATAAAGACTTTCAATGTTTATACTCTCGCAACATGTTGCTACAGAGTATATTAATTTTGTTCACCTAACGGTTGTTTGTAACACACAGAACTAAACGAGTTAGATAAAGACATATATATATATATTTAAATGATCAGGATGAAAAGACGAGTTGAAATCCGAGTGATTGTCTGTCCGTCCGTGCAAGCGATAACTTGAGTAAAAATTAAGATATTTTGATGAAACTTGATACACGTGTTCTTTGTCACAGTAAGACGGTTGGTATTGCAGATGGGCGTAATTGGACAGCTGCCACGCCCACAAAACGTCATTAATCGAAAACAGATAAAGTGCTATAACTAAGCAGCAAATTAAGACACAAACGTGTTATTTGGTATAGAGAATCCTAGTAGGGTGGGGCATCTGTGGACAAAATTTGTTGTAAAAGTGGGTGTGGCCCCGCCCCCTAATAGGTTTAATATACATATAAATTTTTACAATATACAGTAAATGCAATTCGCTGTTAACTGCTTCAGGTGCATATACCACAAAAATTCATATATGAGTAGATTGCAATTATGTACATACATAAGTTGAAGTCATGCATAACTGGATAATGAGTAACAGTCGTTAAATCATGCAGATGTAAATTATATGGATAAGAGCATATATCAAGCACATATTGTAGCAATGGGTATATAAGACAAATTTGTCAAATTAACTCTATTATTTCATCAGAATTATGAATACACTGCGAGCTTTTTTTGATATTTTTTATGTATTTAGAATAATATGAACTTGAAAGCGGCAAGAAGGTGAATTATATATATTGTACATTGATAGGTTGTTACGCCACATAGTAGAAAATTAGAATACACCTAACACCATAAAAAAGTATTTTAAACAAAAAGCGTTATAATATATTATTAACTTATAATGACTTGCGACTTTCCAGCTGACTTTGAACCGCCTATGCAGATCAATGTGTGTAATATTTTAATGAAACGAAATGGATTTGTTTTCTTAAACATAATGTGGTTTCGCGCTAAATTCCAAATATAATGACTTCCGTTTTTCTGTTTGACTTTTAATTATCTGTTCATCTTTTCTGTTCAAATAATTTTCCTATATGAAGAAAAATAGTTGAACAGCTGATCCATGATAGGGTGGCACCACTCACATACGAAAATGTGTAACCACTGCAACATTCATCAGGATTGCTACAGTCAACGTCCATAGAGCAGTTTACCATACTCAAGCGTTCATATTCTCTTTTAGCATTAAATACATTTGAGTATATATATATATTTATTTTAAAAACAAAATATAACAAACAGAGATAGCTAAAGCGTTTTTATAAATAGAGATTATGCATATATAACATACTGAATCCGTTTACAAAATTAACTAATAATATATTATAATAATTTTAAAAATATTTAAAGAAAAATTTTGTTAATTTGTACTGATCAATTAAGTAACATTATGTATAAATCGTTCAAATTTGAGATTATTTTAGCAGAATTTGTACAAGAAAACTACGGAGTTTTTAGTTTACATTTATTTTGTTTATTAATATTTCAATTTGTTAGAAGGTTAATTTTCATCGAAGTTAAGAACATTATGTTTAATAATTTTAATATTCCAAATAAATCATAATTTTCAATAGACTAGAAGAAAATCTAATTAAATGATCTTAGCTGTATACATATGTATGTGTGTTTATATACAATTAAATGTTTTCGAGATTACGAATATCGTTTATTCGTAAATAATAATAGTGTGGAGTTTGTTAGGTTTACAAGTACGCATTTTTACATTGATAAAATTAAACTATATTATACTACGTATATACATATTAATATCGAAGGTATGCACTTAGCAATTCCACTTTAGACATTAGCCCTTAATTCCTGTAAATCGATATAATATAAATAATACTGCTGCTAGCACTTGTAGATATCAGGATATAGTTTAGGTTAAGTTTAATTTTGTAAAGTTATTAACATAATTAAGAACACCATATACACTGTTCACTTCACTTCAACGATTTTAAACTTTCATTAAACATATACATTTTCGAAAATTATTGGAAGATATGTTGAAAGAGGTAGGTTTCAATCATGGTCATATTTCACATTCAAATTCTGATATTCGTTGATTGAAATATATCATGCCGTGTTCTAGATCTTCACTAAATCCGCTAACATCCATATAGTCCGATTCTGCTGAGTCGTCCTCAATCCATTTGTGGAGAGAACGAGATATTTCCTGTCTCGCATATGAAAACGAAGGCCGTAACTGGGAATCCTTATGCCAACAACGAGTCATTAAATTGTAAAATTCAAGACGCGCTTCTTTTGGCAGCTCTGGCCTAAGGCCGTTTGGAACTCGGCGTATAACTTCGCGTCCTGTTAGATTGGCATATGGCGTAGATCCTAAAAGGAAGCATAGATTTTGTCATTATAAATAGTATCGTAGTACTAATAACGATTTCTATAAATCTCTTACCCAATGTGGATATTTCCCACAGCACTATACCAAAAGCCCATACATCAGTTTCATGCGTAAATATATGATACTGCAATGCTTCTGGTGCCATCCAACGTATTGGTAACGCAGGCCTACGACTCATTGAGTCATGAGCATGTCCTTGGCTGTGATCATGAATGCGGGATTTTTTTTCAATAGCATCTTTCGCTGAGATTTGGCTTGTATTGAAGTTATTGTTCCAATGGTTTATTATGAAGCGGCTTCCGAAATCTAATTTCCTCTTCGTATTGCTATTTATCATTTTGTTAACATCATTTAGATCCGCCTCTTTCCGCTTACATTCTTCTTCCAAATCAATTGACATTCCGAAATCACAAATTTTACAAACACCATTATGATCAAGAAGAACGTTGCGTGCCGCAAGGTCACGATGTACAATCTATAATGAAGGTTAAAGGTTAAATGGAGTATATGTGAGCAATTAAAATCTTCAATTAAAAATGTAGATTGTCACGCTATTTACTCTTTTTTCAGCAATGTACTCCATTCCACACGCAATGTCCAATGCAAAGCCACCTAGCGTTCGTGGCGACAGAGGTGTCGAACTGCGGCCCCCTGGTACGGAGGCTGGTAAAATGTTTACAGCACCGCGCGCAGCGCGCAGTAGTGACAACAATCGGCCCCGCATCGCATATTCCATAATTAGCATGTGTGGCTCTAAAATAAGAATTTAATTAACCCTGTCCTATGAATAAAAAGTAGTCATGCATATCTTTCATATACCACCGCTTCATGTCAATTCGTGGCTCATGGCTCACCCGAATATCTACAAATATATTGGTATATAAAAGAGCGTGCTTATTCCATGTTTATGAACACCAACCAATTTCCAAGCAGACGCCAAGCAGAGTCACAACATTTTGATGCGAACCCAGTTTTCGCATAATGTCTGCTTCCTCCTTCAAACTGGATTGAGGACTATATTTCCGAATAGTTTTAACGGCAACAATACGGGTAGCTCCAAAGTGACCGCAAAGATTATCGGCCTCAGCTTTCCACACTTGGCCAAAGTTGCCTTCACCTAATAGACTCTTCAGGCGAATATTGCTACGATCAAATTCTTGCTCGCTGGTCACTGAATATTGTTCATCATAACGGATGTTCTCATTTGTTTCCCGAGATGTAACCTTACAAATCGTCATCGGCATATTATGTGTTGAATGATGATGCAAAGTATGGATATTGTGATGCTCGGTTTCATAGCCTTCCTTTTCACTTTTGTTTTGAAACTTCGAATCAAGTTTTTTTACAGGGCTAATGGGCTGTTGGTCACCAATGCATACATCGAAATCTTCCTCATTTTTAACTATACGACGAAATATGTATGATCGCACAAGATAAAGAGTAATCGCACAAAGAGGTATTATTCCGATTCCAGCTAGCACCATGGTGGCAATATTAACGCGACGCATATCTAAAGATACTTCGCTACCATTGGTGACGAAAGTATATTTAATATCTCCTCTATTTACATTCGATTGCTCCAGTGTCGTCTGTTTTTCCATTGGTGTTGTTTCTATAACGCCTACAAGATAGGGTTGAATATCTTCATTTAAATGGCCAGAAGATGACTCTAACGTCAGGGATGGAGTTTCAGTGATGGAATTTTCATAGGAGGGCTCTGATTTCAACGTCGGTTGTAATATCGCACCTGGCTTGTCGGTGATCTCAATTACTACATTTGATGGATATCGAGAAGTCTGATTAAGAAAAATAACAATGTTTTCATCATTTTTTATTTCTTCTGTGAGACTCGGCCCAAGAGCTCGAAGTTTCTCAATGTCCTCTTTAACAATAGTCCTTGAACTTACAGTATTTGTAGTTGCTGCTATTGTTTCGAGACTACTTATATCTTGAGTTACTCTTGGTTTCAAAAAATCAGATTTTCTTATGCCTGTTTCAACAACTGTTCTCGGTCGAACAGTAGATGAAACTGTTGATAATTTTCTAAATACAGTGGAGGTGATTTTTACGTCTGATTTATCTGGTGCAGTTGTACTTTTGAGAAATGTTCTCATTGTAGCATTGGTTAAATGAACACGAAGCGTAGTAGGATATATAATACTCGGTGAATCAGACACAAAATGTTTAGCGAGTTCTGTGGTAGTCTGAACAGGCCTAGTTGTTTCATCATTCTCATCCGAAACCGTTATTAGTAATGGATTAGAAGAAGCAACTGTAGACGTAACGGAAGGTAAGTTTGTTAATTGTGAAACAAGTTTTTGATCGAGTTTCTGTTCTTTATTTTCCTTGATGAAGGACGCTATAGTTGCGGTATTTAGAAAAATTCCACTTTTGGCTTCCATGGAGGTTAGTGCACTGGCATGCGTAGGGGAACGTCTGGAGTTATTATATCCTCGATCTCTATATTTATATCGTGATCGGCTACGCTCGACTGCTGTTAATGTTGATGAAGAGACGAGAGAGGTAGGTGTAGTAGGTCCTAGTTTATTAGCAGAAATCTCCAATAGCTTCGGAAGTCCTGCGCTAACGGAGGTAATTGTCAATGTACCGGGTTTAATTGGTGGAAGTTTTTCGCCGAAGTACAAGAAAGGTTGGATATCATCATCCTCAATGGAACTAGAAGTTATGTTTACTGATAATAAATGCTTATTTCTAGGCCGCACTTTCACATTTTTCATTATATCTTGTATATGATTTGAAGTGTCATTTTGTCCTTTTGCTACAATAAATAGTCCGTGTGAAGATTCGTCCGTAAAGAGTATCTCGTTGTTATCTCGATCGGAGGTCAGCGTAGCTGAACCGGTTAGGGATGATTCGTGAATGATAATCGTACTATTATTTAGACGGGTGAAGCTAGAGCACTTTCGCATACAACTAGCAGTAGTACGACGCGTAAAGTTCTTTGTACAATTTTTTAAACAATCCGATCGAACATCACTTGGTGTTTTGGATGTGGTTTCTAAGGATGTGGATCGTCCGGTGGGGCCAAGGCGTGTCCGGATACTTACACGAGGTAAAGCATTACGACGAGCGGCCAGAACTACCATCAGTCTACGCTCCCTCTCCTGTGCGGATATATTTGATGAAGCAGACAGCCGTGCTGGTCTATACGTTGTTGGAGTGATACTCGATATTTTTGACACAGCTGCCGAATGATATGTAACAAATTACATATATATTAAATTACAAAAATATGTATCAAATTAATAAACAAATATAGTAGATTTAATAAAAATGCAATCTGAAATAATATTTTAGAGCTTACAAGCGGCGGTTTATACCAATCTCAAACTATATCAAAAGAAACTGTTGAGCATTTTATGAGCTAAATTTTATATAAATATCTGAAGTAGTGTGTGCGATATTAAATGTATCTCCGAAGAGGGCGATGCTATCAACATATAAGTCTGTTGCCTCATTCTTATTGTTAAATATGACTTTAATATACCGACCGTATATGAAGGTAGAAAGATCAACAAGATATCCAGAAGGATATCAACAAATAAGGAAATCAAAGTACAGAATTTCCGTTGATGAACGCGATAGTACACAAACGAAGCAAGCTTATATTCGTAAATCATTTGAAAATGGTAAATATTCTAAGTTCAGAATCAAATCCAAGAAATATCATTATTAAATGTTTGTACAATAGGACACATCAAAATGGTTTGAAAAGAACTTGTAACTTAAATGCGAAGATTTTTATTAACCAATTGAAGATATATATTTATAAATATCTTTGTCATATAGAGACGAGTATGAAAAATATATACGATAGGGACAATAATAAAAAATATAGCTCTAGGAAATCTATCTATCTTTAGCAAATCATCCCTTAACCCTTACTTGCTCTGTGAAAAACTAGTGTAAACTTAGTGTTCATATATTACTTTCCTACACAGACGGACTACAGCTCACTGTAATATTCTTACAATTTCGCAATTATTCACAATTGTGAATAATTATATAACTAAGATATATATCTATATTGATTTGGTTGAAATTTTATTGTATTTGTGTCTTTTTTAACAACAAAAACTTTTTTAGACTCTCCATTTGTCAGATAGCATTAAGGTGAATGCCACAGGAAGGAAATCACTACTGATACTTACTAGTTTCAATTAGTTTAATAATTACTAGTACTAATCATATATTTCTACATAATAGCTGGTAATAAATTTTGATTACATATCAGCACTAACCATCATCAATGCTTAAGATATCTCCTGAAGTTTCCTCGTCGGTGTAAAGTACACTAGAATTTTGAAGTGGTTCTATTGTCGACGATATCAATTTATCTGTCCCGTTTTCTAATGCTAAATTTTTATGTTTAACACTGCGTGGTTGTAACCGCTGATTATCCGTTTTACCGATGTCAGCATCAGGAGTATTTACAACTTTCATTAGTATTGGTTTTTGTTGCACGTGTTCATATTCACCACTAAATATTCCGCTTTTATCTCGCTGAGAAATAACTAAGTTTCTGCCATTGCTACTGTTAAAAATTGTGAACAACAGCACTACTACTATCAGCTCATTTGCACATTCACGCTTTTGATTGTACATCATCACAGTTTATCAGCGACGTTCATTTATTATATTCCCGCTTTTTGTTTTGGAATTGAATGGATTTTAGCAATAACGAACGTGATACCAGCTTGTTTATTCCTATCCCTTTTTAAGGTAAAAATAAGATGGTTCGAGCACCTATAACATTGAAGCTTTCACATTTTGCCAATGAAATCGAGCATAAGTGATGATCATTCAAAATGAATTATTTAAAATTAAACTTTGCATTTGATGGTGGTGGCAGAGAGTTTTTTATAGATCGGAATCTGAAAAGAAGTTAATAAAAATTTAAGGAAATTAGGTACATATATAAATAAGAAAACAATCCTACTTACATTAACACCTTCATATCTTCAAATATAAATATAGTGATAGAGCAGAAGCTTTATAGTACTGAAAGCAACATAATTTCTGGAAATGGTATTATTCGCAGTTTTTATTAATTAAAGAAAACATTAATACAAGATACTACAGAATCCATTATATATAAAAGAGTAAGTTCTGAGATTACCATTCCACTCGTCAACGAAGTAGAATAATTAATATTAATTTTTGAGAAAGAAATTCTTTCATTGTGAACTTAGTAATAGGGTCTACATGTTATGGAACTATATTCGAGTCTTCATCATACCATAGAGTTATACAAGAGTTTTTTGGTACATATACAATGGTATATACATATACATATACATTTTTGGTACAATAGGTAATTTTTTTCCGTAAGTTAGTAATAGAAAAACACTTTCAAAACTTCTTACTTCATGTAAATACTGATGGTATTTGTAAAGATGACTCCTTCAAAAGTTGTTAAAGATTTTTAACATAATGTTTTATAATGTATCTTATGTTTGGAACTTAAAACTTTACAATCCATATACATTCATATTTATTCAGCTCTTTCACATACTTATTACTTGTCATTTGTTTGTATTGAAGAAATCCTGATTTCTTAAGGAGCTTATAATATCAGTGTAGCTTTTTAGTTTCTTAAGGCATTGTACCAAGGCAACCAAGGCAAAGATTTGTTCGATTATCCTTCAGTCCATAAAAGGCACAAAAAAACAAGTATTAGGAGAAACTTGGATAATTGTCTAACAGAAGTGTAAATGATAAAATTATTTGAATGATCAGAGGTATGGCAGATATGGGACAATTATGGAACAATTTCATTTATTTTTGGAAACAAATTTCTATATTAAAATAATTTTATCTAAATTTGTGGAAACATTATGAATACTTTTTGTAACATAGATACGAATAGGAAAAATGCATATGAGAGGAATAAGAATATCAAAGCCTAGCTTTAAGTACATAATTACACCAACTCTAACGTATGCATTTATGAAACATTTCCTGCAAAAAATTCGAATGAAATTCCCAATATTTCGGCTTTATTAATTTGGCTCGAGAACAAAAAGAAGTCACACGGGGCCAAGTTTAGAGAATATGGTGAATGGGACAGCAGGTGGTAGCCTAATTCGACCAATTTGATTATGGTACCTTGTTAATGTCTGTAATTTTGCGTCGAATAAGCCCAATATTTCGGCCAAATACAGTTCTGTGACAGTTTTACCCATCCACAGGAGGTTGCTGTAGATCACATTTGCTAATCCCAGAAAATAGTGGCAATCCCCTTTCCGGATTTTCTACGCCTCCTTCGGAGAAAGTTCGCCGGTTGAAGTCCACTGTTTCGATTGTTTCTTCATCTCTGGTGTTTACCGGTATATACATCTTTCGTCGACAGACACTAAAGGGCGCAGAAAGTCCTTCGTTCCTGCGCTGCGCTCAAACAGCGTCAAGCAGTGCTGTGAAGTGGTTTCATGATTGCGCCTATTGTCCGGAGGGAGCAAACGCAGCACCCATCGCGGCGACAGATTTTTCATACCTATTATTTCATGCAGGATATTACCCAAACGGTCTTTTAAGATGTCTGCTGTCTTTCGTCGTTGTATATGTGGACGCCTTTCGTAAACTTTTGTCACGTTATCTATCGGTACACCTTTTCGGGGCATCGGGGGGATGTGGCCAATCAAAAACTACCTTTTGAAGAAGAGTCACCACATGCGGAGAAGGCATCCAATCGCTCTTTGATTTCACTGCGCGATTTCCCCTCCAAAAACAAGAATCGAGTCAAAAACGGAAAATTCGCGAATAGCAAATTTGAGTGTAGCGGTCTATTATCATATACTATACGAAAGAAAATGTCTTTTGTAAAAGAAGCTCCATCGGCCACTGAGGCCAAGTACTTATCTTACCGCCCTCGTAAATTTCAAATCATTAATGCCACAAAAACGCTAGTTTTAGAAAAAAAAAATCATGATTTTTTTACGTTGTTCTGGTTTACATCTTTTCAATATATCCAAAATTCACATACATTAGAGTAAGTGGCGGAGATTTTTATTTAGCTATAATGAAAAGATCTAGACTTGGAGACTAATCTATGGAATTCTTTATCAAATGGAAATATTGACTTTATTTACAAATCACACACATCTGAATTTTGTTACCAGAGTCGTGCTTATATCTATCATACCAACAAATACTTAAAAAACTACAGAACGTAAAATTGAATATAAAAAGATTCAAAGCTCCTTCACAAATTAGTTTGTTTTAACACCAAAAAATAAATGACACAACAGGCGAAAATAAATATAAACTACTTATAGAAGTTGGAAGCTTTTAATCATTGAATTTAATAGTGACCAAAAGTTATAATTATTGCTTAAACCAACGTTTTGTTTCACTTGTTTCTAAAAGCGAACTCATGTATAATATGTTCTTCATGAGAGTAGGTTGCATATATAATACATGCATATGTAAGCGTGTACACACAACTATTTTGTATTTTATTTTTCACTTATAAGATTATTTAATTCATACACACATGTGGGGAAAGTAAATATGTTTGACAAAATATTAATGAATATACGTTTATTAGTGTACCAGATATGTTACATTTATTTTCACATTCGCAATTACATTATATAGTTAAATGTATGTGGTTATTTATGTTTCCTTTTGTTAAAGCATTTGTTAATGTACTTTTAAGCTCACATATGTAAGTGCATAACAAGTAAAAGCTTAGTTGGACATAGTTTGAGACAAAAACTGAAATTCACAAACACTAACACAATTGAACACGTTTATCTGTATATGTAAATATGTAGATAATTGCATATATGTACACGCAAATTAATTCATTTAAATCGAACTTGTGGTGGCTCCCACCTGTTGAATAACAAGGCAAATTTTATCGATGTAATTTCCAATGCTGGAAATGTTACAGCAATTTAATAATTTTTTTCCACTCTTCTGTTGAAGAAAAATATTTTATATTTAAATTTTATTTGCTCTGCACTAGCCAGCGAAGTTGCACTAATTTCTTTCTTTTATTAAATGTTATTATTTTTTTACATTTTATTTTCAGTGTAGCAACTGGCAAAATAACCATGTTTATACATAATTTCTCCGTTTTAACTGACTTCAACCTGGAGTTGCTTCACGTTAACTGAATTAAAAGTTAAAGCTTCGTTTGGCTGAGAAACGAAAAATCTAGTTATAACAAAATGGCGACATGAAGAGCTATTGTTTGGATTAAGCTTTTTCTTTTAATACCTAGTATAACAGATACAAAATCCATGAATATGTTTTGGCAGACTAACTTCGAATACTGTATAACCTGCCGTATTACAATACTAAATATATATGCATTTGTAGGTATTAAGGTAACAATGTCTTGATAATTGTCAATCAGAAGCATATATTAGTTCGGTGTTTTACCAATATCAAAAATAAAGTCTCACGTTCTGGATTATTTTCTTTTTATCTCCGTGAAAAGATGATGATTTAACATTTGTTAAGGTAAAAATAACTAAATTATTTGAATCTGTTTACATCAAATATCTTTTACCGATTTAAATACATAATTAAAGAGTTTTTTACATCGTTAATATATAACAAAATTTGTAAAGAAGACATATAATTAATATAACACAAGAATATTTTTATAATATTTCCCTCGTTTGTTGTTTTGTCCACTATATGTTGTAATAATGGATTCTTGAATATTTCTTCTTTTCAATGTCTCAAATATATTGTATGTAAAGTATTTTCCTAAAAAGTACGTAAAATATTGAAAAAAAAATACCATTCATAATTTCTAGCAACTCAACTAACATGTCCATACATATGTTTAGCGAAATCTAACGCTTTAATTGTTTTTAATAATAATTGTAAAATAAAAAAGTGTATACGTTTCAAATTAAAGAAACTCTAATATTAAATATTATTAATAGTTTAGTATTACATTTTTATTAAAAGGACAAATAAACAAAAGTTATGATAAGCATAATTTGATGTAACTCATATTGCGAATAGTACTCACGTTTGCTGAAAATAATTAATTGAGCTATAAAAAATTTAAGAATATAAGATAATTTGGGATTATGTTCATAAAAAATTTAAACTAAATCTTCTAAAGAACACTTTTTGAAAATTTATTTAAATATCCGTTCTATTAAGATTAAAGCAAAGTATAACCTTAATATACTCCTTGCATTTCGAAGAATTTGCATTAAATTATTTACGTAAATATATAACAATTTATGTAGTAAATGAAATTATAAAGATCATTCATCATTCACAATGTATCGTGGTACTCCCACCATAGAACCACAAACCCAAAATAGTTCATATTGACATATTATAAAACTTAGATATAACAGTTACCTTTGGACTGGTCAGCCATCTAGCGGCTAATAGTGTTGTCAGAAAAGTTGCAAATATCAAAAAGTCAAAAGATCAAAATAACTATTTAAATGAACCAAAAACGAAATGTTTATTAATCTTAGAATGTGCCATTATTAATTATGAAAACCCTTTTGTAAGAATTTTTTAAGTCAGGCAATATATTACAAAGGTTGAATATTTATACACCCGAAGTAAATAAGTGTTCTGGCAATATTGGTAATAGCAGAAAACATAACGCTAATAAAATCCAATAACATTCTCTGGTAAAGTGTACACAAAAATATGTATAAAATCAGAAAACATTAATGGAGAGTAAACCAAGTGATTTGTTTTATTGGTTAATGAAAGTTTGAGTAGAACTTATCATATTTATTTGTAAACCTATAATTTGTTTATAGGTGTTAATAAAAAGTGGATTTTATATTAATTGGAATATAGGCGGAAAAAGATAAAACCATCTTGTGTGAACTACTTTGAATGAAGTAGACGTTGACCCACCTTAAGCAATGAAGATACCATAAAGATCTCTTTAGAGCGATTTCAAAGAAACAAGCTTACATATTTACAAGAAGGAAAAATGCAATGTGTCAATTGCCTATGCGTCGCGATCTTAACCATTGTGGAAGCTGTAAAAATATATACATATATCTATATGTTTAGAAAAAGGCCAACAGTGAAGTTAGTGTAAACAATCTAAGGCTATTGCGTTCATAGCTGCATACATGCGCATGCATAAAAATATTCTATTATTTGAAGGAATAAGAAGATTTGGTATACATAATGTGCGAGTACTCACATATGTGGAATGGCACAATCAAAAAATAAAAATCCAGAAAGTTAGGGTGATTAATATTCGGGATGAAGCAAATTCGGAAATGTGTTTGAAACGAAAGGTCTACAAATTGATATTCCAATCATAATTCAAAATAAAGAGAATACACACATCAATATATAAACATATATAATTGAGTTCTCAATACCCTTAACATGCTAAGGATTTACCATACGGGTATAAGAGTGAGGAAGAAAACTAGCATGTTACACTGGTAAACTTATTTTTCCTGCTGGCTTTGTCCATGCATTTATGCATGTTGCATTAAACTTGCAATAACATAATTCCAGTTTATCTGTATTATCAGAATTGTAATTTGTTAGAAACATAAAGTTTAACGTGAGATAAACAAAATATAGGATTTCTCGAAGTGTTTTAAGCTAACATCAGTACAGTAAAAGTAAAATGGTATATTTGCAATAGGAAATTGAATAGATTATGTCGAGTTTTATCAGCGAAAGTGGAACTTCTACTGAATTACAACTTAGTAGCAGAGTAGTGGCAGTAGTATCTGCAACATCGGCTGTAGCAGTGGCTGCAACTGGGTTGGTGGGCAACTCAAATCAAATGAACTCGAAAAACTCAATAATGCAACGGAACATGTCCGAGACAACTTCAATTAGCTGTTCTGACGACATGGTTTGTAAAAATTCTGCGATCGATGAAGATAATCGTTTTAGCGATACAATGGGCAACATAAATCTGTCATTAATGCAAAACTCGCCTCCACCCCATAGTTACCGTCATTCGCGTGCCTATCGACATTTTAAAAATCCACCGCAACCACATATGTGTATTCGCACAACCTCAGAATCAGGTGAAGAACTATTTGTTAATGTACTAAGTTGGACGAGAATAGTGATACCACAAGAGCCTACCGACCCTATACCATTGTACGGAGGAATGAGGGTACGATATAAAAAAATTTTAAATGAAGGATATTATAATTCATAAATGTAACATTTATAGGTCCCTCCAGGAAGTCCTAGAAGCCCGCCTATCGTTTTTGCTGTTATGGCAAATCCAGAAGTTTTAAAAGATTCTGGACGTCATAGCAAAGATCCAGAGGAACGCAAAGCTATGGTTGAATTAATGTGTGACTTTGTAGAAGCAATGAATCCTGGTCTTAAATTAGTAAGGTACGATATACAAATGTAGATAAAATATTAGGGGAATTATGTGGTTAATACCTATGTAATTATAACTGAAATTGTGGAGTAAATTATGTTGTATGTTGTTGTAGCGGCAGAAAACATTCTATATCATAAATAATTTTTGGGAATGGTGACGGTTTTAATTTTTATACTCTTGCAACATGCTCTGCTCACAGTATAATAGTTCCGTTCACTAAACGGTTGTCGGTAACACCTAAAACTAATTGACATAGATATAGAGTTATATATGTTAAAATGATCACGATGACGAGACGACTTGAATTCCGATTATCCTTCTGTCGGTCCAACCGTCCGTCCGTTCGTTTATTATTTCGATAACTTTAATGAAACATGGTGCACGTGTTTATTGGTACTCTGAGATGGTTGGTATTACAGATGGGCGAAATCGGATCATTGCCACATCTAGAAAATGTCGTTAAGCGAAAATAAAATTTAACGCCTCATAAGTTAGCCAAAAGTTGAAAAACAAAACCATAATTGGATACAGTGAATCGCAGTAGGGTGTGGCATCTGTGGTTTAAATTTTTTTTTTAAATTAGTGTGGGCTCCGCTCCCTAATAGCATTAATGTACATATCTCAAAAACTTCTTAAACTATCTCGACGACACTTGCCGAGAACATGTGCCTCTAACATCTCCTCATACAGTAAGAAAGTTTGTGAAATCGGATAATAACCAAGCTCACACCCATAAAAATCGTCAGAGACATTGAATTTTATATCACAGTGCGAAAATTGGATAACAATCATGCCTACTCCCATATAACACAATTTTAAAATCCATCTGATCCTTTCACTTTACAGTATTGGTATTTTTGGTATATTATTGGTATCAAGCACCAATGACTACCAAAACTATTGACCAATCTATGACAGTTGTACCTTTGTGTCAAAAATTTATAAAATCGGATCGATTTTTCTCCTAGCCTCCAATTACCTACTATAGGGATTTTCAAACTTCCGGTTTACTTTATACCATATATATCGGTCAAGATGTAAGATCACTTAACCATAATATGGTTTAGCGCTGAATATGAATGAATATGAAGTTATGAAAACGTACAGCAAAGGCATGTATACATATTATATGTGAAGAAGACATAAGATGACTAATTAACCGAACCTTTCCAAATTTTAAGGCTACTTCAAATGTCGTATGGATTTTATGCAAATAATAATTGAAATCACCAATGTTTTCATATCTTTGAGGCATAAAGGTAAACTCTATGATCAGAAAATTTTCAATTTTACATTCGATGATTAAACAATAGCAGTTTATAAAATTTGCTAAGACGTATAATTCATATGATTAGTGTGATATTTATGACAGGAACAAATATACAATAATTTCAGTTTATCTTATTGTAGGAACGCCATTATTCTAAAAGATAGGGATATATCTGGAGAACTAAAAGATGTATGGAGTGCGGTACAAGCTCAAAGAGATCGAGAACGGGAGGAACAAATTATACAACAACGACAGCAACATCACTTTCACAGCATCACCACTCAACAGATGTTTCCAAAGTCTACTGAAGCTGTACGAATCTCTGAACAGAAACAAATCAATTCAATATGCACAGAAAAATCGGATAAACTTTCGTTGAGTAGTTTAGTTGAGAAATCCTTAAATAATAGAGATATTTCTGTGCCGTCAGATAGTACAAATATAACTGTGGCAGGAGATTTCATACATATAAAGGACACTGTAAATTTAAAACAACCTCAAGAAACTTATGAAATATGTGCTAATACTGCAAGTGGCGGCGATGATGTCTTTACTCCTTTAAGTGATGGAAAGGATCAAACTGATGCCACTAATAAATTACCTGGCAAAACTGATACTTGCGATAATAGGGAAGAATCTGTTAAAACTTTTTCCAGTCCACAACTTATAATCGGAGAAGAAAGAAATACAAGTAAAGGTGTCGAACGTATTGATAATCCTTCGCCTCTGTCATCCAGCACAGTGTTTGCAACAGAAACTCCCCCTATAAATAACATAGGTACAGGTTTAGAACTTGCAATGCCCAATCATATGAAAATGAATACAGCGGCCTCCGCCACAGTATCAGCGCCAACCATTACTAAGAAAGATAAACTTGTTGGGTTTCTACCTAACGGTTGTATATTCCCTCGTTTCAAGAATTATAAAAACAAAGAAAAAGATAAAGATAAAGAAACCAAATCAAAAGATAAAGATAAAACTTTGCTAAATGCTTTGAAAAAAAGCAAAGATAAAAAAATCGGAAGTGTTGAAAACTGTGCGAAATCTTCTGTGGATTGTGATCCAAAGATAAATTACGAAAAAAAATGTATTCGATTAGAAAATGAGATACAAAACTTGGATCTTAATAAAATCGAAATAGCCACAAGTGGTGACAACATGTTTGCTAAGTTGAAAATCGCCGCTACTTCCGGGTCAGCAAAATAAATTTATTTACTTTCTTGTGTTATTTTCTCGTTAGAAATATTATATATTATGCACATTACTCAAAATGCGTTCATTAAGATATGTTTAACAAATTCAACCGTCTGTGTAGTAGGGGACTCTAGTTGACTCTATCTCTATCAGAGATATTAGCCTTTACTAATGCAAGCCCGTTTGAGTACTAAGTTACCCATTTATTTTTGTAAAATTTTTTTTGATAGGATTAAAAAATAAAAAAAAACAATAAACATGGTTTACAAAACTTTTTTTTAAAAAACCCGTTGCTCCCATTGCTTACTTTTACTGTTCTCTGTATTAATTTTTGTATATAAGATTTATGCCCTAAATGTAACTAACACTAATAAAAACTTTCATACAATTTTGCATGTAATTTTGTTAATTAAGTCCTTTAAACATAAGTAATTTTTTATTTATTTTTGAAATTAAATCGAATATAAAGTAAGCGATTGTGGATTTCTAAAGTATTAAGAAATTAATTTTAGATGCAATTGAAACACATATATGTATAATATATATGAAAAACACCGAAATATAAAAATTAAAATTTTATTTATTTAGGTTTTTAAAACTGTTAGGTGTTTATTAATTTTACTGAAGCTAAGCTTAAGTTTTATTGTTGATTGTTTAACGTTTTTTATACACATTGAATACATTTTTTTGCAAAATATTTATTTCAATTTAATATTAAATTTATTAAAAACAGTAATATTAATTGCTGTTAATTTCTGCAACAAGTTAGTGTAATTATTTTAAATGTTTCTTAAAAAATACATAGTGACCATAAATAGCCATAAATGCAAAAATTATTACCTATTTTTGTTTTATTTGTATTAATATTAATATTACATTAATCGAAAAATCTCACCAATTTCGTTAATAAATCATTAATACGTATGTATATTTTATACGAATAAGGCAATCAAACCTTGTGTTTAAATGTGTAAATTTATAAAATCAACATATACATGCGTATTGTAAATTGCTGCTCTACTAAATATTTAACGTGCTCTATCCCGCGCAACGTTTTGCAAAATATTAAGAACCGATTTTAAGATCTAAATTTTAAATGAGAACGTTAAGACTCCTGTAAAATGGTGATTATATTCATTGAAGTTAAGACGATTAACTATACTGTAGAAAAAATTCAAATGAATATGTGTTTCTCAAATTTAAATGGCGCAGTCGGTTTTTTTTCGAAAGGTGCGTATTTTCATAAAATTAATAATTTGGTGTCCACAAGTTTAACAACTTTTCTACTCCATTTGCGGTCTACATTCATCCCACAACTATCACATATTGTAAACTTCTTAAAGGTTTTTTTGTTTTTGCAGTAACGAACGTGTTTTCAATAGTTCAGAACTCGTCGCATATATTGCGAAAAAGAATTATATTATCAGTACGATAAAAAAAAAAATTAATTAAATCATATAACTGGGCAGTAGAATAGTTATATATTAATTTGTATGCCGGAGAATAACCACAAATATACCAATAAATCATTGGATACTATGCCTTATATCCAACTGCTTAGTAATAATCCTAAACTTAAAATTAAAATTTCTACGTACATACATAAGGACTCAGACTGAGTATCCAGGAAATTATATGTACACCATATAGTTGCAGGAAGATTATAGCGAAACCAAAATACATGTATGTATGATTTTACTTGGAAGCCGAAAGAACATTTGCGACGAAAATTATTTGTTTGTACAATTATATAACATAAATTTAACAACACTAGAATTCGGTGCCCCATTATACTGCCCTAGTATAGAAAATATACCTAAATATGTATCATAACTGCCGTGAGGAGAATATGACTGTTAGGTTTAATTATTTATAAATGCTTTGTATTTTTTTTTTTTGCTTGGAACTTAAATAAATTATATATATGCACATATGTATGTATAAAGGCAAATAGTCCATTTTTGTCTTGATGTAAATGATTTGGCTACGTATTACTATTCAATTGTGATTTTTTAAACTAAATATTTCTGAAATTTTCTCATTTGATTAATCCATTCTATTTAAGTGAATAAGAAAAATATATATAATTATAAAAATGTAAAATTATTAAATAGTTAAATTAAAGTACTTAGTAAGTTATTTTACCCGACGATAGGTGTGGGCTAGCTGTAAGTTTGAATGATTAAAATAATTATAATTTATTACAATTACAAAAATGTATAATGTTAAAAGGATGTAAAGTAAGCAACAATACAAACGGTATGATATACAATGTGAAACAGCAATATATAATTTTGTAAGTTTATAACTTTATATAAAAATTGATATATATATGCATAAGTATAATAAAGAAGCCTGACTTTTATTTTTTTTGAGTATACATAATAGTGATTGCAACAAATATTAGACTTATTTTCATTATAAATTATAAATACTTTTATCTACTTGGACTAGGATGGACTAGGATTCAGCGACATGTCTGTCTTTTAAAAAATTAAGTTGCTATCCATTTACGCCATTTAGTTGGATGTGGCAAAAATTTGTGAAAGTATATATTCCATGCAAGGTGTAAAAATATACAAAATAGTTTTCTACAATACTACTAGGCTCCTATTTTGAATTCCATATAATTCCCAATTCTACTACAATTACAGAGACGAAAAACTTATGCTTTATTTACCCTTCAATTACTTCAATATTTATGTTTAAATAGCATATAAAACCACATTTGAAAAACGTTATGAATGAAGTGAAGTGGAAGTATGATTTTACAAAGCTATATTTTAGTTAGGACAAAGAAATTCAAATCGCAAAATATTTAAGCCCAAAGGCAATTTCTCAGATGCGATAAACTTAAAAAAATATTTTTGCAGATTTATTAGAAAACCATTTTTAAGGCGTGTTTAAATATTTACTTGATCCCGAAAACAATACCTCAATGAGAAAAGGTTTTAATGGAAGAGAAATTCTATTAAATAACTAAGCACAAATAACTAATACACTAATACTCACATATCAACACTTAATTCAACACAACACCAAATTAATACGTACCATAAGTATACTTACGTTGTATATTAATATAAATTGAACTGTTTACAAATTGTTCGCAAAAACACATTTATAACTATTTATTGGGTTAGTTGTAATATCTTTTTCTCCCCCCCTACGTTTATAATATATATACTGTTATGCTCGCATAATATAGAGTTCTATATTATATATCGAAATGATTAGGATGACGCGAAATCAAACTACAACTACGCCTACTTCCCATATGATAACATTTTAAATTCCATCTGATAGTTTCACTTTATTTACAGTGTATAAATTAAGAACCATTGAAGATATCGGAATAAACCTTTGTACAAATAGTGTCCTCAAATTGGAGTACTTTGCCGCTAAAAATGGTATTTATCGAATAGTATAGAAGTGCTTATGGCTGAATTTTAAATCTGCCAGATTTATTAATGAAACTCAGAGGGCAAATTTTCAGAGGGTAATAATGTGTCTTGATGGTAAAAATGGATAATATCGGGTCAATACTTCTGTGTCTCCCATATATATTATATAAGATTTCAAACTTCCGGTTGATTTTATACAGTATATATTGGTCCATGTGTAAGATCTATTGATAATATTGGACTTCATGTCGAACATATTGGTTAATGTGAGTTATCTTAATAAAATTGCCCAGATACATGTTCTCAGACTTAGAATAGTTTAACACTAAAAGTTAAATCAATAGGTGCAGACCTTCCAGCTGACTTTAAACCGTTTATGTTGATCAATATGTGCGACATTTTAATGATATTAAGTGGATATTTTTTCATAACCATAATATGGATTACCACTGAATGTCAATGAAATCGGCCAAGATATAATCTCACATCCCTAACATAATGAATGCCAATTCTCTGGTTCACTTTTTCCTCATATAAACAATTTATTAAATTTCGCCCCTTTGGTTGAGTTTATATCACATATATTTCATTAGAATTACTTAAGTTGATTTCAATATATATATCTCGAACACGAAGCAAAATAATCTCAGGAAAATTTCGAAATGTTTTACTCAGCATGTTATCTTTCAGTATCGAAAATGGATGAAGGCCGTGCAAAAATTGTTATCGAATGTTTTGATCAGTTAACTTTTGAAGTAGAAAGTCTTTCTTTCGCATACTAAGTTGTACATGTTAATGAAACTAATTCAAACTAATTCCAAGGTTGGCTAAGTAAGTTTGGCGGTTGACAATTTTGCCTAATATTGAAGTAATATTTTTTTATATAATGAAGTCACGCAGAATTCTCATTCTTCCAATCTTTCAACTTTAGCATTTGGCATTTTACAGTAATATAACATATGCTAACGTAAATTGAAATATAATATTTATATAAAGTGTACTTACATGCACTAAAATTAGGATAATTTTTTACTGTTGTAAAAGTTAATTCCTTTGTATTTCTAGTTATAAACCGTTAAACCTTAACTGATCCAGTCAAACTCTAATGAACTCAATAGTAAAAGCTTTAGCTTCGGCAAAGTCCGAAAAATCAAAGTGAAATTTTCGTCGCGTGCAACATTAAGATTGTAAAATATTGATTTTTGGTTTATGAAGCTCTCGAAAGCAAGCGAATTCTAATATGAAATATGTGTACGAAATAAAAATTGCAAATGAAATTAAAAAGTTCATAAACGCTTTAAATGTGTGCAATTTTCTTTAATAAACAAAAATATATAATTGCCCTACTTAAAATTAGTATTGGTACCACAACCAGAATCCATTTGAATATTATTTTTCCTCAATTGAAAAAGCAGCTTGGTGAGCAGATGAATTAATACTATCCAATTTGGCCTGTTTTGATTATTTCCTTACTTTGAAATTAACATTTTCTTCTCGCTAAAAAATATCTTTATTTTAATTTTTTGTTCGAAACATTTCATTTGCATAAATAAGTACTTTATAATTATATTCTACTCAACGCTTGCAAAGAGATTACATTTTATATGGCAATTATGAATAATAAGCATAACGTATGTAACACTTGCAGGATAAATTATAATGAGCACATTATTATTTCTTTTTCTTTTAAATACTGTACTTACAACGAGACTTACTTCACGACTATATTTTAATAGACTAATATTTTACAAGATTTTCATTTGTATTTAGTTTTGCGTTTTCATTGTACATATTTTTAAAATCAACTAAATGTTTGAATAATATAAAAATCAATTGTCGATTGTATTCCGGTTGTATTTAAAAAAATGTTCTTATATTTCATTTAGTATTCTTATATTCAGCGCGAAGTTGCTCCAACTCCTCCCGTTCGTTCTTGTTGCGCAATAAAGGTACATTATAGTCAAAAGCGTAGAAGAAACCTCGAGGAGCACCAGTTTCTTCAGGTCCAGGAACATAAGGTGGTTCTTGGTGAACATATTCCTTGTATTCCGATTCAGCAGGTTCATTGCGTTGCTGCTGATATTCAGGGGCAAATGGATCAGGGTTATTACCGTTGGCAGCTGCTAATTCGCCCCACAGTTTGAAATGCTCTTCCTCTGCTTTGCGAACTGCTGGCGTTTTGGTGGCAGGCTCCTTCAAGTGTGCTGGTCGATTATCTTCGACATGAAAACCTGTACGATCCGCGTAGTATTTGGCCTCAAAGTCTCGACCAGTAGGCTGAACATATTTATATGAACCACTTACTGTACCGGATTCGTCTTTCTTTTCATTCTTTCCCTGATTCCAATCACGATAGCCATACACATATTGACCTAACCCGTCCTGTCCATGGTATTGGTGAGCATCATAATGCTCTTCCACATATTCCTCAGGATGATCTATCACACGACCCATGTATACGAACTCACCTTTTTCATTGCGAGATTCTGGCAACTCATTTTCACTCGTCTTAGGTGCATAGTCAATATTGTCTAGGCCTCGAAGATTTGCGCTGTTCAGAAATTGTTGGGCCTCTTCTGGTGAAATATTAATCTTGAAGATATTTTCAGCAAGAAGAGGACTTGCCAGAGCCTTGAAAAAAATATACCAGAATTAAACAAATTATGTATATAATTGAAAAGTTCACGTTTGTGAATAGTTACATCATGCACTAAAAATATACATGTATATATAAATGTATATATATGTATATTCCGAATATTGTGAAAATATTCTCTTCTCATTGTTTTACCAAATGGTTTCTACTACTCCTCTACTACTACGCTACGTAGATCTGCTGTTATCAAAATTGTTTCTATGAGAATACTCCACATGGTATATAACACGGGACGTTATAAAATTTATTTGAAGCTTAGCTTGCTTAGTGTATAACCTTATGATTAATATTGATTACTTAAAAAGATTTTTCATATAAATGTACTCAAAATCATGCCTACTTACCAACAAGAAAACGGTAAAGATTCTTAATTTCATCTTGTTATTTACTGCGCGAATCTACTTGAATATGTAATCAAATACTTATCGTCTTTATTACTTTACACAACTGTAGTTAATTCGAGAATAGTGTCAGATCTCAAAAACGATCGCTTCTTATATTGAAGATAGACAAATTGAGATAAAACGTAAAAACATTTTATAAATTCTAAAAAAAACTCACAAAATGCGAATATGTAAAATAACTTGTTTTAAATGAAGATTCTCGCAGATAATCAGGCAGCATCATCATCCGCCTCTTCCGTCGACCAGTGTCAAAATTTCGAGAGAATAGTGCCTGAGCAAAAGTACATATACTAATTTCAAGTCAATATAAACAACTCAAGCTTAATATATATATACATATATACAACTATATCTGGCCTCTCATCTACTGATCAAAGCTATTTCTATTGGACT
This sequence comes from Bactrocera minax, assembly GCA_021498325.1. Classification (NCBI taxonomy): domain Eukaryota; kingdom Metazoa; phylum Arthropoda; class Insecta; order Diptera; family Tephritidae; genus Bactrocera; species Bactrocera minax. The sequence goes on along the minus strand of JAKEEE010000115.1, from coordinate 584,626 downwards.
TTATGTACTCTTCTGCGCACTTCGATTGGTTACACAAAATACATTATACTATATATTTACTGTTACTGTATATTTCATACAAACAGTACAAATTAATAATTATTTACTCTCATGTATACTATATTGTTTAATATTAACTATCTATGCACATGTATATTTGTAATTTTAAAATTATGTTGTACGTTTAAATCTTGACCTGTGTAGCCGGAAGTGGGAGCCAATGAATGATGAGTGTCATTATGTTATTACTTTATGGCGTTATGACAATTAGATTGAACGTTTTTAACCAGGAATTCACACCTCTACTTGGAAAATTCAAATATTTAAATAAAATAATATTAAATTTATGAAATAATAATATGTGTATATTTATTAAATTTACATTTACAAACTTTGAAGGAATTTCCCATATTATTCATTACAAATTGAGAATTCCCGCCAAAACCAGAATTTTAATTTTTAGTTACTCAGTGATACAATTATTTTGTTCGAGCTAAAACATTCATTTGTTACTCAGCTAACATAGGAACAACCTCACTGCTAATAATAACACACATCATATCTTTGAATTAAGACAAAACAAGTTTTGTCGACTTATAATTCTTTGATTTGCAAATATAGTAGCGTTCGAAACTAAAGCAACTTGTTCCATTGAAACACTTAAATCCATATTTGTCTATTTAAAATAATTGTATTAAAAAATTTATTTTAGTTCATTCAGTGATGTAACTATTTAATTTTAATGCATAAAAAAAATTCAAACTAATGAAATACGCCTATATTAGAGAGCGGTTCAGATAACAAACCTGTTCCAAAGCGGAGAGAAGAAGTCCTCAAATATAAGCTAAAGATGTGCTGAAAGTTCTGTAAGTTTCAAAAGTTACAATACTAAGCTGGTTATGTTTATGTTTAATGGACAACTAGCGCGAGCTAAAAGTATTATTATATTACATTATTGAAAAAAAAAATATATAGACCATTGAATAAAACTTTAAAAATTGTGTGATCGTGAATAAAACGATTTGAAATAATTAAATATGGCCGTGATAGCTCAAGTAAAAGCTGCTTGGGTTTCGAACAATACTGTCAATAAATGTGTTTTAAAATGAGTCAGCTACCAAAAAACTTCTAACTAATCTGTATAACATTTATTGACGGAATTATATAAAGACGTCAAGATATTTTAACAAGATAAACATTATGACTAACTGTTTACATCTATTTGTGTATAATGGAATGGTTTGAAACGCATTTTTATAAGGAATAGAATCGAAAACCAGACATATGCGTTCATGACTAATTAGCAGAACATTTTTATGTACACGTGCATCTGCTATATGTCTATTCTATTATTGGGTTGTTCGGAAAGTCATTTCGTTTTTTCCCGCCAGAGGACTTAATTACGTTTTTTCGAAACTAACTTCACACTTAAGCCCCATAACCATTATATGTCATGAGAGCTGATATTGCAAGGCTTGTGTGTGAAAAAGTTCTATTAATTCTACCCAGTAGTTTTTGGTTGGTGCCTTTTTAAATATGGAGAGCAATAAGCAGCATTTTCGTCATATTTTACTTTTTAACTTCAGAAAAGGTAAAAATGCTGTCCAAGCGAGAAAAAAATTGACGGATGTGTATGGAGAAGGCGTGTTAACAGTACGCCAGTGCCAGAACTGGTTTGCAAAATTTCGATCCGGCAATTTTGATGTCGAAGATGCACCACGGTCTGGAAGGCCGGTCGAAGCTGACAAAGATGCGATAAAGGCATTAGTTGATGCAAATCGGCGAATCACCACACGAGAGATCGGTGAGAGGTTAAATTTGTCGAATTCAACTGTTTATGGCCATTTGAAAGGCATGGACTTAACCTCGAAGCTCAAAAAAAACGAAATGACTTTCCGAACAACCCAATACATTTAAAAATGATATTTTAAGGAAAGCAGTTATCAAATTATTGAATAAGACGGAGAAAAACTTCGATAATCCGATTGCTTAGAGTATTTTATATTCCGGTGGATATTACTTCCATAATTTATTTTTATTGGTTTAAATACCTTCAATATTCACACTCGCATGCCGAAAGACGGATGCTGTCTACATAATAGATATTAAGTCTGTCCGTGCAAGTGATAACTTGGGTACTGCAAACATTTCCCTCCATCAGCTTACTAGACCAACTACTATGACAACTTTCTTTATAACACAATTTTAAATTCCAACTAAATCTTTCACTTTCCATTATATAAATCAGGGACCAATGAAGATATCTGAATAAACCTTTGCACAAATAGTGTCTTCAAGTTGCAGGACCTTTCCGCTGAAAATCGTCGAGATCAGACCATAAAATTTCAAGCCTCCAGCCACCATCAGCACCTATGCCAGGGGCTGAATTTTTACCGAAAATATCGATCAATCTGTAAGGTATCTTAACGAAATTCAGATGAACTATTTTTCTGGGTGTATGTAATGTATAATGTTGTTAAAAATGGATAAAATTATAAATTTCAAACTTCCGGTTGACTTTGCACCATACACACGTATATTGATCAATATGTAAAGTATCTTAGCAAAGTTAAGTGAACGTATAATCCTGAATATATTTTGGTTAAGTGGCAAAAATTGGTACCGATTACGTATACAATTACAATTACGTATTACACCAGCAGTCATATACTACATATAATTATTTTCGTTATTTTAATTGACTTTATGCCGAATATATTGGTTAAATTATAAGTTGTCTTAATAAAATTGTTTAGAAACATATTCTCAAGCATACTTTAGTTTAATGTCAAAATTAAATCTAATCTGTTTTGACGTTTCCATAACCGCAATATACCCAATATAGTGATTTACGACTTTAAGGTTGTTTTTATACCGGTTATTTTGGCGAATATGTGTGATATTGTAATAAAATAAAGTGGATGTGTTTTCTTTACCATCATATGATTTAGCATTAAATACGAATGAGATCGGTATAGATCTTGGTCTAGTTCTATATCTTTAATATAAGGACTTCCGCTTCTCAGGTTGACCTTTCTCTGATATACCCAATATGTCGAATTTCGTCCTTCTTGCTTAAGCATTATGTTATTCGGTAGTAAAAATTAGTGATGTGGGTATATACTAACCATCTCATAACACAAATATTATGAATATCGTTATTTGTGTTAGTTGGGTTGATTTCAATATATTAGGATATGAAATAGCACAAAATCTAGAAATGAAGCTAAGTGAGTCCACGACCGATATTAAAAGTTAGTAAAAATGTTGAATTATTACGAAACATTCCCTATATACATATTTACTAAGACCTGAAAATATTTAATCGCCTTTGATCCCTGCAAATTGCGAGAGTATAAAAAGTTCAATGACTCTCGAACTTAGCCCTTCCTTAGTTGTTTTTTGTGATTAGATTTTCAAAATGACAGAGGCATCAACAAAGTGTATCGAAAAAGAGGACTGTTTATAGTTTACACTGTTATTGGAAAAATGTCTAACGTTATCATAATATATATATGTAGCATTCTCTAGAATCTTAGTACAAGCAGGATTTGTTAGTATTTTGTTTTTCCTTGCAGAGGAAACAATTTTGGCCCATTAAAGTGAACATTATAGCCAATTATTTCGTTCATGAAGTAATATTGGAATTTAATACTTCACTTTAATGTAACGCATTATATATCATTTCTTATGCTACACCCGTTTTCACCATACGTTGTATTTATGATATTTATGATATTTTTGATAAGTTTTGCAATTTCACGAAAATAAAAGCATTGATTTGTATCGTTACGTGAAACCGTGTATTGTGTGTTTGTAATCTGGAAAAGAGTAAAAGATATCAGCTGTTATTGGCATGTATACTTCGGTAATTGTAAAGGTAAGATAAAGTTGACACACGAGGAACAGAGCCCGAATATCTGGTGTCCGCTTCGCTTGTAATATGAACCGATGTACTAATCATATTTCTTTAGTGAGTGAGTGAGCGAATATTCATTCACCTTCTCAAAAACACTTTTCTTATCAATATGCATAAGTGGCAACTGGGTTGGTGCGTAACAGTACTAACAAACAAATAAATCTTTCTTACTCTGAGGTCTCCCATTTAAATCAATACAAAACCAACATGAAAGGACGGGCTAGGTCGGGTGTCATCAAACATTTTATACTCTGGCAATTTTTAAGGATCAAAGCCAAGGATCAAATAGTATTATAATATAATCACTTAATATCATATCCGAGATATTTATATTAAAACCTGTCTAACTAACATAAACATCTATATTCATGATATTAGTGGAAGGTACATACCGATATCCATAATTTTTATTACCGAATGATATAAGCTTATTAAAATGTTCGCGTTTAATTTAATTGAGGAATCTTCTATTGCAATATATTTATGAGATACAAACTTAACCAAAGGGATGAATTTTGATATGTTGAATATATGAGGGAAAAGTAACTAGATGATAAACTTATATCAGGGGTATGGGGTTAAGAACAAGGTCTTGATCGATTTCTTACATTTGCAGCGCTAAACTAAATTATGTTTAAGAAAGGATATCCCCGTAATTTATTTAAAAAACACACATATTGACCTAAATAAACGGTTTAAAGTCAACTGGGGGGCTAGGAGAAGTATTGATCCGATTTTTATCAACTTTTGATATTAGGACACATTCTTACCAGGAAGAAATGCTTTGTGAATTTCATTATTATATCGCACAGATTAAACGACTTATATTAGGTATGTGGGGGCTAGGAAAAGTAGTGATCCCATTGTTCACAGAAGTGCACCTTACTATCAGGAAAATATGCTATCTAAATGCCATTAAAATATCTCACAGATTAATTGATTTTTTCGGTAAAAAGTCAGCCATATGCACTGAGTTACACATAAACGGTAACTGGTAGTCGGATTTCGACCATCTTAGGAAGTTAGATGACATAGCTTGAAGTCACTATTTGGGCAAACTTTTGTTCCGATAATTTCAATGGATCTTCATTTATACATTGTAAAGTGAATGAATCAGAAGGAATTTAAAATTGTGTTATGGGAGCTAATATGATGCACCAAATTTGCTTGAAATTAGTAGTCATTCCTGAGATATAAAATTTCATCTAAAAGTGGACGGTGCAACGCCCATTGTCCAATCTTTATACCGATTCCTATGTCCTCCGTACCGTCTTCACTGTAAAAAGTTATGCTTTTGGTGTTTTTGTTTAGTGAGTTATCGTACTTTAAGTCGTATTTAACATAACCGTTATGTTGGGGGTAGGAGTGGTTATCACCCGATTACACCCATTCTCACACTATTTGAGGAGCTGCTAGAAAAATTCTCCTCAGCTAGTTTTGTTGATGTAGCTTTAGTGGTTTGTGAGATATGTATATTAAACCTATTAGGGGCGGGGTCACACCCACATTGTAAAAACTTTTAAACCACAGATGATCCTCCATACTATGATTCCCTTTAATAAATTACAGTTTTGTATTTCAGCGTTTTCATTGCATGAATTATGCGTCTTTATGTGAATGTGAAATGAATTTTGGTGAAATGGTTTATGTGAAAATGAATGAAATCGAATACCAACGCCTGCTTCTCATATAACATAATTTTAAATTTCATCTGATCCCTCATCAAGCATCAATTAAGATACCGGAATAAAGCTTTTCACAAATAGTGAGTTCAAGATATACCATTTCATGCGTAAGAATAGTCGAAATCGGCAAATAACTTTTCAAGCCTCTAGATAATCAATATAAAGGCCACTGTACATAGGGCTAACTTTATACCGAAAATATCGGTAAATCTGTGAAATGCTGCGATTAAATTCGAAGATTATCCTTCTATGATAATAATGTGCTCTTGTGTCAAAAATGGGGAAAATCGGGTAAATATTTCTCGTAGCCCCCATATAACCAATATAACGATTTTTGATATCTAATATATACTAGAGTAATGGAAAGATTTAATGCGATCAGTGCAGACATTCCTTTCTTGACCTTGAATTCTTACGCAACATTTTTATTCTCTCGCAACATGTTGCTACAGAGTATATTAGTTTTGTTCACTTAGTGGTTGTTTGTAACACCTAGAACTAAACGAGCTAGATATAGACATATATATATATATAAATGATCAGGATGAAAAGACGAGTTGAAATCCGAGTGATTGTCTGTCCGTCAGTGCAAGCGATTACTTGGGTAAAAATTAAGATATTTTGATAAAACTTGGTACACGTGTTCTTTGTCACCGTAAGACAGGTCGTATTGCAAATGGGCGTAATTGGACATCTGCCACGCATACAAACTGCCATTAATCGAAAACAGATAATGTGCTATAACTAAGCAGCAAATTAAGACATAAACGTGTTATTTGGTATAGAGGATCCTAGTAGGGCGCGACATCTGTACGCAAAAATTTTTGTAAAAGTGGGTATGGCCCCGCCCCCCAATAGGTTTAATATATATATCTCGGAAACCGTTAAAGCTATATAAATCAAACTAGCTCCGACTAAGTTTTTCTAGCATCTCTTTTTATACTGAGAATATAACCGAGTAAATCGGATAATAACCACGCCCACCTCCCATACAAAATTTATGTTGAAAACTACTAAAAGTGTGATAACTTGATGAAGGAATACTTCAGAAACATAAAATATTGCAGCAAATATGATACGGAAGGGTTGCATAGGTTTCCGTATAAAGTTTTGGTGATGAGGTTGGTGTTTTGATGAACCGGTGTGGCCCCGCCCACTTTTAGGGGAAATCCCATATCTCAAGAACCTCTTAACCGATTTGAACAAAATACAGCATGCGACATCATATTTTTGCATTCTTATATCACTCTGTGAAAATGGATGAAACCGGATAAAAACCACACCTACTTCTCTTATAACACAATTCTAAGTTTCATCTGCTCCTTTCACTTTAAAGTAGATAAATGGAGCAGCAATTAAGATATGAAAATCAATCTTAGTACAAATAGTACTTTCAAGATATGCCATCTCATGCGTAAAAATAGTTGAAATGGGATTATAACTTTTCAAGCCACCAGATATCCATTATTAGGACCTTAGTGCCTCTATCTGACTTTTTATCGAAAATATCAGGAAACTTGTAAGATATTGTAATGAAATTCGAGGATTATCTTTCCATGATAATAGTGTGATCTAGTATCAAAAATGGCGAAAATCGGGTAAATACTTCCCATAGCCCCCATATACCTAATATAAAGATTTTCAACTTCTGGGTAGACTTTATACCATATATTGCGGTCAATATGTAGGATACCTTAGAAAATTAAGTGAACGTATAATATCGGATATACCATAGTTTACTGCCGAAAATATGTGAAATCGGTCTACGAACTATCCCAGCTCCTATATAATACATATAATGATTTTCGCTATTCTAGCAGACTTAATACCGAATATGTCGGTCACTGTGTGAGTTACCTTCACAAAATTGCGTGAAATCCCAAAAATGCCCGATATAAGAATTCCCAACTTTCCACCTGACTTTAAACCGTTTATGTTGGTCAATATGTGTGATATTTTAATGAAATATTTGTTATGTTTGTTATGTTATGAAATGATATGTTTTCTTAAAAACAATGTGATTTCGCGCTAAATATGAAAGAAATCGGTCTAGACCATGGTCTAAGCCGCTTATTCCTAATATAATGATTTCCTTTTCTCTGGTTGAGTTTTTCCTCATGTATCTAATACATTTATTAAACCACTTTGGTTGAGTTTATATCACATATATCACTTTTGAGTTAATTTGGTAGATTTTAATATAAATACCTCTGACACGAAGCAAAATATAGCAACGAAAGCACATGAGAGTATGGCCTGTAATATAAGTTAGTAAGATACCAAATATAATTGCAATCCATTGACAATTTCTTCGAATAATGAATGTCGAATTCTTCTTCAACATTTTTTAATATAAAGTTGTGCCAGCACCTGAAGTATATCCCCGCCTATGATCCTTGCACATTGCGAGAGTATAAAATGGTCGGTTACACCCGAACTTAGCCCTTCCTTTCTTCATTATTTTTATTTCAAAAAGATTTATGTGTAATTTTTTTAAAAAAAATTGCCGCTTTTTAACCAGTTTTATATACTGCTGTAAGTATTTAATTGATTTTTTCACTTTCACCACCACCATCGACTACACCATAAATGAGATATATTTGCATATACATTATATCATCTGAGTACACTATCAGAAACCTTATAATAGGTCTTTATAAGAGTCATATGTATTCAAATCGTGGCAAAAGCTAACTGCTCTTTGAAGGAATAATATTTGGAGAGTACCGACCAATATTACAATTAACAGTCTCGTAGATTCAAATGAATCGTATATAGTTGAACGCCGAATTGCAGACGCTACCAATTACAAATGCTGGTCGCGTGGATTTTGTTGGTAACTTAAAGCGACATCATAAGCCGTAAGCCGATAAGCTAACAGTTAGTTTATTGAAGCAAACGAGGACGGTGCACATTAGACAAGTGCTTTAGTGTGAAGCGAGCAATACAAATATTTCTTTTAGTATGATCATATTTCACGGCAGTACTGAAATATTCTCGAGCCTTTTGTTTTCGGGTTTCATTTGTTATGTTATTATACTTGGTAAGAGCACTACACAGGCGCGGATGCTATCTTTTTCATGGACTGCCCCATATAAATCAGAGAAGGTGAATGTTTTGAATCTTGGTACTGGGGGTAGAAGGAGTGTAAAACAGATTGGTTACATACAAATTATACCTAATGGAACTTTGATCCTACGAAGTAGATCACAAAATAGTACTAATCCGCAAAATCTCTTACGGCATAAGTCTGTTCTTGGCAACGTAATACTAAATCTAAAACAGGCTACCAGTAATAATAAATGGGATATCAAAATCTATGGCGAAGGCACCGAACATAAACTTCCCCCATTTCTGGAGCGCATCATTCAACGTATCCAAACATATTTTTCAGTTTATAAACACACTGACACTAGTGCACTAGGAAGTCCCACAATTTCTGTAGATAACAGAATTGCAGACAATGTCAGAGCGAAAGTAAACTTTACCTCTTTGGATACTACCTTGCTAGAAAATGGGAATAGCAATTTAACACAGCCTCTCAATACCTTAGAGGGTGAATCTACGGTGCAAGAAAACCATGCTGAGCTGATAGAATTTATCGCAATAGGCGAATATGATGACGATTACAAAGTTATGGCTGAAGACTGAATATTAGTGATATATGTGCATATATATTATGTCATAATCATTATTTATACTGAATATTAGTGATATATGTGCATATATATTATGTCATAATCATTATTTATACTACATTTATAAGACAAAATTAAAAGCGGTTAACAAGTTGGAAAGTATTGACTAAATTATTAGTGCCTCACCGCGTTATATTGTGTAATATATGACTATTTGTTCAAATGCAAACTTCATATGTAATTTGGTAAACGTTGTCAACAAACGTTATTTAGTATGCTATATATATATATATAGAGTTGTGTGAGTTGGATTCAAATGTTACTATATTAAACTACGTATATCTGTATATATAGTTATACAAATAAATACTTAGGTAGATATTTAAGTATATACTTACCAATACCAATATATATATACTGATGAATACTATAGCATGAAAGATCGTGACTGAAGTCTACAGTTTTAATTACTTAATAAAATCGCGCAATAACATACTTACATATAAATGTACATTGGTAGGTACCTCCATTAAAATAACAAACATATATGTATGTACGTGTATGTACATATTGCATACCGTTATCTATAAAAATAGCTTGAAAAAAACGTTGTTATATGCGTCTTTTTAAAGTTATATTGACTGTTATTATTATTATTTTGATTATGATGATAAACTTACAGATGCTATGATTGCGTTCATAGTCATATATATGAATGTATACATTTTCATTATTAAAATGTTTACTTATTTAAATTTTTAAAAGTCAAGTGTATTTTTGTGTGTTAGTATGGTAAATTATAAAAGTTATTGTGTTAGTAATTCATTTCTTAGCTGCAGTTACTAGTTTTTATGGTAACAAGTACCTTTTTTATGTATAAATTTACGTACGTAGGCCATACCAGCAATTTTATTTTAGGCTGCCTTAGATTTTATTGTTTTAAAAATTTCTTCACGAATTCCTTCATTACCACCAACAACCGCTGAATTTTTAAATTGCGTAGATTGATGTAATATGACTTGCTGATTAATTTCTTCCTTTAGTGGATGTTGTAATATATTACCATTACGTTGTTCCTCTGAAAAATTTGGAATATAGATGAGCTTGTTTAGTTTCTGAGAATGTACTTTTTAATTATTAATGATCGATAACTAAGAAATTAAAGAAATAATACGATCAACTTTCACAAACTTCAATAATTAGTTATCCTTTTAAAATTTGTTTGATAATTTTTTATATTGAAGGTAAACAAATTTCTTTCATTATAATTTAAAAGGATTGCATAAAAGCGGCAATATTTGAAACTAACATACGAGTATGTACATATAGATGTTTGTCCGTGCAAGCGATAACTTGAGTAAAAATCGATATATCTTGATAAAACTTGGTATACGAGGAGGAGGTTCATATTGCAGATGGCCGTTCATCGAAGACCTATAAAGTGCTATAATAAATCAACAAATTAAGATACAAAATTATAATTTGTTAAAGAGAATCGCAGCAAGGAGAGGTATTTGTAGTTCAAGTTTTTTAAAAAGTGAGTGTGGTCCCTCCCTCGGTTATGCTTATTGACATATCATATATCATATAACAAACCATTAAACCATATCAACCAAAGTTGCTGAGAAGAAGTCCTTCTAGCACTTCCTCTTAAAATGTAAAAATAGGTGAAATCTGATAATAAGCACGACCACCCCCATAAAACGGTTATGTCGAAAACTACTAAAAGTGCGGTAACTCGCTGAGGACACACGTTAGAAACAATAAATCTTACAGTATAGAAGTACAGAAGGGATGCATTGGAGTCGGTGTAGAAAGTGGACAATGGGCGTAGCACTACCGATTTTTAGGTTAAATCTATCATACACATTTCTCAGGAACAACTTGACCAATTTCAACTAATATCCTGATATATTTAGGTGATAGCGTGAAAATGGGCGAAATCGGATTGAAACTACACCAACTTTCCATATTAGACGATTTTAAATTCCATATGCTCCTTTCACTTTACAGAATATAAATCAGCTACCAATGAAGCTATCAGAGCGAACAAAGAGAACCCAATGCCTATGGCAGAATTTTTAACGAAAATATCGGTTAATCTGTCAGATGCATTATTGAAATTCAGAACAAATCTTTGTCTGAAAATATTGTGCCCTGATATCAAAATTGAATAAAATGGGGTAACTACTTCCCCTAGCTCCCATATACCTAATATAATTATTTTCAAACTTCCGGTTGACTTTATACCGTATATATCGGTCAATCTGCCAGATATCTCAATGAAATTCAGAGAACGTGTTTTTCTACATAGTTTGCCTTGATGCTAAAAATTTATGAAAGCGGGCCAATACTTCCCTATAGCTAGCTAATAAGATAGTTTTGAAAATTCCAGTTGCATATCGGTTGATATATAATACATCTTAATAAAATTCAGGCAATGTCTTTACCTGGTAATAATGTATTCTGATGCTCAAAATTTAAAATATCGGGCCAATACTTCTCCTAGCCCCATCGCATTAGCTATGCGATAGTTTCAAAAATTCCGTGTATAGCGGTCAATATGTAAGATATCTTAGAAAAATAAAATTAGTTAATGTGTAATCTTGAATATTCTATAGTTCGGTGGCAAAAATGAATGAAATTGATATACGAATTACCCCAGCCCTCATATATTACAAATAATGATTATCGCTATTCTAGTAAACTTTATGCCGAATATGTCTGTCTAACTTTGAGTTAATCCATATTGACTGGAAATGCGTTCTCGAGCATACTTTAGTTTAATGGCAAAAGTATATGTTATCTGCTTCCTCTTCCCCTATCTTCAATATAGTGATTTCCGACTTTCCAGATGACCCTAAACCGTTTTATATAAATTAATATGTGTGATATTTTAAAGGAATTAAGTGTTTTCTTAACCATAATATGGTTTAGCGCTTTATATGAATGAAAACTCTCTAGACCTTGATTTAACGCCATAACTATAATATTATGCTTTACCTCCCTCTTGTTGAATTTTTCTTCATATACGCGTACACAGCATATTACATTCGTTCCTTTGGTTGAGTTTATATAACAAATAAATCCAAATAACTCCAAAGAAGATCTTTCAACAAAATTACATAAGAATGTTTCGAATAATATTATGTCATTAGGTAATAAAAATTATGGCACACTATTATGGCCTTCTCACAGTGCTAATATCCTAAATATACACATAAGATATGCCTTACTTAGATTGACTTTATGAAAATATGGCCTAACTGAAAGGTTAATATGATGCCAAATATGATTGCAGTCCATTCATAGTTGCGTCGAATAACAAATGCTGCATACATTTGCAACATTTTTATACTCTCGCAACATGTTGCTACAGAGTATATTAGTTTTGTTCACCTAACGGTTGTTTGTAACATCTAGAACTAAACGAGTTGGATATAGACACATATATATATAAATGATCTGGATGAAAAGACGAGTTGAAATCCGAGTGACTGTCTGTCCGTTCGTCCGTCCGTCCGTCCGTCCGTCTGTGCAAGCGATAACTTGAATCAAAATTAAGATATTCTGGTGAAACTTGATACACGTGTTCTTTATCTCCATAAGACGGTTGGTATTGCAGATGGGCGTAATTGGATATCTGCCACGCCCATAAAATGCCATTAATCGAAAACAGATAATGTGCTATAACTAAGCAGCAAAATAAGACATAAACGTGTTATTTGGTATAGAGGATCCTAGTAGGGCGGGACATCTGCGCGCAAAATTTTTTGTAAAAGTGGGTAAGGCCCCGCCCCCCCAATAAGTGTAATGTATATATCTCGGAAACCGTTAAAGCTATATAAATCAAACTAGCTCCGACTAAGTTTTTCTAGCATCTCTTTTTTTATACTGAGCATATAACCGAGTAAATCGGATAATAACCACGCCCACCTCCCATACAAAATTTATGTTGAAAACTACTAAAAGTGTAATAACTTGATGAAGGAATACGTCAGAAACATAAAATATTGCAGAAAATATGATACGGAAGGGTTGCATAGGTTCCCGTATAAAGTTTTGGTGATGGTGTTGGTGTTTTGATGAACGAAAATCCCATATCTCAAGTACCCCTTAACCGATTTGAACAAAATACAGCATGCGACATCATATTTTTGCATTCTTATATCACTCTGTGAAAATGGATGAAACCGGATAAAAACCACACCTACTTCTCTTATAACACAATTCTAAGTTTCATCTGCTCCTTTCACTTTAAAGTAGATAAATGGAACAGCAATTAAGATATGAAAATCAATCTTAGTACAAATAGTACTTTCAAGATATGCCATCTCATGCGTAAAAATAGTTGAAATGGGATTATAACTTTTCAAGCCACCAGATATCCAATATTAAGACCTCAGTGCCTCTATCTGACTTTTTATCGAAAATATCAGGAAACTTGTTAGATATTGCAATGAAATTCGAGGAATATCTTTCCATAATAATAGTGTGATCTAGTACTAAAAATGGTGAAAATCGGGTAAATACTACCCCTAGCCCCCATATACCTAATGTAGGGATTTTCAACCTTCCGCTAAACTTTATACCATGTATTTCGGGAAATCTGTAAAATATCGTAATGAATTTCGAGGATTATCTTTTCTTGATAATAATGTGATCTAGTATAAAAAATGGCGAAAATCAGGTGAATACTTCCCCAAGTCCCCATATACTTAATACACGGACTTTCAACTTTCCGGTAGACTTTATACCATCTATTTCGGTAAATCTGTAAAATCGTAATGAAATTCGAGCATTATTTTTCCATGATGAATGAAATCCGGTCTAGACCGTGTGATATTTTAATGAGATGTGTGATGTGTGAGATGTGAGATGTGTGATATTTTAATGAAATATTTGTTATGTTTGTTATGTTATGAAATGATATGTTTTCTTAAAAACAATGTGATTTCGCGCTAAATATGAAAGAAATCGGTCTAGACCATGGTCTAAGCCGCTTATTCCTAATATAATGATTTCCTTTTCTCTGGTTTACTTTTTCCTCATGTATCTAATATTTTCAATTAAGTCACTTTGGTTGAGTTTATATCGCATATATCACTTTTGAGTTAATTTGGTAAATTTTAATATAAATATATAGCAACGAAAGTACATGAGTCTATGGCTTGTAATATAAGTTAATAAGATACCAAATATGATTGCAATCCATTGACAATTTCTTCGAATAATGAATGTTGAATTCTTCCGCAACATTTTTTAATATAAAGTTATGCCAGCACCTGAAAACATTTCCCTGCCTCCGATCATTGCACATTATATGAGGGAATAAAATGTTCGGTTACACCCGAACTTAGCCCTTTCTCACTTGTTTTTAATTAAAGTTTAGTCAACATCTAAAAGAGACAGTATTGCTAAATGCTCCTAACTTAGCCCTTCCTTACTGTTTTGATTATATTTGTTAATGGTTGATAGTCATGATATTTGTTTGATTAATTATTGTTACAATTCTTATTTCATTTCTTTGGTTATGAAAACTAACTGAATCGTTATGTTAACCGAATGTGCGAAATCGTTTGGATTACCAATCGTAAAGTAAATTTAATAGCTCAGTTATAAACGAATTAAGGAACAGAATAATATAGTTCATGCACACTTACTTTGTCCATTATTATCATTTTCATCGAATTCGTTCTTCTTTCCCTCGTTTCCTAATGTATCTACTTCTAAATTGCCTTTAAGTTCTTGCTGTGGTTGCGTTTTTATAACGTTATCAAAAGCCTTTATATTAGCATTGAAAGGCATTTCATTTATATTTTTAGCTTCAAGCACTGAAACTGTAGGTGATTGCGTCTGGCTTTCACTTTCTTGTACACTGCGTGTTCGTATAGCTGAAATTGGCCCGATGAATAAGGGTGAGTGAATAAAATCGGCAACATGGGACACAGTCGGAGTGAGTGCATAGATACGAGCATTGGTTAAAAAAGATTCAATTGTTGGCTTATCATCCTTACTTGGAGTATTGGCCGGTGAACTACCGCCTGGCGGAAATAAAGCGGGAAATAGACCTTGACCAGCAGCTGCGGCAGCGCTGGATGCTGCAGTTGCTGCTTCACTTAACTGTGGCCCTAACTGGGATGAACCAGTTTGCACAGCTTGTTGAATTTGCTGCGAAATCTGTTCCCATTGTTTGGTTTCTGATTTCTGTGGTTGTTCTCTGTTGTTCGCACGTCCCACGCTTATGTTTTCGACTGGAATAATTGGAGCAACAGGATTAGCTGGAACGTAGAAAATGGTATCATCATGTGGAGATGAGATACGGGCTGATGGGGCGAGATGATGAATAAATGTAGCAGTATCGTATTTAATTGCCGGCTCCAGATGAACTTGGGCTTGCGGTGTAACAATAACAATATGGGAAGCAACATCGTTTTGCGGTACTGGAATCGGTGCACCCAACAAAGCAGGAACAATACAAGAGCACAGTAGAAAGTAATTCAGCATCTGAAAGGAAACATTTTTCAATAATACATATTGTACAATTATTATACATATATATAATATATATATGCACTGTTAGGTATTAAAAAAATATATATATGAATATATATATATATTTACTCGTGAGCATTTATGTATATAAATCGACTTTGTTATGTACGTGTTATTCAAGTATGCAGAATTAATTTTCTGGTTTTGAAATCGAAGCTACAAGTTCTGGTCAAGACAGCTCTTCTGGTCAATCTGGAATTTATTTTTAGACATAGTTCAATACATAGTCGAAGAGTGCCTTAGGTAAGCTGTACACAGGATCAATTTTAAATTACATATGTACATTGTTAACCGGTTATTGTAAATAAATACATTGTACTAACTTTAGTGCTCGTTTAAAAGGTTAAAATTTTAGCAATATGATTGAAAAATATTCCTTTGGGGGTAGCATAATATAATTTTATTTTCGATTAATTTCGAATAATTTCAAATGCTAAGAGCACAATTTTTGCCTAATGGTAGAATCCATTTGTAACTAATCTGTAAAAATATAATATATATATAAAGTTAAATATAATTAAAATAGCTATTTAATTATTTTGTTCTCAGAATTACTTTGGTCAAGTTTTTACATGCATTTAATATACGAATGAAATGTGTGTGAAACAATTAGTATTTTAAAACGCCATAGTCAACCTACAGTACACACTGTATGCTTGGTCTGTTGCCAATACCTTCGAAAAATAGAATAATATCTACAAACAGAACAGTTGATTTCGAGTTTGCCATTTCAAGATGTATATTAGAATTGAGTTTTTAAAATATCTTTATATTCTTTATAAAAATAGTGTTCTTTCTTAGAAAATTCTTTATAAGAATCGTAGACTTAAGAACACGAAATGAAAAGAAAATAATATATTGACAATTGATAATTTAGTTCTCAGATTCACTCAAATGAACAAAACTTTAACAACTTTTTCCTTTGCTTAAATGCAATTGTGAAAAAATATTCTTGAAAAGCTGCCACATAGCACACATGCAAAATGTACGCTTAAAATTTGGAGTAGGTAAAAAAATCGTTGCACAAAATCTTAACATATCTGATTCGATTCTACTGTTTTTAAGTTAAAAAGAACTCTAAAAACTTTATATAACTTATTGGATCATAATCTCATTTCCTTCATTTCTTGTTCGAAAATATTTTTTTATCTATTTTATTTACTTAATTTGAAGAGGAGTTTCTCTCATTGCGAATCAGTATTGGTATTTCACTATTTATTATGGTAAAACTTTACAAAAAAAAAAAAAATATCGCTCTCAGCGATTTTGAAAAAATTTTTTTATCTGAAAATTAGTTTAATTAACTTAAATGTCATAAAATAGCTTAAGTTGACAAAAATTTAAAATTTAAATTAACGAAATAAAATATTTCCCTTAACACATCACGGTTGCAATATTTATGTCATGATAAAATTTAATGTAAAATATTAAATATAATAACTTACTTTTGTGTTTTTGTTTTTGTGTATTGAATGCTGTTTTTTTTATTCTCACAATGTGTTTCTATAAATTCTTGATTAATTACGACCAAAATGTTGTTTTCCTAAACAAATTTAAATAGTGCCTTATGTAGTCAATATGAAACTGATGACCATTTCAGATGCGGAGGATCTTTTATAATGTTTCCTTAATGCATTTTTTTCAAAAGATGTATCTTCCCATAGGAATGTATTGGTACACATAAACATTCAAATAGCATACATGCAATGTTGTTAGCTTTAGCCTTTAGCCTTAGTATCCGTAGCTTTATAGGAAGGGCTTTATAGGAACGAATATATGTAGTCACTAACCGGTTAACCGAAGAACATCGAATATACATAAGTATATGCCATACTTAATACAGTAGTTACAATGGTAATACAAGGACGTTGTACACAGCGGAATGATGGTTCTTAGATCACACATACGATTATAATATACAAATAATGCTCACATTTAAAGAAAATACTTAAGCTATTGTTTAGTTTATTTTCATTAGTTTGAGAAATCTAAAGGATGGTTTAAGGAACGATTTTATAATCTTTAGAAGTTTAAATGAATGCCAAAAAAGCTATCTCAGAACAATCTATATGAAATTAACGAGTTAAGTTTTTAAAAGCAATATTTAACGTGAAGCTTATATCAAAGCTTATTAAACGTATGGTGAATTTTTACTTGTATAACAGTGTTGCCAGAATCCGCAATTTCGTTGACAACTTATAACTGCGTAAATATTTCCAACTTTGTTTCATATGCATATGTTTTTTTTTAAAAGCGGGTAAACAACATATCAAGGTTAAGGAAAGTTTCAACCTACACTCAGTGTACTGAAATAAATCTCGAATTATAATGATGATCAAAATAAACCATAGTATGTGGTCAAAATCTAAATGAATCTCTAAGGCTACAAATTTGTGATGAACATATTGTGAGGAAACAATATTGAAAAAAATGTTTACCGTTGATTCCAAGTCTTTAAACAACAGAAATAGTCAATAAATACTCTCAAAACATATGATAATTAGCCCGAAAAATTGCTGTTACTCTTTTAGATCTTTCCCATCTTCCGGGTGTAACAAAAAATTTCAAACTGTTGGCTAAACTTTATATAAAACAAGTAAGGATGTGCTAATTCGGGTGTAACCGAATATTTGATACTCACGCAATATGCAAAGATCAAAGGAGAGGAAATATTTTCAGGTGCTAGTAAAACTTTATATTAAACAAGTAAGAAAGGGCTAAGTTCGGATTTAACCGAACATTTCATACTCTCGCAATGTGCAATGATCAGAGGCAGGGAAATGTTTTCAGGTGCTGGCATAACTTTATATTAAAAAATGTTGCGGAAGAATTCAACATTCATTATTCGAAGAAATTGTCAATGGATTGCAATCATATGTGGTATCTTATTAACTTATATTACAGGTCATAGACTCACGTAATTTCATTACTATATTTTGCTTCCTGTCCGAGATGTTTATACTAAAATCTAGCAAATTAGATCAAATAGAATATGTGCGATATAAACTCGAAGAAATTGGCTTAATTAAATATATTAGATGCATGAAGAAAAAGCAACCAAAGAAAAGGAAATCATTATATTATATAAGAATAAGAAGCTTAGACCATGGTCTAGAACGATTTCATTCATAGTTGGCCTGAAATCACATTAATTTTAAGAAAACAGACCAATTTAATTTCATTAAAATATCACACACATTGATCAGCATAAGCGGTTTAAAGTCAGCTGGAAAGTTATGAATCACTATATCGGGTATATTTGGGCCTTCTTCTAGCCCTCCGTCTGGACTGATTGCATCAACTTTTGTCATTACTTACTTACACTAGAGAACATGGTTCCATTCAATTTTATGAAGATAAGTCTGACACACATTGGCCGATATATTCGGCTTAAAGTCTGGTAGAATAATGAAATTTATATGTAGTATATAGGAGTTGGTGTAATTCGTTGATCGATTTCACACATTTTCGGCATTAAACTATGATATATCCAATATTATACGTTCACTTAATTTTGCTAGGGTATCTTACATATAGATCTATATATAACGTATAAAGCCAACTGGATGTTTGAAATTCTTATATTAGATATATTGGGACTAGGGACGGGAAAAAGAGACGCTCTCTGAATTTTACAGAGATATTTCATATATTGGCCATTATATGGGTATAAAGTCCAACGGGGGGTTGAAAATCCTTATATTAGGTCTATGGTGGCTAGGGGAAGTAATTACTCGATTTTATCCAGTTTTGACACCAGAGCACATTATTATCATGGGAAGATAATACTCGAATTTTACTACGATATTTCAAAGATTTGTCGATATTTTCGGTATATAGTCAGCCATAGGCATAGTGGTACTTTTATTGAGTATATGTGGGTCGAAAAATTATATTCCAATTTCGACAATTTTTAAGCATGAAATAACATATCTCACTATTTGTATAAAGTTAATATAAAATCGTAATGATATCTAATCTAATATATTAACTTCTGCTTGATTATATACTTTAAAGTGAAAGAATCAGATTAAATTTAAAATTGTGTTACATAAGAGGTATGCGTGGTTGTTATCAAATTTCGCTCATTTTTACAAATTGATATAAAAATGCATATATAATATCAGATACCAAATTTGGTTGAAATTGGTTAAAGCGTTTTTGAGATATGGGATTTCCGCTAAAAGTATGCATTGCATATATTTCCATGGAAGATGTCTGAATAAATTAAATGAGAATATTTCGAAGAGTCTTATGTCATTTGATAATAAAAATTATGGGTGCTGTACCTTCCCACAGTACAAATATCATCAATATACATAGATGATTTGTCTTAGTTAGATTGACTTTATGAGTATATGACCCAAAGTAAAATTTAATATGATGCCAAATATGATTGCAATTCATTCAAAATATCGATGAATAATAAATCTTGAATTCTTATGCAACATTTTTTAATATAAAGTTTAGCCAATACCTGAAAGTATTTCCCCGACTATGATCCTTGCGAATTGCGAGAGAATAAAACGTTCGGTTGCACCCGAACTTAGCCCTTCCTTACCTGTTTTATGATTCGGTTAATTCCAGAGAACAATATGATTATTTCATTAATAACGTTACAAAATTCCAATTTTATTCATTATTTGTGAAAAATATACATAAGTGCAAAGTACATTTGACCTTAAACTTGATACATTTAATCGTATGCATAAATATAAATATTACATTAAGCCTTTTTGTTAATTGATCCTTGTTGCGGTTTGCTCACTTCCTTAACGTATTTGGTTGGTGTCAATTGAGGAACACTTCGTGCTAATGCGGAATAATCCTCTGCTATAATAGTCTTCCATTGCTTAACTAAGGAATCAGCGAATCCAGCATCGCTGCCAGCTTCTGTTACACTCGCTACCTTTGTTTTTTTACTGATAACAGGAATATAAGAACCGTGTGTGACCGTCGTGTCACGAGTAAATGTCGAACGTGCTGGTAAAACGTCACTGTAGTCTTCGTTGTAGTCATCATACGCTGGTCGTTGAGACAAGTGATTCACATTTTTAATGACCAGATTGTTTCTGTTGGGTATTGATACGCTAAAAGCAGCTGCCTCTTCCGCTGATACGCCTGCAATAGCAGTAGCCTTTGGTGCGGAAACTGCTAGGCCATTGCGTCCAGAGAGCGCTATCGCATTGGGTTTAGATGAGGCGACGCCACCTTCGCCGGCAATTGATAGTCCTGTATTTAATTGAAATATAAAAGAGTATTTACTCAGGTTGCACAATATTTAGGCAGATATTATGCATTACTGGTCTTACCTATTGGTTTAGCCTCAGCAACAGAAGCGTCCTTTTTCGGAGCGGTCACTGCTATTGTATCACTCACGTCCTCATAAGGATCCTCTGTATTTGGAGGCAGGAGATCTTCTTCATTGAACAGTTGCTCTGTAACTTCGTCAACTTTTTGCTCGCCATTGGAAACTTCAGATTCAGCTACTGATTCCAATGGAAATAAAGGTTTCTTATGCGGTACTTGAAAATCGGGTTGCAATAGTAGACTAAAATCTTTAATTTGGCCTGTTTCGTGCAAATTCGCCAGGTTCTGTGCGGCTCGCCCCAATTCGAGTAAACTTTCTGCATAGATACGATTATCTTCCACACTAAAGGAACCCTTCCGCTTTGCAACTTCTTGAATGGCGACTAAACGAGCCGCTGCTATCTGTATTCGGTTAAAATCCTGCTCAAATGCAATCGACGTTAGCGATTTATTGTTAAGTTGATCATCGTCTTCCGATATTGGAAAACTACCTTTTGTGGTGCTTATGGATTTGATGCTGCCGTTAGGGATAGATGTGGGGCTTATGATAAACATATTGTCCTGTCCATCTTTTGTTCTAACCACTTGCAAGATTTGACCACGAAGGCCGCCATAGTAAGGGTATGAGTATTCTTTGAGAATTGAAGGATTGTGAGCGTGCTGGCTACATTCGTTTGAGGAATCATAAAGTTATCAAAATACACCACGAGATAATATTTTAAACTACAAAGCCATAAGCGTAAAAGCGTTCTAGAAGAAAGTTCTGAGGGCTTGAAATGAAATTCTGATGTAAAAATTTACCCATCAATTCATTAGTATATACTAATTTTATATGATTATACATGTTTACGATAAATTACCTACAATACGCAAATCTTATATACAATTATTTACATGAAAATATAACTGTACTTCAATTACAATCAAAATTGTGTATCTTATATTCAAGTAATATATACTAAATTGTCAATCTATTAAATCAAGTTCTAAATCGGCCTGGGCGTGCGCTTTGCCACCTACTCCCGCTATTGCTATGGATTCTGGATTAAAATAGACGTTAGTGGGTGTCCCACGTTTCAAAAAAGCTTTCGAAATGGGTGCAGATACAGCTATGCCACCATTACCCACTACGGCTTTTGAATGCGGTTCCAATATCAATGCAGCCGTTTTGCTGACAGCTCGTTCATCGCTTGCTAAGTATGGAAGAAAGTAGCTGCTAATTGGTACTTCTGGTATGTTTCCTGAAGTAGCAGTGCTGCCTGTTGCTTCCACTTTCACTTCACTATCATTAGTTCTTGGTTCAGTGGATTCACTTGTTTGCTTGCTCAACTGCCGCCTATATTTTTGTTTTGAAAAAGAAACGTCTGAATTGCCTAAAGTGGTTTTTAGTGCGAAAATAAAGTTTTTTGATACTAATTGTGGAGACATCGTAGAAAATAGCGAAAGTTGAACTGGTTTAGGGTTTTTTTCTAACATTACTGCAGTATGTGTATGTCGGCCTGGTACGGGTACTATTTCCTCAATCGCAAATTCCGGATTTATTTGTTTAACTGCTTCTAAAAAACGTGCGTCATTTTTAAAATCTCTTCTATTAAAAGTGGTATCAATACTTTCATCATTCTGTTTAGGATTTGTGATAACACTGGGCATCAATTGTTGTAGTTGTAATGTGACTTTTGGTATTTCCTTCGATTCAACAAACTTATTTGTGTTTGGAAGCAGTAGAGTTTCAATAAGCCGAGGTTGAGCAACTAAATTATCGAATTTATAGTGGTTGATTGTTGACGTTGTATCAAAATTTAACGAGAATGGCGAAGGGTTTAGAAAAAATGCAGCCGATTGTGTAGTCCATGGCCACATTTGAATACTAGATATTTTCCAAACATCGTTGTCGATTTAAGGTAATTGATAGAAACGCCACAACAAAAGGTAGATAAACGTTTAATGAAGTTTTGCAGTCGAAGAATAGGAGAAGGGAGAAAAGTACGAATAAAACGAAGTGTGAATTATGTGAAAATTTTATACAATTAAATTAAGAACTAATTTATTCGCTATGGTTGTCATGCAATATTTATTAATAAGGCTCTAACGTCAAATAACCAGTGTTTGGAAATGCATGAACTCGAGCTAAGATGAAGTTTTAGAGATATGTATAATATTTCGATTTATTGATATTTTCCTTAGTTTAGTATACTATGAGTTATGAAAGTTTAGATGAATAATCTTAAATAATAAAAATTTTGTTTACTTTTTTTTAATGTTAATTATAAAACCGTATTGTTTAAAATTATTGCTAGAAATATATATTTAATCTTTAGTTTTGTATGTGCATAACCTGTAAGCATTCTCATATATTATGTGAATTCACGTTGGTGGAGAATAATACACAGTTGGACCAGTAGCAACAACTTTGCCCTCATGAGGAATAATTTGATCGTGCAGATTAGTTCTTTGCAATGCTTCTTTTAAATCTACGCTGGAAGGAATGGCAATCACCTTGGCACCCGGGCCAGCAATCGTTAAACTACGAGGATGTGTAAGAGCATAACCTCCGGGTCCAACAATAGCCGTGCCACCGCTCCCTGCAGTCGCCACACCGCCAGGGCCCGCGATAGCAATGCCACCTTTTCGTACCTTAAGACGTTGAATTATAATACCACCCTGCTTAACGGCATCCAGTTGAGTTTTTAGCTCCCCATTTTGGTGATTACCAAATATGTGTTTTTCCTCATGTTCAGTGGAAGTAATTTCTTCATCTTCTGAGGCGCTACTACTCGCTTCGTCCTCCCATTGGTAATCACTTCCTTTCTGGGGTTGTTTTGTACCAATAATATCGTAAAGCGTTTGTGTTTGCTGATTGGCTTGTGTTGTAAAAAAAGGGTTTGCGGATATATGTAGAGCTTGCCCTAGGTCGCCCGTCGTCATATTGCTGCTTGGCTTGCTATCCTGAAGAAATGGCAATTTAAAAATACTTTGAAAAGCATTTTTAATAGAATTTCCAGGAGTGGTGTTTTTTTGATCACTTGGCCGGGCAAGGTTTATAATGTTGGGAAATTTTAAAATACCGGGTCTTTCATTATATAGATTCGAGTTTTGACTTGGGTTGCTATGCATTGTTGGATTATAATTGGCATTCATATTGCTATTCGTATTGGCATTGTTAAAATTATTGAAGGAGTTAGTATCTTCTAAGAGAATTTGTTGTTCTGACGTTTCACCAATAATAGACTCCTTTTCCCTTAATGGTTTTGGCATGACCCGTTTTCGAATAATTTGTGTTGTAACATTTGCATTTGAGCTAATGTCGCTGCTACTACTTGCTACTGCTGTTTGCATTTTATAGGGTCGTTGAATACCGACTCCTTTCTCTTCTCTAGAATTATTATCTTGTGACTTTTGTTTTCCTTCCAATCTCATGAGGGAGAGTTTGTAAATATCTTGATATGAATCCTTGAGCGAAGCTACCTCACGTGGAAAGAAAAATAGTTGATATTTTGTTGAGAATTCAGCTTTTGTTTCATTTGTTTCGATAATTTTTCGCTTTCCCTTGCCATAGAAATTGCCGACATCACCTACTATATTATATCCTTTGACACGGAATTGTTGCGGTGAATTCTTATTAATATATTCCTCCTTATTAAGTCTGTACAGACGCACTGGTATTGCAAAATGTGTAGGCAGTTCCCGTCGCTCATACGCACTGTCGGGAGAAGATAATACCACTTCGTTTGGTTGCAAAACGTGTTTATTATTTTTTGTTAAACTGTCTTTAGCGGTTTGTAATTGATGTAGAGGTCCAATATTCGCCACACCTTTGGAGATTGAGTAAGATGTTATATATTGACGCGGCAGTGCTACTGATCTAATAGAAGGAATTAAAATGGTTCCTCCATTCATGCCAGAAGTTTCATGATTTTGCTGATGAAAGGGTTGCACAGCTGGTTTTGGGAATAAGTACTGACTTGAATCTAAGATAGGCGGAAGTCTAGATGGCTCTGATTGTTTGCGAATATATCCCAATGAATGATTAATTTTTTCAATTTCCTGTAAGATACGCTGAGCTTCATCAATTTTTGAATTTTTTGAATCGGAACTGTTGGCTGTAGAATCTTGTTGAAGTTCAATTTCATCTGGAAATTTGACTAGCCTTTGTTTTTCGATTCTGCGAATGAGAATTGCAAGTAATGCAGGGGTCACCAAATAAATAAATACCAAAGACCTGAATGGATTCTAATTTTGGGGTTTAGTTGCAGGGCGGTAAATAAATATTAATAATTAAAACACAGATGTAATGGATGATAAGAGATTTGCGGCTATGATTAATGAATATTTTATCAACAAGAATTTAAATGGTTTAGTCACTTGGTTGATTTAATGAGATTATTGAAGTTATTCTAGTAATATTTTGAAAAATAGAATATTTTAAAGCTAATTAAAAACTCTGATAAAGTAACATTTTGTAAAAAACTATGAGTCTGTGTTACTTTAGATGGCATAGAAACAGGCTTCAAGCTAATTAGTAAGCTTTAAGAATAGTTTCAATGTTTAAATTTCTATAATTCTACTTACTCAATGACTGCGTCGCTGACTTGCACTGGATGAGGATCAGCGGAATCAAGTTTTACAATAAATATAGCTAAAAAAAACTGAAAAGAAAAAACTTTCAGTACATATTTTGTATATAAATAGTGATAGCGCAGTATATCGCATATGGTTAAAACACAACGAAATGTCAATCGATATGTTTTTGTTACCAGTTTAAGAATCCGGTAACGCAAATAAAATTATTTTCTTAGAAAAAACAGAAAATATCAAAATAATAAAAAAGTATTATATCTAGAAAAAAAAGACTGTAGTTAGCGCCGTCATAGTTGGGTTATTATGTGAGGAGTAATGGCATAGAAAATTGTTATTAACAGGAAAAGCAGTTGTCTACAAAGGTATTGTAGGATATTATAGCAGTTATATTTTAACAATGACCTTTTGAAAGAATGGCATAACAATAAAATAATTCACCGTCAAAAATGAGACAGACAATGTAGTCAGTTGTGTTATTTCAGTGCCCAGTTTGGGCAAACTTTATAATAGCATCCCCTGAATTTGAGGTTAAAATGGGTATGGGCTGAAAGAGGAGATTCTCCAGATTAAAAAAAAAATATATATAGCCGCCGCAAACTTGTGGTTTTTAAGATATTTGTATTTTAAGTTAAAAATTTAAAAATTTTAAGTACACTTATACACACTTATACCGCATTCCTCCCATATAATTTCACTGAAAACTGTTTCTACATATTAATTTTTTTATTAATTATTGTAAAAATAGCTTTAATTCAACATTTCACTTTTTGTTCAGTTTGATTTATTCACAAAAAAATAAAAGGGTTGCATTCCAACAAATAATAAGTGTTGCCATATTTACATATTTTGCAAACGAACCCAAACGTTGTGTTTCCCTGTGGGCCGAAATTCTTAAAAGATAATGGGGCTGACTCGGACATGTTCTGAGACGAGATCTAGACACAATCACCCGGAATGCTATCAACTGGAATCCACAAGGCAGCCGACCGAAAGGCCGACCCGCTATAACTTGGAGAAAAAATTTGAACATCGAAATATCTAAGGTCAAAGAAAGTTGGAGTCAAATCAAGATCAAACTAAATCTAAGCAAGATCGTGGAAGAGTCTCATTGTGGCCCTTTAACCCACCGTGGAGCCATCTCATAACAAAACAGAGAATTAACTTCGTTAATTTCTTATCATAAATTAATCTTTTTTGATACTTGTTGTGTAAATTCAAAGAATTTCGTGGATATACCAAATTTTAATCTCAAGAATGAAAACGAAACGGAGTTTTAAGAATATATTAATGTGCTCATTGAATGTTTATCACTTTTTTAAAATGTTGAGTAAGCTTAAATAAATATATGCAGGAATTTTACCTGGAACTCGTTCTTCTAATGTTTATTTACAAAACCGATGATAATTGATGGAAATAATTGAGATGGTTACAAATTTTAATTTAAGTAATTACAAAAAATGAGCTTAAAGACATTCACACTTGTCTACTATCCGACTTGAATTTAAGTTCTCCGTATTTATAAATCTGTACGCATGATTCAATTATAGAAGGTTATGTTACTAGAGAGCGTACGTCTTCCTACGAAAGTATTTTTTATCCGTACTGTCAAATTATGGGATTTAACCGATAATTGACTTGCCGGGTAGAAACCTTCAACTTGTCATATACAAGATACATGCAGTGAATCTGAAAAGGTAACTAGTAGATCTAAAACCGTTTAAGAATTTTAAATATCCTTGAAAAGTTTGGAAAACATCTGTCTAAGAATAAATTCAGTGTTCCTGATTTCAAAATTATTTCAAGGTGTGTTAAAGAAATTTAAACCGTTAGACATTCCTCAGTCAGTGTCGTTTCGTTTTTTCGTTTTTAGTCGAAGCAAACTATTTTTTAAATAAATAATAATAACTAACATAATAATAAATGTATCAAACTAAATTACTTCTGCTATATAATTGCATTTGAATATAATAATAGAATAGTTGAACAACGATGAAACCACACCTGACAACATTATAAATTGTAAAAACATAAATTTAAATTTATTAAAAATAATATAATAAATACTGGTCCTTGTATAAAGGATAACACTTTTTTCAAAACTCTAGTATGAATCATTCAACTGGAGAACATAATGGAATAAGCAAAAATGGAAATAAGAAAGATGGAGGCTGGGGCATCGATGCAGTATTGTTTTTGGCAAAGAATTCACGAACAAGCAACGAAGTGTGAGCAGAATTGAGCAAAAGGGAGAGTTTTTTCGGATTGCTTTACGCAAATGGAACTTGTGAAACTTGAACTTGTAGGTAGACTCTTTATGAACCGTTTGACCTTGAGGCAATTACTCATGATGCACTATGCCATTAAAGTCGAAGAACATCCCGTAATTTTTTGAACACACCACGTATGAGGAAAAAGTCATGCAGAGAATCGGTAAACATTATATTAAGAATATGGAGCTTAGACCAAGAAAACGTGTTCACATAATTTCATCAAAATATCACACATATTGACAAACTAAACAGTTTAAAGTCAGCTAGAAAGTTGGAAATCAGTATTGTGGGTATATTGCGGCCAGGGAAAGGTCTGGACTGATTGCATTAACCTTATTCATTAAGCCCAGATATACTGGAGAACATGTTTCCACTCAATTTTATGAAGATAACTCACACACCGACCGGCATAATCAGCATAAAATCTACTACAATAACGAAACTCAATATATGTAGTATACAGGAGCTGGTGTAATTCATAGACCGATTTCCCATACTTTCGGCATTAAACAGTACATCCAATATTATACCTCCACTTAATTTTGCTAAGATATCTTACATATTGATCGATATAAACGACGTGAAACCAACTGGAAGTTCGAAATTCTTACATTGGGTATATGGTGGCTAGGGGTAGCATTGATCTGATTTTATTATTTTTTGGCTCCAAGACATATTATTACCAGGAAAAGATGCTGTCTGATTATCACTAAGATATATCACAGATTGACCGATATATATCGTATAAAGCCAAACGGAAGCGAAGGGAAGTATTTACCCGATTTTACAAATTTTTTACACGAGGGCACATTATTACCAGAGAAAGAAGTTCTTTAAATTCCGTTAATGTATTTCACAGATTAAAAAGTCAACCATGGGTACAAATATCCACATATTTGGTATCTGGAGGCTTGAAAAGACATGTTCCTATTTTAACAATTTTTAGACGTGGAACGGAAAACCTTGAAGGCCCTATTTGTGTAAAATTTTATACCGATATCGTCATTGGTGCTGGTGGAATTTAAATTGTAATATATGAAAATAGACATGGTTGTACTCCGATTTCGCCCGTTTTCACAATGTAACATGAAAATATCAGGTTAATTATCATGTAGCAAATTTAGTTGAAATTGGTATAGTAGTTCCTGAGATGAAAGATTTCACTTAAAGGTAGACGGTGCTACGTCGAATTTTTGTACGGATTCCTATGAAGTCCTTGGTACCGTCTTGACTGTGAAATTCAATACTTCTGACGTATTTATTTAGTGAACACGCACTTTTAGATATTTTCAATATAACCGTTATATGGGGAGTGGGCTTGGTTATCTTCCGATTTCACCCATTTTCATACTGTCTGATCTGGTACCGGAGGGAATTTTCTTGGGCAAGTTTGGCTGATATAGCTTTAGTGCTTTGATATGTATAAGATATATACATTATTTCCAATTGCAGAAGCCCCTTCGTACTGCAATTTTATGTACTAAATGTAAAATGAATGTACCAAGTTTTGTATCTTAATTTGTTGTAGTTAGTGTAGTTATAACATTTTACATGTTTTTGTTCAACAAAATATTGTGGGCGCAGCAATGGTGAGAATGCTCTCATCAAAATGTCTATTAACACGTGTATCAAATTTCATCAAAATATCTAAATTTTTAGTCAAGTTATCACGGACAGACGGACGGACAGACAGCCACCCGGAATTCAACTCATTTCGTCATCCTGATGATTTATACATATATAAGTTTTAGGTTTTACAAACAACCGCAAGGTGAACAAACCTATTATACTGTGTTGCAATATGTTACGTGAGTATAAAAATTTTGCAAATAAATTCAGTATATGTTATTCGATGAAATTGTGAATGGATTTTAATTACATTTAGATCATATTAAAATTTACTCATATACTATTTAATTATACATTTTACTTCTACGTCATATACTCATAAAGTCAATCTGATTAAGACAAATCGTCTATATTTATGATACTAATGCTGTGGGAAGGTATAACAGCCATAATTTTTATTACCGAATGACAAAATATTAATCAGAATATTCGCTTTTAATTTTGTTGCGACATCTTTTGTAAAGATATATGCGATATAAACTCAACCATAGGGATGAAATTTAATACAATATATTGTGTTTGAAAAAAGTCAACCAGAGGGACGTTTATCATTATCTCAGAAGTAAGGGGTTCAAACCAAGGTCTATGCCGATTTCATTCATTTTCAGAGCAAAGCCAAATTATGGTTAAGATAAAATTTAATCGGAAATTCGGATTAATTCCGAAATTCTTATATTAGGTATATGGAAGCTAAGAGAAATATTTAACCGATTTTACCCATTTTTGACACAGAAGTAATATATTCACCGAGATAAACATATTCGATATGGGGTGTCTTGAAAAGATATTTTCTAATTTCCACGATGCCCGAGTTATATACTGTAAACTCAAAGAATCAGATTGAATTTAAAATTGTGTTTTAAAGTAGCGTGAGAAGTAGCGTGGTTCTAGTCCGATTTCACCCATTTTCACATGATAATATAAGGATTTCAAAGTAATGCTATGCACTATGGTTGAAAATGATTAAGTCGTTCCCGAGATATGGGATTTCACCGAAAAGTTGGTAATACCACTATCATTGCACAATTTTTAAACGGTTTCCTATGTATTCCTTCCATACCATATCTACTGTAAGATTTAATGTATCTGACGAGTTTCTTTAGCGAGTTAAGGCACCTTTAGTAGCTTTCACCATAACTGGACTGGCACACACGGTCACCGGGAATTGAAATCGTCTCATCATCCTGATCTCGATTACTTTTAGGTGTTACAAGCAACAGTTAGGTGAACAAAACTATTATACTCTGTTCCAACATGTTGCGAGAGTATAATTACATGTTCATAACGTTTTTAATAACTGCAAAATAATCCTTACGGAGACGTCTGAACGAACCATTTAATAACTAAATCTGTTTTAAACACTAGCGGAATAAAACCACGCCTCCTTTCCATATAACACAATTTTAAATTCCATCTGACATTTTCATTTTAAAGTATATAAATCAACCATCAATGAAAATATCGGAATAAAACTTCATACAAATAGTGCCTTGAATATACACCATCTCACTTCTTAAAATAGTCGAAATTCGACTATAACTATTCAAGTCCTCAAATACTCAATATGCGGGCCTCACTGCTTTTATATCAATATCAATATGTAAGATCACGTAAGTAAGTGTTAGTGTGTTAGCGTAAGTGGGTGAAACCGGTTTACCGAATCACTCAACCCTTATATGCTACCTATAATTATTTCCATTATTCTAAGGGAATTTATGTTGAATAAATCTGTCAAATTGTGTATTATAATTAGACGATAAGATAAAACGAGAGTATAAAATGTTCGGTTGCACCTGAACTTAGCACTTACTTACTTGCTTTATCTTAGTGTTATTATCATTTCGCTTTGCCTTTTTGTTTGTTTAATTGCATACAAATAATATATTATTTATATAAAATTTTTATATATCTAGAAATATATTGACAATATATTTTTACTCCAAAATTAAAGATAGACAAGAAGTTACGATAATGGGTTTGTAATTGTAAGGAAAAATTCAAATTGGATGATACTCCCAGAATAGATAAGTATGAAGTGCTATATCACATATAGAGGTATCTATATACACATATGAATATTGTATATATGTATATACATATATATCTATACAAATGTATATTTGTTAATTTAATATAATTGTAAGGTGTAGCGAAAAAGATTACTATTATTGAACTAGGGATACCTGCAGTTAACTAGATATTCGAAGTGCACAAAAACTTGAAAAATAAACCCGAGAGGAAAAATTCGATACTCACAATCTGTTGATCAAGTTCGACTGAATTTGGTATCCACATAAAACTTATATGATTTTATAAAATTTCACTAATCAACACAACCTGCTTTAAATACTGGAAGGATCTCTCCACATCCTTTGATGAGAAGATAATTCCGGCAGCATAGCTATATCATTCAGGTATAATGTTTTGTAAGAGCTACAACATCTGGTGTTGTCAGTCTAAAGTGTAGTTCTTCTTTCTTAATCTAATATATTAATGATAGATAGATATTAGCAGGACGTATGGTCTTATATGGTATGTCTGGTGTTAAAAAGGAGAAGAGGAAAATGAAATAAACAGTCAGCGTCCTTACTTTATATACGTATTATCACATATCAATTATTTCTATTATCGATATATGTATATGGAGAACATAGCATAAAAGTTGTTAACTGAATACGTCACATTTGTTTATTTTTGTAAAGGAACTTTCATCATTAGAATCAATTGATTCTGCTTAGGAATCTTTTAGTTATCAAAGATTATTAATTCATAGTGTGTGCTGATTGACTATTCCGCTAAGAATGGGGTCAGTAACTGGTGTCCCAATTTAAATCTTTAGAAGTAGCCGTACAAAATATATATATATAATCCAATAAAGATTGCCGAGAAGAATTGCCACGTCCGCATTAATGATGTGGTTTATATATATTGGCTATGTGTAAGACCAAGAGAGTTTATTGCACACTGACAATATGGAAGTAAAAAATAACCACGGAAACTCATCCGTAAAGATGTGTAACAAGTTTTTATTTGAGTTGCAAAATTTTAAGGAAAATCCAAGTAAGTATGTTGCAAACGAGATTATTCACCATAAATATTTGGATAGCAAATTCTGTACATAAATAAATGGAAATAAAAAGACTAAGAATATAAGCTAGGCACAAGATAAATATTTCAATTTTCTCCTCGCTTTCAATTCATTGAACATTTCTTGTGGGCAGCTTCGTGAAAGCGTAGGAAAGATAAAAAATATTTGTAAGCCAAATGAGTTTAAAAGATAACGCTTCTGGCTGTAATCGTTTTGATTTATATTTATATGTTGAATATATGTAATAGAAAGCTTATTATAACCTTAGAAATTGAGTTGAGTCTGTGCCGATTATGAAGAAGTGAAAGAGATCATTACGGGTATTTATTTGCGATTTCTCTTAAATAATTATTTCAAGATGGCCGGGGGTACTTTTTAATAGGTCACAATATAATCGAATAAGACATTTTACTGCATTCACTTCTTTGTTCATAGTGAATTTGGAATCTAAATAATATAGATAAAACAAATTACTGTTTTAAAAAATGAGTTTTCTATTTAAGTGGCCTCTTTAGATATGTTTGAGTATTTGGAGTTTTACTATGGAAGCGCACTGGCGGTATATAGGAATGTTATTTTCGAATATATACAATAATATAGTACATATTATGTAGATCTTCATATCAGGTTTTGCTATCATTACGAACAGTAAAGACGTCTTCCCATTTATACAAACAATACATATATCAGAAAAGTTAATATTCAACTTACACAATATTGTCAATGTGAAGGCATTTACTACCACTTCCTTCATTAAAGAAGCCGATGAGTACGACTTTAGAATTTTTAATGAGAAATTCCATATACATCCATTTCTGATTAAGAATATAATTTTTAGAATTTTTCGCTTATTAATGCAATGGAGGTGAGATGAGAATTTTACGTGGTAAAATATTTTTCAGTTGCAAACTATTACTGCATTTTTCAACGTTGATTCATTTTCAATCAAGTATTTCATTGTTATCTTTAGAATTAAATCAACCAAATTTTTAACTTTATGTTATTCTTCGTTGGTTATTATTATTATATTATTCATTTCATATATTCTTTCTTTTCTTATATTTTCTTGTATTATATATTATTTTTATATTCATTAAATTCAACATCACTAATATCCTTATGTTAAAAAGTATTTTTGTATAAATATAAAAAATATATATATTGAAGTAAACAAAAGTTTTAAGGCTGGGTAAAAAAACATTAATACATTTTTATAACTCTGTAAAAATTTTCGTTAAATGCAAATGTAAATGATCTAATTTTTAACATAAGCAAATATATTTTTTAGAACGCACTAAATATTAAAAATATTTATTTGTATTTAGTATGTGGATATTTAGAGGAATACACTTTTAAAAATTACTAATTAAATACAAGAATTGTATATTTTGAAACGTATTAATTAATATTTGAGTATTTAAGATTTTGATAACATGTATATATTATACAATTTTATTTTTTATATTATTTTTTAGTTTCACAGCACCTTTTAACGAAAATTTGCATAAAAATCTGGTGTGAATCAGATGAGTGAAAGTCAATTAGAATTACTTATTGAAATTATTATTTTTCATTAAATAGGTCAAGTATGCTGGTCCGCTGTCTTTTTATTTGTGGTGGAGCTTTAAACCCAAACCTGTTAACGACAAAACATAATTCTTTGCACTTCAAAATAAACGACATGTTAAGTGCTTAAAACAAAAGCTAATGACCGCAAACGAAGATGTAAATATTTTTGCCCTACTCACATCAAACTCTCTTAAATGCATTAGTATTTAACGGCAACAATTAACGACAACGGAGACAATATATACGTACATACATTTATCCGGCAATATAAAACTGAGTTTGTTAAATAGTTATTATAACTTACAATCTGGAGAATCATGATGTAGTGTATATTCCTTTTATTCCTTCGTAGTGCTAAGATTAATTGTCACAAGAAAAATTCACAATTTGAATATATTGAAAAGCTTAAATTGTGGAGTTGATTTCGAATGTCGCTACACAAATACGCAAAAGTCGAAGGAAGTAGATAATAAAGCTGGCCACAGTACCCAAGTCTGGACTATACTACAACCAAATTCAATCGCCTCTCAACGCGAACTGCGCTTCTGCGCAACTGCCGAAGCGTGTTTATATCTTTTTACTGGTTGATTAGTTGCTTATTTCGATCGCGATCGGTTACTGCAAAGCACAAAACTACCCAGCTCTGAGTTCAACGAAATTGCTGCAGCTTTTACTTTAACTATTCTTTATTTTTCAACATTTAGTTCTGATAACTACTTTACATATATATCTACACATATAACTGCGAACGGAAGAGCGTTGTTAATAAAGAGGAAGAGACATTTTAAGAGAAAGCTTGTTTGGCCTACTGTTTTTTGGTAATTTGGAAGCAACAGCTGCTTAATAAAGTATGGTATACATATGTCGTAGTATTGTAAGAATTTCTATATATTGCTGTGAAAATTTTATTTGTGCGTAATCTTTATATACATACAGTTAACTTTAACACAGATACTGTGGATAAAAATAATGAAAATGAAAAATTTGTCCTAACAGTAACAACAATTTACCTGGTTTATTGCAACACCACTTCTGTCACTCGGCCGGAGTGGACACTTGTATTAAAATCAGAGAGCTTCTCTGGATATGCCAAATACTGCTAATACAAAACACACACGCACTAGCGTACACGTAAAACTGCAAAGGCAGCTGTTTTTGCTTGGCTCTTGCGTCCGCTGTTGGCTATCATTAACTGTGACCTTCATGGGAAAATGTATTAGTGGTGTTGGTTTTAACAAAAGTTATTTGCAGAAATGCGTGCAAAAATAATTGCGCGTGTTATATATACAAATTTACGAGAAGGAATGCAGGATGATAAAATAGGCTCTAAAAATACAGGTTACGGTAAATGTTGTAGCCACAGAATTTAAAGTCTTTGTTGTAATACAAATTGTTGAGCTTTCACCAAATTAACTTCTTATATGAAATCAACCCGTTCGGTTACAAATTATAATTACTTATAATAATTTAATAATTAATTCAACTTCATCAGCACTTTTTAAATGGTTTTTAAATAAGTTATATTAAATTTTCCCAAAAAATATTTAAGCGTTTTATATTTGGCACACATTTTATGATTAGTTTTAATTTTTTCAATGGGATGCAATTGTATTCCGAAATGTGTTTAGATACAACATTTAAAGACTTCGAGATTAGTTATAAATTAAGAAAAATCAATAGTTATTATGATGCTTTACGAAAACTAAAACAGTTTTAATATTAAAACATGCCGTGTGGAAGGTGAGAGTACCTATGTTCAGAATATAATTTTTCAAAATACTATATTTTTCTTTTCCAACCTTAGGTATAAAAGTTCGCAAGGCAAGACAAGATCTGAGTACTGAGAGTGTACGAGTACTTTAATATAATACAAATTTCTATCAGTTATAGTACTCGCTGGCTTATGGCCGAAGAGATAGTATGGAATAAAATGAATTTGTGTGTCTTGATTCTTGCAAGGTGTTGAAATCAACTCTATATTCTTTCAAAGCCACAGAATTGTCAGTTTCACGTTAGTGTGTTGTATTTTAAACATTTTTTCGTTTGATACGTGAATTGAATTAAGACTGTGCCTTTGAGGCAACGTTTCATTTTTCACTATATGTGTACATACATATGTATATAGATATAACCGTAAATAAAAAATAAACTTAATACGTTTCTCAAGTAAAGTAAACTAAAGTACTTGTATGTAAATCATAAGATGGATGTACTTTTCTCGCTGTTCTTTGCTTGCTTGAATGTGGTAAGTTGTAAGTTAAAGCTACGTTGTTAATATTTATCATATTTTTTATACTCTCGTAACATGTTGAATGAAGCATATTATTTTTTAAATAATTATATACTTTAAAACTATTAGGTAGCAAGACGAGTGATTCACTATTGACTGTGTGTCCGTTCGCCTGTTAATAGCTGTTAATAACTATAAATTGAGCAAAAGTTGATATATTATCGCTTGGTGAACGTATTCCTTGGTAACCCGAAGAGATTGATATATACGAAATCGGACCATTGGCACATCCAAAAACCCCAGTAGCCAATGCGTCCACGAAACTCTAATTTGGTTATGCGGTCGAAGTGGGGTTAGTGCTATAGTTGTTAAATTCTAAAAAGTGGACCTGAGATCTCCGCCTGATAAACTTCCAAGGTAAGTCAATAAATTTTGGTACAATTTCATGCTATGGTGCGAAAACAGATAAAATCAGATCATAACAACGCCCACATACCACAAAAGGGATATATTCGATATTACTGAAAATGCGATAACTCTCCAAGGAATAGGCCCAGGAACATTAAATTCAGTTTGGGTTTACTAATTGATCAGTTCAAATATTGGGCAATGAGCTTGGAGTCGCCTACTAAACCGGTATATATATTCCTTCAATTATAAATAATAGAAGAAAATATATACGAACACTTCAAAATCTTTTATTCAAAATTTTATATCAAAATATTTAATTGTTACAAATTGTGAGGGTGTCTAATATTGGGTTGCGGCGGAATTTATCCATTCCTCATCAATTGAACCTAGTCTTAAAAGTGAAACTATAATAATTTTAATTTTGGACCATTTATATGTATATATACATACACAAATTTTCTAATTTTCACATTTCTTTCAGCACTTTACATCAACCATAATATCAGTATCTTTTCAGCAGAAGATAAATATGGTTGTTATTTAATAGGCTAGGCTTTTCTAGGCTACTTAAATAAATAACTTATTAAATTCAGGCTACCGTGAGCTGAGTTAACAAAAGGTTAAATCAAGGTTAATACAATTTAAAACATTCAGGAGATATGCGAGCACATGCTATATATTTAAAATGCTAACTCAACACATTTCGCATATAGCATTATAAAAATGCCGAATGCTTATATACCTAATATGTTATATGATTTCAAGGAAAAAACAACGGTATTAATGTGAAGTAGGTACACTCAATAATCATGCTCAAAATCTAAAAGCGGTTCAGTGAAACCATCGGGTAGAAATAAGTTAATAGTTAGCAGTTCAGACAATTGCATGCCCAGCATAAAAATGCGCAAAATGTAAATATACAAATATTTTAGTTTACGTCATATATAGCTATCAAACCTATTGATTAATGCGTTTTTGGCGCCAGCAGTGGCATAGTCAATGACTCTTTAAGAGGTTTAATAATCCCCTTTTTCAAATGTAATCCAATTTTAACACGACGAAGATGTAAACATATTTGAAAAAATCTGCACATAATACCTTTAAACAGGTAGCATTAAAATTCATTTATCTACTGCCTATTCTTTTTATTGTCCATGATCGCATATAGTTTAACTATAGTGAATAGACCATAAATCAGTTTAGTTATCGAGTATTTCAGCTTTCTGATGGGCTTATAACAATTTCGATGCAACAAACGCCTTCTCGACGCAGGGATGAAAGTTGTGCTGATCGCTGTGAAAACAAGCATGGTGTCCCTGAAGACAAAGTCGTTGCCCTTATTAGAACTACGCGCAAATCAATTGCCATTCTGGTTCGCCAAATGCACAAGAGTTTAGGCTACACCATCGAAAGCCTTTTTGCATGTACTGACACCATGGTAACATTGGCGTTGTTGTTCAGTGTTCATCGCAAATCGTTTAATGGACGTGCAAAATGTCCCGCCAATAACAAGCCATTAGAGATATGTCGCTTCCTAACACAACGCCATTTATACATCGGCTCGGCCCAATTCGGTTTCGCGAAAGTCTTCGTTGTTTATCTTAATATCCAACGAAAAACGCCCTGTAGCTGGAGTTAAAATCCAGCAAGGCAATTTCGCTATCAATACAAACTGACGACCAGTTGACACGGCCACCACACAGGTGATAGTTATATTCGAAACTGCTAAAGTATGACAACTGTGTAAAGAAAAGCTGCACAAACGTTAAATTTAATGTTTCAGTTACTGTTGGTCACTCTGATCATCCAACTATTCCAGATTTTTGACGTCGAGAATTTAAAAGTTATGCAGAAGATCATGCCATCTTCCCTTCAGACAAGAACATTAATAGTCTATACCGGAAATGTGCAGAAGCTCCAAAGACCTGAGATCTTCGGTACTATCATTCTGCAAAAGTCCGAAGTCCACATCTGTACTACGAAGAAGTCAAATACAGTAGAGAGGTTCTCTGATGGTAAAACCATAGCTGTAAGCCAGAGTATATTGTACCTGTGCATAGCTGTGAGCCAGAGTATATTGCACCTGAGGCTAAGCATCTCCATTTTGAAATTACTCACTTTGAATTTGAAGCCGCCCTAAGGCAGACAGAGCGTAAAACATAAAATCTCAATCGAATCTCGTACCCAATAATAAAAAAAGCTGACCACCGACACCAAACACAAGCTCATTGAACTTTTTAATGAGATATTTAAACACGGAAAAATTCACATACTTGGACCACAGCACTGATTATACCCATTCATTAGCCACATAAAGCCACCCATAGCATAAATACTAAAGCTATTAAAATATATAATAATATACTGAACATATACTGAATATATAATAATACTGAACCTATATCACTTCTAAAACGCATGAGCAATCTATACGGAAAGATTTATACGATATTTTTAGCACAGCTAAAGGGATAGAACCGCTAATTATTTCTCTTTATTGTTGGTGAAAGAAGGAAGTTCAAAAAATTAACTCCCATTAAATATATGTTTTTTGTGTGTACTTGTATGCTTTCCCCGTTCTGCAGCTATATTACATATTTTATTTATAATGTTTGATTTCAATTATTTTCGATCATAAAAAAGGTGATAGGGTAACGTATATTGATTCCCTACATTCTACAACCACAAACAATGCACTATTTATTATTATACTTTCTAGATATCTTTTTTCCTTGAAATTATTCGTTTTTTTGATAGTTGCAAATTTTTAAAAAAAATTATATAATTTTGTGATATCTAATTTTTCCCATTGGTTGATGATTATAACATATTATTTACTTTATTAAATTTTATTAATTTAAATATTTAAGCAGTTTCCCTTATCAAAAAAAATTTAAATGTAATTTATAATAAGTAATAATGTAATTTATTGTAAGTGTAAAGTGTAAATTGTAAACTTATTACAAATCTTTATTTCGATACCTATATTATATTCATCATCGTCCATCTCATCAATTTTCATTTCATAAAAGTTAAATATAGCCGAAATGACAATTACCTTGTCAGGGTTTTGTGAAAACAAAATTTAGTATTATTATATTTTAAAATATTATTATTAATATATATTTTATTATATATATTATGTAAACGTTGTGCACTTAATAAATAAATATAATATATATTATAATATAATATTTTATTTTGGCGCATGTAATAAACATATATGTACGTCGTATTCCATTGGACAATAAGCGGGATACAGATAAAAATGTTGCAAGTGATTTTGTTGAAGAGCGAATTAAAACAATAAAGGATGTTTCTATTTCTATCGCTATAATTTACACTTAGTAAGAACGATCCAAAGTGTTCCGGGGATAATTGATCTGGATTCAGGAAAGTATTACCTACCAGAATACCGTTAATGTCATTTAGTTGACATGGTTTTGTTTTAAAAAATAGGATTACATTCACATTTTTGTAAAAAAAAAGTTTAATATTATTCACCGTAACACGTCATCTAAATTTCCGATAATGCCACAAAGAATCCACAAGAAATCATGAATCCGTTAGTGGCCTAAGGTTTTGGGAAATTTTTAGACTTAACTACTGTGTGAAATTCCACTCTCCATCGATGTCACAATATCAGCAATTTCATCTTGCCGTAATGCCTCGGATGGTGACGGAACTCGCCTTCCACCAAATGGCAACAAATCTATATTCTGAACGTGGGCTCGCACACTATGCCCTGGAGGTAGGCCAATATACCATTTTCCAACATTTTGGATTACTGTGGAGTCCCGATGTCGATGAGCCCAGTCTTTTTCTCGTTCCAATTGCAAGATTTTGTGGCTATTAGTTATTAGGGGTGGAAGTGAGCCAAGATCATCATCACTAAACCCTAATACGTCTGAGGGAGAAGTGGCAGAAACGTAGTTGTACCCTTTACCGATATTAACACTTCCACGATTACGACTATTGTCTCTGGTGCTACCCGAAGAGGTAAGATTTGGTTCAGAGTTGTGATAGCTTACACGTTTTTCTGCACCAATGTTGTTACGATTATTATTCCGATTGACATTTTGTTTTCGAGTCGAACTGTACTCATAACCTCCTCCAGTGCTTCCTTCATTAATCATCCAATTTCGGGTTGTTCCGCGATTGCTGCTGGCAGCACCCATACGATCACTTTTCATCTGATTTTGTAAACCACCTTTAAGCACAGAACTACGATTATCTGATTTATTATCATTTGAATTATTCGCATTTTCAAGCCTTTTATTACCATCCATGTTGTTTGCAACAGTTTTCGATGCACTTTCAACTCCCAAACCATCTTTACTACTGCCTCCTCCAGCTCCTACGCCAAAATCATTAGAAAGATTAAAGTCAGTGTCTCTTAATCTGAGCTCAGTTATTGATGGGTTTATATGTGATCCCGGACCCATACGATTTTTTATAATCCTATATCCAATACCAGGTCCAGCAATATATTCAACTGTGCGTTGAATACCGGCATCATCAAGATATGAATAAGTACCTTTCACAAACCCATCTGGACTTCGGCTTTCTGCGCGGCGATGGTCGGGGCCAGCAGCAATTAATTTATAAGTACCATTAGGACCACGTTGGGTTGTCATTTTTCCGCGAGTCTTCGGGTGGGCTTTGTAGAGAGGAGCAGCATATGCCACGCTTACTGGATTATCAGGTACAGAATTCAAGACTTCGTACCCTGTTCCTGCACCTGCTGCATACCTTACACTATGCCGTTCGCCGACATCATCCAAGTATGAATAGAGACCTGCAAGTGAAACGTTGATAAAAACCACCTTCTTTCATATCCCTACTAAAAACGATTTACCTCTTATTCGACCTGAGGAATCACTGCTCTCTGTACGTGATTGATGTCCTGATCGGAAGTTGAAACTATACGAAGGGTCATCATGAGGATCAGCCAACGGATCATCTACAGTTCCTACGTTTCGAACAGAATATTGCGCTAAATTCATTTTGCGATGAATTTTTGGGCCATCGACCCGAAAGCTAAGAAACAAAAATCATATTAGTTAAATAGGAACAATAGTGCAAATGCGCTACATAATTCTTATTGCATGTATATGCATGTAAGTTTACGTTTTTGTGGACGTTTAGTCAAGTGCAGTTTGCAATCTTCCACCAAGTAATTCAGAAATTGTTTACAAAATCGTTTGAAATCATCACAAATGTCCACGTTTGTCCAAATGTCCATGTTTCCATCCGTTCACGCAAACGATAACTTTAGTAATTAAGATATCTTGATGAAACTTGATGTATGTCTTCCCTGGCACTGTACGAGGGTTGGTATTCCAGAAATCGTTAATCGAAAACCTATAAAGTGCTATAACTAAGCAACAAATTAAGATACACACCTGTAATTTGTTAGAGGGAATCGCAGTAGCATTTGTGGTTTAAAAAAAAATTTAAATAGGTGTGGCACCGCCCCCTAATGGATTTAATGTACATATCTCACAAACCGCTAAATCTAAATCAACCAAACTTGCTAAGGAAAAATCCTTCCGATACCTCCTAACACAGTGTGAAATATTGTTTTGTATTAATTTTATATTAATGATATCTGAAAACTACAAAAAGTGCGTTAATTCGCTGAAGGAACAAGTAAGAGACGTTGAATTTTACAGTAAATATGGTACGGAAGGGTTGCGTAGGAATCCGTGTAAAAATTGGACAATGGGCTTGGCACGATCCACTTTTCGGTGAAATCCCATATCTCAGGAACTACCATACAAATTTCACTCAAATTTGATGAATAGCATTACTTTGATATTTTAATGCTACAGTGTGAAAATGTGCGAAATCGGACTACAATCACACCTACTTCCCATATAACATATTTTTAAATTCAGTGTGATTCTTTCACTTTACAGTTTATAATTCACCAATTAAGATATCGGAGTAAAGCTTTAAATAAATTGTGAAGTTAGTATATGTCATTTCCTGCCCAAAAATGGTGGAAATCAGATTATATCTTTTCAAGCCCGCTCATACCGATTATGCAAACCTCAGGGAATATGACTGACTTGTACAGAAAATATCGGGCAATTTGTGAGATATATTAATGAAATTCAAAGAGAATCTTTCTCTGGTAATAATGTGCCCTTGTGTCAAAAATGGGTAAAATCGAGTAACTCCATATTCTTAATTATAATCTTGAAGATAATATAGTTTGGTGGCGGTAGTAAAATTAGTGAAATCGATATAGGAATTACACCAGCACCCATATACTACATATAATGATTATCGTTATTCTGGTGGACTCTATGCCGAATATGTCTGTAAATTTTTGAATTATCTTAATAAAATTGAGTGGAAATATGTTCTCGAGCACACTTTAGTTTAATGCCAAAAGTAAATTTTATCTGCTTCCTCTTTCCCTATCTTCAAAATAGAGATTTCCGATTTTCCGTTTATAAAGGTAAATATGTGTGATATTTTGATGAAATTACGCGTTTACTTAACCATAATTTGGCTTAGTGCTGAGTGTGAATTAAATCGGTCTAAACCTTGGTATAAACCTCATACCTCTTAGATAATGGTTTACATCCCTCTGGTTGACTTTTCCTCTTACACACAATATATTATACTAAATTTCGTCTCTATGGTTGAGTTTATATCGCATATATCTTCATAAAAGATTTCTCAACAAAACTAAATGAGAATATTTTGATTAGTATTATGTCATTCGGTAATAAAAAGTATGGCTGTTGTACCTTCTCACAGCACTAATGTAGTGAGTATATGAGCCGGAGCTTGAATTTGAACTTTAAAAGATGGAAAATTTGGCGAGATAATAAAGTGTTATTGTGCTGAAATTGTGAGATTTTCGCTTCAGCGCACTTCCTCTCTTAGACATATGTATGTATGTACATACAAGTGTGTAAGTAACTAAATCGTCTAACGATGGTAAATTGGATTGGAAAAATCAGTCTGCTTTCACGTAGACTATATGACTGTAAAGCATACGTTTACCGTACGCAAAAATTTATGTATTTGAAAATACATAAAATACACTATAATTGTTGGCGAGGGGATGGGCATTTTTCGTTGGTTTTGAAATGTCTGCTTCACAGACATATTAATTTTTTGCTTAGTAGCTTAAAGTTCAAAATATTCAAACATTAATTGATGAAGTTGTACTTACCCACGTGGGCCCGCGGTGTAGACAACTTCCTCCACTTGTCCTGTGGACGGATTTCGAGACCCATAACGTCCTTGTACCATGTTATCTGGATTTGAAGAGGCAATGTGATAAAAGCTGCCAATATCATCATTGGAATGCCTGTAAATAAAGAAAAAAATATTTTTTTGGAAAATGTTATTTATTTACAGATGTTGTTTACACCATACACAATTTTGGTTCAGCGTATATGTAGCTTATCACTATAAATCAAGGATATTATATTATGCTTTGAAAATATGATGGATGGAGCTTGTATTTTTTGAAATGATGTATTCGCAATTGGAATTGTTTTAAATATGCACAACCTAAACAAAAACTTTACTTTTACTTTTATGATTGAAGCTGATAAATTTTTATCGATGAAAATTCGGCCTTAAAAATACATTTTTAAAGTTGTCGAATATTATTTATTGTGTTTTCATTGGAAACATTTATCTAGT
Organism: Bactrocera minax; assembly: GCA_021498325.1. NCBI lineage: Eukaryota > Metazoa > Arthropoda > Insecta > Diptera > Tephritidae > Bactrocera > Bactrocera minax. The sequence continues at coordinate 540,070 of JAKEEE010000115.1, read as the reverse complement.
TTGAGTAAACGATATTTTATGCAGTTTTTGATATTTCATTTATCACCATGATGACATTATAAAAATATCACGATTATAAGCCATTTTGAAAAAAAAAAATTAAGTGCAACAACTCAGCTACACAAATTTGAAACAAGGTGTTACAAAAGGGAGACATAAGAGATACCTTAACAATATATTAGAAAAATGTTAATTGATACCAAAAAGCAATGAAATCGGTATAAACCGAATAAAACGATCTACGTTTCCGAATAATTTACATCTCTGGGGGTTATTTTATGTTATAAAGATCGCTTTCCTTTATTTCATAGTTTAAGGCTGTCAAAATGTTATAATTGTATGGTATGTAAGCTAATCGCTCAATAAATGCTGCTGTGTTATTTCTAGACATCTCCATAGGTTTCATACTCCTTACATTCTTATGCTCGATTCTGGCCAAACTTAGGCATTTCTCCTCTAAAAAACATTAAAGTTAACACAATTTAAACCATTATACTAATTTCTTGTTTGTAATTATAATGAACTGTAAACGTTAAAGCAAAGAATGATTTATTTTACCGCAATTTAATAATAAGTGTAAGAGAAATATTCCTTCTGTACATTACTTTTCACTTTGTATGAATTACAACTTTCGAATTACCGGAACGAAAATGATCCGTCATCATTGATGGTATTTTCCTCAATGTCAGCTTCTATCACTTCAACATTAATACACAGTACACTAATTAATAAAAACAGATATTGCACCATTCCTCTAGGTTTTTTATTTGTTAATATCGTATTAAATTTTTAATGTTTTAAGTAAGTTTTCTGACTTAAATTACATGTCCTTCATGCGAATTCAGTGTATGGATGATCACCTGCCAGAAGAACCGATAGCATTAAGAACAGATCGATAACTGAGTGCTCTGTCTGTTAGCATCTCCGTATTTAAACGCATCTGCTCTTTGCTTAGCATACTATGACGGACGGGTGGTGGCAGAGAATGTTTCACCTGGTCACCCACATAGGCAGAGAAATAAACAATTACCATGAATATGTTTAGCAGCAACCATTGGAACGTCTTATATTCGTCTTGTTGAGAAAATATGTACTCGTACAAATGTATATTTTAAACACTAAATACCGCAACAGAAGCAAAACAGAAGCACGGTAATGTCAACACTTAAAGTGAGTTCATACTTGAAGACTTTTTCCGCCGCGACTTGTAGTTTGTAGGCGAGGAAAGCGAGGAAAGTTACTCGTGCTTAGACTTTGTGTTCTTGTTCGTAACAATTAGCTGCTACGTAATTCGGCATTCCTTTTCATTTTGAAATTCTTTGAATGGTTGCAATTGCGCTCTCTTTCAAGTGAATATTTGCAATGTGTTCGGAACTTTGAATTTTATCATCTATATTTTGTATGTAATATGCAAATATGTATACAAATAAGAATAACAGAAATATTTTAGAAAATGGTAAATAATGATAAAAATGAGGTAACGAAAAATATTTTTGTGTACAGCGAAATGGAGCGCACAAGTCCTGACTCGAGTTGCCGGACTCGAACATGAATGGGCAAAAACAATCAAGAATTTGCCGATAATGAGCAACAAACGTTTTCATGTTTGAACCCAGACTTATCGGTCGGTCGGTTGGTTCGATTTCTGAGAGTGCTTATTTTGTTGCTTCGATCGACACGCGACTTGTGTTGATGTTGATGCTACTTGGATTATTAGACTTGGTGGTTGTTCTTCTACTCTCCACTATTACATTCATTGAAAGAAATGTTAAAATTTTCATCTTTCTAGCAACTTGTCCAACATGGATTGGACAAAGAATTTGGTTAAAAAGGCTGCCTATTAGTCTCGACATCAACTCCTTTTATCCCCTATTCCTTTTAGTTTTATTATTAGATATGATCCAGATGATTTATGTATTACACAACTAAAACCAGTTTTACCATTTAACTCAGGTTACAATTTCAGCAAATAGGCAAATCCACACGACAAATATAAGAAAACTGTACACCGTAATAAACATCAAAAACATTTTTAAATTTACTGGTAATTGTTAATTTTCAGCCACCGGAATAAGAATTTAGCTATTAGGGTAATTAAATGCAATTATTAGTTACCGGTAATCCACCAGCTCACCGCATATACAGCACTTTTCTTCTGGCCCTGTTAATTAAGTCAACTTGCAGTAGATTTTCATGGCCCTGTCTGACATCCGAGGCTGTAGTTGCAACAGATATAAACATAAATGCATGTCTAAATACTCTGCGGTTATTTCCCTTAAAGATAAGTAAAGGTGGATGAATCTTTATTTTTCTATTAATTAGTGTTTGGCTCTGTTGTGGAAGCCATTAATTGAGACCATTATAAATTTTAAATATTATAAGGCTCAATTTCCACACTGCGTATTTTAAATGCCCATCAAACTACACTCTTTCCTCTCTAACCAATTAAAAATACAGTTACGTATCATTGTTTCCTACCTTCAACATTATGGAACACAATTGAAATCGGGTTAGTATTTCACTGGAGCATGCACTCACAAAGGTAGGTAGCATTAAAGCTTCGTACACAAGATGATGTGGATGCACTGCTTTCTGATTAGGTGTATGTATGTACTTTCAGCGAAGTCTTTATTTAGCACACCGCTTTTAATTCCAACTTGGACGCAGTGAATTTATCATAGAAATATGCAATTTCGCTATTGAAATCTTACATATTAAGCATACATAAATATATATTACAATACAATGCAGTGGATATTTATTTCTATAGTCTTGCGTTATTTTATTTATGTTCATGTAATGAGAATTGCTCATTGCTCATTGCTCATTGCTCAAAAAACAATTAAACAAACTGTTTTTATCATAAAAATATGTTTTTACTTACTGCTACTTTAATACTTAAACCAAATAAGTCACGCCAACTTATATATTTTCAGCATTTTTGATAATGAATTTTTAGATTGCAACACATATATTTGAGCAAATTGGAAGTAGTGCAAATATATACGCTCATTATTATTAATATGTGCACAATATACTACTACTATTTTTATAGTAGATTTATACAGTACATTTGCATATATAGCCAAATAAAATTTTTAAATAATATCTTAAATGAATACGTCTCATGCATTTAAATCTTCGTATATTATATCCCACCTACAAACATTCACCTTCATTTGAGTTCTTAGTCATGCGCTACCAGTCACAAAGTTCGTGCAGTAATTAGGATGTCTAAACTTCGGCAATGACACACTTCAATGATGATGTGTTACCATTAATCTAATAAATTAGCAAATATGTATATAAAGATTCTTTTACTTCCAGACTCTACTAAAAATAATAACATAAAGCTTTCAATTTTATGTTCGCAAATATATCACGCGTATGTTCGTATGTATGTATGTTATATTTTGTAAAACCTGTACTTTTTTGATATTAGTCGGAGGCTGAATTATATCTTCAAGTCATGAGTAGAATATAATACAACATGTCATCCGAAAATTCCATTCATAAGTTAACTGGATGGGCGGAATGGCATATATGTATATGAATTTTCCCCCAACGTCGTCCGAAAAGTGTAACGCATTTACTTGTTTGTTAATAATTTACAGCACTTATTACTTAGATATTCATAATTGGGAATTCGCTTTTGGCCAACGGTTTAGTCATGCTTAAGTGTCATTACCGTTAATGTTTGTTTTTGTTCATTGAGACTCTAAATAATAGTATTACCATCGTACACTACAACTAGTTATAAACTACCTATAATGAACTGCAAGCACAGTTTGCCGACATTCTATAAAACAAAACTCCAAATAAAAGTTAATTTTTTTTTTATTTGAAATGTAGAATTATTTACATATGTTCATATACATTTTTGTTTCGTTACGGCAGCTATCCATATGTAGCATAAACATCAATTTCACCAAAAGCCATTAGCAACTTTTTCTCCCATCTAGTAGAAACGTTGCAACACAAATCCTGCCATGATTGGACGTAAATAAATGTGAAAGATGTAACGTTGACATTGAAACAAGTATAATCATTGCCAATGCCACCATCACTAAAATTGTAGCTTGCTGTTGCAACTTTTGATCGTGTTATGCGCAATAGAAAGTGACTTAAGATACTACATTAACATAGCCGCTGGGCTCCTGCTAGGGGTAGCATCGAAAGTGGTTTCGTTTTCATTTAAGAGAAGTTATTCGCTCGATGTGGTTGTGCCGTTCCCGTTATCTTGCAACTAAATAACAAAGTACATACATTCATACATAAACAATCAATTATAATTAATAAAAGCAAAGTATAATGATATCTAACGTAGTTTACAGAGCATATATTGCGTTGATTCTTTTAGACAGGGCTGGTATCCTTGCGAAAGACTTACACGGGAATTCATTTACAAAGGTATTGCGCTCTAAAGGCTCACAACTTTTGTGATTTATATAATATATAATATTGCAATTGTTTGTTATAAACCTTGTATTATTGCATCTTTTTATTTCAAAAGAGTAGATGCTTGAATCCTCCTCGTACTGCACGCCGAGTGGAATCTTTTATACAGGATTGTCAAGAGGATGTCAAAAATAAATTATTTAGCGGTAAGGATTCCATTTATCTCTTTATAATGATGATATATAAAACAAAAAAGTATTTTCCGCAGAGGCTTACTATATACTTAAAAGTGAAGTTAATAAAGAATATACGGAGTTGGATATTACTGTAGATAACATAGCGGAAATAGATTCGACCCCCGCATCACCGGCTGCTCCATCGCTTATCTTCCATACCATTGAAGGGAATTCTAATTTAGCATCTAGCCATAATTCTTATCAATTTCAATCAGACAGGCAACAAGTGACAAGTTTGATGCATCGTATTGGACGCATATCATATGACCCGCGAAGTGCCATTTACCATCCCACATTGGTTCCCGCTGAGGAAAAACGCTTAGCTGGCGTAAGTATGCATTTATTTAAATGTATATCGATATATCTGCATATACTAGTACAAAGTTGTTGGTTGTGGCAAATATTTTAAATCCTTATAAAAAATTGCAATTTTTCTGAAATAACAGGCAAAATTTTGCAGTCTTCTTTAGAAATTAGAAAACGCATGGCCTTTCGTGCAATTATATTCAATGATAGTTAAATGAACTTTGCTTGAATATATTTCTGTAAATGCATGGATGCAAATACATACAAATAATTACCTCGGTACACCTCTTTCGAAGCACCTGACGGGGTCACTGACTTTTAGCATATTAAATGCAAGCAAACGACTAAACAAACAAGCATATTCGCATATTCATTTTAACAAAAGTCATGGTTCTTTTGAAATAAGCTGTCTTTGGCAATGCAAACAATAGTCATAACTTCACACGTTTTTTATTACTCGCCCCGATTTGTGCGCTTCGAGCACCCAACAATAAAATAAAAACAGAAAAACTACATCGGTCACCGATCAGTGATTACACTCTTCAATTGTAGTTTAGTCTTTTCTAATTACATTTATGAGTATATTTTTACCTAATCTTCTTTGCAATAATTTTTGTTCTTTTGCAGTGCCTGTTACACTGCGTTTATGCGAAAAATAACGCTATCGACAAACTGGGATGGCCTACTCTTGACGGCTTAGTAAACTTTTACTCAGAAGGAGTGAATGAACATGGGTTTTTTATGGCCACATTGCGATCCGTAAATCTTTGCCTGCATGCAATTACAATAAAGTATAATATTAATCGACGCAAACTACCAAAACTTGGTGAAAGTTGCGATTTAGCCTTCGACGTCTTCGATTGTATTTCAGACCAATTAACGGGTTATTGTTTAAATCAATACGAATAAATTTCTCAATGGGATGAGAACAAACTGAGAATATACCTTGGAATAAGCAGTAAAAATTTCGAATGTAAAAAAATCTATTATCCTATTCTCTTTAAACAAAAATTAAAAAACTTTCCCTAATATTTATTTTCTAGAGTTTCATAATATGTTCTCAGGTTTAACATCGCTGCCGCATATTTGATAGTTAAAAGTAAGGTATGATATTTCCACCTTCATCCCGTAGGTATCAAACCATTTTGGCACCACAAAAGGAATCATTGGAGACATACTACTCCTATTATGTATGCCGACTAGAGTGAATATAATATCCACTATGCAACTGTATACCCAAATTTACATTGCGCAAGACAACTGCCTACCCTCTTTTTTTTAAGTGGACAGTGAACGAATACTTTAACCATTTTTCAAATAATTCAAAATTACCTTTTAATCAGTATTAAAAAAGTTTGGAAAGGCTAAGTTTGAGTATAACCGAACATTTTATACTCTCTCTTCAAGAATTAAAAGCGGGGAAATACTTACAGGTGTTGGCTAAATTTATATTAAACACAGAACACATTGTTCATTGTCATAATGTTATGACCAAATTAGTGGAAACTGGTTGAGTAGTTCTTGAGATAGAGGACGAAATTTAATGCTTCTGACGTATTTACTGCGTGAATTGTCACACTTTTAGTAGTTTTCAATACAATCGTTATTGGGGAATGGGAGTGGTTATCATCCGATTACATCCTTTCAAACTCTCTGTGGCGGTGCAGAAGGGCATTTTGTGAGCGTGGCAGTGATCCGATTCCGCCCATCTACAATACCAACATATTCACAATCCCATGGAACATGTGCACCAAGATATCTAATATTCTTCAAGATATCTAAATTTTCTTTTTGCCATCCTGATTTTCTGCCTCGTCGTACTGATAATTTATATATATATATATATATATATATATATATATATGTAACTCTATTGTCTATCTCGATTAGTTTTAGTTGTTACAAACAACCGTGCCTTTAGCAAAACTATTATACTCTGTTGCAACATGCTGCGTTCAACAAATTTTTTGTTGAAAAAAGTATTGTAAGTGGCGTTTAATTCTTGAAAATGGAATTATCTTATAATCTAAAAGAGAGTTTTACTTTAAATCTTTTGACCGTAACCGTGTCTAAAGGCGTATATGTATGTGATGTTCCCACCGTTCAGATATTCATCTTGAGATTTTCAGTTATATGTTTTATTGGTACTTTGCCAAGTTTGAACTAATTACGGCCTCATGTATTCCTTCAGAATTGTTGGAAATTACCATGGACGCTTATAAAATTCCAAAAGAAAGCAAATATAAAATATCTACACAACGTAAATAGTGAATGAATGTGTTGCAATGTTAAGAATATATTAATGGTCCTATTACAGATTTATAAATTTATTAAAAATTTGTTAAGCTTAATAAACGTTCTCTCACATATGTGTGTATTTATATGCATATGCATATGTCGCTAAAGGCCGAAAACTTTTAGTAAGAAAGGGGTGAACGATCGCACATACATATGAGGTTCGGGTAGTGTTGCCAATTCGGCCTAAAGAACTCTAAGTAGCTTTAAAATAATCTCTGGTAGAGTTCTCTGGTAATTAACATTTGATTTAACCGACAGTTATCTTGCAGGAATACGTTCTTTTTTTATTATATTATTAAGATGTCTCATCTTGTTATATCATGTTACATTCGAAATCGGTATAGTATAATATATAAATAATCGGATTACTTTACTCGAATACTTTATTCATATTGTGGGTGGGTGACACAAAATTTTACTATTTTCTATCTATCAAACAAGCCAAATGATCTTACAGATAAAGGGGCCCACGTAGCTCAGAAAATCTTCTTTCAAATTATATTGCTGTTGTTTTTACAGTAAAAAAATAAATAAATAAAAATGGAAAAGAGTTATACAAATTGATACCTTCTAAAAACTACAATTACGTAACCGTATCATGAAATTTCACTATAAAAAGCTATGTTGGACCTTATTAATAATATGAAGTAATTATTTTTAGCATTGCAATCTTATTATTTTAGGCATCACTGTCTAACCACAAATACCATACCATACCGGCAATACTAAATAATTCTGTTTCCATTTCACGCCTTCAATAATAAATTAAAATTTTTAATTGCCATGTTTAAGTAATGTTTAAGAAAATTTTAAAATTTTTTTTAGTTTTATCTGAATTTTAGAATTTGAAATTTAATATATCAGAAAATATATTTTTACATTTATAATTATGACATAGAATAGGTATATTTTTCAGAATTTTTGTTTTCATTCGGCAACACTAGAGAGTACCAGTTGTCAAATCCAAATCGGTTTTCATTCGTGTAGATTGATTTGTGGACGAATATTTTCCAGGTAAATGTTATAAAATAAATTATATATTTTAGAGATATATGTGCGATAAAAATAGAGTACAGATATTTTGAATATATGTAAATTCATTTGACTTGTGAGATATTGGAAATATTAAATTAAATCCAGTGAAGTCTCTGAATAGGCTTTGATTGGGTAAGTGCAACAAATTTGATGTAATAATAGTTAAATTGGAAAGTGAACTGAGATAAAAAGTATGTGTCCCATTCATTTTGAACGAGATAGTAAGAACTACGATATTGGATTAAGGTTTCATATTGGACTTCTGGTATTGTATAGCAATTTATATTCGAATTGTAATAGTTGCTGAAGTAAATATTTTCATCATGTGCAGTTACATAATATGTATAAGCTGTATTGGTGTGATTTTAGGAGGCACATCTACGTAACCAAAGATACAATCTGAAGTATATAGACAAAAGTTGGTCAATTGACAATAATATGATCATATTCCGTTCAGATAATTAGAAAACTGACTCCGTAATATCTCTGTAGTCTCACATAAAACAGTTTCCATATTTTTATTATATTTCAATATAAATGGAAAAAATAAAGAAAATTAACAAAAGAAATTTGTTGCTTGTGGCATTGCAATTGGCATTACAATAAATAATATATGAATGAATGTACATGTGTACCATGAGATTGAAAGCAAAAAAGTATAATAAACTAGTGGTTCAATTACATAAACTAGTTCGTATTTTTCAACATATTTTAAGTTTTTTGTGAACTTTGTGCCATTATTTCGTTTGCATATCTTCTAGTGCTAATGTGAGTTTAATCAGTTTATGTGTTGTATATTTCTTCAACATTTTTATACCGTATAGAAAGCTTTAGATTTGCGAATTATAAAATGTTGACAGTGATAAATAAGTTTAAATACAGTTTGGTGTGTGTGATTTCTTCGATATTAATTCATGAAAATTTTATAAAATTTTATTCAAAAAAACCCAGCATCAGTTGTCATATTTTCTGTTCCAGTCAGAAAATTTTATATTTACATTTCCAGTAATAAAAGTTTGGTATTATGCAATAAAGTGTATTCTCTAAATTCATGTTTTATTTATTTTTTTTTATTTTTTTCATATTCTTATTTCTTTACAACAAAAGTGTTTTAAAATTTTAATATCTGTTTTTTATACAGATTTGTTTTAAATTTTACGGGTCATCGCCAAGTCATGCGATAATAATTTTGTTATAGGATGCACATATATATATACACGTTTTTCATATGCAACGTAACGTGTACATGCACAGTCCAAAGCTTTAGGTTTACTTATATATTGATTGATTGAATGCCAAGGTCGGTGGTTCTATCCCCAAAAATAATTATTCTTTAATACTGTTCCCTCATTTTCCCATTTACTATATTTTCCTAGAAAATGCTATTCATCTGCTTAAGAAAGCAAAATATATATTAAACAGTGCTACAGATTCATGCATACAGTTGTCTTCGCTAAGAAAATTAGCCATCTCCCGCAATTAATATAAATTAAGAACGTAAGTGAAAATTCTCTCTTAATAAAAAAATAACACAAAAAGCATAATTCGCAACGAAATGAACAGGGTAAACTTTAGAGTAGCATCCCCTGAATTCGAAGTTAAAATGGGTATGGTAATGGACGGATAGACGAGAATCTCCAGATCACGAATATATATATATAGCTGCCCCAAACTTATAGTTTTTAATTTAACAATTTTAAGTGTGTAATTTTTCGATTTATAATTAATTTTACACTTATACCGAGCACTTTTCATACATTAACACTTCACTAAATTCTTTCTACACATTTATTTTGTATTAATTATTGTAAAAACAACTTTAATTCTACGTTTTAATTTTTATTCGGTATGATTTATTCACACAACAAAAGGGTTGCATTCTAACAAATAATAAGTGCTACCATATCTACATATTTTGCAAATAAACCAAAATAAGTAAAAGCGAAGATTATAGACCAAATACAGGACCAAAATCCTATGGTGGGTAATGCAAAAATTTTCAATATTAAATATCATCAGTTAAAATACTGGGAAGGTTGAAACTTGGTCAAAAATTCGCTTTTATGGTTTCTGGATATAAACTCCAATTTGTGAAAAGTCCAGATTTTAGCAAAAAATTCTATTTTTAGAATTAAATCGAGTTGTAGAAATAGTTTACAACAAAACTACTTCGTCCCGCGCTACTTTAAAGAACGTTTGACAGAAAAATATCTTAGTTTACGACTGATTAAAAAAAAGGGAGGCTTTTGTATTATTGTTATATAATATCCAAATTATTATTATGTTATATTTATAATTTTATATTTATATAATGTTATATTTATAATATAATTATGTTATATAATATAATGTTATATTTATAATTATGTTATATAATATCCAAATATGTATTGTTAAAAGTTCGGGGGGTTTTGAAATTCAATGATAAAAAACTCCTGACTACTGAGATATTGTAACCACTCCGATCTCTTCCTAACTGTGTTTGAATGAATGTTTTGCAGGATGAATCACACATGTTTTCTTAAGAAATATCACAACGTTGGTTTTGTATACGGTTTATACAGCTGTTATTATCCGATGTATTATATTCTTTAGAATTCAAAAGGAAGAATATTTTTAGAATTATTTGGTTTTTTTGAGGCCCAAACCATCCTAAATTTAATATTTAAATTTTAGGTAATGTAAATAATAATTGCCATTATTTATTACAAAAAATAAATAAAAAGTTTTCCCTTGAGTTGTAAAACTAAAAGCAAAACAAAACAAAATAAAACTTTACAAAAATGTATATTATTATATAAAATGCTTACGAGTTAAATTTTTAATTAAATTATATTAAAAACAGGTGTAGAAGTTTTATAATACGTCATAAAATTTAAATATTACGATACGATTTAATATTTTAATACGGAAAAGCAAGTATATATATTTATTTATACAAATGCACATATTTTATCATTGATAGCGTTATAAAGAAAACTTCGTTGTACAGAAGTTCGTAATAGAAAAATTCGACTGTAATTCTATATCTATCTCGATTAGTTTTAGACGTTACAACAGCCGTTAGGTGAATAAAATTGTTATGCTATGTAGCAATATTTTGCAGTTTTGCATTTCTTTGCTCAGACATAAAGCGCTGATTGAACTGTAATAAAATATACTAGTGAGATTTTAAGTATTGGGTGTAGTGGGACATTAGATAGCAGTGATAAAGGGATATACAACTCTCCTGTCAAATAAAATTGAGAGAGTAAATCACCTACCCGACTTTAACATACCTACGGATCCCGTAGATATGACATTTATCAACTATAAAGACTGGAACGACCAGATTGGAATCCTCCAAAAAAAATTTTCAACAGAAACATATGTAATCGCCGTGCAAAATCACAAATAAAAATTTTAAATAGTAAAAAGTAAAGGAAACGCGAAATTTAAATTTAATTGAAGCAATCTTCTGTGATTTGCAGCTTAGAGATATTAATTTGCCATTGATAATGATACGAACCATGTATTAAGTCGCATCAGACAAGTTTAGTTCACTTAATTTATTATTGGAAGCTTAAAGACAAGTTATTTTAATGTACTATGAAATCACAAAATATAGATTTAAATATTTTCTTTATACATTAAAAGGTCACTATATAACAAATTTTAATCGTAATAAATGTTGGGTGTTTTAATTTAAATGCCCAAAAATTAGTATTTTGTATGATATGTATGGCAACGATGCAAAATTTTATAAAAAACGCAAATTTTTAGGCGCTCATACACTGAAATAAGTTGGGTATTCCTTCATCACTGTTGGATTGTCTCGCGATTCGAAAGAATTGAAGGTGTACAAAATATTTGTTATTATAATGTGTATCAATTAGGCATAGACATTCGCTAGTTCGTTGATAACATTAAATTATAATACAGTCCATGTGCTTACTTATTAACGATTTGTTTGACAGACAGACAGACAGTTGTCGCAATTTTAGTAGTTTTGAACTTCATAGTTATTTTATGGTGTGACATTACTTTCAGCAAATCAGCAAATTGTACAAAATTTAAGTGTTAATTAATTTGATAATAGTAAACACTCCTGGATAGAAGAATTTCAATTTCTAATTTTATTACAGTGAATTTTAGAAGGCGATAACAATATGCATAGGGCTCATACAGCTTTCAACTTGGTGATATCACCTATAGCTCAAAGAAATTTTGCCACATGTTTGCTAAAGGATGGCAATTCTAAGGTAGTCAAATTTCGATCAAACTGTGCATTTTTATTAGAATCTGTATTGAGTTTTTTCAGATATGGAAAAATTCTACAATCTTGGCTACAATCCGTGCTTACAGCTCAGCCCCAGCTGAACAGTTTGCTTCTGGCACATCCGCTACTTATGTGGAGGAAATGTACAACTCATGGTTACGTGATCCAACTTCAGTACATACGGTAAATATCTCACATGCTTAAAAGATTTGGCTTCGTAAATGCACTAGCTATTTTAGTCATGGGATGCATATTTCCGGAGTAACTCTTATAATGCACCACCGGACTTTCAACCTGTTCAAAGGAATTTGATACCTCTTTCCGGTGGCGTTAGTGCGCTTTCCTCAGGGGGAGCAATTGATTCAAAAACCATTGAAGACCACTTAGCTGTCCAAGCTATCATCAGAAGTTATCAAGTAAGTTATGGGGTTTTCCAATTCACGAATAATGATGGTTACATCCTCTATAAAGTATCATTTGTTATATGGTAAATTTTAGTTAAACAAATTTTCCTGGCGTTATTTTTTGTTATTGTTAAACAAATATGATTATTGCGATAATTATATATTTATTATTGTTATTATTAACAGGTATGATTATTGTGATGTTTTGATATTGATACTACAAATGACTATTTGCATTAGTAATTTGCATAATAATATATATATACAACAAAATAATATATATTATAATATATATTATATATCTACATATACACCTTGGACATAGTCGAGTTAGAAACGGCGTTTACACTTATAATAGGTTCTAATGTTAAAGCAACTAAAAACCGTTACTACTATTGCTGTTGATATTTAAATAAAATTTACTGTTTTAGAATTATGATCATTTTAACATCATGATAGTTCACAATATGTTTTCAAATGAATTTTAACTTTAAGAACTTGTTGAGTTCATTATTTAATTGTATACATTTATCATCATGTTCAGTCCTTAGTTGTACATTTTTATAGCTAAATTTAAATATGCATTTGGTTTCAATTTCATCTCAAATTTAATTTCGTGTTTTCAGTCCAATTGTTTCTCCCACCTTGTACTAAAGATAAAACAAATCATTAATTTAATTTACTACTAACTAATGTATGCTTTTGCGTTGGAGTATTTCTTTGGCCCAATTAGTATTAGTACCATTTGAATAGTTTTGGATCATATGTTTTAAAACTAAGTGAAATAAATGATGATTTATTTGATTCAAAACTATATTAACACAAATAAGTTCTGAGTTTACAGCGTATATTAAAAAACTAAATAGGATATACTAACTTAAGTATTAAATTATTTAAAATTTTCCTATTTTATAACATTTCATTGGTTTTACGTATGTATGTGTAATAAGTTACGATATTATCTCTATCATTTCAATTTAATCATTTATTTGCACATTTTTTCCTTATTTTGTTTTATTTACAATCATAAATCATTCAAATTACCAATTAAATGTACTCAATGAATGCTACAACAATCAAATCCTTCATCAACAACCAAATATAATGTATAATAAAATCCATGTATGATCTGAATAATGGTACATTAATGTGCTTCATGTGAATGAATGCGTTGTTACGCTTAAGTCCCGCGGTCATTTGGCAGCAGATCTGGATCCGCTCGGCATCTTGAGGCAGGATACCACCGTCAGCAAAGATGGTCAAACCCGACGAGCAAACGAAGCTGTGCTGCGTCAGCATTCGTCTTTTTTCGTTGGTAATTGCTTAAATTGATCTAATTTCTTTAAGTTTAATCTTAAAATTGAAAAAGAAATTTACATAATAACAGAATTGAAGAGAGAGAATCAATATATTTAACGCATCAACGATTCAATGCCGTCGCAATGAAATTCGGAGTTAATTTTTTTCAAATCTTTCTCAAATTGGTATTGACAACCGACCTGTCTGACACTTTTTTTCGAACTATATCGCTTTTTATTTAAATTCTAGATTTTTCACAAACAATTGCATATACAAAGTAGAGGAGAAATTTATTTCTATTTAGTAAATTTTACTTCAATTGAAATGTTAATTTATTGTATTAATACTTTGCAAATATTGGTTTTGCATTTTTATTTTATTTGTTTATTTTTTTTTTTATTTTTTTTTTTTAATTTTGTTTTTAAACTTTTTTTTTTAATTTTTTTAAATTTTTTTTTCTATATATATTTTTTTTATTTTTTTATTTAATTTAATTTTTTATTTTATTTTATTTTTTTTTAATTTTTATTTTTTTTAATTTTTATTTTTTTTTTAATTTTTATTTTAATTTTTTTTTATTTTTGTTTTTTTATTTTATTTTTATTTTTTTTTTATTTTATTTTTATTTTTTTTTTTATTTTATTTTTATTTTTTTTTATTTTATTTTTATTTTTTTGTTTATTTTATTTTTATTTTTATTTTTTTTTTTATTTTATTTTTATTTTTATTTTTTTTTTTATTTTATTTTTATTTTTTTTTTTATTTTATTTTTATTTTATTTTTATTTTTTTTTATTTTACTTTTATTTTTTTTTTTATATCGGTTTTCAGACGTACAATGATACATATAATTCTGGTATACGCAGCAGCAGTTAATATAGTATATATTGTACATGTTTATTTGTATAAATAACTCTTTAAGTTGAACCTATAATCATTGCATCATGCTACATATCATATCACCCAATTCCATTCGCACCAATTCAAGGTCATGTTGTTTATGTGCCTAATATACATTATTATTCACCCTTTGCGGTCGTTTAAAATTAGTTTTATTTTTTATTTGTTTTATATTAAAAGGGCTCCATTCTTTTTTAATTTTTATTTAGCTTTGATTATGTTATCTTATAATTTTATAATTTTTTTATACATAATATTCTCTATGTGATTATTTGTAATATTCCTCCCCGTCATTATATACAACATACGTTTCTTATCTAAATTAAAATATGTAAAATTTACCGGCTACCAAATTTTTTCTATGTGTTTGTTCATCAATGAAACCCGCACACACTTTTCAACCTTTTAAATAGATTCGAGGACATAATATTGCTCACCTCGACCCTCTAGAAATTAATGTCGCAGAATTGCCCGACAACTGCTCAACAAAAGCAATATACGCGAATTTCAGTTTCGGTAAGTAGGATACGCCTAAATAGCATCAAATCTGTATTAAGCTCAAAACGAATACGAATCCATATGAAATTGAAGTTATTTAATATCACATCTTTGATAATTTCTTATTTTAAAATATTTGTGTGTGCGTGTCTGCATAGTTTGTTTTATTAAATATTACTGCTTGTATATAACTTCATGCATTTATGTAGATGTGTATATATATTAAATAGTTGGAGTATGTTAATGTCAAATAACCGTTTATTAATGCTTGTGAGGCGTAAGTGAAACGTTTATACATAATTGTTTGCTAGTAACATTTGCAGACTTATTTTTATTTGCGGCAAAAAAAATAGTATCTGTTTTAATTCATATATACGTATGTATGAGAAATATAATTTCCTAGTCATATATTCATGACCCCCGAATTACTAAATCATATATTTTAATGGGTCGCAGTTTTTGTAAATAAAATATCGTAGTTTTTGAAATTAAAAATAAGCATTCATATTGTCTTAAAATGCTAAATATACACATTCATTTATTAACTTGCACTTATTACTATTAATTTGGAGTAAGAGTATTGTTCGGCAGGTCGTGAATTTTGTCTAACGTACAAAGAATTCCCCCATCAAACATCCCAATTATTTATACCTGAACTGAATGTTGCTATAGAGCATATTATGTGAAAAATGTCCTCCGGATTTCAAAGCAATTAGCAATAATATGTAAATGTTTGATGTGTTAATGTAGGAAGTTTGTATTTGAAAAATAACTGAATGACGTTATTTTCGATAAAATCGTAGGCGAGCAAGACATGGATCGGCCTTTCAAACTTCCCAGTACAACGTTCATAGGTGGAGATGAAACTACTTTGCCTTTGCGGTAAGAATTTCCATATCCTTATTTCATCTCGAAAGTCAAACAAATTTCTTTCTAATTATTAAGCGAGATTCTTAACCGTTTGGAAAATGTATACTGTAATAAAGTGGGAGTGGAATACATGTTTATTAACTCATTGGAACAGTGCAACTGGATTAGGAAACGTTTTGAAACGCCTGGAGTTATGAATTTTTCACCAGAACAGAAGCGTCTTATCCTAGCCCGACTGACTCGTGCCACTGGGTGAGTATTACATATATGCAATGTTATTTCATTTGAGAGGCACTGGATATTTGAATGTAAGTAAAATTTAATTAAATATAGATTTGAAGCTTTTTTGGCCAAGAAATATTCATCTGAAAAACGTTTCGGCCTGGAGGGTGGAGAGATGTTAATACCGGCCATGAAAGAAGTGATTGATGTTTCAACTGAGCTAGGTGTTGAATCAGTTATTATGGGTATGCCACATCGTGGACGCCTTAATGTCTTGGCTAACGTATGTCGTAAACCATTACCCCAAATATTTACACAATTTGCTGGTTTGGAGGCAGCCGACGACGTAAGTAACGACATATATTGTAAATAAATATATATATTGATGTTGCCACATAACAAAATTATTATAGGGCTCTGGCGATGTTAAATATCATTTGGGAACCTATATTGAGCGATTAAACCGCGTTACAAATAAAAATATAAGATTAGCCGTTGTTGCTAATCCTTCCCACTTGGAGGCATCATGCCCTGTGGTTCAGGGTAAGACTCGTGCTGAACAATTCTACCGTGGTGATCAAGAAGGCAAGAAAGTTATGTCTATACTCTTGCACGGGGACGCAGCATTCTGTGGTCAAGGCGTTGTCTATGAAACAATGCACTTATCTGATCTGCCCGACTACACCACGCATGGCACCATCCATGTTGTAGTAAATAACCAAATCGGCTTTACAACTGATCCTCGTTTTTCACGCTCCTCACCTTACTGCACAGACGTTGCACGAGTTGTTAATGCACCAATTTTCCATGTGAATGCTGATGACCCAGAAGCTGTTGTGCATGTTAGTCGGGTAGCTGCTGAATGGCGTGCTACTTTCCATAAGGATGTCGTTATCGATTTGGTCAGTTACCGTCGCAATGGCCATAATGAGGTGGACGAGCCTATGTTTACACAACCTCTGATGTACCAGAAGATTAGAAATCACAAAACTTGTTTAGAATTATATGCGAACAAACTCATTGCTGAGGGAACTGTTACTCCTGAAGAAGTGAAAGCCGTGGCAGAAAAGTACGATAAAATTTGCGAAGAGTCTTTGGAACTAGCCAAACAGGAAACTCACATCAAGGTAAGAAAAAATCATCATATTATCTACGACATATGTATATGAATATTGTAAACTAGTTGGTTTTTGATTAAAATTACATTTTTATTGTACAGTATAAAGATTGGCTTGATTCACCGTGGTCTGGCTTCTTCGAAGGGAAAGATCCTTTAAAAGTATCCCCAACTGGCGTTAAAGAGGAAACACTTATTCATATTGGTAATCGGTTTTCCTTGCCACCACCAAATGCCGCTGAATTTGTCATCCACAAGTATGTACCATTGATTTTAAATATATCGTATCGTAATGTATCGTACATATTATAAATAATTGTTTTTATTATAATTATAGAGGTTTACTACGTGTACTGGCGGCGCGTAAAGCAATGGTTGATGAGCGTATTGCTGACTGGGCCTTAGCGGAGGCAATGGCTTTTGGATCTTTACTTAAAGAAGGTATTCACGTGAGATTGTCTGGTCAGGACGTAGAGCGTGGTACATTTTCACATCGGCACCATGTTTTACATCATCAGTTAGTGGACAAGGCGGTCTATAATCCTCTGCAGCACCTATATCCCGATCAAGCGCCGTATTCAGTTTCAAATAGTTCTCTCTCCGAATTCGCAGTTTTGGGTTTTGAACATGGTTATTCAATGACAAACCCCAACGCTTTGGTGTTGTGGGAAGCTCAGTTTGGTGATTTTTGTAATACAGCTCAGTGTATTATTGATCAATTTATCGCAAGTGGTCAAGCCAAATGGGTTCGTCAATCTGGTTTGGTATGTCTTTTGCCCCATGGCATGGAAGGTATGGGACCAGAACATTCTTCGGGTCGTCTAGAACGTTTCTTGAGCTTGTGTGCTGATGATCCTGATTATTTCCCACCCGAATCTGATGAATTTGCTATTCGTCAATTGCATGACATCAATATGATCGTAGCGAATTGTTCCACACCTGCAAATTATTTCCACATTTTACGTCGTCAGATTGCTATGCCTTTCCGCAAGCCTTTGGTTATAATGACTCCCAAATCTTTGTTACGCCATCCATTGGCGAGAAGCCCATTTAAGGAAATGGCAGAAAATAGCGAATTCAGACGTGTAATTCCCGACGAAGGACCTGCCTCAGAAAACGGAAATAATGTGAGAAAAGTTCTTTTCTGTACTGGACGTGTTTACTATGACTTATTGAAGGCGCGGGAGGACAAGAAATTGCAGAAAGAAATCGCAATTGTTCGTGTTGAGCAGGTTGAGAATCTGACGCTCCTTCGTTTATTTATTTTAAGATTGATCAAGGGTATTTATTTCTTGTTTTTTTTTAGATATCTCCCTTCCCATTCGATTTAGTTAAAGAACAAAGTAATATATATAACAATGCAGATTTATTCTGGGTACAAGAAGAGCACAAGAACCAAGGCGCTTGGACATACGTACAACCGCGATTCTTAACCGCGCTTAACCACGATAAGGATGTTGGGTGAGTTTTATTATAACTTTCAAACATATATTATTTTTTTTATTTTCAACCATTAAACATGACTATTTATTTATTATTATTTTTATATGCATTGTATATTTGAAGAAAAAAATTGAGAATACACAAACATATTTATATTATGAACATATTTTGGCTTATTCAAAATGATATTGTTTTTATAGTATTGATTCAAATTTTGGCGAAAAGGAAATTAATTTGAAAATTCAAATATCAAACATTAGAATCGAAGTAAAGGACAGGTCCATGATTCAATAATTAATGGTTCACAACATAAAATACATCCAAAAATTCATTAGAAGTCCACTAATCTCAAGTGGATATATAAATATTACAAAATAAAATAAAAATTTGTTCTATATGATTAATAATTGTAATAATAAGAATTGTCTAATACAAAATAAATATGAATGGCGCAATAGATTTTTGTATTAGATATTCAACCTATTTAGTTTATTGCTCTACAAAAATTTGTTTCTTATGCTACAAGTCGAAGGCGCATGAAGACAAACATTTTTTTAGTTGATTATATCGGATAACTTGACTTTTGAGACCGAGCCTGATCAAACAAGTGAAAAAGTGTCCCCAGACTCTTGTCTGACTTGACTCGTTTCTGATAGATTTCGAAACAAAAGCCTTTTGAAATGATCTGCCGAATGTGTTTCCTCATACATCAATTATACATATAATGTATTATTAGTATATAATATAACATACAACAATTTAAAACAATTACCTTTAAAATAAAGTTCAAAACATGGTTTCTACGATTTTCATTTATTTTCTTATCAAATAAATTAAATTATTCGAAATCAAATCTAAAATTTTACAGAAAAAGCCTGCTTTTATGCTTTGTTGTTACTATTTTTTTTTATTAAACGAGATCACATTCTTTCCTTTTTCTCCTTACTTCCAAAATTCAGTTGAGGATTAATAAGTATTCTGTTTCAGTTGTCATTGTTTATGGAACCTTTTATTATGGAATCATGGAACAGGTCTGTGTAATCTGTGTTGTGTGTGACATTCTATTTTTTCCTTGAAACCATAAAATTATCAAATAAATCTTAAGTTTTAACAATGTTTATCGTTTTGGAAAAGCTCCACCGATTGTCCACGAGGCATTGAATTTCACACATTTTCAGCACAAAAGTTTCTAATTGCATTCATAAATGTAGTTCTAATCTATCATATATTTCTCGCTATGAAATCAGTCATTTAAGTAAGTTTGTCCTCAGTAAAAACTCAATGATTTTCATTCAGTACTTAGAATAAAATTAGAGAAAATAATACCGTATATATATTTGTTTATGATTATTCTTTCCGTTTAAAGGGTAAATTAATAATAAATTGCTTTTTCGAATAAAGTTGAATCTCATGCCACACTTCTTGACGAAAATGATGTGATTATTTTCGTGGCTTCTAAGATTAAATTCCTGTTCCTCTTACATATAATTTTATAATTGTTACAGTTTTAAATTTTTTTTGTTTTTGTTTTTGTTTTTTGTTGTGTATAAATTGAACATGTGCAAATAAATATTTTTTTCCACTGCTTATTTTCAACCGATTTTATCCTCCAACTAATATTTATAATTTTCCTACTAAAACTTTATCTATATAAAATTTCTTCAGTCTGAGGAGGATCGTATGTATATAAAATTATGTAAATACTTTACTTGCGACTTAAATATGATCACTGCAAAATGCAGGGGAATAATTTTATAATCGAGGTATCGAAAATCGAATGCAACAAATTCCATCCTTTGTGTGTGTATATTATTGTTACAGCTCTTCTAACCAGACAACTAGGCAAAGTGCCGACTCTTCTGTTCCCGATTCCGAATCCGATTCGAAATCGAAACCATGGTTAAGTCGCGTGTTCGCCAATGAAAAGACTGCGGTCACCGAAGGCGATCAGAAGCCAGTCGACTATTTCGATATGCGTGAAGTTCGTGACATGCAAGGCAATTTCAATAAGCCCGCTGGGATCCGGGACATTTCGCCAAAATACAACTTTGGACGTAAAATTAGGTGAGGAAAGGGCGCAATACCTATCAAGATGTGCACAACTGTGTATGTGGAGATCATGTGGGTAGATGTGCTGCATTCTTTTACCTCCTATCTAAACTTACATAAAATAATTTATTGCTTTCTGTTTACAAGAAAAATATTTTGTAGCATAATTTCACTTTCTCTTGTGGTAATATTAATCTTTCGGCTTTGATTTTGAAACTTCTAAATTAGTATTTATTTATAAAGTTTCTATATGATTTTGGCGAAAATTGTCTATTCAATTCTATTCAATTTATCTTGTGGTAATATTAATCTCTCGGCTTTGATTTTGAAACTTTGAAATTAGTATTTATTTATAAAGTTTCTATATGATTTTGGCGCAAATTGTCTATTCAATTTCCAAGTTTATGTAACGAAAGGTTGATTAGTAATTATCTTGAGTGTGTATATTATATTGTCAATGTTATAATATGGTGATATAACCATTTCATATATTTTTAATATAAATGTACTCCTCGCATTCAAATAACCAGCCATTAACATCCCAAATGCTGTTTCGTTTTCGTGTTTCTCTTTTATGAATGTCCCCAATATTGCTTTGTAAACGTGCTATTAGTGATATTATTATATATATATATATATGTCTGTTGTATCCTTTTATATTTTATTGCTTAATCCATGTGTATATTTATCACCATGCTAAGTGAAATTTTAACAAACAACATAAGCATCAAAGTATTCCAAATGTAATATGCTGTGAATAGTTTGCTCACTCTAGAATATGAAATGTGGACATGGGCGGCGGCAATTCGATGATTTCATGAATATCATTGTCGAAAGACATTTGAACAGACATAGAAATTAATTAACAGAATACATACATATATACATAAGTATAATAATCCTGAAGTTATCGAAAATGATAAGAATGCGCTTTACAACTGTATATTTATAAGAAATCATCATAATATAGTGACCATTAACAATTGGGATGCCATCTCTTTCACATCAAAATATAATATTTTTTACAAAAACATAGATACACTTTTCCATTTTGACTGTATTTATAATATTTTCCGTTCATTTCCATAGTTTAATGAGCACTAAAGTAAAGTATTTAGGTGTAATTTCACTCAAAAATCATAATATGAACCTCGAATGAAGGAGTCAAGCCAATTATATAAAATTGTTATTTTAATCATGATAATATTCATTTATTAATATAAAGTTTTGCATGTTTGGATTTTTAATAAATTGTCATAGTATAGTTCCTTATTAGGTTTAAGCCATATATTTATGTCGCCGTAAAAGAATTGAATAACACATTTGTTAGCCCGACTGATTTTAGTATTCGTGTTATTTAAAATTAGATGTGGTACAATTTTATCCAGTTGTCAGTTTACACGAAAAGTTTTAAATCGAAAAAAGTCGTTCAGTACTGTTAACTTTTTAAGTTTTTCAATATTCACATACCGACATAAAGATATTGCACCCTGAATCATTAATGTTATTATCACATATTCTATACATATATGAATTTGAAAACAACATTAATTGTATTTTATCCTTCCTACCATTTTATTATTTCCTAATTACCATTTCCTTAATCCCCGTTACCATTACCTTAATCCCATTTGTCCTTTGCACAAAATACGATTGTGCAATTATCCAATTTTTATTTCTTGCTATTATAGCTATATTGGAAGACCATGCAGTGCTTCGGCAGCTACAGGATCTAAAGTGCAACACACTCGTGAGCTGAATGCATTGCTCAACGATGCCACGACTGTTTAAGCAACCAACTAGGGCCTGATATACGACTAAGCCAAGAACCAGGCAGATATTTCATCGACAAACTCATCTTCAACCCGCGTTTTTCCCCACAACAATTAAGTGTTAATAAATATATATATTTTTTTTTCGACTACCAAACGACCAAAATAATATTTTACCTTTTGCTTGCGATCTTTATATAAAAATGTATTAGATAAACCGTTAATTTAAAAAAAGTGCATTAGTAATTGTCGTAAACTTCTGAAGTTTTCTCGACCTTGGTAAAGGAAGGAGAAGGAAGATGTTTCACAGGGAGAATAAGAAGAACAAGATAAACTCTGTGTAACATAAGGTGAATAGCAAAGAAGCAAATCATCAGGGATATGTGTATTACTTACTTATTAATTATGCTTAAAATACGATTTTTTTGTTATACATATATATGTCTTCATATGTATTATTATGATTTCAAAGGGATCACTTCTGAACAAATTATTATTGTCACTTAAAATAATTTTTTTAATGATATTATTATCTCATTTGAATTAGCTTACGAGTTTGTAAAAATAATTATATTTTTACACTCTGCAGTTTACACGCATACAAAAACATGTTATTCATAAATACATACGTAAAAAATGCCTAATCTTATACATTTATTGTTAAATTGTTTTATGGATTTCATTACGCTGAGTTTGAAATTATTATGCCTATGAATGGAAAGATTCCTTCAGTTTCGATTTGTCGGCTTTATTTATTTTATTATTTTATCACTCTTTGTGTTATATCGTATATTAAGTCTATATAATGATATGAAATAAACAAAATGAAAATATTTAGAGATGCATGATTATTCGAGTACTTGCTCACGAAAACATTGTGAATATAGATTATAGTGAAAATTCGATAAGTTTAGAAGGTAGGTAGGTATTGGCATTTTAAAGGACGTACTATAATTTTTTGAACTGAACTGAATATTTATTGAGATATCGTCAAAACCGCAATGTAAGTTACTAAGTTCTCGTTTCAGTTAAAACAAATTTTAGAACCAACGGAAAGGGACCCACCCTATTAGTAATAAAAAAATAAAAAATATGTACTGTACAATATTTTGTGTAATATTCGTATATGAAGAGTATATAAAAGAGATATATATAAGAGAGTTATAAAAAATGTTTGCTTCCAAATTGGGTTATTTGTGTTTATTTATGTTTATTTAATACTTAATGATTTTTTCGCTCTGAAACAGAAAACAGCATTTCACCTCGGTGGCTATATATAATATATATATATGCATTGATTCATGCGTGATATACACGCCTATGTTTATACCTTTTTATAATATATGGAGTTCCAAGAATGATAGAAATAGAGATTACGACAATTTTGTCACGTTACCTTTTTTTTTTTTTTTGTTCTCGCTTGACAAACGATTATATCTTGATTATGAAGGGAAGAAATTTGAGCAAAAAAGCAAACGAAGAATGAAATAGTATCACATATTTTTATAAATTTCGTAATTTCAACTTTAATTTCACATAAATATATCAAAATTATTATTAATGTCAGCATATATTTGCTTCGCAATCACATGAAGTTGTTTTATCATTTACTTAATTTACAACTATTTCGTCGATATGTTAAAATTTTTATTTAAATATGATCCAGATATTTTCCCGATACAGTCTTATACTAATTTCATTGAAACTTTTTCATTATAAACTATTAAAAAAAAGTTTATTTCACAAGTTTACAAAAGTGTTTCCGTTTCACAATCTTGTTCCTATCATTCTTGCTGAAGTTCATATTTTAATGATTTTTTACTAGAACTTAACGTGTTTAGATAAATCTAATGGAGTACATAACTTTTCATCTTTCTATCCACTTTTTGTGAGAGAGAAAATGAACTGCACTCAATTTCATATTTATTCCACAAACTTCCATAAGCTTCTACTACTTCCGTAAGCGACAGCTTGAATAAAAATTGAGATATATTGATGAACTTAGTACACTTATTCGTTGGCACTGTGATGAAGTTGGTATTGTATCGGTGATTATAAGAGATATATAAATTGAATTAAATGAGTATGTTTTCTTGGGCGAATTATGATTTTATGCTAAAAAGAATAAAGTCGTGGATATGTTTTCTTAAGGTTAATCTTGTATAGAATATAGCTATAAATCAACGTGTGAAAAGTTTTAACATAATTTTCCTAAATAGGTCCCTGAATTCTGTTATCCTCTATATATCGCATATTATAATTTATTTCGTTCGGATTAACTTCACCCTTTATATAACGCTATATTAACACGTGAAAAAAGTCCAAACCATAGAAATTCGTCTCAGCTGATTCGAACTATTCCAAGGTTTGTTCATTCTAAATTAGCGCGAATTATATGGAAGACATTTATATTTATATTCTATCGCAGCGTTGAGCAGGTGATATTTTCAATTCTAAATGGTACGGAAATCTTAATAATTTGCTTTCAGTTTTAACGAAGGTGTTAGAGTAACACATTGCTAAAGTGCTTTGTTTTCAATGGGTGTTGTGAAACTTCATGTCTTTATTAGACTATAAAGTAATGGTCTTGTGTCATGTCGGATTATCGGGACATGTACTGAAAGACCACAAGCAGATAAGTGCGAGCAATCTACTTATTTGATTATAAGTTCGTCAACCCACATTGATGACAGATGTACAATACACGCGAAAATACACAAAATACATGGATACAGGTTTTATACGATCCGATCTGCAAAACATCGTTTTAAAGTTACATCAGTCGAAAGCTTTGTTACTTGAGATTTTAAAAAACTTTAATGCAGACTGGTATGGATGTTCATATGTCAGAAATTGTTTCAAAACTCACTTAAGAAAACAAGCTGTCGCCTTTGGCGTGTTGAAGCCTTATCCGTGCTCTTCTGATATGTAATTCAAGGGCGGGCCCTGAATACTTTATAGTATATGGTATTCTATGTTTCTTTATAAAACTTGCTTTTGCTAAACTTGAAATTCCGATAACAACTCTTTTGTCTTCTCATGCTATTCGCGTTATTATTATTAAATTTTTATTCTCTAGATCAGTAAGTAGTCCATAATGACGAAATATATGATACCTATGATCTGTGGTTATATAAATGAAATTTTCGTGTGTTATAGTTTATGATGAAATTTTTTATACAAGATACATGTTTATGATATGATTATTTATTACATTTTTTAAGATTGAATTTCACCCTTTCTTTGCAGCTCCCTTGTGTTGAAATTTCATTTTATATGCATTACCTTTTAAATGCTCTTTCTTATCGGTACTGTATACACGAAAGTGCCAATTTTCAGTGGTATGGCGATAACTTGAATCACATAGATTTTTCGCAAATCTTGGCACTAATTTTTGTATATAATTTTCTATTATTTTTTTTTTCAAAAGATTCCCAAAAATGTGTGCCTCATCCAACAAAACATTCTTGAAAAAGTAAGCGACAGAGAACACGAGTCTTTGCTATTAGACTTGTTTTATAACTATATATGTATGTATATATAGATGCAAGGTGTATATATGTACATATGTACATTTACAGTAAATATATACTGTACTACTAAAAATACACGTATGTACCTACAATGTCTTGATATGTGTGTATACGTACATACAAACACAAATGTTTAAATACTTATTTACCAAAGATATATAGATTATCATAGAAAGAATTTGACAATTTTTTATCTAGCAACTAAGTACATTTATATGTTTTGTCTTTAAAATAAAGGTTAAATGCAGAGAGCTTGCTATTTATTGTGCCTTGCCAGGGAACTCAAAAATTGGTATTAATTACTTAAATACGTACTCGAAACAACAAAAAACATTAACATTATGCGAATACTTGTGTTACAAAAACTAATGCCGAAAATAAAAACTCCATGGCAATAGGAGTAGAGTAATTTTTAATAGCCAGATAATTTTTAAAATCGCACATGCAGGAGAGAGCATAGGATCCTGAACTTCAGAATATACATATCAGTACATCTTATAATATGATTTTCATATATGCAACAAAAAATATGTGAAACATTTTTGTTTTGTTCCTAAGGTTCCAGTGTTTATGCTTTTGTGGTAGCTGAGGTAATGATGTAAGCACTCGTGAGGAAAGTATATGCTCTTCAGCTTCTTCGACTGCAATTACTCGACTTGTATTGTTTTTCATACATCGCTTTATTCTATATACCTGTTTTATAATAATCAACAACTATCAGGTTGGCGCAAGTACCCAGCTACCATATGAAATATTTAAAACCTTGATAATCCCTCCTCATCTATACACCAATTCGGAAGTATAGAAAGCGGGTATATATTACTGGTTGGTACAATAGAATCGAATTAGCGGTGTAATAATGCACGTACTATTACGGAGGACCTGGGTTCGATCCCAGCTCCGGCTGACACAAAAAGCCTCTTCTAATATCCCTTCTATTGTAAATCCTTCTACTACTTATTTATCTGTTATGCGATCAAAGGGCATCTGTCAGAGGTGTAAGCGCCAATGATATATAAATATATTTATATATGATTACAAATCTGTACAGGGTATGTACATACTTACGCATATATTCATAATGGTATCAGACAAAAAATAATTACAAGATTACCCAAAAAAAAAAAAATATTGCTGTATGACGTACATGTGCAAATAAAAAAAATTAATAAATAGCTATCGTGAATCAAAACAATTATAAGGTTTTTTACATTTAATATTGTCTATATATTAACTGAATGCATATGCATTTATTTTTGCAAGGTTGTTCGTCTCTCGTTGTAAGAGTGAATATATATTTTTAGTTTAAAAGTAAATTCGAACTTGACCATTTGCGCTGGTTTTCGCTGCTAGTAAAATTTTCACCATTTTACCGCTCGCATCCAACGCCTGCCATTCAGCGCAGTGGCCGCCAAATATAGTTCTGATTTGGGGCCATGGTCGGCAGTATGATGACCGCATACATAAATACATATTCATGTGATTTCATTCATCTAAATATTTTTTTCTTCTCATTCGCGACTTTTCACGTGTCACGTTCAAAAATGATTTCATGATTTACAGGTCCCAGTTATCCGAGTTATGATAACTACTAGTAATTTTTAAAATGGAATGCTCTCGTATATACTGAAATGCTTAGCAGACAAAAACAAAAGATCAAAGTGTTATTGTTTAAAATGTATTTTATTTTCATAAATTCAGACTTTAATATTTATAAGAATTGCTTTTTTTTATTTTTAAAGCTGAAAGAAATATACAGTTTTTTCTATACTACTTTTCTTATCCAACAGAGAAAGTTTTAATGTTCGGCTTTTATGTACATGGCATATTCAAAACTTGTAACGACTTACTAATAAATATTTACATTAATGAATGGCTAATCATTCATTCATTCATTGTAATATAAAATGAACATACCAAATATTTGTGTGGAATAATAAAATGTAGGCAAAAATAAAAACAACACTATTTACAAAACGATTTGGAAAGAAGCACTAACGTGGATTTAATGCGTTAGAAAAAAAAGAGTTAAAACAGGAAGATGATACCATTTCTCTTCTGCAATGATATATAAAAGAGTTTTTCTTTTCTACAGTACATACGTGTATACATATCCGTCCGTAACGAGTCTTTGGTCTCAAGGATTATATAATAGCTTGATTATATGTATGGATGACTTCTGGTTCCTGATTTTTAAACTATGTTCCAAATACTATAAGTATGCGCCTGACGCTCTTCTTCCGCTATCTGCTCATAATCGATTTCCAGATACTCTTTGCCACCGAAATTCACTCGTCGACCAGTATACTTTTTAATGTAATTAATATGTGCCGAAACTTCTTTGTCATCGATATTGATTTTATAAGAAATGCTTGTAATGCGCTCAGATATTTGACCTTTCTTCCAACGAATTTGAGTCTTACGAAAACGCTCTCCATACATTACCCAATCACCCACTTGAAATTCTCGCGCCTTCATGCAAGACTTTATGGGCATGATGGGTTTCACGTTATGAACTGCAATATCGTCTTCATCATCTGATACGCAGGCTATTGTTTTTTCTAGAGTTTCAGTAACGGCTGGTAAAAAATCTGGTTGCTCGGTATCTTTGAAGAAAGTATTCTCACATACCGACAATTTGCGGTGTTGCCGTTTTATTATTACCTTCTTTTTAACTTTTCGCGGCTTGTTGAGTTGTAGTGGGGCAACAGGCGCATCAAAAGCACACTCTTCTGTAATAGAAATTGCGTTATTTAAAATATTTTCTTCACCTCCACATGTGGAATTCTTAATTAAAATGCCACCTGAAAGTTGATTGTGAACTATTTCGTCTTCTGCAGCTTCTTTAAATTTTATGCTTGAACTATCATTCATTATCGTTAGTTTAGGGGATTCATCTACTGAGATTTTACGTATGATTTGTTTGACTATTGTGTTTCTTGTTGTACTATTTATTTTATCAGCATTGCTTTCTACAAAAACATGCAGCGGCTTTACTGGTGTAGGAGTTAGTTGTAACTCTGGCATTTTATCGCTAATTCGGATATTTACCGTTGGCGATGAGAAAAGCTGATGTAAAACGTTTTGAGTAATCTCTTGTTCTGAGCTTTGAAATTTATCGAGACCACTGGAAATGGAATCTGGGTCTTCAGTTTTAACTTTTAATTGATTTACACATTCCAAGAGCTTTAAATTTTTGCCTATCTGTAAATTTCCATCAACTCTGTACTCTGGGTGAGTACCTGCACAGTAGGTTGGCGTTGTCTCAATAGCTATTTGAATATCACCTATGTTGTGCTTCTCCACTTTTTCTATTACGGGTTTAACTACTTTTGCACCTTCAATCAGAGGATTTGACGGTTGCGTCTCTCCGTGTTTTGTATGACTACTTTGTTCGAGAGTCTGCAACGAATTTACTAACGCGGTCACCATTACACTGTCCCCATCGATAGAATGCGTTGGCGACAACGACTTGTTTGTTCTCATTGATAGTGGCGGCATTGTTTCGCTTTTCATGTCGTCTGGCCTTTCGGCACTTCTTAATGATACATCATCTATTGCGATTGTGATCGCTAATTGTGTTGACAATGTATCTGAGGTGTTTGGCACAGGTACCTCAGTTCCTTTCACAGCCGCAGTTTCTTTTGTAGGTTTAGAAGAAGCTCCATTAGCATTGTTATTGTACTGATTTATCTCTAGAGCCTTTTCATTCCTCAATATTGTACTAGCTTTATTTTTCATGGGCAAACGCTTCACTTTAGTGACCTTTTCCTTTACATTTGATGCAAAGTTGGCAGAAGTTTTCGATTTTCTTCTCATCACCGCTTCAGAATCAGAAGGTCGCCTTTCTATGCTAACTGCAATAGGAATGACTTGCTTAATTGATGGATCAATACGTGAACCATCAACAGCGGCAATAGAGGCACGACGAGTAATAGATTTTGAGTTTGCAAAACTTTTTTGCTGATTTTTAGTTTCTTCTATCGATATTTTGTTTTCGTCGGAGTCAATTTTTGTTAACTTATTGTCCATTGGAGATTCATTATTAACTCTATTTTGCTCCAATGTCTTCAAATAAGCATCCGAAATATCGTTGTTTTTGATTACAGTACGTCTAGAATCAAATTTATCTTTATGTTTTGCTTTCTTAGTGCCCTCTTCAATATGTTTAGAAGCATTATGTTCCACATTTCTTTCTAAATCAGAATAACTTTTTTCATTTGACTTATTGTCATTTTGAACGACAACCTCCGGACAAATTAAAGAAGCTGCAACTGTTGTGGATATTGTATCTGTTTCTATTACTTCACCTTTTCTCGAAAGTACGCAACAATGAGTTTCATCATTATTTAAATATTCTGTAACTTCTTTCACTGTTTCTTTCTTTACTTTACCGACATCATCTTCACTAAAAGTGCTCCGCCGCCTTATTCTTTTAACGAAGCGAAAGCTCACTGGACCTTCATTTTTTATTGTCAGCGCTGCGGTTGCATTTGGTTGCGCCTCGGATTTTTCTAAGGCATCGTCAGTTTTACTTTTTGGTTGTTCGGTTTCGACACTATCATCAGTGCTGTAATGCTTTAATACGCCCTTCACTTCACTTAATGCTCCCGATATCCGGGCTCGCAAACGATTCAACCTCTCGATTGAATCCTCCTGTTTGTCTTCTGCATCCTGTGATTGTAAGCGCCTCTGCCGCCGAAGAATTGTACAAGAAGGTAACAATGAACTATTTGCATCAGAAGGTACGAAAAACCGAGGAAGATTCAAAGAGCCACCTTCCCGTCGCATCTTGCCGAAATTAGCCAATTTCGATATGTCTACCGCTGCTGATAAAACCCTATTGTCAATCGGTGTGGCTACCGGCTTTAGCTCATTTTCATCTTGAGTTTTACTTTTCTTTTCATTGTTACAATTCATTTCGAATTTCATTTTATTGGAGAATTCTTGATTAAGAAATGAGTTTGAATTCCCATCCAATTGATATGACACACTATTAGTACATTTTTTGTTTGTTCCTCAACTTTTGCTAGGGTCATTGTAAAAGTAGCATCTCTGATGAAATAATTGACTCCAATGAAATTTTGTTATTCAGTTAGAGCTTTCTGCACTGCTCCCTTTATCAAGAGAATATCTCGAACGTCACCATATGCAACCATGAAAAAACGTTGTCAGATTGACAATTCTTGAGTTGAAAGTACAACTGATTTGAGATTAAAACGCGTATTATTCGGTTCGTCCGCGACGCAGCCATTTACAATAAGATCCTCATTCAAAGACAGATCGCGCACTTCTGAGTGAGTGAAATGTTTCGGCTAAATGCTTATGTTTGAAATTAGTAACCGAGAGCTTATTAAATCTGTTTATTTCATTAACATCATCAACATCAAATATTTGCTCTATTTCCTTTCTTCCACCAATCGTTCTCTTTAACGACGGCGTATTCCCTAGAAACATTTTTATTATTTTTACTCTTCTCATGTTTTTGTTTTGCTTTAACAAATTATTCATATTTTTATGAGAATATTGCGTTCTCAATACTGATCTTGAATTTTGAATATGTATGCCGAAGTGTGGAGGTGGTTCGTCGCCATTTTTTGACTGCTTCGAGTAGATGATATTTTTAGCCGCTTCTATTGCCAATACATCGTCATCGAGCTTATGTGGATAAGTTAGTTGGTTATATTATTTTTGTTATTGTTATTATACATGCTCAATGTTTGTGTTATTTGTTTTTTTTTTCACCATTAAACGAATATGGTATGTTCCTACTAATGCCCCCTCACAACCTAATTTCAACGACGAAACTTTCCAATTGCGTCATTAACGCTGATAAATTATTATTTCCTTCGCTAATGTACTGCAGCATTCCTTAGTTGCTGCAAATAATTGCATACATTTTTCACAATTTCTCGCTATGGATTTTGGTCGTATTAAGATCTTATGGGTTATAGCGAAGTACATCAGATTAATTTCTGAATCTGAAACTCGGTATGAAAGGTTACGAAAAAACAGAGGTAATTACTGGAATCTCACACCAAAACCACAAATATTATTTAAAAAGAAGCCAAGAACCTCAATTCGTGAGAGGTAGTTATCAGGTGGCAGTGGAGCATTACTCAGTATTAGTTAGCATTTCTCTATATTTTTCAATATGAAGCGGAGATTTTCAAAGTACTTTTTCACCGAGGAAGTAATTTCAGTCAGTTTTGCTTGATGTTTAAATTGATTAAGAATTTAGTGTTGGTCTCTTCAACGTTTACATACTAACAAAAAGTTGTGATTATTATTTTCTTCGCTAGTCGTTGTTTCAATAACATACATACATATGTATACAGCTCTTGGCAATTCAGCAATATTTGTTCTAATTTTTTCTATGACTAACCCGTAGTCGTCCAATTAAAAATTTTAAAGCGTAATACTAACTGAGAAATAAACAAATAAGGAAGAGCTAAGTTCGGGTGTAACGTAACATTTTATACTCTCAGGAGGCTCAAAAGCGGGGAAATATTTTCAGGTGTTGACAAAACTTTATATTAAAAAGTTTTGCAAACGAATTCATTATTCGAATTCATTATTCGATGAAACCATAAAAAAAAAACTAAAACTAAACTATCTTATTAGCTTATACTTTAGGCAATGGACTCATTTAATTTCATCACTGCAATGCTTCGTGTCCGAGATATTTATATTAAAATCAACATAATTAACTCAAATGAGATATATGTGACATGAACTTAAAAAAGTAGATAAATTTAATATATTGGACATATGACAAAAAAAAGTCAACCAGAAAGTCGGTAATCATTATACATATTAGGGATATAGGGCTTAGACTTAGACTAGCTCCAGATCGATTTCATTCGCTTCAACTCTATCACTTTACTACCTTATAGTTAAGAAAACATGTGCTCTTAATTTTATTGAAACATCACATACATTGATGTTTCCACGCAATATTATTAAGATAACTTACACATTGACCGATACATCCGGCATAGAGTACACAAGAATAATGATAATCATTATTTCAATAACGATTTGGCCCATTTTCACATTGTGACATTACTCATGCACATTAACAAGCACAAAGTTTGGTTTAAATTGGTAAAGCAATTCTCCTAAAATTTGGTGGTGTTGCTGTTATTGTTGTTTTAGTAAGTTATCACACTTTCAGGAGTTTTCAACATAACCGTTATATGTGAGGTTTTAGAAGGACTTATTCTCAGCAAGTTTGATTGATATAGCTTCATTGCGGGCCCATGCCCACTTTCCTGTGGCAACATCTTGCGAGAGTGTAAAAAGCTAAACATAGGCTAGTGATTAAGATATTGTAAAAATGAGAACACAGCCTAGTACAAACTTTAGAAAAGAGTGGCCCTAATAGCCAATCGCGGTTTATATAAATGGGATAAACGAATTTTGTTGAAGTGCTGAGACGGATTTTGTTCAAAATCCTTTTAAGAGTAATGTTTACTTTTTATGGTAATCTCTGCCATAATATTGATTTCTTAACTAGACTTAGTAATTTAATAATTTTAACCATACAACCATATAACTCACACCCAGCGTAAGTAATAATTGTTTTCAGCGGTTATTTGTGCCTATGCATCTGCCAATTACTCTCGAAATTATTATGAATATCACGAAAAAAAAGATCAGTAATTGTTTAGCTAGCAAACGATTATACATAGTAAATATTGCAAATATTACAATTCTCTTATGTACGTACATACATGCAAACATAGTTATCTACACATAAAAATATTATAGATATGTATGTCATAAAATTGGTCTAACGGTTTTTTAGTTGTTTTAGTTTTACTTTCTATTTTATTTTATAATTCAATCACTTTAACTTACTTTACTTTTAATAACAGCCGGTGTATACAATATAATGGAAGATGTGGTCTGGCGGCTCCCAGTGTGGGTAACAAAACTGCTCACAATAAGGAGATTTTGCGATTTCTAACGGAAATATTTGGTGAAATGGCTGAACTCGAGAAGGAACTATTCCCCGCCCCCGCCGCCGTAACACCCGAAATAGTAAATAAGCCGCCCATGACTAAAGCCGACCCAGTCCAGAGATCGCCAACTAAAAATGCACCTCAAATAAAACTACCTACAACCAAGGAAGAGCCACCAGCTGATTCAAAACCTACTGGTGGAAAGAAATAATATATTATGCATATACTTTTAATATGATCAAACAAATGGAAAAATTAATGCTACTTAATTATTTTATTGTTTATTAAAAGCAACTGATAATTGTACCTGTGGATTATGATATTGAACGACTTATATCTACAATATATATTGTACAATATATTTCATTCATACTCAAGAGCATTTATGTGCACACACACGAATATTAACGCTATAATTTGCCTGTTTGTAATTTGTAATTTGTTATCTGTTTGCCTACTATAAAGTCATAGCGCATAGCTGTTATTCAAAATGTTGTCAGGTACAAGGGAAGAAAAGCTTAGTATAAGAAATCAAAATTGCTTCAAATTAGCCAATTGTTCGATGTAATGACCAATGATTTAGAGTGCAAGATACACCGAGTTTAGCTAGATATCCCCAGTACCCTATGAGATAAAATAGTTACCTATTGGAGGGCGGACTATGCCTACCTTTAAAAAAAAGTCTGCATCATTTATTTGCGATTCCTATGTGTTAAGTTGTTTTGTCGGGTTAATTGAATACTAAGGTGTATAAAACTTTATCTGGACATATCCACATTATTCCAATTCCGTTGCACAAACGAACGGACACACAGAAAACGCGAAATTAATTCTGGTTGTTTCAATTCTTGTGTTGCAAACAATTGTCATGTGAACAAAACTATCTACATCATCTAGCTTGTATTGTATTATTTGAGATAGTCGTTTCAGATATTTAATCAGTGATTTCACTATGACCACTGCCGTAATTGTGCGAAAACAATAAGAGTTTGGAGTAGATTTTCTGGTTGGGCTCCTTGATTATTAACTGGGCTGGGATGATTGTCAAACAAAAGATAGATCCCCCTATGTGAAGGAGTAAACATTAGTCATTGTGTGTAGAGTAAATTTTGAGTTATTTAATTTACAAAAAAAAAAAATTTTATCTAAATTTGTAAATATTATTCGACAATCCAGTGGTCCAACCCGAAGGATTTCCGATCATCAGGGTTGAATTTACAAAATTATGTTATTATTTTATTTATATTATTATAATATTATATTATTATAAAAACGATTGTTAATTACCAATATTTACACAAAATATTAGTTTTTGAAAACAGATATAGAAATATTTGCCTTACAAAATACAGAGTATGTATATCAGGCGTCCTGCAGTAGATTCGATAAACATTTTCAAAATAGTAGTTTGGTTGTTTACCAAATAGTAGGGTGGTAGAAGTTTACACACTGTTTCCAGGAGTAGATTCGATAAACATTTTCAAAATAGTAGTTTGGTTGTTTACCAAATAGTAGGGTGGTAGAAGTTTACACACTGTTTCCAGGTTCGTAACTTGCGGCGAAAATGGACTGTAAAAACAGCTGACTACATGTTATTTTCGCGTCTAAAGTGGAGTGGGTAGAAGTGCTGTTCACGCATTACTTTACCAATTGTTCTAGAAGGCATTAAATTAAATTTGCCTTTGATCCTATAATAATGTTTGGATTAATAATTTCCGGGCGTTTGGTAAGTAATCTGGATTATTAAACCCGATGTCAAAGCATATTATGTGTAAATACATTTCTACGTACTTATATGCATACATACTTATTTTCCAACATAGCCGCAAACTGACTTCACGCCGGTAGATGAAAATAAAGTCGTAATAAATGTGCCAGACATAGATCATGTGAACTATATTGTAGTGTTTTTAACTGGGTTGACAGCACTTCCTGAAGGAACAGCAGCTGCGGTTTACTTCAGCTGGCCTGACGCAAATTCAGCTCCCACATGGCAATACTTGGGGCACATCTCCAACGCTAAACCATCAGCTATTTTCAAAATATCGCAGCTGAAGAAAAGCCATGAATTGGAAGCGGCGGAGCATGGCATGATTTTTGGAGCCCAAGAGATTTCCCACACAGCGCAAATAGGTATATCCGTGGAGCCGGAACTTACAATTTCTCAGTTGACACCTGCGGTGGTAAGTGAAGAATTGTTATTAAAAAATTTAAGAGAAAATAAACATGTGTTACAAAATATAATAATATAATAATGTTCACAGCAAAATGCTAATGCAAATCTGCAGTTCAGTCAAAAAATGCTAGAAAATTTTTTCAACTATGCGTCCAGTTTTACGGTGACTCCACAGCAAATCCCTCCAATGAGTAGCGAAACTCTTGTACCTCTGTCTACGTTGCAGAATTGGTATACAAATTTCCAGAGACGGATGGCTCAAAACCCAAATTTCTGGAAATATTGACTCTAAATATATCTGCGCCCGCCAAAATATATATTCATCGTCTCTGCAAACTTCTAGATATGCATAACACTTGTGCGATATGCTCATACATTGGAAAAAACAAAAAAGCATCCTTGTGAACTAATTTGATTAAACTATTTTTTTTTTAATAAGCATATAACAATAAGTGCGTTCTTTTTACAGAAATAAGAATAATGAAAGCGATGGCGAAATTTAATTATTTAGATTTAATTTATAATGTCATAAACATTGAAAGGATTTTACTAATAAAATTACAAAATTATAAATAGCTGTTTTAATACATTTATATATAAACATACCAAACTTCAAATACTTCCATTCGGAATATATTTAAAGTTTACTCAACCAAATATATCGTAATTGTGTGCAATTGCTTAAGTTTATTGCCAATTGTTTTTTAAATCGTTCGATAAATTTATTTGGCAAATTTTGTTAACATTTTACGAATCATTCTTTCTTTAACCATGTTCATTTGAAATTATAATTTAGTTCAACATTTTACAATAATTGATACGGTTAGCGACTTAGTATCAATTCTTATTCTTGTAACAATGTTAATGGAGGTATCAATAGTAGTCAAGTGCAAAGTTTTATTAAACTTAAAAAAATTCAGTGCAAAACTTCTCATCCAGATTTGGTTTCTCTGGAGGAATGTCAAATATTAGATATGGTCAATGAAAGTAGAATACAGACGTTATGTTACTTTAATGAGAACACGATTAATCAAGTGAATGTATTTAATGGAATTCTATGATCCACGTTTTTCAGATATTTATATTAATTTTTTTTTTTTGCAGTTGCGCATAAAATCTTACGTGAAACGTCCCATGGGATTTGTGCCTTTTGTCATTGATATAACTGTGGATTGCAGTGAGTTTCTAATTAAGCGCAGCAGTGTCATTCTGAAACGATTATTTGGTTTGGTTGAAAAATACTCAAATATGCACGCAAAATGTCCGATTAAAGTAAGCATTTGCCTGAGTATAGTTATATTCTTATTGCCTAATCATTTGTTTACTTAATAGGAAGCTTAATAGGAATCTTAATGCTTCAATAAATGAGGACAGGGGCTTTCATCTGCCATTTAAATTTCCGTCGAAGAATATCGTATTGATTTTATAACTATATTTAATTCGGTTATTCACGTTGTAACTTATCTTTACTTTGAAGTTGACTAATGTGAACAAACATATTGCATACACATGTGCAATATCGGCTGGACTGGTCATTATCAGTGTACTGAAAATAAAATGTATATGGTGGCAAACGATAATAAACTCACTAATAAATGAGCATGGATATACAAGAACGAATGAATATGAATATTTTAGTCAATGCATAGTTGCGTAAAAAAGATTAAATATATTCTTTAAAACGAATTCAACCTAAATACCCTCTGGATTGGTGTCAACAAATAAGTTTCTGTGCTAATATTTTGTAGAAATTTTGTTATTTTTGTTAACTGCTGCACATGTTTAAGACATTGAATACACTAAATTATAAATAACATTTTGCGATTTACCGATAATGCGTGTTTTAGATCTTCGTTGTAATTCTACAATTTTCCTATAATTTTCAATTAACGATATGTTAAAAGTTCTGAAAATTTTTAGGAAGTTGGATAAGGTCAGGAGGATAAGCTGGACAATTTAGAACGCCATGACATTACGTCGATTGCTGCTTTTGCTATGATTGGAGATGTATTGCTTATAATTATCCCGTTGGTGCCTCCATCTAAAAGGCATAATATTCGGTGTTTCGCTCCTCTCCCATGCCGTATGTTGTTTATCGATTTACCTAAAAATAAAATACTTTTGACTTTCTGGACTGACGAATCAATTTAAGCTTTGGCAAATTCTTTTTTTTACCTTCAAATTTTCTGCAACAGTATTACTTACTTGGTCAGCCGTCAAGGATACAACACTGCTGCAATGCGTCGTCTGCCAAATGTTCATTCATTAAGCGACAAATATAAATTTGGCTTTATCGGGTTGGAAAAAATTACTGGATTCTTTCGAAAGTGTGTTTTTTTTTTTATCAAAAAATCATCCTGACAAGAATATATGTACGTTTGTCACATTGCGAGTCTGTTGAAATTTGTCGATATTTTCTAAACCGAGATTTGTTGCTGAAATATTTTGCACTAATTTTTGGATTTTTTCCAATCATTTCTCTTTGTATTTTTAATAATCTAATACTACTTACAATGTGAGACTTGAAATGACTACATTTTTTACAAAACTTTCTCCAGATGCGTTGGGAAAAAGTCCAATTGAGTATCTCATTATGTTTGCAAATATTTAATTGGCAATTATTTCAAGTTTAATTCATTTTATTAAAAAATATAAAGGGGGTGGTTTCGTTTTGATCATTGATAATTTGACTATTATGAACTATTTCAAGTAAAACTCTTAAAATTAAAAGAAAATCATAATCATTATTTTGTTTTAATATAAGTGAATATATAACCTAATAACGTATACAAAAAGCGTTTATTATTTTTCTTTATTACATTTCTTTGTATGAAGAAACACAGCAATATCAAAAATTGCACTAGGGGGTGCTTTAGTTTTGGTCAATACTGTATATACATATTTTCCATTCATTCTCCAAAAATTTTAAATAAGTGAAACTTCTTCGTGTAAACCTCGACTATGTTCGGAAATGCATAAAAAAGCGCAAAATTTCCTTATAAAGGTGATTTTTAAATGATTGTACTAAACCTATTTGGTATTCGATATTTTAAGATGAACTAATGATATTAACGCACCGTGCAAATGCAAATCGAATGTATTTGCAGAGAAACCTATGTATATGAGGAGTCCTCGTGTAAAAATGTTTGTATTTTTCAGGAGAGCAAGCAAAAATCATTAAGAGAGTTTTAGGATGCTGGAAAACTGTTATACCCATAAACACAAGTTGGCAGCTATAACATAAATTAAGGCGCGCTGTGTGAAATCAGTATCAACGTCCCCTTTAACGGTTCTAAACGCTTTGCTAATAGTTAGATTGTGAACTGATTAACAAATATTTGAAATGGTTAAAGATTTAATGGTATTTAAACCTAAATGGGGAAGAGGGATACTTGTGGTTAAGAAAGTGAAAGTCGGTCAGTATGGCGTTTTGTGCAAAGCAAGAGAATTGTGTTTTCACCCGTATATGCAATCGTATGTACGTACATAATTCGATTGTGTACACATGTCGGCTTTAGAACAATCGATTCAGAAATATATGGAACAAGTTTGAAGCTAATGATAATTTATTTTCTAAAAATTGGAATCAATATAGAAATTTTACATAATTTTAATAATATCCACAGAATACTATACAAACAGTGCGTATCAGAGTTTCTAGTAATCAATAACAAATGGTGGAAAATTATTAAATCACCGCTCATTCCCAACGAAACACTTCTATACACTTGCATGTATGTCAATATGTGTACATGTATTTATAAATTGTGAATACAAAAAAGAAATTTCCTTCATTCAACAGATCCAAACTTATATACAATATACAAATGTAAAAACAAATTCCGGGTAAATATACATATAGAACATATTTTCACATGGTCCCTAAAATAGGTAGCATCTGTGAGGTGAAATTTTTTAAGAGTGAATATGGCTTCGCCCCCAATAGTTTTAATATAGATATCTCACAAGCAACTAAATATATATCAATGAAACTGAGGACACGTTTTTCTAGCACCCCCTTATACAGTGTGAAAATAGGTCATATTGGGTGATAACCGCGCCCGCCTCCATATAACGGTTATGTTGAAAACTACAAGCAACTGGTATTTTTCACGTGTTGATGTCCTAAGAGATGCCAATTGTCAGATTTCGGTCAGGACCATATTAAATCAAACAATATCATTATGAAACAAAATCAATATTTCTAGTTTATAAAATAATAAATTATAGAAAATGTTTTTTTAATACAGTAAAAGCTTCTTTATTGAACTTAATTTAAAATACCGCAAATATTAATTTATCAGCCTTAGATTTGCCCATTTTAGTCTTGTATTTTATATATGTAAAAATCAAATAAAAAAGACATTAATCAATTATTCATTCATTTTCATTCAGGAAATTCTGGATGTAAAGTATTTTATGTCCTGATTAGTTTGGTGGTTCACTGCATGGTAGATATGTGAATGTATATATATAAGAAGATTTGATTAGAAGTGTAGGACATTCTAATTCGTAGTTAATTTTTCCTATGTGAAATAATTTGTTTGATTGGGTACTTAAAATTCTTTTAAAATTACGTTATCGACATAAAAAAGATAAGATATAAAGATTTCCAAATAGTTTTGGCCTCCCACCCATTTTCTTTACCGCCTTCTTGCATTCCGAAAGCATTTAAAATTTATCTGGTATAATAGAAGTAAAAGCCGGAAATTAACTTATATTGGTAGAAGGTACACTTATTTATTAAAAAGGAAAGTAAGGA
Source organism: Bactrocera minax (assembly GCA_021498325.1). Classification (NCBI taxonomy): domain Eukaryota; kingdom Metazoa; phylum Arthropoda; class Insecta; order Diptera; family Tephritidae; genus Bactrocera; species Bactrocera minax. Next base: position 498,528 of record JAKEEE010000115.1, on the reverse strand, counting down.
AGGGCTAATCAACATTGTATACTCTCACAATGTGCAAGAATCAAATGCGGTTGGTGGAGTTACTTTCAGGGGCTGGCAGAACTATATATTCAAAATGTTGTGTAAGAATTCAACATTCATTATTCGACGAAATTGTAATTGACTTATAATCATATTTGGTACTTACTAACTTATACTGTGAGCCACAGGGTCACATAGTTTCATTACTACATTTTGCTTCTTGTCCGAAATATTTATATTAAAGTTAACCCATTTAACTTAATGTTATAAATGATATAAACTCAACCGAAATGGCTAAACTAAATAAATTGTTTATATTAGGAAAAAGTCAACCAGATAATCGGAAATCATGATATTAGGGATATTGGGCTTAGACCAAGGTCTAGACCGATTTCTTTCACATTCAGCGCTAAACTACATTATATTTAAGAAAGAATGTCCACTTAATTTCATTAAAATATCACACATATCGTCCAAAATAAACGGGTTAAAGACCGGAAATCCCACAACTTTTGGCATTACAGAAGTATACTCGAGAATATGTTTCCACGCAATTTTGTGAAGATAACTCACACATTGACCGACAAATTCGGCATAAAGTCTGCTATAATAACGAAAATCATTATATATAGTATATGGTAGCTGGTGCAATTCGATGATCGATTTCACACGTTTTTGCCAATAAATTATCATACAGCAATAATGCTGTGGGAAGGTACAAAAGCCATAATTTTTTTACAGAATGATATGATATTATTCGAAATATCGTCATATAATTTTGATGAGACATCTTCGTTGTAGATATATGCGATATGAACTCAAGCAAAGAGACGAAGTTTAATATATTGTGTAAGTGAGGAAAAGTTAACCAGACACACGTAAATTATTATATTAGGGGTATGGCGTTTAGATTAACAAAAGCCATAATTTTTTTACAGAATGTTATGATATTTTTCGAAATATCGTCATATAATTTTGATGAGACATCTTCGTTGCAGATATATGCGATATGAACTCAAACAAAGAGACGAAGTTTAATATATTGTGTAAGTGAGGAAAAAGTTAACCAGACACACGTAAATTATTATATTAGAGGTATGGCGTTTAGATTAAAGCTTAGACCGATCTCATTCATATTCACATTATGGTTAAGAATACATTAAATTTCTTTAAAATAGCACATATATTGACTTATATAAAACGGTTTAAAGTCAGCTGGAAGGTCGGAAATCACTATATGTTGGTCTGAGCAGATAACATTTAACAATTTTATTAAGAATTAAATTTTTACAGGCATATTCGGCTAAGAGTCCACTAGAATAACTATGATCACTATATAATATGTAATAAAAGGAGGGCTGGGATAATTCGTATATCGATTTCGCTAATTTTTGTCACCAAACTATAGTATATTCCAGATTATACATTCATTTGGTTTAGCTAAGATCTCTTACATATTAACCGATGTAAGTGGTATAAAGTTAACCGAAATTTTTATATTAGGTATATGGAAGCTAAAAGAAATTTGTCCCTGATTTTACCATTTTTGGCCCAAGAGCACATTATTACCAGAGAAAAATGTATTTCATTAATATACATCACAGATTGATCGATAGGCACTGAGGTCCACATATTCGGTAGCTGGGGATTGTAAAGATATATTCCGATTTCCATAATTTTTTGCCAGAATATTACCTACCTTTAAAACACTACTTTTGTAAATTTTTATTTCGATATCTTAATTGGTGTTTTACATACTTTAAACATACTGAAAAGTGAAAGAATCAGATTGCATTTGAAATTGTGTTATATGGGAAGTAGGCGTGGTTATTGGCCGATTTAGTCCATTCTCACTCTATAATATAAGGATCTGATAGTATTGGTATGCATCAAAATTCGTTAAAATTGGTTAATCCGTTTGTCAGATGTGGAATTTACCGAAAAGTGGGCGGTGGCACTCCCATTGTTATACTTTTACAAGGATCCCTATGTATCCCTTCCGTACCATATTTACAGTTATATTTAATGTTTCTCACGTATTTCTTCAGCGAGAAACTTCAAGCGCACTTTTAGAAGTTTTCAAAATAATCTTTGCTTAGGAGAAGGGCTTGGTTGTCGACCGATTTGACTCATTTTCTCACCGTAAGAGGAAATACTAAAAAGACTTGCTCTGAGCAAGTTTGGTTGATATAACTTTAGTGGTTTGTGAGATATGTACATTAAACCTATTAGGAGGCGGGGTCACACCAATTTTTTAAGAAAATTTAAACTACAGATGCTCATCCTTACTTTAATGCAAAGTACCAAATTGCATTTTTATACCTTAATTTTTGGTTTAGTTTCAATTAGCGGCGTTTTGTGAGCGTGGCGATGGCCCGATAATTGTACGTTATAGATAATTTTTTGTGTGAATATGAATGAATAATCCTCCGAAATCAGAAAACAGCTGAAGATCTAAATAATGAAATAGTTGAAAGCAATCGATTGCAAATCGATTGAACTTTCTACGCTTCAAGCATACAATTGATGATGTTATCGAACATAAAGCCGATTACATACAATAAATATTGTTGTCAAATACATATAAATAATAAAACGTTTCCCTTTATTTTGACAAATTCAGGTAAAAATAGGCTAGGGGTTCTGTGCATGTGGTGGCAGGATCTATACTTGTGCCCTTCGAAAGTGTAGCTGGAGACCTCGGAAGAGTATCTAGACCCAGCTTGTGAGAAATCGCAAATTAACTGTCATTGAAGTCACTTAACGGGAGGTTTCTGGATTCTGGATAAGTGGAGTTTAGTTTCTGCAGTATCCAGAATGAAATTGCGCGAGGGTCACTCTAGTTTCACGAGGCAACTCGAGGTTTTGCTCTGCGATGGGTTGTAAGGGCTAGCTAGCAGAAGGGTAGCTCTTGAACACCGCCCAGTTAGCTACGAATCCGCCTCTTAAAGATGGTGATTGGTCTATCTTATTTTATGGCTTTTGTCCGACTGTATAATAAGTTGTCGATGACGAGTCTTTATTGCCAATGAGAATACTACCAATGTTCATACAATATCCATGTGGACAACTGGTGACGGGCGAAGTGTAATTGACATTGATTTCCATTTTGGTGTTACCTGACATTATCGCCAGGCTTTGACATAGTATATAGAGATCTTCCACAGAGGCGTTTCCATGAATACACCGATTACAAACCGTAAATATCCAGATGTGTTATCTATTTCTTATTGTTTCTATTGCCGATTGTTATCTATTCTTGGTCCTATAATACATATGATAAGCGAAAATTTTTAAAACTTGTAAAAACTAATATTAAGAGTTCTTTTAGATTTATATACGCGATATAAAGTTAATCACGTAGACAAAGCTCACTATATTATATTTAGCATATGCAAAAAAGGTCAGTTGAAACTGAACCGAATGCGAGGCTAATATATCTCATATAATATGCGCTAATATATATCATCTCCTCCTTTTTAGTAATAAAAAATTGAAGAATAGCGCTATATGAACGGGCGTGGTTGATAACCGTTCTTACATACTTTCATAGTAATTCATGTGTTGGTAAGTCCCTTATTTTTAAGATTATTTGAGATAACTCCAGTAGTTTAACAGATACGTACATACATTGAATAATACTGTTACAAAATCAACCTTAAATGTTACGACATCCATTATGAATCCAATTCATCTCGTTATCCATTTCTGTAGTCTATATTTATTTTGTAAATCGAAATTTTTGCAAACATTACAACTTACGTTTTAACTGAAAGATCTAATATTTGACAGTAGGTTTTGGTAAAGGCTTCGTCATTCTTCGCTTTTATGGTTATTAATTATGTATATTCTCCATTACACTTTTTCTTTAAATTATATGTTTTTTTTTATCACGCATTTCAGTGCTCATTTTTATTTAACCAAATGTTTTAATAAGACAATAAATCACCTGAACACCATACTAGCTTTATATCGTTTTGACACAGCAAGTCTTCCGACAATGTTAGGCTTGCTGTTTTGAACATTCAAGCACCTACCTAAAAAACGTGAAACATTCGACCTTCCATGCACACAGTTTTGTACGCAATTCTTTTTATACTCTCGCAACATGTTGCTACAGAGTATATTAGTTTTGTTCACCTAACGGTTGTTTGTAACACCTAGTAACACGAGTGACAGTCTGTCCGTCCGTCCGTCCGTCCGTCCATGCAAGCGATAACTTACGATATATAATTAAGATATTTTCATGAAACTTGGTACACCCGTTCTTTGTCGCCGTAAGACGGTTGGTATTGCAGATGGGCGTAATTGGACATCTGCGACGTCCACAAAATGCCATTAATTGAAAACAGATAAAATGCTATGAAATGTATGTAACTAAGCAGCAAATTAAGACATAAACGTGTAATTTGATACAGAGGATCCTAGTAGGGTAGGGCATCTGTGGGCAAAAATTTTTGTAAAAGTGGGAATGGCTCCGCTCCCCAATAGGTTTAATATGTATATCTCGGAAACTGTTACAGCTATATCAATCAAACTTGCTCCGTTTAAGTTTTTCTAGCATATCTTCTTATACTGAGAAAATGAGTGAAATTGGATAATAATCACGCCCACCTCCCATACAAAAGTTTTATTGAAAACTACTAAAAGCGCGATGAAGGAACACGTTAGAAACATCAAATCTTGCAGCGAATATGATACGGAGCTGGTGCATAGGAATCCGCGTAAAGTTATGGTGATGGGCGTGACACCGCCCACTTTTAGGAGAAATCCCATATCTCAAGAACCCCCTAACCGATTTCAACAAAATTTGGTACATGAAATTATATTTGCATTCTTATATCACGCTGTGAAAATTGCCGAAATCAGATAGAATCCACGCCTACTTCTCATATAACAGTATTTTAAGTTTCATCTGATCCTTTCACTTTAAAGCAGATAAATCGAGCAGAAATTAAGATATGAAAATCAAACTTTGTACAAATAATCAAAGTTGTGGAATGTGTCATCTTATGCGTAGAAATGGACGAAATCGGATTTTAACTTTTGAAACCACCAGGTACCCAATATTAAGACCTCACTGCCTCTATCTGACTTTTTATCGAAAATGTCGGGAAATCTGTAAAATATCGTAATGAAATTCGAGCATTATCTTTCCATGACAATAATGTGCTTTTGTGTAAAAAATGGTGAAAATCGGGTAAATACTTCCCATAGCCCCCATATACCTAATATAAGGATTTTCAACTTTCCTGTAGACTTTATACCATATAACGGTTAATATATGAGTTATCTCTTTGAGATTTAGAGAGCGTCCCTTTCTGATAACAGTGTGTCCATGTGGTTGAAATGGATAAAATCGGGTAAGCACTTCCCCTAGCCCCCATGTACCAAATATACGGATTTTCAACCTCTGTATAAACTTTATACCATATATTTCGGTCAATATGTAAGATATCTTAGCAAAATTCAGTGAACATATAATATCGGATATGCCATAGTTTACTGCCGAAAATGTGTGAAATCGGTATACGAATTATCCCAGCTCACATATACTACATGTGATGATTTTCGCTATTCTGGGAGGCTTTATTCCGAATATGTCCGTCACTGTGTGAGTTAGCTTTACAAAATTGCGTGCAAACATGTTCTCTAATATACTTGAATAATGAAAAGAGTTCCTCTATCCCAAAAATGCCCGATATAAGAATTCCCGACTTTCCATCTGACCTTAGACCGTTTATGTTGGTCAATATGTGTGATATTTTAATGAAATTAAGTGGATATGTTTTCTTAAATGCAATGTGAATTCGCGCTAAATATGAAAGAAATCGGTCTAGACCATGGTCTAAGGTCCTTATTCCTAATGTAAAGATTTCCTTTTCTCTGGCTGACTTTCTTCTCATGTATCTTATATATTTATTAAACCACTTTGGTTGAGTTTATATCACATATATCACTTCTAAGTTAATTTGCCAGATTTTATACCAAATATGATTGCAATCCATTGACAATTTCGTCTGATAATAAATGTTGAATGCCAGCACCTGAAAACATTTCCCCGCCTTTGATCCTTGCACATTGCGCGAGTATAAAATGTTCGGTTACACCTGAACTTAGCGCTTTTTTACTTGTTATTTAATATTTTTCTTCTAAGTAAATTATTAAACAAACTTCGACAATGTGGTGGTCACTTAACTGATAATGAAATGCAAATTTTAATAAAAAAGCGGCGGCCTTAGAATATTATTAATATAGATGTTCCTCTTTTTATATCAAGTCACACGGTATTTTCGCTTCCTATTTATTTATTTATATTTTTTTGAAGATTATAAATCTCCTTGAGAGTTTTACATTTTTGCCAATAGTTCTGCACCAATTTTTACAAAATAAAGAATTTTTTTATGCATCGCCTTAAAACAGTGTTACGATATATAAAACGTAATGGAAGTAAAACTAATAAGTGTGTGGCTTTATGTAGATAAATATCTTTTTTAATGTTTGCAAATATTTTTTAAATGTGGCATTTCCCATTACTGAATCAAAAATCCTTATGGTTGGTTCAAATCCTTTGAGAGCTAGTTCGATAGTTGGAGTTACAGTAAGCTAATTTACTAATCATAATTGTTTACCGAAAACCCTGTGGTACCGGGGATGTGCCGATGTTGTTTTTAACGTTATTTTACTAATAACGCAATAATATAGATTTGAAAATGAAAGTGAAATCAGAAAGGTTTAAATATCTACTCATATATATATAGGTTACTGCTATTCGATTAATCCGATGAAAGGGTCTAGCGGGTAAAACACAACTATGCTTAGTTGCATCTTGACATCACCTGGTGCACGGAATGAATTCACTAGCAACTTTCATAACAGGACTCATTTATTTCAATATATGTATATACATCTAGTAAATTTTAACCAAGGCTTGTTCTTCTTCCTGATGTCAATTGGCTTTTATTACTCGAGAATATTTTTTCACGTAACGGTTGTTGCAATGTATAAAAATGTTCAGAATGACGAGACGAATGGGTTTCGGAATTTCTGTTTGTCGGTTTGTTCACTCTAATGAAAAATTTAGTAAGAATTGAAATATATTGATTAACCTGATGGGTAATATGCATAATCATACAAGAAGATATGGGGAATCACGGAGATAAATGGTATAAGTTGTTAAAATTGTTTTTAAAAGTGGATGTTGTCTCACTGTCTGATAGGTTTAATATAAATATCTCAAAAAATATTGGATCTATCTGAAATAAATCCAGAATTGTTTAGGAAGCACTTTCACTTCTCATAACATTTGTCAAAAGTTAACGAAAATGGTATAACTTTCTCAAGAAAAGCACCAGAAACATAAAAGTTGGTGATATGATATGGTAGCCCGTATATGATCAATTTGAGCATGCATTCCCTAAGTGCCTTCTTAGTACAGCGAAGAATTGGCAAAATCAAACTATAGCCACGACCGTATTTCAGTCCCATCAGCTTACTTTGCTTTGGTATAAATAATGGAAGCATACTAAGTAATTACTAAGTAAAATATCTGGTATCGAAAGAATTATTCAAGCACTTTTTGTTGCTAATATTCTGATAATTTTCCCTCTTTCCAAGAAATAAATAGCATTAGTGTGCTTTTCCTCTAGCTCCCTTATACCGAACTTGAAGATCTCCGTTGTTCCGATAGAGTTTATAATGTATACATCCCATAGGTATATTAGCTAGATGTGTGAAATATATTAGTAAAATTTAGTGAGAATATTTTCCTGTGTATATCGTGATATGGCAAAAAGAATAATATAAATATGTGACTAAAAAAAGATATGTGATTTGCACATTTTAACAGAAAATTATAAATTATATAGAATTTAGTGTGGGAAATATGGCAAAAGGTAACGCGTTGCATATATTAAATGTGGCGAGAGTTAAAGAACCTACACGTTTTTTATATGTAAAAAGAAAAATTAAAATAGAGCTGAACCACATCGTTCATGAAGGTCATTTGACCTTACAACATTCGCAAAAGCAGTACAGATGTTTGATATAAATAGAATAAAGAGAATAATTAAGAGAATAAAATATAACAGATTCGCCTCATTTTCTTTGGACTTGGATGTAAGCGGCAGTGAGTGATACATGACCCATTGTTTAAGGCAATTGAGTAAGAAGCGCACATCGTCCTAATATATGTATGTTGTATATGCATATACAACTATGATAGTATACTTATAACATATACTATATATATTAGTTTATAACAAACAACTACGGAGCTTTTATGGCTGGCAGATGCTTCTTGCGAAAATATATCACAAAAGTTCTAGGAAGATATGTATTTTATTTATCCTATCCGACTAATCATATTTAACCGACTAATTTGAATGTATTCTAACTACCCGAAGTTATAAAAATAATATTTCAACATTGCAAAAGCCCAAGCGTTGTAAAGTTTACGTTATTATTATTATCCAAACTTTCTTAATTTCAATTGAAGAGTTTTTAAGAGACTTACATAACTTTTTCATGTATGTGATATACATACTTTTCCTTTCATGTATTTAAAACTGCTCTACTTATATATATATTCATAAGAGTACATTGTATGGAGGAAGTGTTGGCTTATTTATTTATGTACATGCATACTCATATTCTGCGTAAGCCATAAAGGGTACTTATAATAAAAATGTAGGAATGATATATATACCCACATATGCAGCATGTAAAGACATTTCGCTATGTGCGTACATACCTATCTGGCCACTTAAAAAACTAAAACCCCATTGCGGAAGGTGGCTGGATTATTGTCGCCGATATACTTGAGTTGGAGATTATAATAGGGTTTTACTTTACTGAAGGCCACCGAAGCGAGTGTATTTGAAAATGCAGATAAAAAAATATTTCGCAACAAAGAAGTAAGTAAGTATTATTTAAAAAATTCATGGTGTTTAAAGAGCAACGATTTTTTTAAGATACATTTTAGTAAATTATTCAGTTAGAAATGTTCGTAAATATGTCAAAAATAAAATATACATATTTTCTTTAGATATTCAATGCATTCAAACTCCAAAATTCGCAAAATAGTATAGGCAACTGCTAGAGATCAGTTTACTGATTTTAACATTTCTGAATACTATAGAAAGGGTGGATAGTAATCGGTAATACACACAAAATGGCGCCTACTCTCTCAACGCGTGGGCTAGGTAGTTGATATCCACTTGTAATTTAAATTTTAGTATACTGTTGTCGTACGGTAACTTTACTAGCGCTATTAAAAGATACGTAATAGGGGGTTAATATGGTCTATTCATGCACATAATTTAGCTAGAACAAGTAAGAAAGAGCTAAGTTCGAGTGTAACCGAGCATTTTATACTCTCGCAATGTGCAAGGATCTTAGGCGGGGATATACTTTCAGGTGCTGGCACAACTTTATATTAAAAAATGTTGCAGAAGAATTCCACATTGATTATTCGAAGAAATTGTCAATGGATTGCAATCATATTTGATATCTTATTAACTTATATTAGAGGCCATAGATTCATGTACTTTCATTGTTATATTTTGCTTCGTGTCAGAGATATTTACATTAAAATCTACCAAATTAACTCAAAAGTGACATATGCGATATAAACTCAAACAAAGTGGCTTAATTGAAAATATTAGATACCTAAGGAAAAAGTAAACCAGAGAAAAGGAAATCATTACATTAGGAATAAGGAGCTTAGACCGTGGTCTAGACCGATTTCTTTCATATTTAGCGCAAATTCACATTGCGTTTAAGAAAACATATCCTTACTTAATTTCATTAAAATATCACACATATTGACCAACATAAACGGTTTAAGGTCAGATGGAAAGTCGGGAATTCTTATATCGGGCATTTTTGGGATAGAGGAACTCTTTTCATTATTCAAGTATATTAGGGAACATGTTTGCACGCAATTTTGTAAAGCTAACTCACACAGTGACGGACATATTCGGAATAAAGCCTCCCAGAATAGCGAAAATCATCACATGTAGTATATGTGAGCTGGGATAATTCGTATACCGATTTCACACATTTTCGGCAGTAAACTATGGCATATCCGATATTATATGTTCACTGAATTTTGCTAAGATATCTTACATATTGACCGAAATATATGGTATAAAGTTTATACAGAGGTTGAAAATCCGTATATTTGGTACATGGGGGCTAGGGGAAGTGCTTACCCGATTTTATCCATTTCAACCACATGGACACACTGTCATCAGAAAGGGACGCTCTCTAAATCTCAAAGAGATAACTCATATATTAACCGTTATATGGTATAAAGTCTACAGGAAAGTTGAAAATCCTTATATTAGGTATATGGGGGCTATGGGAAGTATTTACCCGATTTTCACCATTTTTTACACAAAAGCACATTATTGTCATGGAAAGATAATGCTCGAATTTCATTACGATATTTTACAGATTTCCCGACATTTTCGATAAAAAGTCAGATAGAGGCAGTGAGGTCTTAATATTGGGTACCTGGTGGTTTCAAAAGTTATAATCCGATTTCGTCCATTTCTACGCATAAGATGACACATTCCACAACTTTGATTATTTGTACAAAGTTTGATTTTCATATCTTAATTTCTGCTCGATTTATCTGCTTTAAAGTGAAAGGATCAGATGAAACTTAAAATACTGTTATATGAGAAGTAGGCGTGGATTCTATCTGATTTCGGCAATTTTCACAGCGTGATATAAGAATGCAAATATAATTTCATGTACCAAATTTTGTTGAAATCGGTTAGGGGGTTCTTGAGATATGGGATTTCTCCTAAAAGTGGACGGTGTCACGCCCATCACCATAACTTTACGCGGATTCCTATGCACCAGCTCCGTATCATATTCGCTGCAAGATTTGATGTTTCTAACGTGTTCCCTCATCGCGCATTTAGTAGTTTTCAATAAAACTTTTGTAAGGGAAGTGGGCGTGATTATTATCCGATTTCACTCATTTTCTCAGCATAAGAAGATATGCTAGAAAAACTTAAACGGAGCAAGTTTGATTGATATAGCTGTAACAGTTTCCGAGATATATATATTAAACCCATTGGGGAGCGGGGCCATTCCCACTTTTACAAAAATTTTTGCCCACAGATGCCCAACCCTACTAGGATCCTCTGTACCAAATTACACGTTTATGTCTTAATTTGCTGCTTAGTTACATACATTTCAAAGCATGTTATCTGTTTTCAATTAATGGCATTTTGTGGACGTGGCAGATGTCCAATTACGCCCATCTGCAATACCAACCGTCTTACGGCGACAAAGAACGAGTGTACCAAGTTTCATGAAAATATCTTAATTTGTACTCAAGTTATTGCTTGCACGGACGGACGGACAAACAGGCTTTCGGATTTCAACTCGTCTTTTCACCCAGATCATTTATATATATATATATATATATATATATATATGTCTACATCTAACTCGTTTGGTTCTAGATGTTACAAACAACCGTTAGGTAAACAAAACTGATATACTCTGTAGCAACATGTTGCAGCATGTAGCAACAAAATAGTAGAATGTAGAAGAAAAAGGGGTCGTATTTTGATTATGGAGAATAAAATAGAAAGCCTGAATGACGAAGACAGATATTGACAAAAGTATGTCCAAACACTCATGTATGCATTTTTGCTGCTTTTCTTGAAACGAAATGTAAATCTCTTGTTCTATAAGTTTTTTAAAATCTCATTATTCTATTACACTGCGGCGCTTCATTGACCCTCATTTTAACAGAAATTGCCATCATATTTATATGAGGAGACCAATGCTGCACCTTTAAGGAATATCCTGGATATTCCATCAAATATTATTTATGTAGAATAAAAAAATTAATTAATATTGATAGAAATTGTACCTAAAATTTAACATTTGCCGAGGCCTTCCAAATATTTCGCCTCTACATAAGTTTAAAATAGAGAAATTATCACAAGACCTTAGTCCACTTTGTGCTTAGGTTCGCTTCCAAAATTCGTCTTTAGCATTTTTGTGGCTCTGTATTGATCCAGAGCAACGTCGCAGTCTTTCCCTAAGCTCGACAAAAAAATGACAACACTACTTTTATTAAATAGTTGTGAGTGAACTTATTTTACAGTATACTAAATCTTTAGCCTTCAAAAACCAAATTGTTGTTTAACGAGATAAATAAAGCGATAGTGTTTCTAACACTTAGAACGAATCTGGTAATTCAAGGGGGTTAATCGCATCGTATGTATGTATGTATATATGTATATAATTTTATTTTACTTATTTCTAAATAAATTGTTGCATCGTATATATGTATACAATTTTATTTTAATTATTTCTAAATAAATTGTTGCATCGTTGACGGTAATATTCAGGGAATAGAAATATTTATAAAGCGAATGGAATAGTAGAATCGTAGAACAGTTGGCATTGTGTTAAAGAGCACATCCCACCTAAAGCAACTCAACTGAAGAGCGATGAAAAGTAGAACAGATATTTTTCTAATGTTGAATTATAAATGTCAGGAATTACATAGTGACACGCAATGCGTCGCTCTGAATAATATTCTTGTTTCTTGTTTTAGTACAATTTTAGAAATTTACAAAACTTCATTCAGTTTGAAGTAAATATTTTCTATCTAACAATACAACAATACATATCCACATCTTTATCTACATAAGCCACGAGTACTCACGATTTATAAAACATGCTTGTTGTTAATTATGTGTTGATTGCAGTAAATTTAATTCATTTATATATATATAAGAAATAGTTTAGACTAACTAAAAAATACTATAACTAGAATGAAAAAGAAATCATTTTTTTTAGTTACAAAAAAATTATGCACAGCCGAAAAAGTAGCAATAACGATTCCAAGAGGATTAATGAAATATCATTATTAAATAATACTGAGAATAATATCGACTTTGCAATCGTTTAATGATTTAAAACCACCGCAGAAACCATCCAACACAGTAGGAAATAACAATAGAATACAAAGAACCAGATATAATAGATATATATTACCATGATATGGCCAAATGCAAGATCACTATTGACTTCTACGAAATAAGAACTATTGATTGAAAACAAGAGCGATAAATATTTGCTTTTTTGAAAACTATTGGTCTGAAGAGTATTTCTGAAATTGTTATATAGAACCGTCCATATGATTAAACTACTATCGAAAAATTGTTGAATTTGAACACAATTCGCAGTCCATGGGATTTACATTGCGACTAAAAAGCCATACAACTTCAAGCAACTTTATTATGATTATAAATCGGAATTGACAGTTAAACAACAGAAGGTCGACTTCCGAATTGCAACAACTAAAATATAAATTCAAAAGTAAAAATTAAAACGGTATACATTTAACGAAATTTAAGCACTCACCAACCAATCTATATAGTTACTAATGTCGGCAGTGGAGTTAAATGGGTCTGTATCCATTATGGATTTTCAACAACGTCAGGTGCGTTACATATTTTATTATATTATATTTCAGTATTAGTATTTGTTATAACTATTGAAATTCTACTTAGTCTATACGTCGTAGAAATTCGTGGTAAGGATATCATTTCAAGATCAAAAGAAATAATAAGTATAATTTATATATACATTAGGTAAAATCTTAACAATCAATCTTATTATTCACAATCAACAGTTTTCGTACGATGTGAAATGACATTGAAAAGTATCAGATATTGAACATAGTTAAATAGACAAATTTAAACCCGTATATACATACATTTATGTATTGAATAAATTTAGTAATTCTATAGCAATGCCCTCTGATATTCATAGTTAATTCTCAAATTCAAACTTTTAAGTAAATCTGTCAGAAAATGCCAAGCAGTAATTAAAGATCATTACTAGTTCATATGCTTGTAGTTATATAAATATATGAACTTAATTACCATAAATAAATTTATAAGTAAAATCCCGAAAACAAAGGAATTATTGATTGAAACTCAATCGGAGATTTTTATTAAGTTTAAGAATGGTGCTTCGGCGTGGGAGTTAGCAAAAATCTATAAAAATTCAAGGAAATTTGTTTACAATTTAATTAAAAATAAGAAAATTGTTAAGACAATTTTTTGAGAACTGGGCGGATGCCGGGGATGACTCAGAGAGAAGGTAGAAGATTAAGAGTCACAGTCATTCAAAATCACACAATAAGTCCCGTTAAGATTACAGCAGTATCGAATCATCTTATTGGAAAAAAGTCAATGATGCTACACTGCGTCGGAGATTAAAAGAAATTAACATAAAGACCTAAGTTGTACGTAAAGTGGTCGACGTTTTCGAAACTAACAAATCGAGATGCCTCTCATTTTCGTTACCTTTTATGCCCACTCTAAGACAGTCCGTGTATACCAGGCTAGGTAGGCTGATTGCCTACAAAACTTTTAAGTGAAGCAATCAAGTTGTTCTTCCCTGCTCTCCTTGTTATCTGTTCTGTGTACCGCCACATTTACCAAATTGACTTCATTCGCTCAGGCATAGATCACGGTTTACAACAATATAGTATTTTGTTGCACTGCAACAACAACAAGAACAAGAAAAGCGGTTTTTGTTGAATGTGCAAAAAAGTTGCAATATATATTACAATTCCCACAACAGCTGGTTCTACAATACCGGAATTGACCCGAATTTTTTTTTATCCAAAATCAAAAAACTGTTACCAAAAAACAAAAAACAAGATATACTTTATATATGAGAAGAATTTCAATATTACATCTCCTTTCTTTTAAAATATATAAAAATATAAAAAGCTTACTATTCATGTTATGTACTTCTCCCCTGGGCCTATTTAATATTCGCTACACAATATTTTGGGGCTATCATAAGTTGATATTTAATCATTTTTGAACATTTCTTCCATTGGCATTCTAAATACAAATGTGAATATAAATAAAAATAAATTATAAGCAATCATCTCGCACATAGATTTATAATATATGTTTAGTTGTAGTGATTTAATCATAATTTGGCAGCGCTGGCAGCACAGCACTACAAATGAAAGCTCTCCGCTGGAAATAAGTAATAGCGCCAGTTTGTCCAATAGCGGCAAAATGTCGTAACCGGCAGGTGGGTACATGACTATGATATTGTTAATATATTATAATATAGTTAATATAATATTGTTAATAAGCCCGTTTTAATTATTAATCAATTATGATATTCATATATATGTATAAATTGTAAGAATTACTCACATTATTAAAAATGATGCTAAATATACAAATATTCAGATACAATAAATAATTAACAATGTGCGACAGGTTATCGCCGTACAACGAATTGTCGCTATCATCAGGAGCTTTTGTATATCTTTTGTTAGTGGTTCCTTTTCCTTTTCATTGGAACTTCATTGCCTTCCGCATCTTCTTTCCGTTTTCCTTTTTAATTTCTACAAATTTCCTTATTTGTAACTCAGCTGTAGGTCCTAATGGACGGGCTCTATTAAAGATTGAATTATTCGATTAATTTTATTATTTTATCTTTTGTTTGAGTCTTGATTTCGATTTGTTGTATGTTTTGAATGTTAAATTTACATTGTGTTTGATATTTGTAAATTTGTTTGCATTGTAAATACTTGGTAAAATGGCTAATATTAGCAGCGTACTGGCTGATCTTGGCTCATTTTACCAACGCTTTCTCCTTAATCAGCAACTGAATGAGGAATGGGAACAGCTAAACCAGGAAATTTGGGTGTGTATTCCTTTACAATAAATAAAAACATATTTCGCTTCATTTCAGAGTTATTATATATAGAAATTTCTACAACGTACATGTATGCATATATATCTACATATAAATATGGAGAAATTCAGCAATTTTTTTCACATTTTACCTTGCCGCGGATTTTAGCGTTGCTTTGAGTAATAGCGATTCGATTTTGTCAAAATTGAGTAGAATAAAATCAGTTGTCATATCAGAGATTTGTAAGAGAATATTTCATTAACATGTAATATGTTTATAGTTTTAAATGTGAGTTATACCAGACATGAACTACGGTGATTATTATTATTTGGTTTGAATTCGGGACTACACTCACTTGTACTAGAACTTTCTAACTTAATTGAGTACTTTTAGGAGTTTAAACTTTTTACCGATTTCTTCAAGACATTTCAATTTTTACGCATTTACATTTGTATATCTAATTTCTGTTTGAATTTTATAAATTACATTTTTTACTTCGAACTTTGTCATAATTTTATGGAAATTGGTATCATTTAAAGGAATATGCTTACTCTTATACATTTGTACTCGGTAAATAATTTTCAAGTCCCATTTTAATATAAATCAACATTAAGTAAACTAATAATATACTAAAATGTTAAAATTACGATAAATGTATATATGTATTAATACACATATATATACGAGGAAGTTTAACAGTTTGAAAATCTGCATTTATGCTAATACTCTTTTAACTATTGCACTCTATTATACCAAGATCCAACATTTTTTTGTATACCATAAAAGGGTTTTTTTTCCAACTCTATCTCAAGTGTATCATTTAGTTTCAAAATAAACGAACTGTGATTGAAGTACTTACGTGACATTTACTCACAATAACCATAATAGCAACACTGCTTCTGGGTATCTAATTGTTGGGTGAATTAAAAGTGATTAGGAAACTTTCTCTGCATTTTGGGTGAGAAGCTGTTTGTCCTGGCGGACAGCTCAGGAAATTCGGCTCCTTTATTTGGTGCCATCATATTTAGTTTAAATTATAGAAAAATGGTTACTAGCGAATAGAGCGTATATAAGAGCATTCAGAATATTAGAACTGGGGACTAAATAAATAATTGGTAAAGAGAAATCAAATCAATGGTTTAAGTTGAGTGGTGGAAAATACTTTATGTCTTGAAATTGTCAGAAAAAAGTACATCGAATAATTGCAAACTTGATTAAAAATTGAGTTAATAATTAAAATGTTTGAATATTATTTCGTCATTATGCTTTGTATTTACAGAAGCAGAAGATATCACAATTTATATTTGGATATTTTGTTTAAATATTACATATTACTTAGAACTCCATAAAACCTTCTTTTTAGTGATCCAATTGATTTTATAGTCTGGTTTCTGGCAAAAATCGGTGTCCTCAGTTTCAGCAAACAAGGACTTGTCGTAATTGTAAAAGATGGTCGAATTTATAGGTAATGTTGTGTTGGTATTCCTACAGATTTTTATAAATCCGGAACAACAAAAAAATAAATATATTCAGAACACATAATATTGGATAGTCACTTAATACTGTCGCAAAACATCTAAGATCCATACTATGGATAGATTGTCAGCTCAACTTGTTAACCAGGTCCATAACCAAGACGACTATGAAAACCTTACGCATAAGAATATTAACCCCGTTCATTAGATATACCTATTTGAAAAACCTATGAATGTTCGGGTCTTCATTCAAAGTTCAATTTATATGGTTTATCAACACAACACCAGCTCACAGAATAAATTTTTTAATTTTAGGTTTGGACTGAAGAAAAATAGTCGAAACTATACTGATTATTTATAGCTATTACATACATATATAGTTTGGATACAAGTGTGAAAGGCTACGAACATGTGCTTTTTAATTTTTGGATTTTCTAGTTTTTTTTTCGTGACTAATCCACAACTAGAATTTAAAACTACTTCGTTAAATAGTTTTGAGACGTCATAAAGACAATGAAAGTTCGACATTTAATGGCATAAGTTAACTATGCATATTTTAATAGGTCTTATAAAATACGTAGCAACAGCTCAACTTTTTTAAAGTAAATGTTCAATTTACATGTACATCATCTATCTGTAAATATGAGTGCTTGAACCTGCGCAGAGACCAGCTGATAAAGAGAGCTCACTGAACACCTCAACACCTTATCGTAATGGTAATTTAGAATAAAAAAAATTGCTAACTACTGCTAATGGTGCTAATAGAAAATACACTATGTTTTTATTACCGTGGTTTAAATATTTGTACTTGTTTGATTTAATTCTAAATAAACTGGAAACCCTGCTTTCATGTTCCTCAATCCAATTGGATTAATTACGTTTTGCTACCATCGCTTAAATTGTTACAGTGGTGTATTCTTATTAATTTCTGTTTTTAATTGGCTTTGTTTGCTGCGAAAGCGAGAAAGCTGGTGCACACAACTCTTAAAACGAACCGAAAGTGAAATCAAAATAAATTCAAAGCAGAGAACGTCGACCAAACAGTCAGAGCACGTTAAATGAAGCAATAGGAAATGAAAAAAAAGCGGAACGCAGCTATAAAGAGAAGAGAGCAACAACGAATATTCGTAGAATGAAGGAAATGAATAAAGCGTACAAGGCGAACTGGGCAGCCGAGCCAGAGAACTTATAACCATAGGGTACAGTAGATTGTATGTTCTCTGTGTGAAGTTAGTTATATTTTTGTCGCAGTGCTGCAATATTTAAAATATATGTACAATTCCTTCCTATCTATCGTATTGTTCACATGTATGTTGCCGCCGCCGTCGTAGTCAGTGTATTTTTGAATAATGCATACTTTTATATCATATACAATAGAATTATTGGCTCTGGCCAGAAGTGAAGAAATTATTGTTGTGACAGTTATTTTTCGCACGATTTATTAAAATTGAAATATTTACCTGCGTAAAAAGAAATAAGCATATTACAAACAGTGAATTGAAAGTGTTGAAAAAAAATATAATACGGAATATATCGTGAAGAAAAACATTTAGATTATTTTACATGAATTAAATATATGCCATTTCAAATACATACCGCGCTTAAATAAGAATTATTAGGAAAACAAACCAAAACGAAATGTTTTCGTAGATACAATTATTGCGTAAATCAAAACTAATAAGAAGTAGATAAATATATGTATACTACGAATGATATTTTTAATGAGGGGAAAGATATACACTCGGATTTATATTGAAGCAGCCATAAACCGGAAGAGAAAAGATATTACGTTACCATCACTAAGGTACTAGTAGGAAAAGGCCTATAAATAAATTCTGCTCAGCTTACACTAACCTTTTTAGAATCCCAGATACGCCTGCTAGTTGCCCATATTATTTTCCGTCAGTCTCGTTTACTTGTATGAATGGATATACATCTGCACATTTTTAATACCTCAGTTCGCTACATTTTAGTGCTTTGCTAAACATGCCATGTTTGCCATTTAGATACCATATTATACATACAAATGTATATCATAGGACTCATTTTAGGCATACTTTTTCTGCCAGACGTCTGTTTTCATCCACCAAATATTTCACTTTCCTTGTAGCATCATTTATCTCGCCTCACTTCTTACAGTTTCACACACAGTGTTTTGTTTTCTTACGTACAATATTTATCAGAGTTTTATGAATTCTCAGATGTTTTATCCTGCTTTACTGAATACTTTCATCCTAAATGTTCATATGTAGTATTGCTTGGTGATGCTGTCGTTGTTGTGTTTCACCGATTCGATTTTTCCCACCAGCATAGCAGTTGAATCGCTAGCCGGCCACATATTCCAAGCACCCCAAAAAAAGACAGCAACCCTCAATGATGAGAGTCTTCTCTGTAGGTTTTGTATGCGAGACAACTAAATTTAGCAAAAATATGTGCGATGCACAGTACCGACAATTCCGTAGTCATTGCCGTAGCCGTTCAAGGCATCCATTGTTGCATAGAATTTCAATAGTTTTACACGGGATCATCGTTTTGTTTTTAGACCAGTTCAGATATGCTAGAAAATAGTGTATACTATTGAGTGACGGTAAAAATTCTGGATGTAACAGAGGTTAAAAATTTTGAGTATCTTTCATATACGTATTTTCGTAATGTCTATTAAAATTCACTAAAGTTCATTCATTGGCTAGTAATTTGAATCTATTTTCTGCATCTTCTTAGTTTTGTGAATTTTTGATAATTGTAAAAATCGAAAAATAGCTGATCGGATTATCAAAATATAAAAGAAAATGTTTCCCCGCATCTTTACTGCTATTAAATACTGATTTGAATAGGAATAATTGAAATACTTTCGATCCCTATTAACAGTAATATCATTATAGGTTGTACACTCATTTGTTGAAATTATTGTTATTACAAATTTAAGTTATTATATAAATGTTTAAGGAGTGTACTTAGAGCCGAAGAATTTTAACTAACCGTTTGCTCAAATTTTTCTTAAATACCGATATTAAAAACATTCTGAAAATATTGTGCATATAAATGTTTTAGTAATTTTTAAATTGTTTGTTCTCCTATGTGTGTGGATTAAGTAAAGTAATAAATAAAGGAATGAATTGTGCTCTAATTGAGAACATTTATACTAAAGGCGTAGTGATGTGCATAAGTGAACAGTTTACAAGAATCCAAATAATAATGTGCCAAAAATACTCTCTTAATTAAGTAAAATTTGCAATAATAAAATCAAAACACTCCAATACAATCATCCAAACAAGAAATAAGTATAATTGCAAATATAGTTTTCCGTAAACACACTATTATTGTTATTGCTGTTGTACTGGTAATTTCGCGGTTTAAAAATAGACGATTAATTCAACTGTAAACTGTTGAATTTGAAAGTAGTTAAAAGGAATAAGCTACACGCACCCCAACAACTATAAAAACCGTCAAACTGTGGGGTTCAGGAGCATTTTTTCTTCCTCCTCAAGGAATGTATTATCCGGTAAGTTCAAAAACTATAGTCAGTGGTACTGCTTTTTTGAAGTATTTGAAAGTAGTCATAAACAGATTTCACTAAGATTCCGTAATTCGATTTTAAATCGAAATAAATAAATAATAAATAAATAAATTCGATTTTTTAATCTACTAGATCGATGGTGCAAATACTTTAGGATTACTTTATACTTTAACAAGTTAAAATTATAATTTCTCGAACTAACTGAATTGGGATAACCTGCGTATGGTTATATGTTTATAGAAACTTTAGAAGCAATAATTTGCCTTTATAGTTTTAAAAAACTTCAACCGAATATGATGAATAGTTTTCATTCTTAGTGTGATCTAAAAGTTAAGCTTTAGCTTATATGTAGGCGCTAGTTAAAGATTAGCAACAATAATCACATATTTTTTCCTCCTCGTCTTTACATGAAGTAAGGAATTAAGAAGTAACATAGGTGCCAACTTCGAGTTATCTATGGTCAAGGGACTAATTATATACACCTAACTGAGTTTACACAAATATTTCAAATTTGCTTTTTATGTATTGTTAATTTTTTCCATGGATATATGAAATTAAAATTAACATTTTTTCTCATTGGAGTTCGTCATTTTTTAGCTGCCTTCTCAAATACGAATATTGGCTAGCTTCTGTAAGGTTTGTTATTAAATGCAATTGTCCCACTTTTTATGAATCACTCTTAATTATTTGAATAGATACTACATATCCTCTACTTGCAATGATTGTTGACGACCATATTTTCATGTGTTGCGCGTCAATTGCTCCTAGTTTTTTTTTTATATTTCAATTCTTCACATCGCGCTTTCTGTTCTTGTCATTGATCAGAGTTTGCGTTCTTCCCCACATTCGTTATATGTAACTTCCTTTGTCTACCAAATATGTATAGATAAAGCGTAATTCTGTTCATAAAACGAAAATTTATTTCAATTACGGTTCGTTTAAAATGACGATCCGGTAGCAATGAGCAACGTGGTGATATGTTTTCGGGAATTGAGTGATGTGCGCAGCGAATGTGTACGAGAAAAGATAAGGAATGTTGGCGGGTGAAGAAAATTACGATACATAAATGGTGGACAATGTAGAGGCGACAATGACTTATTAATATTTTTAAAATTATATTGGATATTGTTTCTAAGCTGAGTTAACGTTCAATTGTCAAAATAATTATAAATCAGTGAGGTATTGTTTTTAAACACACAAAAGTTCAATAATAATAGAAAAACATATTGCGTCATATCTAGGGAATGCAATGTATGTAGATAGCAGAGTAAGGAATGTTCTCCAATTTCAAATTGTTTGGTTCGTTGATTGGTTGATTTGTTGGAAAGGGAGGTCCCTAGATCGCCTGACTGCAAATGGCCGCACTTAAGCCATCATTACGACCATTATACTTCCAAGTGAGGCCCAACTAAGCAACATTTAACAACTGGGTGGATTTGATGAAATTCTTAAGTTTTTTCCACCCAATCTCCCCAATTTTTCCAATTTCTTTTAAATGCGAGTTTCGAATGCCGAGGCAAGATATCCCGCCTCAAACAGCTGAAGACTGGACATTCGCAAACGTAATGTTGTATTCTCTGCAAATTCAAATAAAATCATAACATACTATCCAGCTAAATAAAAGTTCAAATTTCGAAGATTACTACCAAACAACCCTACTTCATATATGTATTACCCTACCTTGCACATATGCATATGTTAACTAAACATCTATATATTACTATAAAATCGGAATCGTATAAATTAATAATTTAAGCCGACTTATTTACATTGGAACTGTAATGTTAGTCAGTAATAAATAATAAGTGCAGTTATCGGCTATGGACACATATCCAGCGTTTACAACGTGTATAGCAACGAGTTTGAATTCATACTTTCATCTCGCTGCTCTGCGAAAATAAGATTTTGGTGTGAAACTGAAAATAATTAGTATTTTATTTAATAAAAATTGATACTTGCGTGCAATTGTAGTTACCATTAGGAATGTGGGGTTCGGTTTGATAATATTCTTATAAATGTACAAAAATGAATAATAAAGATGAAAAATATACCAACATAAATACACAGTCTATTCGCTTTCTTCCCCAACGATAATTTTTTCAGAAATACTTAATCAATCAGGTACTGACTTCATCTTAAATATATTCATAATATAACTATTATCAGCATTCATATAATTGTTTGTTGTTGTTATTATTCTATTGTTGTTCTATGCTAATGTCAGCTACCGTAGTAAATGCCGTCAGTTGCGCAAACTCTGGCGCTGAGGCTTTATAATTAGATACACATCTGCTGCTTAAACATCTATCGGAATACTCCTTCCATCATACTTTTATGGCCAACGAATGCACAAGGCCTTTCAATTATCAAGTTATGGCGAATGAATATGAATACGAATAAGATTGCCGATATCCGCCACCTTTGTGTGTTTATATATATGTATATATATATAAAAGAATAGTGAGATGCTAAACGTTGTCAGCTATTCACTCAATCTTCGGATCTTTCCGTGCATCTTATTTTCAATAAAAACAAGTGATGATATCACGCTTAGTTAGTCCAATGACTGCAATGACAGCAATAGTTGTTTCCATTGTCATACGTAGTTATGTCATACATAGGTATTTATTTGGTCTCAAATAGTCTCAAATGTCAAGAAATATCTCAGCAAATAATCCAAAATCCATAAAATGATCTTGAATAAAATAAAATGAAGTTGATCGAGAAAGCTGACATTCTAAAAATATCAAAGGATTTTGTTGGACATTCTTTCATGAATAGAGAGTATTATATTTATTGAAAATAATAAAGTGCTGTTTCATCAAGACAATACATCGTGTTAGAAATCACTGAAAATTATTGTTCTTCCCTCCAGCATGTTTTCCGGATCTGCCCCCGAGTAACTGAAAGAGGTATGTGGAATTCGAATTCGATCCCAATGATGAAGATTATCAAAGTATTGGGTTAATTCACATTACCATTTTCTATTGCAATCTTCATATGTTATAAATCAGGATTGATTCGTATATGGTATTATCGGTACATAACCCTTTTTAATAACTATGTCAAATAAAACAAATGAAATTTTGGCAAAAAATTATTATTTTTTTAATGATGCGAAATTTTCACCCTCCTTGCTAGAACTACGAAGCCAAGATTTTCAATTAGTATAAGCAAATATTTTATTTATTTACAAAAAATTACACATATTAATTAATTACAGAATAAACGTATATGTGGTACTATAGGTATGAACAAGTAAGGAATGGCTAAGTTCGGGTGTAACCAAACATTTTATACTCTCGCAATTTTCACAGATTAAAGCCGGGGGGATATTTTCAGGTATTGACAAAACTTTGTATTAAAAAATGTTGCATAAGAATTCAACATTCATTATTCGACGAAATTGTAATTGAATTATAATCATATTTGGTATCTTACTAACTTATATTGTAGGCCATGTATTATGTACATGTTACATGTTTCATTACTACATTTTGGTTCCTGTCCGAAATATTTGTATTAAAATCAACCCAATTAATTCAATGTTATATGTGATATAAACTCAACCGAAAGACTTAACTTAATATGTTGAGTATATTAGGAAAAGTTCAGCCAGAGAATCGGAAATCGTTATATTAGGGATATGGGGCTTAGACCAAGGTCTAGACCGATTTAATTCATATTCAGCGCTAAACCACGTTATGTTTAAGAAAGAATGTCCACTTAATTTCATTAAAAAATCACACCTACTGTCCAAAATAACCAGTTTATAGGTCTGAAATCCCTATACCTTTAGGTATTACACAGGTATACTCGAGAATATGTTTTCACGCCATTTTATGAATATAACTCACACATTGACCGACATATTCGGCATAAAGTCTGCAATAATAATGGTGTAATTCGTTGGCCGATTTCACAGATTTTCGGAATTAAACTATATCATATCCAATGTTATATTGGTCTATAACTATATTCGTTCGTTTTGCCCAGAGATGGCGTATTGATTATTGTTCCATTAATTATTATTCCATTGTTCCAATATTCCGAAAATGCGTTGGAAAGCTCCTGCCCTTGTGCGTCTTTTTAAGTATATGTCAGTAATTTAAAGCGTAAACAACAATTTTTTTTTTGAAAAAATATAAAAGTTTTTGCGGGAAGTTCTTCTTCATTATTTTCACATGAAGAAAATCATCGTATTTTGGTGGAAGTTACATTCAAAAGCAAGAAAATTGGGTGCCGTATTGACGCGAGATAATTGAAGCCAAGAGACGTTGAGAGACGATATTGCATGCTTGACCGCTACATAAAGAAGTCGTTTTTGCATCGGATTGTGACGTGAAGAATGGATCTATTGCGACAATCCTAAACGCAAAAAATCATATGTGAAACCTGGCCAACTCGCCAAATCAATGGTAAAGTCGAATATCCATGACGCCAAGGTAATGCTGTATTTAGTGGGGTCAGAAGGGCGTACTGTGTTACGAGCTTCTAAAACTGAGTAAAATTATTAATTGGGAACACTATCAATTACTCAATCAAATCATCAAATGGAAGCGAGCGATTGCCGAAAAACGCTCGGAATTTGCGACTAGACACAAGGCCACCACCATTTCTCCACCACCATTTGTTCCGGTCGATGCAGAACGCCCTCACTGGAATAGGATTAAAATCAGAACAGGGTACCAAAAATTTGCTTGATTCATTCATTGGCCGCCAAGCTGGCGCAGTTCTTTTGGAATGGAATCCATAAATTGCCAGAAAGATGGAAAAATGTTATAGCTTCAGATGGGCAATACTTTGAATAATACTATTGTACATGTTTTTCTTAAATAAACATTAAAATTTTGGAAAAACAAACAATCGCAAGAATACTAATTGAATTTCTATTTTCCTAATTTTCCTAAGGTATCATATATATTCTCAGATACATATAGTATAAAGCCAGCCAAAGTTTGGAATTCTTATAATAGGTATATGTATGCTTGAGGTAGTATTATCTCGTTTTTATCCATTTTTGACACAAGGGCACAATATTATCAGGCAAAGATTTTTTCTAAATTTCAATAATATATCTCACAGATTGACCAATATTTTCGGCAAGAAGTCAACCATAGGCACTACATATTCGGTCCACATATTCGGTACCTGAAGGCTTGAAAAGTTATTTTTGGTATTTTTAGTAGTTTTCAACATAAAATATCGTTACATGGGAGATGGGCGTGGTTGTCATACGATTTCACTCATTTTCCCAGTGTATGAGAAGGTGCTAGAAAGGCTTTTTCTGAATAAATTTGGTTGATATAGCTTTAATGGTTTGTGAGATATATACATTCATATGCATGTACATATATATAGGGGACGGGGCAATGCCCACTTTTTTAAAAATTTCAAACCACAGATGCCGTCCCGTCCTCTAATTCCCTGTATCAAACTTCAGTTTTGCTTCTTAATTGGGAGCTTTGTTAAGGTATTTTATCAAAACTTTAGACGGATTCCTATGCAAACCTTCCGTATCATATTTTCTGCAAGATTTAATGTTTCTAACGTGTTCTTTCAGGGAGTTATCGCACTTTTAGTAGTTTTCAACATAACCTTTGTAAGGGAGGTGGGAGGTGGGGTATTATCCGATTTTGCTAAGTTTCTCAGTATATCAGAAGATGCTCGAAAAACTTACTCGGAGCAAGTTTATTTGATATAGCTTTAACGGTTTCCGCGATATGTATATTAAACCAATTTGCCATGCCCACTTTTATAAAAATTTTGCCCACAGATGCCCCACCCTACTAGGATCCTCTATACTAAATTACACGTTTATGTCTTAATTTTCTGCTTAGTTATAACACAATATCTGTTTTCGATTAACGTCATTTTGTGGGTGTGGCAAAGATCCGATTCCTCCCATCTCCAATACCAACTTCCTCAGAGTGCCCAGGAACATGTTTACCAAGTTCTATTAAAGTATCTCCATTTTTACTGAAGTTGTTACTTGGACGGACAAACGGACAGACATTCATCCGGAATTAAATTCGTCCCGTCATCCTGATCATTTATTTATATAGATAACTCTATACCTATCTCGATTAGTTTTAGGTGTTACAAGCAACCGTTACATAAACAAAACTATTGTTCTTTGTTACAAAATGTTACGTGAGTATAAGAATATGTAATAAGTGAATGTCATGTTATCTGCCACTCAATCATTTTATGATTACCGCATCAATGACGGTATCAAATAACTTTCTGGAAAATCAACTCATTGAGATATAAAAGTATACACCGTTGGTTATGTTGGACCACGGGCGTTGTCTAATGCTGAGAATAGTTGCAGTGCCTTTGGATGTTTGTTAAATCCTTTTCATTTCAATCCTTTCAATTAAATTAATTTGCCGTCAGATGGGAAATTCGGAAATAAAGGAGACAGAAAAATTAACTGAATTAAAACAATTTGTTTTAGACAATAATAATAATTGGAAATAACAAAATTGCAACAATAATTTCACAAAGTTGTTGAAATATAAGACAGTGAACGATTTGCTTCACGTGGATACCTGCCATTTGTACAGCCTAATTCCACGGTGTTCAAAAACACAACGGATCAATACAATGCGTTGATCAGCGCCCCGTCAGTAATAGATATTTGTTAAAACCAATCGATACCGATTGGAATTGTGGAAATGGACACAATAACCACCTTGGTGGGGCTCGAGGCCCATCTAAAACCTCTGCCGCAGTTTTTGTTCCAACACACGGTTGCAATGCAACACCACATTGAGCTGGCACAGACAACAGCTCTACCCGCATTCAGGTATTAAACCACAGCCACTACGATACTCCCCGAAGGACCTACCACAATGAGCAGGATGGAGCGACAAGCAACTCCACCGGGCTCCTGCTCTCCGTGGCACCAGATTAAAATCTCCGGTCAGACTTTGTAGCCTAGGCTACTTCCAGTAGAGCTACCCATTCAACTCAGACTGGTGGAATTTGTAGATTGAACTCAAATGCCTCTTTAAGTGTTTGCATAATACATTTAAAGTGTTATAAACTCAGTTCAAGCTAATTCAAGCACTATTTCTGACACGGCTAAGCCTATTTTAGAGCAAAGTCTATTTCAAACGCAGTGCATTTTATGGATTTTAGTAGTCGCCTCTTACGACAGACATGCCTTACCGCGGGTTATTCTTATCGCCCGACCCGCAGGGGGAGAAATATAAGACAGTAACATTGACATCAAACTTTTTCTCATAATACTGCCTCGATGTGGCGAACATCCGATTAGACATCCGCTCCATTGAAATTTTGAGGAGCTAGCTCCAAGCTTTTAATAATGTTCAAAAATTCGTTCGATAGCTCGAACACATAGGACACATAAACCAATAATTTATTATAGAACTCACGAAATATATACGAGGTGTGTTCAGAAAATAGCGAGAATGTTCTTCGACTTTAATGGCATAGTGCATCTGAATTCTTACCTCAAGGTCAAACGGTCAATAAGGAGTACTACTTACAAGTTCAACGCCGTTTGCGTGAAGCAATCCGAAAAGAAAACTCCCGGATTTGTGGAAAAACAATTCATGGCTTTTGCTCACTTTTGATCAATTCTGTTTACACTTCATTGCTTGTTCCTGAATACTTGGCCAAAAACAATACTGCAACGATGCGCCAGTATCCGCATTCACCAGACATGGCTCCGTGTGAGTTTTTCCTATTTCCAAAAATAAAGAGAACCTTAAAGGGCCGTCGTTTTACAAGCGTAGATGAGATTAAAAGCGCATCGTTGAAAGAGCTAAATCCTATCTCAAAAAACGAGTTTGAGAAGTGTTTCGACGATTGGAAGAAGCGCTGGCATAAGTGCATAATACCGAATGGAAAATATTTTGAAGGCGACAACATTAATGTAGACAAATGAATAAATATTGTTTTCAAAAAACACCTACCTCGTATAAAAAAATGTACAAAAGTATGTGAAAACTATGAATATTTAGTACAAATCAAAAATATAATATCTTAAGTTGTGCTACAAAAATATATATATATAAAACTACTTTGTATTGAGATATTTAATAGAGGGTAGAGCCTCACACATTTGCATAATAAGTGATTTAAATAATGTTTTATTCAGAATTTCTGATTAGTTTTTCATTTGTATCTAATAATATTTCATATCGGATATGATGTATATTTAGTTTAGTTTAGTTTTTTTAGACCAATGTTTGTAAGTTGGGCCAAATATTATATAATTAACAAGAGTAAACATTACCGTTATAATTTACCAAACTTTCCAAATGTTATTTGCATTCTGTTGTGACTCGATGAACATGTCACATACCTAAAATATTATTTAAATTCATTTTTATCTTCCTCAGACCTGTTCTGGTTGTCTAGTGTTATTTCATTTTGTTACCTAAAACCCCTAGTTGCTGTCGCGAACATCAAAGTGTCAATTTTGCAACGGTATTTCTATACATGACCACATTGTCACTACGGCAGTGGCATCGACGAATTTTTTATATAATGTACTGCAAATCAAAACACTAACATGAACATTTGAGAATACATCGGCCGGGTCCAATAAACCCATATAGAATTTTATTTGTAAAGAATTTTGAGTTGATTTCCATGAGATTTTATTTCCTTTAAAGATATTGAAACCAATAATAATCGATTCGAATTGTTTGTTGTTTTCATTTTTTTTTTTTTTGGAGGATGGACGTACATGAGGAACATATGAATGATTAAGACGCTTAGACTAAAGCAAATGGAACTAATATTTCAAACACATTTATTTCCTCTATTTTTTTTACAGTAAATTACTATTAACTCGATTTAAAAAAACGCCTTTGAAAACTCGTTGATTGAAATCGTACCAAGTGCATTATATGTGAAGTAACTAAGGATTTATTTATTTTATTATTATTTATAATTTTTATTATAAATAATTTAATTTATTTTAATAATTTTTTTATTTTTTAAATTTAATTTTAACATATGTGACAGAAGAACACAGGCTTTTGAATGGCTGGAAAAATTATTGAATTCTCAGATTGTCATCTTCAAAATTTTTATAAAAATGTCCAAGGTTTCCTGCCACAGCTATATGTGACCCAAAAGATTCATTTATCGCTAATCATACTTCTATGTGCTGATAATTCATAAAAAATTTGCCTTATATATCAGTTTTTTAGTGAAAACATATTAATTCGATTCACAGAGAGAAATTGTGACTGAGGTTATTTAATTTGTTTAAATCGAAAATTGTAAGGTTAATTTTATATTTCTTTAATTATTTTTGTAGTATGTTTTTTATGAACGTCTCTTTTAGAATGGCTTAACGAAAAATTTTTTGATTTCCTCTTTACACTTATTTCACTCAATTAAAAATGAATTTTGATGCTAACCGAGCGAAGCGATATAGATGCCTTATTAGCCTCTTGCCATTATTCGTTGCAAGTATCTTGTTGTCGTATTAGTTGTGTTCTTTACTTATTTGCAGCTGTAGAACAATTTTTTAAACGTTTGTCAAAAAAAAACATTTTCCGTTAATAAATAATTTGAAATAAGGGTGCAATACTCTCGCCCAATTTTTTTACTCCTCCTGCTCGGCAACCGGCCGGACATGGATTATCAACCAACCACGAAACCAATTCATCTGAATAGCATTATCACTGACTGACGTATCCGTCGATGTCGTCGAAGGAGCGGATGGTTGCTGGTTGATTGGTGGTGGCAAATGGACGCTGTATGAATCCCAACCTGTTATATCCCATCCTGTCCCATACAACACTTCCTTTTCTAATTGATGGGGCGTGAAGGTTTTCTATCTTTTGACACATATATACAATTATATATATGTATAAACACAAAACATATATGTATATACATAAATATATGTCACAAAAAAGACAAGAAAAAGACAAAATTTAAACTTTTTTTTTTTTTTAATAAACAAATATCATTTTTAATAAATAAGCATTGCTATTTACGCCTCTTCCTTTCAGTATTTATTTAAATGAAATCGAAAAGTAAAATCTGTGTAGTTTGTTTTGATTGGTCGTAACTGGCATACAGGTAATTAATATCAATCATGGAGGAATTGAACAATAACTGTGTAAAACATATTTATATAACCACCCTGCTCAAACGACCAAAACGAAATTGTACATATATTGAGTACATATGTACGTTATATACATATACATATAACACTGCTTTCCCTAGATATATAAGTTACCACAAATAATAAAAAATGTATGTGTATATATTCATAAGCATTTATGTACATGAGTAAGGAGGGAGGTGTCATACTTAAACTGTCAACTGTATGTAAAGTGTGGTTGGAAGTCACAAATTAGAGATAAGATAGGTTCAGATAAGACCATTGAGAAGCCAACAATAGGTCAACCCTCGTGCATTTGACGTTTAACTAAGCGATACTAGAATAAAATAATGTGGCCAATTATAGGGCACCGATAAGGACGAGATACCTGTGTGTATGGTGCGTTTGTGGAGTACCAGACGTCTTTATTCCGTCATTTACTTAGGTATATAATCGAGAATTATTGATAACTTTACTTCGTTTTTCTGCCTTTTTTTCCGAATACATTAACACTACTTTAAAAGTGCACATACATGTATTTGATATGACATATAAAGACATAAATGTGTGTTTATTAATGATTCTATTTGAGTAATATATATTTTACTTACAATATTTCGCCTGAGGCACTATGATTTTCTTTTAACAAATTGGATAAGAATGAAAGGGATTCAATTTCAATGAGAATTCATTACCAGACCTCCACGGTATTTCTAATATAAAAAAACAGGTTATAATAGATTAATCATCTAATGTCTACCCTACACGTGAGAAACATGAAAATATGAAATTATTTAGAATCAGGAAAAGAAGGGCTAAGTTCGGGTGTAACCAAATATTTTATATATTATATATATAATAATAATATATAATAATATATAATATTATATTTATATTAGTGCTGTGGAAAAGTATATACCAATATCCATAATTTTTATTACCGAATGACATAATACTATTTAGAATGTTCTCGTTTAATATAAAACTCAACCAAAGTGACCAAATTTAATATATTAGGTGGCACAGCTACCATTATATTAGGAGTATGGGGCCTAGACCGATTTTATGCATATTCAACGCTAAGCCACATTATGTTTAAGGAAACATCTCCATTTAATTTATGTAAATATCACACATATTGGCCTAACTTAACCGATTAAAGTCAACTGTATAGTCGGAAATCACTATATTAGGTAGGTATATTTACCAACATAAACGGTTTAAAGTCAGCTGGGAAGTCAGGAATCACTACATCGGGTATTTTTGGGCTAGGGGAAGGTCTGGACCCATTGCCTTAACCTCTGGCATTACTCAAGTATGCTCAAGAATATGTTTCCACGCAATTTTATGAAGATAACACACACACGGAGCTTCTGGCGAGTCACTATCTATAATTGGTATGGGAGCAGCTCACAGTAGATAATTTTCTACTAATCCCACCAAACACAAAGTAAAAAAGATGACCCACTTTTCATCACCAGGAACACCAGCTTCAGAAATTGATCAATTGATTTTGTTGCGATTCAGCAGCGTTTCGCAGATCGAAATTTGGTCCATGAGAAAACCTTGTCGACCTTTGTCGTGAAACCTTTGTCGAAGAAAACCTGTAAATTATGACGTACTTTCTTGTTGTATTAGTGTTCATCTTTGTCGCGTGCTTATACAATACTGACTGAAGTAATCACAAAACTGACAGAAGTTTTGTTTAATTCGAAATCTAATCTTTGTAACATCATATAGCGTAACCCGATCGCAACAACGGGGTACACATGACATCTATTGTAAAAATAAAGGATTTATTTTTACTTTTTTAAAATTTTTTAAAAGGATAATAATATTAATATTTTTTTAAGGATTTTTTTAAAGTAAAGGATTTATTTTTACTAGAACTAATATATGGGAAGTAGGCACTGTTTTACTCCGATCGTTGTTTCGCCCATTTTCACAATATAGCATAGGAATGTCAGGATAATATTATGCACCAACTGTAGTTGAAATTGGTATAGTAGTTCCCTAGGTATAAAATTTCACATAAAGCTGCCATACCCATTGTCCAATTTTTGCACAGATTCCTTTGAAAATATTGGCTGTGATATTTAATGCTTCTGCCGTATTTATTTAGTGAGTTATATATGTGATGTGAGTGTGGTTATTTTCCTGTTTCACGCATTTCCACACTGTCTCAGCAGGTGCCGAAAGGTGTTATCCTCAGCAAGTTTGGTTGATATAGCTTTAGTGATTTGTGAAATATGTACATAAAACATATCAGGGAAGTGGATTTGTTTTAAAATCAATTTAATATAAAGCAAATCGTAAGTAAGCATTGGCCTTCAATGGGTTAAAAAATGGGCAAAAACTGCTTCAAATCTAGAATAGATGAATCGCTAAATATTCAACACTGTATGATTAATTAAAAAAAAATTTTTTAACGGGATCATAAATTTCATTGCCATTATTTATCGAAACCATGCATTCATTTGATAATTTTATTGAGAACTTGAACCCACACGCGAGTCATCAAAAATGAGTTTTGTGAGAACTACACACTCATTTGCTTTTGGAAAAGTATTTTGGATATGAGTTACGGTACATATGATTTTTCTTTTCCGCTTCAATTTCCAACAGATTCAACTGATTGGTACATAGAATACTTAAAAAATATGTAAGAATCTACTGTTCCAATGATTCATGGTAATGGAGCCACAATTAATAAAGTTTGTTAATAAAGCGATTTATTACGTAATCATTCACATGTACATATTAACACAAAAGTTGTTCAACACATTAAATACAAATGTATGTACCACAAATTCTTTAGGTTCATCGCTGAATTGGAGGTTTACATACTGCTGTAAAATGTCTGAGAAATGTCCAAAATTAATTTAATAAATCATTGAAAGTAATCGTTTGCGATAGTTTGCAAGTTTCACATCGTCGTATGTATTGCTTATGATGGAGAACGTGAATAACAATTAAAGTGTAATAAATAAGAAATTATATCTAGTATATTAGTTAAAATTCATTGAATGTTTTACAATGTGGAATTTAACTTCAGTTGTCTACAAAAATTATATAAGTGATGAGAATTGTAGTTGTACATTAAAATTTCTATGTTTTATTGTTTTGATTTCACATATAATTTTTACGTTTGGATGACGTTGCTAGTTATTCAGCAAGTCAACATTTAAAGATAAGTGTACATCAACGAGAAGTCACCATGCCGATGCTATGCGGGAATTTAATATAAACTTGCATAGTCGAAAACTTGAAATTGTGGTCTATACCGTAGAGAATTCACCTTGCCCTTCGTCTATATGTTTTTTGTGTCAAATAGCTAAAATTAATGCAGCGTATAAATCACCGTTATCCGATATTGAGTTTCATATTTTAAACTTCTATAACGAACGCAGCTCCCACTAATGTGTAATAAGCTTTATTCTTGAAAAATAATTAATTACTTCAATTCAATTACTGCACAGTCATTGCCGTCACTCGCGTACTTGAGTTTTAGTGTTTCTTAAACTTAAACTTTTTTTTAGCACTTCTTTCACGCTTAATGCGTTGGCCTTGAGAAGGCTTTGCCAACATATTCGGTACATACTACTAGTTGCACGGTCCGTTGGTTATATTTAATTTTATTTTTTCTTTCTGTACGCGTGCACCAAAAATTTTCGGATTTTAACCAAAACGCCGACAATATTGAAGCTGGAATTGAGTAATATTAGATACAGTTTCCAGAAACAGAAGTAATTTTAATTTTAAGATTTTTAATCCTTTTTTAATAAAATTTGTTTTAAGGTTTTTACGAAAAGAAGACTTATTTTAGATTTATTAGAGATTTATTGTCTCAAAATTTTTTTTTGTTTTATTTTACATTGCAACTAATTTAACAATATGTACAAAAGTAAGATTAACAAGAAACTTGAATATGATATAATTATTACAAAACTACTCTGAGAGAATTGGCTAGTTAGAAAGACCACTGGAATTGAGGCGTTTGAGTCATCTTGGTGGTCCATCTCTAGAAGTTCACATGGCTACTTCTTAATTAACGACACATGTGTATCTACATGTGTGTGGAGCCCGATCTCCCTCTGTACCCATGGATGACGTTAACGCTTTTGGCTTGTGAAGACTAAAAAGTAGAGTAAGTTAAACAAAAGCATCCTATAATTAGAAGACAAGACGTTAATCAGTAGTAATATTTAAACACTTGGAAAATATATCACTTTCCGCTAGAAAGAGATTATGGGTTACACTTTCCGTCAGGGCTTTTATGTAAAACGTTCAAACACAAATTCATACCTGAAACTTTTTGTTTATTTTTACTGACCCGTAATCCAAAATTTATACTTTTTATGGTCACGTTTGGGGACATAAGAGAGATTGCTGTAATTTTGTGGAAATTGCAACTAACATTTAACATATTGTTACGCAAAGCATTTCCTTTTTATTTCACTATTCCTTGTTTCCTTGTTAATAAAGAGATGGTGAAAAAGTGGATGGTTGAAAAGAGTTACCGTCTCTTTGTTGCAAATATAATACAATGTATCTCTGTGCAATCCACTTAACCTAATCAAAAAACGGTGTGATGGTAGTGAATCCTTTGCTCGAATTTCCTTTTACAAAATAAACAAAACACCAACAATTTGTGGTCACCAGTCTGGAGTTCTTCAAATTTATAAGAACATCCTTTAATATATCCTTGGGATTTACTCTCCTCTTCCGCAAGCTTTTATATCTGTAAATAGTTTTAATGTTTCTACAATGATTTTGATAATAAAATAAACAATAAACAATAACAACTAACAACAACAACAATAAACAAATGGAACACATAAGTTTAGTTCGTTATAAAGAACGTATTTTTCTGCTTTTGAAGAATTATAATATATTCACTTTAGTTCAGTATTTTTAGTTCAATATTTTCAATTTAGTTTCTGCATTAAACCATAAGTGGCCTGTGACCTCTATAGTTACGAAGAACTCTCATCGAAAAGGGGAAAAATCACATAAGTAAGCTAAGTAAGAGATGTGTAAGGGACTTATTTTTGAAGATCTGGCGGTCATTGACATTTATTTCATTGTATTGCACTCCAAACAGTGATAAATTGTAGAAAATAATAAGCTGGAGTGTGAAGAATTGTTTATTTCACTATCGAGGTGCTTCTTTTGACAGTGTTTTCGTCAGAATTTCTTGTCTTATTAATATTTGTAGACTGAAAATAAAGTAAGGTGTTTTAATTGCTTAAGGGGTGTGGATAGTACGAGGTGTGTTCAAAGAATAACGGGAATTTTAGTTTTTCGAAAAAAATATTTATTCATTCGTCTACATTAATGTCGTCGCCTTCTCCATTCTCCATAGTCTCCATTCGATATTATACACGTATGCCAATCAAACTCGATTTTTGGCTCTTGATTTAGCTCTTTCAACGATGAGTTTTTAATGTTAATCTTATTACTTATAAAACGACGGCGTTTTAAGGTTCTCTTTATTTTTGGAAATAGGGAAAAGTCACACGGAGCGATATCAAGCGAATGCGGATACTGGCGCATCGTTGCAGCATTGTTTTTGGCCAAGTATTCAGGAACAAGCAACGAAGTGTGAACAGAATTGATCAAAAGTGAGCAAAAGCCATGAATTGTTTTTCCACAAATCCGGGAGTTTTTGTTTCGGATTGCTTCACGCAAACGGCGTTGAACTTGTAAGTAGTACTCCTTATTGACCGTTTGACTTTGAGGTAAGAATTCATGATGCACTATGCCATTGAAGTCGAAGAACACAGTCGAACAATATTCCCGTTATTTTCTGAACACACCTCATATGTAAAGAGTTTCGTTTGAATATGAAATTGTTTTTGACTATCACTAGCGTTTTTAGTGCTTTTATTACTTACCTAAGCCGTTTTAATAACCTGTCCATTATATTGGCTGTGCAACAATAAACATAAGTTTTGAGACTAAATGGAATTTAAAATATTTTCTTTGCAATGCCTTTTTTACGATATAAGTGCTACTAGTCACTACTACACTAGTAGCTAGTAGGATACTCATTTGTAACAGGTCCTTCTGCGATTTATAGACAAAGTGAACTAATATTCTTCCATGCCTTCCACACTTAACTATTTGTTAATACATGCAAAAAACATTGAACTATATTAACAAATAAACAGACATGCCGTCAAGCTACCGAAATATATACATAAATACATATGTTTGAACGAAAATATTAGATAGGTGTGAAAAAAGCTATTTGTCATGGCAGCAAATAAATTGAATTCGATTAGCAACGCAATTTGCATCACTAAACACTACCGCTCCTGCAATCGACCGTCTTATGCAGTTTGTATAGCTTTTGAGGGAGAACAAAAATGAATATACACTGCATGGCTAAATTTAACCGTTGCAATAAAACAAGACACAAATGATTTATCAGTGATTCCCTGATATATCTAAGGATGACCTTCACAGTTTCAAAGGCGTATGTACACGCCATAACCGCATGTTACGAGGGGCGAGTTGACGGGCATGTTGTGAAAGTGGGTGATGGTGAAGGTAGAGAACTCGTTTGCGTGTGAGCTTTAGCATAAAATTAAATAAACCGACAGAGAATCGAAGAAATCACACGACACTTGCAGACATTCAAAGGAAGCCCATTGACGAGAGTAAAAAAGTGGGAACTGCGTTAAAAATGAGCCCGTTTGTTACACTTTAGTAGCGTTGCCAAAAATGAGCACCGAATTTGCACGTCCTATTAACTAATCAGTCAAGGGTGTATGTGCCTATGAACCTATGTATTTTTACAAGGGTCTTTCCAAAACTGTCTGTAGCTATTTTGCACTTTTTTGAATAATCTAACTAGCAATAGATGTTCACACCTTGGCATGCCCAGGTTTTCATGCAGTTAGAGGGATTTGGGATGATCTTAGTGGCAATTCAGTAAACAAGTTTCTCCTTGGGCGGCATCGTAAACCAATTTATTGTAAAATAATAATTACACCTTTTAGTCATAAAGCAATCTGCTTATTTCATAGGAAGGGGAAGATGGTGCCTTGGGGATAATATGCTGCAGGATCGATAACAATATCAAACGCAAAACTGCAAAATAAACAACCTGTTGCCAGTATATGCATCACTAATTTCGTTCTTTACATTTGAAGTGTTTTCCTTTCGCTTTCGGTAATTTGGCGATGAAATCAGGCTGCACGTGCATAATAGGCAATAAATTAGCTTAGCCATCAATGTGAATAAAAGGTAGCAAAATTATTGTTTAACGGAAGAGGAGGAAGAGATGTAAGGAGACCCAGCGACATCAGAAAAATAAAGCGGAGAAATAAACTGTAAGAGTGAAACTATTTATAGTCAACAAGGGGAATCGCATTGACTACATCACAATCGCTTATGTCGGAGAGGGTTAGGCGGTGCCATTATATTTATTTGAAGAAAACGTCTACAGACACACAGGAGAACAATTTGGGTAGTTCACAGAGAAGCTGGCAAATTATACGAAAAATAGATATTAATTTATTTTATGCACTAGTATAATTAGATGAACACTTATTAAATATTGTCAATCAACACATACAAAAAAGTCAACCAGAGAAACGGAAATCATTGTAATAGGACTAGACTAGGGCCTTAGACCAAGCGCTAATATTTAGCGCTAAACCACAATATGGTTAAGAAAACATATCCACCTAATTTCATTAAAATATCACATAACAACATACCAACATAAAAGGTTTAAAGTCAGCTAGAAAGTCGGGAATCAGTATATCGGGTATTTTTAGGGTAGTTGAAGGTCGGGACTGATTGCATTAACTTTTGTTATTACTCAAGTGCATTAGAAAATATGATAGATAACTCATACACTGACCTAAATAATCTTTTTGACTTTTGTTATTACTCAAGTGCATTAGAAAATATGATAGATAACTCATACACTGACCTAAATAATCGACGTAAAGTCTGCTAGAAGAACGAAAATCAGTATATATAGTATATGGGATTAATTATGGTTTAGTTAGCATATGGGGTAATTCATCTGCCGATTTCACACATTTTCGGCATTAAACTATAGTATATCCAATATTATACAATATGTTCATCTAATTTTGCTAAGATATTTTACATATTGACCATATATATCGTATAAAGTCAACAGGATGTTTGAAATCATTATATTAGGTATATGGGGGCTAGGGGAAGTATTTACCCGCTTTTCCCCAATTTTAACACAAGGGCACATTATTATCATGAGAAGACACTCCTTAATTTTCGTTAAGATATCTCACAGATTAACCGATCGTAGAACCCGATTTCCACAATTTTTGGGCAGGAAATAGGATATCTTGAGGGCACTATTTTTGCAAAGTTTAATTCCGCTATCTTTATTAGTAATTGATTTATCTACTGCAAAGTGAAAGAATCATATGGAATTTAAAATTGTGATATATGGGAAGTAGTCGTGGTTGTAATCTGATTTCGTCCATTTACAGACCGTAATATAAGGATGCAAATACAAAGTCACACACTGAATTTAGTTGAAACCGATATTGCAAATTTGCCCGTGAAATTTAATACCTTTGACGTATTTATTTAATGAGTTATCCATCTTTTGGTAGTTTTCAACATAACTGTTATATGGTGAGTGGGCGTGGTTATTATCCGATTTCAGTTATTTTCGCGCTGCTTATGGAGGTACTGAAAGAAGTTCTGCTCAGCTAGCTTTTCGGCTATAGCTCTAGTGTTTGTGATATATATACATCAAACCCATTAGGAAGTGGAGCCATAAACACTTTTTAAAAGTTTTCAGCCCACAAACCCCCTTCATGTTGTGGTTCTCTGTATCAAATTCCAGTTTTGTATTTTAATTGAGAGCTCAGTTATAGCATTTTATAGGTTTTCATGTAACAGCATTTTGTGTGCGTGGTAGTAATCCGATTACGGCCATATGTAATACCAGAGTGCTCAATGTGCCAAGGAACATGTGCATAAAGTTTTATTAAGATATCTCAGTTATTACTCAAGTTATCGCTTGCACGGATAAACGGACAGTCGGACGGACAGACAGTCGGACGGACAGACAGTCACTCGGAATTCGACTCCCTCGTTATCCTGATCATTCATATATATATAACTCTAAGACTGTGTCGATTAGTTTTAGGCGTTGCAAACCACTGTTAGGTGAGAAATTTTATAATTCTCTGTTGCAACATGTTGCGAGAGTATAAATATGATAACTCGAATATTAGCAAATCGTAAAGAGCAATTGACAGGTGCCCTAACGCAACATGTTGTACAAGCGTATTCCATTACTACATTTTCTAGTCACGCAATCAATTTTCTATCCATTAAAATAACTACCCTAGGTTGACATAAAATAAAGGATATATGGTATATGAGATTTCATATTTAAAATTACTGAATAATAAAACTATTATATTCTGTACAACATGCTGCGAAAGTATAACAACTTTATGAAAATTATTGGAATAAGCATCTGATCAAAGTTGCTAAATCAACACATTACAAACACATCTTAACACATCCTTAAAACGGGGATTGTGTTAAGCAGTAACAAGTTTACTACATTTTGTAAAATTTTCGAATTAGAGCCACTGGTTAGTCATTATTTGTCTATGTATGCCTTATGTGTGCTTATATAAACAGTTTATTTGAAACGCATATTCTTACAGTATTTTGGTGAAATTGGTTATTCAAAAAAAAAAAAGGATCGGAAAGATCATCTGTTACAGAATTGTGTATGAAGGTTTCATGAACACCTTTGTTTATTTTAAAGAGCCGGTGATGCGAAAACTTGTAGTTCCTTTTCGTTTACTCTGTCGCATAAGTCGATACGGCTGAATTTGAGAATTCGGCGAATCATTGGCATAGAACTTCCACTTGAGAAAGCTGCGCAACGCTCAAGGAAAGCTCTGGATTAATTCGCATATCTAATTTGGAAATTGAATTGAATTGAATTGAATTGAATTAACTTTAAATGCCTGTTTTTCTGTAATGACAAACTTTTTATACTCCCGCATCATGTTGCTACAGAGTATATTAGTTTTGTTCACCTAACGGTTGTTTGTGACACCTAGAACTAAACGAGTTAGAGATAGACATATATATATATATATGTGGGCAAAATTTTTATAAAAGTGGGCATGGAAAATTGGTTTAATATACATATCGCGGAAACCGTTAAAGCTATATCAAGTAAACTTGCTCCGAGTAAGTTTTTCGAGCATCTTCTGATATACTGAGAAACCTGGCCAAATCGGATAATAACCACGCCCACCTCACATACTAAAGTTATGTTGAAAACCCCTAGCCTCCATATACCTAATATACAGATTTTCAACCTTCCGGGAGACACACCATATCTAACGGTAAATATGTAAGATATCGTAATGAAATTCAAGGATTATCTTTCCATGATAATAGTGTGCCCTTGTGTCAAAAATGGGGAAAATCCGGTAAGTACTTCCCATAGCCCCCATATACCTAATATAAGGATTTTCATAAGGATAATGGTCAATTTGAATTCTCAATGAAATTTAGAGAGCGTCTCTTTCTAATAATAGTGTCCATGTGCTTAAAATGGATAAAATCGGGTAATACAAGGGTTTTCAACCGCCGGGTAGACTTTATACCACATATTTCAGTCAATATGTAAGATATCTTAGCAAAATTAAGTGAACGTGTAATATCGGATATACCATAGTTTACTGCCGAAAATGTGTGAAATCGGTGAAGGAATTATCCCACCTCCCATATACTACATATAATGATTTTCGCTATTCTAGTAGACTTTATGCCGAATATGTCGGTCACTGTGTGAGTTACCTTCACAAAATTGCGTGAAAACATGGTCCCTAATATACTTGAATAATGGAAAGAGTTAATGTAATCAGTGCAGATCTTCCTTTATCCCAAAGATGCCCGATATAAGAATTCCCGACTTTCCACCCGACTTTAAGCCGTTTATGTTGGTCAATATGTATGATATTTTATGTGAAATTAAGTGGATATGTTTTCTTAAACACAATGTGATTTCGCGCTAAATATGAAAGAAATCGGTCTAGATCATGGTCTAAGCTCCTTATTCCTAATGTAATGATTTCCTTTTCTCTGATTTACTTTTTCCTTAGGTATCTAATATTTTCAATTAAGCCACTTTGTTTGAGTTTATATCGCATATGTCACTTTTGAGTTAATTTGGTAGATTTTAATATAAATATCTCTGACACGAAGCAAAATATAACAATGAAAGTACATGAATCTATGGCCTCTAATATAAGTTAATAAGATACCAAATATGATTTCAATCCATTGACAAATTCGTCAAATAATGAATGTTGAATTCTTCCGCAACATTTTTTAATATAAAGTTATACCAGCACCTGAAAGCTGATCGTTGCACATTGCGTTAGTATAAAATGTTTGGTTACACCCGAACTTAGCAATTTCTTACTTGTTTCTGTATTAATTTACGCGTTATTTTTTATAATGCCGAAAAGACACGTTCATTCCACATATTTGCATTCTCTCTATGCATTTATTTTCAACCTTGCTTTAAAAATCTTTAATTTTCTTTCTTTGCTCTCAAAGCAATTAAAAATCGATTAATGTGTTTTGGTAACATTTACGCAATGTTTATTATCTCTTCGAAATAAAGAATATTTTCCGATTAGAATACATCGGCAGAAAGAAATTGGCGATTGCCGAAATAGTAGTAAGTACCGTAATATCTTCAGATAAAAGTTTATTTTAGTATTTAGTTAGTTTTAGTATATTTTTTCGAAAGGTATTAAGGCCTTGGCACTAATAGCTATTATGAAAGTATTAAATGTGTTATCGTTTAAGCTACAAATATATTTTCAGAGTTTATAATGTTTCATATGCAGTATTCGTCAAATGGGACCACTTCATCAGTCCATACCCAGTTTAATACTATCTAATTATATTCCCTAAACTTAGTTAGTATAATTCATTTATTATTATATTCAATCTTGTCCGTTGCTTGCAACGAATAGGTTGTGTGATATGATTATTAGCTATTACATTTGTTGCCAAGTATGTTTAGTGTTGCAAAATAAGCTAAGTGCACTGAGTATAGTGAAAGCGAATGGTACACACATTAGGCTGAGAAATAAGCAAGAAAAGCAAATAGACGAACTGATTGAAGAAATGCAATTATCTTTCA
Organism: Bactrocera minax; assembly: GCA_021498325.1. Classification (NCBI taxonomy): domain Eukaryota; kingdom Metazoa; phylum Arthropoda; class Insecta; order Diptera; family Tephritidae; genus Bactrocera; species Bactrocera minax. Next base: position 455,503 of record JAKEEE010000115.1, on the reverse strand, counting down.
AAAGAATATTCGATAGTACTTCTCTATATACCTTTAAAAATGCATGTATGTCGATATTGTTCATATAATACTCCGGTATTGCAATAAGCGATTATTACTGTTGTTGTCAACAGAAGCTATTAACTTAATTATGAAAGTCAATTGAAAAAGCAAACTGTGCTATAACACACTCCCGTAATTGGTTATACGGATAGCTGTTGAGTTGCAATAAAAAACAAACTCACTCACACAACTTGCAGCTAATTTAATAGCTAAACCAATTGAATGGAACACACTTTACTGAGACTTCATTTTTATTAAACTTAGCTAAATTTAAAAAGATTCACTGATAAGATACGAGTATCTTGTGAATACAAGCACGTAATTTATTTGGAGATCCGAGGCAGAAAATTGATCAACCCATGGACCCATGGACCGCAACACTCATGCTTCATACCTACTTTGATTGTACAATGGGGTACATATTTCATCATCATAATATCACTATGAACTTTAGAATATACTAGTCGCTCCTTGTAAAAAATGCAGGCAGAGGATAACCATTTCACTTTTCAACGGAGATTCAACGCAAAGATTCGTTGTCGCCAGTGATGCTGCAAATTCCAATTTCTATGGCACAGCACCGTCGTTATGTCACATGGAGTATGCATTCATCCACTACCATACATACCCATACACTTAATCGTATATGAAAATTTAACACCTAAACAGTTGAATGTGTAATTACTCTTATGAACATATGTGTTTCCAACGCGGTTGGGTGCGTCACCAAAACTTTCATGTTGAGAAGGAAATGTAAAAAGATTCGCATTCAGTATTTGACGTAGCTAATATCGACGATGTATACCTGAATGTTCAGAATTCACCGTGCTTGCACCACCATTTTATTATATATTAATTATTATATGTACTTGAAAATTAAATTTGCACAAATGCAATATGCAATTTCGTCGCTTGAGCGATAAAGACCCAGGCAAAGTGCTCAGGTGGATATCAAGCCCTCAGAACATGCATAAGTATGTGGCATCTTTGGTATCCGATGTAACGAGAATGAAGTTGGCTATTTGTATGTAAATGGAGAAATAAATTCACTGTGATTAAAAGTGAAATGAAAACTGTAAGCATCGCTTTGAGGGATAAGCAGCTGCCACTTTGTTCTTTAACAAAAATATGAGTAAGAATAATTGGAATTTAACATTTAACTTACATATATAGATAGTATGACACGAACTGCACAGAGAAATTTGCTCGGAATATTTACTTATTTGGTTTTTTTTTTCTTAATAAAATTTTCTTATCGGAGCTAATGTTTAAAATGTGTTTTAAAATCATTCCCAGTATATTTTTGATCCCAGTATAATTTCAATATATTGGGTTGTTCGGAAAGTCATTTCGTTTTTTTTGGGGAACATGAAAGACAGTTTTCGTATAATGAATAAATATTTTATTAAATTATATATTGGCCATTCTGGTCCAACACCTTTTGCCATCTTTCTGGCAGTAACATAATTCCCCTCTCATAAAAGTTTTGGTCCTTGCTGGCAAAAAACTCGTCCAGGTGGTTTTTGACATCTTCATTTGAGGTAAAGGTTTTGCCATCCAAAAAATTTTGCAGGGACCGGAACAAATAGGAGTCGGAAGGCGCCAGATCTGGAGAATATGGTGGATGTTGCAGTACGTCCCATTCAAGCTGTAAAAGTTTTTGGCGAGTGACCAAACTTGTGTGAGGTCTCGCATTATCCTGGTGGAACACTACACCCTTCCTGTTGATTAATTCGGGCCTCTTCTCTTTAAGTGAATCATTCAATTTGTCCAGCTGATGACAATAGACTTCTGAATTAATCGTTGTATTGTCCGGCAAAAGCTCAAAAAAAACGATTCCTTTGACATCCCACCAAACGGAGAGCATCACCTTTTTTTGGTGAATGTTGGCTTTTGACACGCTTTGAGCCGGTTCATCTTTTCTGCTCCATGACCTCTTGCGTTTAACATTGTTGTATACAACCCATTTTTCGTCCCCAGTAATAATCCGCTTCAAAAATGGATCATTTTCTAGACGTTTGAGGAGCGAATCACACGCGTCAACACGACGACACAAATTTCGCTCGGTAAGGACATGGGGCACCCACACATCGAGCTTCGAGGTTAAGTCCATGCCTTTCAAATGGCCATAAACAGTTGAATTCGACAAATTTAACCTCTCACCGATCTCTCGTGTGGTGATTCGCCGATTTGCATCAACTAATGCCTTTATCGCATCTTTGTCAGCTTCGACCGGCCTTCCAGACCGTGGTGCATCTTCGACATCAAAATTGCCGGATCGAAATTTTGCAAACCAGTTCTGGCACTGGCGTACTGTTAACACGCCTTCTCCATACACATCCGTCAATTTTTTTCTCGCTTGGACAGCATTTTTTACCTTTTCTGAAGTTAAAAAGTAAAATATGACGAAAATGCTGCTTATTGCTCTCCATATTTAAAAAGGCACCAACCAAAAACTACTGGGTAGAATTAATAGAACTTTTTCACACACAAGCCTTGCAATATCAGCTCTCATGACATATAATGGTTATGGGGTTTAAGTGTGAAGTTAGTTTCGAAAAAACGTAATTAAGTCCTCTGGCGGGAAAAAACGAAATGACTTTCCGAACAACCCAATAGAATGTACTACCGTTGCTCGCAATTTTTCCTCGTAAAACAAAAATATTTCGTTATTTAAACTAAAATAACGCATAATTTTGCAACAAACATTATTAAAAAACCTTTCAATTGTCGCTAGAACTTTTACTCTTTATTTAGAACTTTAAATCAAAACTAATAAATTTCAATATTTATTCATTATTTCGCAAAATAAAACTAAATTGTAGCGTTTCACATCACACATCACATTAGCTGTTTAATTATCTGTCAAATCTTTACTTTTTTAAGTTGACAACATCAACGAAACTTGAACTGAAATTTGTTGTAATTCGTAATGCCAAACCTGAGTTTAATTGTTCTGAAGTTGAATTTAACTCCAATTCAACTGTGTCGAGTTGTAAACCGTTATAGGAGTATAAAAAGAATTTTTTAATTCTTGGAACACCGAAGCAGACTTTTGCTATGGACAAACTTCGAAACTGAGTGAGTCAGAAAGAAATTTTATATCAAATGTTGATAATTCTATAAACTTACTATAAACTTTTAAATTACTTGAATTTTGAAAAAAAAAAAACTGTGCGGAAATATATTCTTTGCCCAATTGGAGGTGAACGCCTAAATGTTATCCGACAAATTAGGGGATTATGAGAAACTTCTCGAATTCTTGCTCTGGAGGCTAGCAATGCGTGCTTCAAACGACTACAGCAGGGCGACCGCCATCTTGCCTGTTTTATTTTTTATTGAGTTTTCTAATTTAACTTATAACTTTTATTTATTTATTTTATTGCATAAGCTTTCCTCAAATTCGTTTGTCCTATATTCTTATGTGGTAAATAGTTTTTGTGATTTTTTAAATGAAGGTGCAAGATGCATGGTTCTGAGGCTGCGGCACATGAGAACGTTGTATGTGTACAACCAACCGACAAATTGAACACTTATTTTTTGGCTACTTCCACTTCCGTTTGAGTATAGTCAACAGCAACTTGTCTGCCATACAATTGAGGAAGCGACGTGAAGTGGCACAAGAAAGTTCACTCCAAGTGGCGAGTTATTTAATTTGCTGCTTGTGCGCTTTGTGTGGGTGCACGTTGCTCGACAACAACGTGATGCACATTTTACTGTTAACTGTACTATGCTAAGTGTCATTTGAAATATAAAAATATTGTGCCTGCAGAGGCAATTAGCGACCATCGATCATATATGGACTTATGTAGTTTAGATGAAAATTTATTCTTAAATACACGTGTTGGTACGAAATTAGTTTTGCTATAAGATCTCAGACGAAAAATTGTGTACATGTTCTATTTTGCAAATACCAGCTAGTTTAGATTTCACTAGCCGGGAGATTGTAAAAGAAAGTATGGTATATCAATATATTGAAAATTACATGTGACAAGTCGTTTATCATTACGCGCCCAAAGAATTTACAGATAGTAACAAATAAATATTCATTCACACATGTAATAATTAATTAATTTCTACCGATAAATATGCTATGTAGCTATGTATTTTTGTAAATTAACGTAACTAATTCGGTCAATATATAATATAAATATAAGATTCCATAACTCGAATCCGCTCATTAGATCCATGTAAATAACTTAGCTTGCAAAAATAATTATTGTCTCTCTAGGGAAATCCAGATTTGTAAACCTAACTCTTCTTATCTATAAACAAGTAATAAGATCATTTGTAACAACCAATAACTAATATCGTTTTACCACCGTCGTTTCAAACAATAACAAATTGATGATTGTGATTATTAAATTGTCAATTATTTTTATTTTAAATTATTTTTTATTGCAAATTATAATACAAATAAAAGATTTCATTTATAATTTATGCAGTTTAAGCGTAAAACCCTCACATACATACATATGTATCTGCTGAAACAAGGGATGGATTTCAAGAGCACAGTGTCCTCCAGTGATTGACTGCCTCAAATCGGCGCATGCGTGACCTTCGTTGTTTTTTATACTTCGTGGCATCATCTTCTCTGTTACTTTAAAAAACAAGTTATTGTTCATGTTTTACTCATCCTATGAGTGGAGGATAACTCCTTTTACATACTAGAAACTGACTAAAACTTGATTTACTCTAATGTCTTACGAAATGTGAAATGTCGCCTTTTGAGTTTAAAAAAAATTTTACGAAGAATAACAAAAAGTGAATGAGTGTATTTATTTTGATTTTTACTTGAATTTATTTTGATGCAACAAAAGACGGAGAGCGTAATGTTATAATTCACCTAACTGTTGGTTGTAACTTCGCCAAATAACCGTTAGAGATATATATTAAACATATATGTACAGAATGACTAGTAGAACTGGTTCCTGTCTGCCCTTGAATAAAAATTGAAATATCTTGATGGAATTCGGTATTTATATCTCCATGCACCATAGGATCTACATACAATTTACGGTTCAGAGAAATTTCATCCCACAAATCGCTTGATTAATGTGAAAATATTTTATAAATTAAAGTTTTTATATCCAAATACCAAAAAAAACCGAGGGCTTATTTCTAGGACAATATTAGGATATTACATTATTATACAATAATGGGACATTAGAACAATCTTCCAAAAAATTTATTCTTAAAGTTAGTAGTTGCCAGGAATGCTTTTTGCTGCGATGTTTTATTACGGTAAGCTTTTAAAGATCGGTTTTATCTGAGTCAAAAGCAAATAATTTTATGTAGACAGTCATGTTTCACACATGAGTAGAGTTTCGTAAACGTATTGTGGTAATGTTTTAATATATTCTTTCACCAATTCTGGCCTTCTCTACCTGGGACAACCGTGTGAGGCCAATGCCAATCAATAATGATCCATACTGACACTTCACGTTAATCATAATACATGCAACTCCACTTCTGCATATATTATGAGTATGCATTTTATTATTATATATTTGACTGCCGCCACCGGAATTCTAAACAGGCATTGGCAGTGGTGGCTGAGGCACAAAAAAGTCGAACGCGATTCCCTTACGTTTCTAGAAGACAATTTTTAGCACACATTGCTCATATCTGCCGTCTATGGTTTCTGGCACCGATATGTTGTTATTTTCATGCAATAATCATCAAAACTAAATTACAAGTTAATGCAGTCTAAACACGCAAAGGCCTCACCGAACATACATAGGACAAGGGTCATTGCAGAAGCAGAAGCTGTGTCGCTCGGCGGTGGTCGGTTGAAACATTTTGTACTAACAAATGTGAAAAAGCCAATGACTGTTAATTTAGGCGCTCTACAACATGCCATGATTAAAAAGCCACTAATATTTGCAAATAGGAAAACTTTTGATGTTAAGTTTCTTATTATTCAGCAGGCAAAATATTTTGAAATAATTGTTGACTTTTCATCCACTGAAGAGTTTTACCCCCTGTTAGTTTAACACCCTGGAATGTATTTTAATTTAAGCATCGCATGATAACGGTGATGGAAAGAGTGAAGCTTTCCAAGGTAATTTTGAAATTATAAAATTCGAAAATAAAGAAATGCAATTTTAGTTGCAATTGACGCAATTAAATGAATAAGTATAAATCATATATATAAATAAATATGTGATATGTTTAAGACATACAATTGACCCTAAAGGAATTTTACTGTGATTTTTACCTTCTATGGTTTTAAAAATATGTTGGCTTTTGTTGTTTTTTTTTTGTGCTGACTAAGTTCTCAAATTTTGATTTAATGAATTTTTATTCAATGAGTATTCCTAATAACATGAATAAAACACTGGGAAATTTAAGTATGACATTAATTATCTAATAAACTCATGATCAATAGTACATAATAATATGCAAAAATGTATTTCTATGCACCCAAATGCTAACTTGCAACTTGAGTATTTTTTTTTTTCGGATATTGTATTATGGTATATTATTATAGAATAAATAACTAGAAGGATAAGTTCTTGTGAGGAGTGTGAACTTGCAAATATAGAGGTACTTCAACAACATTAGCACTATCGTATTGTGCGTATCAACGTTAAAAACTCTATAAAAGTGTCAGCTACCAAGTTCTTTTTCAGAGAACAAAGAAATAGTTCGACGAAATAACGTCAGATATTTTCACTTCTTCCAAAAAAATTTCAGAAATAATAAAGTCGACATTCTTCACATTTGATCGAATATTTCTTTAACGAAGGTCTAAATATCTGCATCTATAACAACAAAAAAACTTTTACTGGTTTTTAATATTATTGTCCTTCAAGAATTCGCAATGATTTTTATATCCGAAGAAATGCACATAGAATGGAAATTTGGGAGCGACAATGTGTTTTACTTTATAAACTTTATGTTTATAAACCAAACTTTTAGTTTCGCCACCAAAGGGTAACAACGTCCAATAAAATCGGTGTGAAAGTTAAAGATATACACGCACATAAGAATAAGACTTTCAATTGCATCGGCTTTCCTCTGTTGCTCGGTAGTTCACTTGCTACCTATTCCTTCTGTATTGTTGTCTCCTTTCAATATTTCGGTATAAGTTCTGTGTTATCTGAGGTGCTTTTTAGCTACTCTCTTCCAAGTGTGGTGAAGAAGCGAATAGACGGAAAGAAAGCGGATGGCTACCATATTTTGAGAATACGAAATTGTCTGAATTGTCTGCTTACGATGCGTGTCACGCACATCCTGGCGTTGGCAATGAAGTAAAATTTTGCTGCTGCTGATAATTTTGCCTGTGTTTCTCCATTCCATTCCTATTTAAGGTGTTCGCATTATTATCCACTTTAGACCCCAACCATTCCATGTAAACATACATACATATATGTTCTTAGGTATATAATATTTATACGCACACACTCACATCTATACAAGTACTGTACTTGTTTCAACATTATATTCATTTATTTTCAGCAAGCAATGAATTACGTCGGTGCGGTCGTTCGCGTTCGTGTCAAGTGCGAGTATGTGGACAGGGCTCTGTGCTCCGGGTGCGATGCGCCGGTGACAGGCATAAAATACTAATTTATTTGTTCACAGATATTCCATTATTGTATGTCTGTTTTCACATTTCCTATTTTTTTAAAACGTAATTTTCTTGTGTTCATACGTGCATAAAAATATTTTGATTCTCCAAATTTGGAATGAATCCTTCTTGTTTGTCATTAAGTGTATTTTTGCAGACTCTTGCAGAACTTGACTAAGTCAAAGAATACTGAAAAAGCGGAAACTATCCCATTATAACAAGTAAGGAAGTACTAAGTTCGGGTGTAACCGAACATTTTATACCCTTTCAATTTTCAGGGATCAAAAGTGGAACAATACTATAAAACAATAAAAATATTGCGTAAAATTCATTACTTATTATATTTCATTACTAATTTTTACTTCATGTCCGAGATGTTTATATATTAAAATAAATCTAACTACCACAAATTACTACATTAATCACATTAGTACCATAATTTTTGCTACCGAATGACATAGTAGTGCTAATAGAAATATTCTCCCTTAATTTTGTTCAGATATCTTGAATTGATATGAATATACGATAGAAACTCAACCAAAGGTATGAAATTTGATACTTATGGTATATGAGGCAAAAATCAACCTCAACCAGAGGCGAAAGTCATTGTGTTAGGGATATGGGTTTTAGACGAGGTTTAAACTGATTTCATTCATATTCAGCGCTAAACGACATTGAGGTGAAGAAAACACTTAATTTAATTAAAATATCACACATGTTGAGCTATATAAACGGTTTTTATTCGAGCTGGAAAGGCAGTAATCGCTATTTGAGTATATTGGGGTTAGGGAAGGTGTAAGTGATAACATTTAATTTTAGCATTAAACTAAAGTATGTTCGATAACATATTTCCACTAATTTTTACTAAAATAACCCAGAATTTGACCGATATATTTCGCGTAAGGTCCAGTTAGTCTATAATTACGAAAACCATCGATTTCAGCCAATTTCAAAACCAAACTATAGTATATCCGAGGTTATTCGTTCTCTTAAATTTGCTAAGATATCCTATATATTGCACGATATATGCGGTACAAATCCGAATGGAAATTTGAAAATCCTATATTAGGTATATGGGGGCTAGGAGAGGTATTGACCGAATTTTTCTCATGTTTAACACACGGGCACAATATTATTAGAAAAATATGCTCTCTGAATTTCATTAAGATACCTTACAGATTGACCGATGTATGTGGTATTGAGTCACCCAGAAGTTCAAAAATCTTTAGAATAGTTATGTGGGGGTTAGGGAACGTTTTAATTTATATACTGAAAAGAGAAAGAATCAGATGTAATTTAAAAGTATGTTATATGGGAAGTAGGCCTGGTTGTAATATGATTTCACAATGCAACGTAAGGATGTAAATATATTGCTATACACCAAATTTGGTTTAAATTGGAATAGTAGTTGCTGAGATATGATGTTACACTTGAAATCGGGCTATGTCACACCCATTGTCCAATTTTTACACTGTTTCCTATGCCCTTCCGTTTCATATTTACTTTGAAATTTAAAGCTTCTGACATGTCTTTTTTAGTGAGTGATCGCACTTTTAGTTGTTTTCAACATAACCGTTATATGGAGGCTGGGTATGGTATCTGGTTACTATCTAATTTCTGCCTTTGTGCTCGGCAAATTTGGTTATATTGCCCTATACTAAATTACAGTTTTGTATCTTAATTTATGACTTAGCTAGTTATTACTTTATAGGTTTTTGCTTAACGGTAAATTGTGAGCGTAGCTATAATCCGATTTCGATCATCTGCAATAAAAACCTCCAAGGATCACGTGTACCAAGTTTCATCAAGATATCTCAAATTTGACTTAAGTTATTGGAATTCAACTCGTCTCGCCATCCTGATAATTTTTATAAATGTAACTTGCCATCTATGTTAATTAGTTTTAGGTGAGCAAAACTATTCTGTTGCAACATGTTGCGAGAGTGTAAAAATTAGGCTAAATAGCACCACTATCGCCCACGCACACCTCGTAAGATCTCTGTTAAAATCGCAACAGATTTTGTACAATAGCTGAAATTACATAATTACATACTTTACAACTAGTAATAACCGCAATGTCAACTAGATAGCCGACTGCCATTTTCCATAGTATTTTTTACATGTTCGTAAATTACAAGGTATATTGAACGCTCGTATATGTACATACTAAATATATAAAACGACAGAAGAGAACTCAAAAATGGTAAAAGATAAATTTCTTACTCTGATGGCTGTTGCTAATTTTAAGATAAATATCAACAGCATTAAAATCATTTTGAATGTTTAGGAGTTTTGGCAGTGAACAATGCTCCTAAATATTAAAAAACATTCCCTTACGGCAGATTCTACTTCGGAGCCAATGGTAAAAATTCAACTATTCTGAAATCTTCCAAGTATATATATATATATATATATTTTTTTTTTCAGAATCTCATGTATCATGTTGGCTGGCAGCGCTCCATCTTCATGAAAAGTCAGTATTTCTTATTGGACGAAAGTCTAATATAATGATTCAGTTCTCTCATTTCCGCTCATTTCACAAACACAAACGCAAACACAAAAACTGAACTTTCGTCCAGTTCGAATCTTCTTAATCAGTTTAAATTGACACTCGAGGTCAAATTAATTGAGATTTTATTTTGCTCATCTTTTCACATCCACATCATGTCTATGTGTGGCTTGTATCTCGTTATTTGCATATGTGTGGCCATCTCGATTCGTTGAAGAAGAAAAAAAAACTGGCAACACGAAAATGAGGCAAACTAATTTCAATTCTACAATTTTTCATTTAACGAGTACAATTTTACCGAGCTAGGGAGCTATCAGTTCTAATAAAACTGTAAAGATTATTTTAACGAATTCGCCAAAATAACCACTATTCGAATTATTTTATAATTTTCTTATTATTCATATTTAAGCAGATTAATTGTAGTGAGTGTATGTGCATATATTGTATACATATGAAGAAAATGGAAAATTGAATATTTAAGATACAAGAGTGTCAATATTAACTTTTTGGAACTTTCGAAATCGCTGCACACTATGTATTTGTTTTAATATTTTAGGTATGTATGTGTATTAATTGATTTATTATTAAATATTAATAGATTGATTTTTCCGTCTTATCCATGACGATCTGTTTGGTTTTTTTTTTTGTAATTGTTTGTAATTTTAATTATATAACAAGCAGATTAATAATATACGTTTTAATTTATCGGATGGAGGAACATTTGAAAAAGTTAACCATCCCCAAGTACATCAGATTAAAAAAACATATTGGTTAATTTTTTTCTTATTCGAATTGTAAAGCAATTATAATGACAGATGACTAAGCGCATACAGAGATAGCCATATATCAGGTATATGAATCACTGGTGCGTGCGACTCTCTCATAGAACACAACGATACCGTTGCATACTAGCGGATGCACACTTCAGAACGGTCCTCAATTTCTTTTCCTATTTCCCATGTTTATATTTGTAAGATATACATTTTTTTTTGGTTTTCCGGAATTCCATTTTAGTCTATAATTCCAATAATATTTTCACCACAATCTATGTAACCTGCCATTAAATTTTAAAACAAATTTTTAAAATAGCATTTAATAATTTATTCTTAGCTCTATAAAAATTTAGACTAATATTTAGTATATACACTAATAAGAGAAATATTCTCTGATTTTAGTGTGTTTGAAATCAGTACATAAAATTGAATATAGTTGCCAACAAATCAGATATAATGACTAAAAATTAAAGAAACAAATCGTTGAGTTGGTGCACCTGATGAAGCGGAAGAAGAAAAGCGAACATGCCACTTTCTGGCATTCGATCTGCATGTACTTTCCAAGAAGACGGACACAACTGTATTCTAAAAATACTCGGGCCAAGAACAAGCTGACAAAGGAAATTACATAAAAACACACAACAAAAGTTGAAGAATTGTAGGGGAGCGAATTCAAGAAAACGACTTCCTAAAAGAAACTACTCGCAATTCACAGGAGAATTCACTCCACATGAGTAGCATGTCTTTCATTATACTTGTATCTTCTTTTCTACTGTAGATTTATTAATTTTTTTATTTTGTACATATGTACCCAGCATGTCACGCATGTGTTGAAGACATTACCCCTAGGCAGTAGAAAGGCAATGGGTTCCATCGTTCCCTTTGCCTTAACAGCCCGGTATAGTACGCAACAATTCGATAAAAATGTCTTTGTCTTTTGTCTGATTGTCGTCACCACTACACTAACCTACGGTAAAAACGAACAGAGTTAGGATCCGAACTTCTAATAAAAATATTTAAAAAAGTTAGTTACTATTTTTATTACATCCATTTGAAGTTGAAAATCGAAGGTCCAAAAATGAACATGAACAAACATGACTAAACAGTGTATAAGTTATATTATCGTAAAATATATAATATAACTTAAATACTAATACATCTAAAATAACCCACACAAAGATATTGTTTTAATAAAAAGTAGTTATATTGGATGATCTCAAAAGCCTTTCGTACTATCTCTTCATTTGATCTTCGTTCGCTCTTTTTTTTTTTTAGATAGTTTGATAATTGCTACTCTGTGTAATGAGAAACGAAAAAGTTTTATTGGTGGAATTGTGTAATAAAAAACTTGCCAGTTACCAATTAATCACCTCCCAAAAATTAGTTAGCTTAAAAAGTTAAGAATATGGAAACTTAGTATTAACGCGAGCTGTTATAACTTCACCAATGCCAAAGATATTTTAGATATTCAAAAGGGCAGTCATGGCTAAATAATGGCTTTATCTGCTGTGACAAGTGGTCATATATACGTTACGCATAATAGGTATTACGTATATTCATTCTTTGCTAACTTCGTATATTTGTATTCACTGCCGGTGTTGGTTTCTGATTGATAATAAATAAAATACCGGTGTTTGAGTGTTGGTGTCGGAAATTTCAACCTGCCGTCCAACAAGTGTGAAAACCCCTTTGGTGCAATCAAACGGGATCTGACCTCTCAGAGAAAATTTAATTAGTTAATTGGCACTGAGGCGTCTATGAAAAGAGTATACCCTATAAAAAGAAAAAATTTTTAAGGTTGTAGTATGAACATGCAAATTAGCGAATATATATGTATGTGCGCTAGTGGGGCTCTATCTCATAGTTTTAAACCTTTAATTAATTTCCATAATAATTTCTCATCCCACTAGAAGGCTGTGAAGTATAACTATCTTCGTGCTTCCTACTAACAAATTCTTCCATGTATGAATTACCGATCATACTGTCAGACTATAATTGCCTTCGATAATAAGACACCCAATCAATAATATGGTACCGAAAAGTACCATATTATGTACCAAAAAACTTCTTTATAAAGTTCCTTCAGAGCACCTGCTAACAGTTATGGATCATATAATTTCGAGAAAATTAAAAAATTTTTTAAATTGTATTCATATGTATAATAATATTCAAGCTATAACAGATTTGCGTTTGAATACCAAATTCTTTAGTTTACTGTAATTTCTTTTCATATTATGAATTTGAACTTGTAAATAATGAAGGGAATTTATTTATTATAATTAATAATTTTCCTTTCACTTAACTACAGTATCATTTTATTTTAAATAATTGATGTTTATTTATTTAAATAAACAAGTTTTATTGGAAGTTTATGGATACTTTTATAAATGTAAATATAAAAGGATATGGAATATTGGAAAAAAGGACATGGGTTTATCTATGTACAATAAAACACAGTAATTGCAACTGAGAGGAAGAATTAAATTATTTTGAATAAAATAAAAGAAAAGCATAGCGTATCTTGGCAAAGCATTGTTTTCTATTGCTTCGTTGCATCCCTTTTGCGATCAATCCTCTTACAATTTCTCACAAAGTTAAGGTCAAGGTTAAGGTCTGGGAATTGCAGAGGCCACTCTGTTATATCCAGTTTGAAAAATTCGGTTATTGTAGTCGTCAATAAATAATAGTGGCGATTGTCTTTATTGCAATCAAAATAATATTTAATAATCAAATTAATAATATAATATGTAATAATCAAAATAATAATATATTAAAAGGAAACTCAAAAGGGAGGCCTAAGTTAGGGTGTAACCGTGTAAAGCCGAGGTAATACTTTCAGGTTTTGGCAAAACTGTATATTAAAAAAATTTGCTTAGGAATTCAGCATTCTTGGGTGTAATGGGAAAAAATCAACCATGGGCGTAAACCATAAAAATTGGGTATATTGGGTATATTGGTTTTAGACCGATTGTATTCATATTCTGCGCTAAACGACATTATGGTTAAGAAAACACTTAATTTAATTAAAATATCACACACATTGACCTATATAAACAGTTTAAAGTCAGCTGGAAAGTCGGAAATCGCTATATTGGATGCATTGGGGTCAGGGAAGGTGTAAGTGAAAATATTTTTTATAATTATTATATTATATATATAGCATATAAGTGACTTTTAGCATTAAGCTAAAGTATGCTCGAGAACAAATTTCCACGCATTTTTACTAAAGAAACTCAGAATTTGCCCGATATATTCGGTGAAAAGCCCACTAGACGAAAACCATTGTATGTAGTATTTTGGGGGCTGGTGTAAGTCGGTGATCGGTTTCATTAATTTTCGCCACCAAACTATAATATATGCAAATTACACGTTCACCTAAATTTGCTAAGATATATTATATATTGCCCGATATATACGGTATAAAGCTGAATGGAAGTTTGAAAATCTTATATTAGACATATGGCGGCTAGAAGAAGTATTGATCCGATTTTTCGAACCCGACAGTCGTAGTTGTAATCCGATTTCGCCCATTTTCGGACTAACATAAGAATGTCGAGGTAATTTTACATACCATATTTCGGTCAAGTCGATCCTGAGATATGGGATTTCACCTATAAGGGGCTGTGTCGCACACATTGTCCAATTTTTACATTGATTCCTATGCACCCCTTCCGTACCATCTTAGGTGTGAAATTTGAAGTGTCAGACGTTTTTCTTTAGTGAGTTATTGTACTTTCAGTAGTTTTCACCATAACCGTTATATAGGGTGGAAGTGGTTATCATCCGATTTAACCCAATTGCTCATTGTATGAGGAAGTGCTAAAAAGAGAGATATGTGCATGAATCCCATTAGGGTGCCACATCCATTTTTTTTTTGACCCCAGTTGACCCATTGTGATTCCCTGTAAAGTTTTGTATCTTAATTTATTGCATAATTATAGCATTTTATATGTTTTAGCTTAACGGCATTTTGTTGGGGTGGCAATAGTCTGATTACGCCCATATACGCAATACCAACCTACTTATAGTGCCAAGGAATACTTGTACCGAGTTTCATCAAGATGAAAGCCGTCCGTCAAGCACGGACGGACACACTGTCACCCGGAATTCAACTCGTCTCGTTATCCTGATCATTTATATATATTATATATATCTCCATATCTATCTCGATTAGTTTTAGGTGTTACAAACAACAACGTTAGGTGAACAAAAATAGTATAGCAAGAGTATAAAAATGTCGCAAAAATTTTTTACGCAAAAAGCAGCAAATATTTCGATGAAAATATACGGGAACTCACCTACAAACAAGATGTTCACTACATGCATATATATATACATTATTTGTTATATCATGACGGATCAGCTGATCTCCGTTGCCATTTCTTGCAAATGCGGCACTCCAGCGCACAAATCTTTTCTGCATTGCTACGATAGCGCATACGAGAGCAGTAGTTGTAGAGAGGGAGTAGTTGTTTAGTAATTGTCGATGATTGTGACAGTACTATTGTGGCGCCAACAAGAACATTAAATCTAATTATATGAATTTTATTAGTTCCGCGCATAAAATACATTTTGGTATTTTTGATTTGCATAGTCGTTGTTTTGGAACCGGATCCACGACGTCGTCATGGGCATTATATGCTGAGAAATATTTTCCTTAAAATTGGTCAATTAACATATTATATTTCTTACGATTTTATTATATTTAAATACATAGGTGTATGCAAGTATACACTTTGTTTTGTTGTATATACATACATATAACGTAAGTTCATTAATATGTATGAATTTGGAGCCATATTAAAAGTATTTTCTGGTTACTTGACCGTGAAAGAAACTGACGTCAAAGAAGGCGAAATAAACATGTGAGTAGAAAATGTGTGGTAAAACGATGGTAATTATGTAATTTCTGACATTTCGGATATTTCGGATGCCTGGGAAATAGCAGGCTGAAGCTAAAATGCTGAGTGTGCTACAGAAGGCATTAATTTAAGAAGATATATTTTTTTTTCGAATGCAATCTCCCTTTGAAGGTGCTCTTCAACATACCTCTTTGTATTACGAGAATGCAATTAATAATTAAAGAGTTTGTTTTGTTTGCAGTTTGATCCGCTGAAAATTTATAAGTAAAAAATGGTTTGAATTGGGGACTATATTTTAAGATATATATATATACATATACCACCACTTATATATATATATATATATTGGAAAATGGCTAAAAGCAAACTGCATGGTCCTACTATATCATATATATACAAACATTTGTTTTAAAATGGAAATGAGAGCAATTACAGATCATGTGAAATTCACGTCTGCCTTAGCTTTCATTATTAAGAAATGGGTACATAAGTATGAGTTATGAGTAACTTTACTCAATACTTACACCATTGGTTATGGCGGCACAGAAGTTATGTACGTATCGATATAGATAACGGATCCTGGTATGCGTAAAATGCCAAAAATTATATGAAAAATGAAAAAATGAAACGAAGAATGAAATCATTATATGTATATATTTAAAAAAATTTCATTAATTTTACATAAATATATCAAATGTCATATACAAGCATATATGTATTTGTTTCGCAATCACATCCATCTTTTCATCCATTTAATTTGCAAACATTTTGACGATACGTTAAAAGTGTTTATTTAAATATGATTAAAATATTTTCTAGAACATTAAGAGCCTTTTAAACGAGAAAAAGGCAGGACACCGAGGTACTCGTGCTCGGGCAACACGCTTTGCGTTCTTGTTCGTAAGATCGCTTTCATACACGACAATTTTTTTTTTGCCCAGACTCGTAATTTGTCGGCGAGGGGCGACGAGAAAAGACCAAGGGCACCTAGTTACCTAGTTGCTCGTGCTCGGGCAACGCGTTTTATCTTCTTGTTCGTTGCTACATAATTCGGCATTCCTTTTCATTTTAAAAATCTTTTCATAGTCGCAATTGCGTTCAGTTTCAAATTAATATTTATAATAATGTTCGGAAACTTGAATTTTATCATCTATTTTTGTATATAATATATAAGATACCTTAATGAAATTCCAAAACGTCTTTTCCTAGTAAAAATGTGTCTTGCGGCCAAAAATGTACAAAATCGGACCAATACTTCCCCTAGTCCCATATACCTAATATAAGAATTTCACACATCCGGTTGGCTCTATTCCATATATATCAGTCAATCTATATGATATCTTAGGAAAATCAAGTAAAATTTTAATATTGGATATACTATAGTTTAATGTCAAAATTTAATGCAATCAGTCCAGACCTTCCGGTAGCCCCAATATAAACGAAGTGTTTTCTGACTTTCAACGTGACTTTAAACCGATATTTTAATGAAATTAAATACACATGTTTTCTTAAACATAATGCGGTTTAGCGCTGAATATGAATGACACCGGTCTAGAACTTGGTCTAAACCCCATATTCCTAATATAATGATTTTCGATTCTCTGGTTGACCTATTCCTAAGGGGGTTGAGTTTATATTACATATATCATTTGAGCTAATTGAGTTGAATTTAATATAAATATTTCGGACACGAAGCAAATGTATACATGAAACTAATTGAGTCTATAACCTATAATATAAGTTAGTAAAATACCAAATATGGTTATAATCCAATCACAACTTCCTCGAATAATTAATGTTGAATTCTTACGTAACATTTTTTAATAAAAAGTTCTTCCAGTACCTGAAAGTATTTCCCCGCCTTTGATTCTTGCACATTGCGAGAGTATAAAATGTTGGTTACACTCGAACTTAGCCTTTCCTTCCGGGTTTTATTTTGTATGTTCAAACTCAGAACTTTTCGAGTATATATTTTTACGAAACACAAATTTTATCCGCTAAAATATTAAAGGCAGTATGTCCCAATATGCGTTACTTAGCAACTTATCACTACGCTCACAGTTACACTTTGTCCGAGTACATATAATCTTTTCCTATGGGAGAAGAATCGTCGTTTGGTTTGTATGAGGGTGATGGGTCAAGGCGGAGTTAGTACATTTGCCGACGTAATAGTGTAAGTCGTCATAAGTGCCACTTTGTATTGCTGTAAATATGTCGAAGTGCACTTGGCCAACATTTTAAAGCGGCATATATTATATATGTATTTATACAAGAGTGTAAAGTGTACATAGTTTTGTTTCTTGGTGTTCGCTTCTTGAACAGAAGTGGATTTCAATGAATATCTAGTGCTTAAATAACTAAAGATGGATACAGACACCATTAAATATTTCATTTTCCACTTACAGGGTTTCCAAATTAAAGAGTTGAAGTTTACACTTTAAGTTAGGAGTAGTTAAGTACATATATAACTTTTACACAATGAACTTATATCTATTCTATTAACTAAATTAGATTGGATTTGAAAGCTTCAAATTAATTAAATCAAAATCTGTCGTATTCGGAAACAATCGTAGTTCTATTAATAATGTTTTATAATTAAGTGCTGTTCTCCATCCCATTCTTAGAAATGGCTAAATTTTTGCCTGTTGTACACTATGTGCTACACCACTAAGAACCGTGGATAAATGTATTGTGACACCTTTTAAAGTGTGAAAACGGCATAAAGAATTTTCACAACCATTAGTTCATTATATAAAGCATTTTGTATTTCCGCACATTTTCTGTAAGGTTTCAATTCTTTGTACGAATTTCCCACGCTTTTATGGCTTTATTGCACTAAATGGGGACTGGTGTCCGCTACTCTGACCGTTAACATGCTACTGCTTCGTAAAACGTTTTTTAAAAAATAAATTCGTTCGTAAAATAAATTCGTAAAAGCGAACACAGTAAAACACAAAGGAAACAAGTAAGAAAGGGTTCGGGTAAGTAAGAAAAGTTCAGGTGTAACCGAACATTTTATACTCTCACAATGTGCAAGAATCAGAGGCGGGGATTTGCTTTCAGGTGCTAGCACAACTTTATATTAAACAGGTAAGAAAGGGCTAAGTTCGGGTGTAACCGAATATTTTATACTCTTGCGTTTTGCAAGGATCAGAGACGGGGAAATGCTTTCAGGTGCTAGCACAACTTTGTATTAAAAAATGTTGTGGAATAATTCAACATTCATTATTCGACGAAATTGTCAATGGATTACAATCATATTTGGTATCTTATTAACGTATATTAAAGGTCATGACTCATGTACTCTCACTGCTATATTTTGCTTCGTGTCAGAGATATTTATTTTCAAATGTACCAAATTAACTCAAAAGTGACATATGCGATGTAAACTCAACCAAAATGGTTTAATAAATATATTAAATACATGAGGAAAAAGTCAACCAGAGAAAAGAAAATCAGTATATTAGGAATAAGCGGCTTAGACCATGGTCTAGACCGATTTCTTTCATATTTAACGCGAAATCACATTGTGTTTAAGAAAACATATCCACTTAATTTCATTAAAATATCACATTATTGACCAACATAAACGGAGTAAAGTCAGGTGGAAAGTCGGGTATTCTTATATCGGGCATTTTTTGGATAGAGTAAGAACTGCACTGATCACATTAGCTCTTTTCATTATTCAAGTATATTAGGGAACATGTTTTCACGCCATTTTGTGAATTTGCATAAAGTCTTCTAGAATAGCGAAAATCATTATATGTGTTATATGGGAGGTGAGGTAATTCGTAGACCGATTTCACACATTTTCGGCAGTAAACTATTTTATATCCGATATTATATGTTCACTTAGTTTTGCTAAGTTTTTAAACTATGGTATATCCGATATTACACGTTCTAAGATTATTTAAGATAATTTTGCTAAGATATCTTACATATTGACTGAAATATGTGGTATAAAGTCTACCCGGCGGTTGAAAACCCTTGTATTACCCGATTTTATCCATTTTAAGCACATGGACACTATTATCAGAAAGAGACGCTCTCTAAATTTCAAAGAGATAACTCATATATTGACCGTTACATATGGTATAAAGTCTACAGGAAGCTTGAAAATCCTTATATTAGGTATATGGGGGCTATGGGAAGTATTTATCCGATTTTCCCCATTTTTTGTAGCAGAGCACACTATTATCATGGAAAGATAATTCTCGAATTTCATTACGATATCTTACAGATTTCCCGATATTTCAGGTCTCTTTTAGACGGACGGACGGACAGACAGTCACTCGGATTTCAACTCGTCTTTTCATCCTAATCATTTCTATAAATGTCTATATCTAACTCAATTAGTTCTAGGTTACAAACAACCGTTAGGTGGACAAAACTAATATACTCTGTAGCAACATGTTGCGAGAGTATAATAATATTGTTCCTAAGGATATAAATTGAACTATATAGTTATTTAATTTATCTGATTTCAACTATTATCAAACAGCTTATTTCGGACCAAAATCTGACAATTGACATCTTGTCAAAAAATGACAATCTTACTGTCGTACTTAGTTTAAACTAGTTGCTTTTACTTAAGGGTATATTCGGTGTGGTATGTAAGTGTATACGGGCTTATGCAGAAAAAAAAGGTTGGAACGTTGAAGCAAGTGTTGATCACCTTACATTTGCTTTATGGCAATAGCGAGCTATTCAAGCACGACAAAGAAAAATAGTTGTGAACTTTTCATGTTATTTGTATGTTTGGACAGAGTAGATACACCCATTGATAAACTGCAAATGCCATGCCACTAATTTCTATTCGGCAAGTAATTTGCATATATAAGTATATTTGATCGAGTTTGTACATTACGATCAGCTTTTATAAAATATATCTTACCTTATGGCTTGTGGATTCATTCTACAATAATCTGAGCGGCAATAAGTTAGCTCCTCAGACCGTTGAAGATGGAAGACGACGCTCATGTTCTTGTTGACAAAAAATAAAACAAACCGAATTTGTAAGTAATTATGTTAGTAAACCATGAATTACTAATTACTATGTACAAAGTTCTTAGTTTTATTGTTGCGTTGAAGAAATATACTATTTTGTGAAAGTGATAATAAATTAAATCAAATAATTTATATTAAATTTGTTTCGAAGGATACCCATAAAAAATAAAACCTTTTACATTTGATGTGAAAACCATCAACTTCCTGCAATTGTTTTGAGAGGGCGTGTTACCTAATCCCTGCGAATAGGTAGACTGGTGATAACATACATCATTGTTGGTTTCCTATTACTGGCCAGTATGTTGACAAACTTGTATTTTTTTAATTGTTACGCATTGAACGTAGTGAAGCTAAACGTATTAAATTACTCCAGTAAAGCTAGTGGGAATGATATGATGAGCCCCGAGATGAAACTCATCATTCATCCCATTACGTCACATCAACTGGAATTTGCTGTAATTGCTAACTAGTAATGCACAAATAAGTCTTCGAACATATCTTCAAGCATTCCAATAAAAGGAGAATTTTGCAAACTGTTGATCATTAATAGCAAAACAATGGTTACCCAGTGAATAACCATGAAAGCAGTAATAACGACGAGATTAGGCACATATAAAATAAAAGAGATTACATATTAATACAAAATAGAGCATACAGAGTCGAAAACAACACAATATATATGCGATACGCTGAAAATGTAGGAAAAGTGAAATGTAAGAAAAGTGACGTCAGAGAAGTATATTTTATGTCGAAGTAAAGGCTAAACTCATTGAATACGAAAATGCAAAAGTTGCCAACGGAAATGTAATTTTTGTTTTCTTTACCACGGTTGACGTCGATGGTTCCTATGAGTGTTTTAGTACCCAGCAAGGAAAGGCATTCATCAAAGTGACAAATTTCGTTGGCATCGCAGTCTTTTCACAAATGTGATTACGACAGTTAACTCATTCTAACATTCTCTTGGTCTAAAATTTGGTAAAAAAAAAAGCTGAAAACAAATGAAGTTTGAATGGAAAGTAAGATATTATTAAATTGATTATGATTTCGATGATTAAAAGCCATCGAAAAAAAAATTTATGTGATGACTTAGTTCCTCGTCTAAAATTGTTTCTTGCAAAATCTGTAATTGGGGCTGCACTGTTACCTTTGCAATGTATCCTAGAAAATATGCAGCTCAATATTAGCATATTCTAACAAAAGAATTTCTTTTATAAATGCACATAATCCTCAATACTTTGGGAGTATATAATTTAAATTTTCAATTATTTACCATACATATATTCTACGAATATGTGGCAAAATGTTGGCACTGGTTCTGTGGTGCCATAAGGACCTCTGGCACGGCTAAAAACAACAAATGAAAGTGGAACGGTGGCCTTTGCCAAAAATGTAATGTAAATCAATTTCATGCAGAGACACAGCAACAAAGCGTCAAAGGCGACATTTCTATATTATCCATCAACGAACGTGTCAGATAACAAACCAAAACAAAAACACAAAATCAATCGTATAGCTAATTGAAATGTTTCAGCTATTACTGCAAAATGCGGAGCTACATTTCTAAAATTTATATTAATTCTGACTTTTTCATTGGGTTTTGCAAATGGATTATCCATGTTCATATGTAAAATTTCCCATTATTCCCTTTACCTTTTCTTATGTGATATTACGTATATTTTGATAAGATATATGGTATATGCCACGATTAAGGCTGGATTAGGATTAAAGCTGGATTGGACCAATTTTAAAATCGTGTTTGAAATATGAGGACATAATAAGAATATGGTTGAAATCGGTTAATTCTTTTGTGAGATATGAAATTTCTCATAAAGGTAGGTGCTTTCACGTTCATTGTTAAATACTTGTACTGTATCATTCGTATAGTTGGTTGGTAGTTCTAAATATAACCATTATAAGGAGAGAGATCGTGATTATCACCCGATTTCCTGTACACACACTGTAGCATGCGCTAGGAAAACGAAAAAATCTCACCAAGTTTGATTGACATACTTCAGTAGTTTACGAGAAATTACGTTAAATATATTAGAGGACTTTGCCACACCCATTTTCAAAACATTTGAAAACTATTATAATCTGTGCAATATCTGCTGAGTAAAAAAATTCTCAAAGCTGAGATCGGTAAATTATTCTGCATAAAGAACAAAATCTCTGCGATGAACCCTTTTGATTTTGGAACATATCATTTCGAGTGGATGACACTATATAACTAATACTCCGCATATAAACTTAT
The DNA here is from genome assembly GCA_021498325.1 of Bactrocera minax. Lineage (NCBI taxonomy): Eukaryota > Metazoa > Arthropoda > Insecta > Diptera > Tephritidae > Bactrocera > Bactrocera minax. The sequence continues at coordinate 432,483 of JAKEEE010000115.1, read as the reverse complement.
TTAGGCCCGTACGCTTAAAACTTAGTTATCATGCATATCGTAAATTTCTCTCGCCTTTTTTTGTTCCCAATTCTCATTTTTATACTCTCGCAGCACGTTGCCACAGGATATATTAGTTTTGTTCACCTAACGGCTCTTTGTAAGACCTAGAACTAAACGAGTTAGATAAAGACATATATACATATATATATATATATATATATATAAATGATCAGGATGAAAATACGAGTTGAAATCCGAGTGACTGTCTGTCCGTCCGTCCGTCCGTGCAAGCGATAAATTGATTAAAAATTAAGATATTTTGATGAAACTTGGTACACGTGCTCTTTGTCACCGTAAAACGGTTGGTATTGCAGATGGACGTAATTGGACATTTGCCACGCCCACGAAATTCCATTAATTGAAAACAGTTTAAGTATATAACTAAGCTATAACTAAGCAGCAAATTAAGATTTGGCCCCGCCCCCCAATAGGTTTAATATATATATCTCGGAAACTGTTACAGCTGTATCAATCAAACTTGCTCCGACTAAGTTTTTCTAGCATCTCTTCATATACTGAGAATATTAGTAAAATTCAATAATAACCAAGCCCACCTCCCATACAAAAGTTGTGTTGAAAACTCCTAAAAGCGCGATAACTCGCTGAAGGAGCATGTTAGAAATATTAAATCTTGCAGAAAATATGATACGGAACTGGTGCATAGGAATCCGTGTAAGGTTATGGTGATGGGCGTGGCACCGCCCACTTTTAAGAGAAATCCCATATCTCAAGAACCCCTTAAAGGATTTCAACAAAACTTAGTATATTACACTATATTTGCCTTCTATATCACTCTGCGGAAGCGGAAGAAATCAGGTAAAAACCACGCCTACTTCTCATAGAACACAATTTTAAGTTTCATCCGATCCTTTCACTTTAAAGTAGATAAATCGAGCAGTAATTAAGATATGAAAATCAACCTTTGCACAAATAGGCGCTGTTAAGAAATGACATCTCATGAGTAAAAATAGACGAAATCGGATTATAACTTTTCAAACCACCAGATATCCAATATTAAAACCTCAGTGCCTCTATCTGACTTTTTATCGAAAATATCGGGGAATCTGTAAGATATTGTTATGAAATTGCAGGATTATCTTTCCATGATAATAGCGTGCTCTGGTGTCAAAAATGGAAAAAATCGGGTAAATACTTACCCTAGCCCCCATATAGCTGATATAATAAATTTCAACTTTCTGTAGACTTTATACCATATATTTCGGCAAATCTGTAAAATATCGTAATGAAATTCTCGGATTATCTTTCCAATAATAATAATGTGCTTTTGTGTCAAGAATGTGGAAATCGGGTATATACTTCCCATAGCCCCCATATACCTAATATAAGGATTTTCAGCCTTCCTGTAGCCAACAACTCTTTTATTTGTACTCGTACAAACCTACATCCGTATATGTGCTTCCACCAAATTCGGTTTGTTTTATTTTTTTTGTCAACAGGAACATGAGCGTCGTCTTCCATCTTCAACGGTCTGAAGAGCTAACTTATTGCCACTCAGATGATTGTAGAATGAATCCACAAGCCATAAGGTAGATATGTTTTATAAAAGCTGATCGTAATGTACAAACTCAATCAAATATACTTATGTATGCTAATTACTTGCCGAATAGAAATTAGTGGCATGGCATTTGCAGTTTATCAAGGGGTGTATCTACTCTGTCCAAACATACAAATAACATGGAAAGTTCACAACTATTTTTCTTTGTCGTGCTTGAATAGCTCGCTATTGCCATAAAGCAAATGTAAGGTGATCAACACTTGCTTCAACGTTCCAACCTTTTTTTTTTTCTGCACAAGCCCTTATACACTTACATACCACACCGAATATACCCTTAAGTAAAAGCAACTAGTTCAAACTAAGTACGACAGTAAGATTGTCATTTTTTCCATAGAAGCAATTAGTATCTTGTACATGTTGATAACCTGACAAGACAATTGACAAGATATCAATTGTCAGATTTTGATCCGATATAAGCTATTTGATAATAGTTGAAATCAGATAAATTAAATAACTATATAGTTCAATTTATATCCTTAGGAACAATATTATTATACTCTCACAACATGTTGCTACAGAGTATATTAGATTTGTCCACCTAACGGTGGTTTGTAACCTAGAACTAATTGAGTTAGATATAGACATAAATAGAAATGATCAGGATGAAGAGACGAGTTGAAATCCGAGTTACTGTCTGTCCGTCCGTCCGTCCGTCTAAGAGACCTGAAATATCGAGAAATCTGTAAGATATCGTAATGAAATTCGAGGCTTATCTTTCAATGATAATAGTGTGCTCTGCTACAAAAAATGAGGAAAATCGGATAAATACTTCCCATAGCCCCCATATACCTAATATAAGGATTTTCAAGCTTCCTGTAGACTTTATACCATATGTAACGGTCAATATATGAGTTATCTCTTTGAAATTTAGAGAGCGTCTCTTTCTGATAACAGTGTGTTCATAACAGTGTAGACTTTATACCATATATTTCGGTCAATATGTAAGATATCTTAGCGAAATTCAGTGAACATATAATATCGGATATACCATAGTTTACTGCCGAAAATGTGTGAAATCGGTGAAGGAATTATCCCACCTCCCATATACTACATATAATGGTTTTCGCTATTCTAGTAGACTTTATGCCGAATATGTCGGTCACTGTGTGAGTTACCTTCACAAAATTGCGTGAAAACATGTTCCCTAATATACTTGAATAATGAAAAAAGTTCCTCTATCCTAACAATGCCCGATATAAGAATTCCCGACTTTCCATCTGACCTTAAACCGTTTATGTTAGTCAATAATGTGGTATTTTTATGAAATTAAGTGGATATGTTTTCTTAATCACAATGTGATTTCGCGCTAAATACAAAAGAAATCGGTCTAGACCATGGTCTAAGGAACTTATTCCTAATATAATGATTTTCTTTTCTCTGGTTGACTTTTTCCTCATGTATCTAATATATTTATTAAACCACTTTAGTTGAGTTTATTTCGCATATATCACTTTTGAGTTAATTTGGTAGATTTTAATATAAATATCTCTGACACGAAGCAAAATATAGCAATGAAATTCCACTAGTCTATGACCTGTAACATAAGTTAAAGAAATACCAAATATGATTGCAATCCATTCACATTTTCGTCGAATAATGAATGTTGAATGGCAGAAAGTTGCCCGACTGGAATTGCTCTTGTGAACACAATGGACAACACCGAAGAAAATTTTTTCGATAATGAGCAGCAAAAGTTTTCACGTCTGAACTCATACATACTTGCAAGATAATTTTACAGTCGAAATGGAAACAACAAAAAATACTAAGTGATTTTCACAAATGCCAAATGTAAAAGCGCTATAGCAAAGCGGAATCCAGCAAGTTGGAAACAAACTCAGCAGTAGTAATTAATATTTCTTTTGAAAGTGTGATGACTTTGCTGGATTGATTACGTTTGTACATACAAAATACTTGCTGCTATCTAAGGTTTATATATTTTTTTAAATAAATATTCTTTTTGTTACCCCTGCTATATAAGGAGACCAGCTTTAGTATACTTTAGTATAGTGTCCGCTAGAATATTACAGAGGAATATCTAATTGTCAAATTCATACAATTGATCAACACCAGTTATCTTCAGAATTTTACGAGTTTTGGAGTATGAATACATTGAATATATTTGAGGGAAATATTTTAGCCTTAGTATTACGTAATATTTTATCTAATTGTGCATAAACTATGCGTTGCATTAAGTTGACAGTTATAGTAGCCATGTGAAATAGACCGACAACTATACACTAGTTTCCATACATAAATGTTTTTTATTTCTGTGTACTTTATTGTATTAAGTCATTGAAGTCTAATAAAATAAGTCATTACAATTTTTTTTAAGTAACAAGTCAGATAAATGTCAAGCTTTTGTGACTAGTATGATTTCTGTCAGGAATTCCTAGATGAAAACTACTCTTCTTCATTACTTTGATGTTTCGGTGAGGGGGATTTAGTTTAATACGTGTACGTAAAAATGTGCGAGCGCAATCGAGCTGGATAAACGCCAATGCGAATATAATTAAGTAGGTACCTTATTCATAATGTCTATATGTATTTATTTCCATTTTAGTCTAACTGTTAAGCAACTAAATTTTTGGGACATCTATTTTGCACGTTCTTAATGCGTACTTCCCGAATAAGATTACCGATTAGGCCTGTTTTGGTTGCATTAAAAATTCAAAAATATTTTTTTTAAATACATTTACCAAACTAAGCGTATTTTGGTTTTTAGTTTGGCTGTATGTTAAATATGTCGAACGCTCATCAACCGCATCGCTGACGTTTCTGACGCATTAGCGAACTTCACCAAATCATAGCACTACAAACGAAGCATCTGGTTATTCTTATTCATCTTTTAAACACTTACTCGGTGTGGCCGAGTTCATTGATGAATCGTAATGCTAAAAATACTAAAACATTATATACTTCGTATTAGCAAATTAAATTTGTTTATTTATTGCGTTTAAACCAATTTATAGTACTAGTTGTATGTAACACGAATTTTATTAAGATATCTTCATGAAACTAGGTGCTTTCGTTAATAAGCCTAACTGAACTGACTGAACTGATTATACACCAACAAACTCTAATATTAAAATCGGCAAAAAAAGTGATAATTCAATAACCAATGAAGCTAGGAGAGGCGAATTATAATGCAGTCATTAACAAAGGGTACAAATTTATTTTTGAAAACGAAAATTTTTATAGTATAAATTGTCTTCTGTTTCGAATTAGGCCGTGATCTTGGCGATTGCTTTTTGATTTTGGCTAAATGTCTTTCCAGCGAGCATTCTCATAAAATTTGAGGACAGGAAAAAGGCGCGGTGAGCTAAATTCGGAGAATACGGTGTATGCTGAAGCAATTCGAAACTCAATTCATGTAATTTTCATTCTACCAGGTAAAATTATGCTATTCCATAATTGGAACAACCCTCAACATAAATAAATAAGGAAGGGCTAAGTACTCGTTATTTGATGATGAGGGCAAGTTATGAAACTTGTTCATCTATTTTCGCTACTATTGGCATAATACCGAGTGTAACATTAGCTGTAATCTACTTTATTGAAATATCTCTTAAGCAGATTAATATACGTTATAAATTACCGATAAAGACGGTAATTCTCGTATTATAAAAGCCCACTTTACCGCAAGTGTATTAAAACTGTAATATGAAAAAATTACATACCAAATTTGGTTTAAATCGGTTAATTGATCATACTTTGTAGGAGGTATGAAATTTCACAAAATGCGTATATCATTTACTGTACATAACTTATTTCTTACTTGTAGAAATCAATTACATTATATTATATACACATGTATATTTTGATTTATTCTCACATAATCAAACATATCCAATTCATTATCAATGGATACATTTCTGCTTTATCACTGCTTTCCAAGTATTCCTTTCCCCATTGGCAATCTTATGGCAACCTCAAAAATCCATTTCCGCCAACATATGCGGATACTTTTGTTTGATTGTGTAACAGATTATAAGTATAAGAATGTACGTTGGTATGTTGATGCATATTAGTTTTCCAATTTCAATTTTACAAATATCATCTTATTTTTTCATTTTTTCGCTATTACATACATAGATGTGTGTGCTATATGCACATATACTTGTAATAATTCATACTTATACTAATCCATATGTGTGTTTTTTATCTTGTAATTTCCCACTTCCACTATGATTCACATTCACATTAAGATCTTTTATTAAGATCTCATCTCATTAAGATCCTTCTGCCTTCTTTCTATTAAATATTCCGCCACAGTAATGCATTAGAAATATATAGAAATATGAAATATTCAGTTCCAAAATCACTCCAAATTTTTTTGAAGTTAATTTGTTACATAATTACTTTTTATATCCATTTACGTTTTGTACTTTCGAAGGAACCTGTTCGCTCCTTGAACCTATTCTATACATATTACGAACCGTTAACTACTATAATATTTTCACCATGTCCATTGTCACCTGTTTCTGAAGCGTGCTAAAACCTATTCCGGTTTTTATTTGTGCAACTCGTCGTTGTAGATTTCAAATAGTATGCAACACCATTTTGGGTAACTGACTGCCTGCTGCGGTTGCAGTAACAGTGTTCGCAATGACCAATAATGTGAATGGAACGTAATCACAGACGTTGGTAAATCGGCAAACGAATGTAGGTCAATTCAAAACATATATTTAATTCTTTCGGAAAACATTGATTTTTCTCGCAAATGCTCCAAAACAAGACAACTTTGTTGTATATTTTTTTTATTTTCAATGTAGCAAACTTTTCCAAATAATAAATTTTAAATAAAATCACAAAGGTTGTATTAAAGCACTTTCGGTTTGCTTTTGAACGATATTAAAGTTGTAGTTAATTGCATTCACTTATTATCAGCGAGTTTGTCTAAAAATCTTTCCACTGTAGGAGCTAGGACCTGAATCCCTATAACAATGAAAAAGTGTTGACCTTTTCGTTATTGAGATTTAAAAATGTTGCTTAAAATTGCTATTCCAGCAAAGAGTTGCTGGAACTTGCATTAACGGTTTTCCAGACCTACTTTTTCAAAACAGTATATTATACTTTGTTATGAGTAAGGAGTTGCATTTTTGTTGAATAATCGAAGTTATGTACATATATATAAGTATATTAATATATGAAAAATATGGAATTCAACAAAATCATTTTTTTTTTTTATTATTATGGCATAATTTATGTTAAGGTACTGTTAAATTACCGTTACTGTTTACTTTATGGTATCATAGTGGTGAATTTCAGCAGAACATGAAAGTGATGTCAAAGCTTAGAGTTATTAATGCGCAAAACTAATAAAACGTGATAGCTGTAAATAATAATAACTAAGCATGAGTTATTTTCAACAAATAAAATAAACATAAATATCAGCATTCTCAAGAGTTGGCAATTGTCTACTAACAATTTGCATCGCAATCGACCATCAGTTAGTCTAAACTGCAGATAACTGAGTGATGAGAAGAAAAAATATGTGAAATTTATTAATTATCTTGCCGTCTTATTTGGCAACAGCAACTGCAACTGCAATATATACAACGTTGCATCTTTATCGATTCACACGTTCACAATAAATTTCCATTTGCTGCCAAGTTGATAGCCCTGAGCGATCGGAATGGGGTATAGATGCTTTGGGAGCAAATATTCGCGCTGTGGTGCCCAAATGCGGCTGCTAATTGCTTCGGATTTGTCTTGTTGCTGTATTTAAAAGTACTTGGTAGAACTCATATAATTGTGCATATCCGCTTACTGTCCCCACCAGTCAAGTCATGAGTTCATTGGGGCGGCAACGATGCGCCTTTCTAATTCAAAATTATTGTTGGACATCAGAGGAGGTAACGGCAATGATATTTTTTGGTTTTTGGCAGTGAGCTAACAATTGCGTTTAACCAGGCGACAAAACTTGCCACGTCTGCCACGTTTGCTAAGTGGCAAGTTGTGATCATAAGTGATGAACGGCAAAGTTGAAAAAATATTAAATGCCAGCTGCCATACACACTCTTTATTCAGTATGTCAACTACACATGTTCTTTCGCACATACGAGGTGGGTTCAAAAAACAACGGAAATTTTTGTTTTTTGAAAAAAATATTTATTCATTCGTCTACATTAACGTTGTCGCATTCTCCATGCTCCATAGTCTCCATTCGATATTATGCACTTATGCCAACGCTTCTTCCAATCGTCGAAACACTTCCCAAACTCGATTTTTGGGATAGTCTTTAGATCTTTCAGCGCTGAGTTTTTAATGTCATCTATACTTGTAAACGGCCCTTTAAGGTTCTCTTTATTTTTGGAAATAGGAAAAAGTCACACGGAGCCATTTCTAGTGAATATGGAGGCTGGGGCATCGTTACAGTATTGTTTTTGGCCAAGAATTCACAAATAAGCAATGAAGTGTGAGCAGAATTGAGCAAAAGCCATGAATTATTTTTCCACAAATCCGGGCGTTTTTTTCGTATTGCTTCACGCAAACGGCGTTGAACTTGTAGGTAGTACTCCTTATCGACCGTTTGACTTTGAGGCAAGAATTCATGATACACCAGGCCATCAAAATTGAATAACATTTCCGTTATTTTCTGAATACACCGCGTACTTACACATACATGCAAACGGTATACATACAAATCGATGATTAGGTTCAGTGTCAGACATTCGAGTGACCGCAAAGTGGTCTTATTAATACCAAAAGACATGTCCAACCGAGTTATTCAGTAAATGTCAAAGATGGCGTACCTGTTATAAACAAAAATAATAAACTCTGACCTTGACTACTGTTTTTTTGGTAGTTACATTACCCAAAGCTAGAATAAGCATGCATAATAAGTGCTTCTTAAGTGTTTAAAATGTCCCACCGTGCTGTATGTATACGGAATTGTCAACTGTAGTGAACTTCAATTTAAATAAACAGTAGCCGAAAATTATAGAATTACTTAACATTGCTTTATGTATGCTGACAAGCAGAAACGTTCAACAAAAATAATAAATAAATAATTTAACGCGCTCGTGATGTGCCTTGCTAATTAGTAGCCGACGCCAACCGAAAGCGAATTGACTGTGTGGAAATACTCCTTCGAAATTGAATTTCGCGCGGTGATACTCATCACCCACTTCGGTACGCTTATAAGCATAATAATATTCGTAGTGAACTCCAGGGAGGCGGTGGAATGGTACTGCGGGTAGTCTTGTTGTTGCAGAGTTACTAGGTCAAGATAGAGTGTTGTAATTCCGTTCGCAATCAAACGTGATTTAATCAATTGAGTTTCGCTGTGCGCTCAAATACAATTAAACATGGTTGATATTGAGACTATATACATACATAAATGATTCGGCTTTTACGAATGTAGGTTACACTTACATACATGTTTGGCAAACTGGGCTACAGAGTTGTTATTTCGTTGATAATGAAAGTGGCATCAAAAAAACTTAAGAAATTATGTAACATCAAGCCATAAAGTAAAAGTCAAATTTATTTGGACTATTGGACTATTTATAGTTTCATTATTGCTTGTGTTTGCTTATCCCTCAGTTCAATGCAAATATTAGTTACAAATTCATAATTGAATTTGTGTAATTTATTGACATTCTGCTGACATCTCTCCTGGGATAAGGTATAAACCGATACAACTAATTTTTGTCACGTTAAGCTAATCAAAATATTTGCGTTTAACTTCTATATGATATCTGCCTCTGCAATTACTTCAAACAGTATAAAACCAATCAGAGAAGCGAAAATCATTATAGTGAGTATGCAAGTGCACATTTGTGTCGCCAAATTACGCTATGTTCATGTAAACATACCCACATATTATTATGGTCCTCGTATTGATATGAACTCAAATTTAAATATTGTCTAACGACTTATTTCCTTGTTCTATCTTTACAGCATGTGGTGCAGGCCGGTGTTGCGCCATTTCCAGGCGCTCCGACCGGCTACCCATCCACCGGTGCGCAGATAGGCGCTGCCAATCCTGACACTCTATCCATAGGAGTTGCGGCCATCAAAGCTGACCCGGTCTCGCAAATGAAGACTGAGAGTGGAGCGCAGGTCTCAGGAAGTATAAATGCAGCCACATCAGCCGCTGGTGTGCAGCTTTACATGCAACAGAAGAAGGTAAGAGCATAAAGAACTGATCCAAAATCTATATATGTATATATGTATAATGTATATATGCGATGAAAGTTTGTGTGGTTGTGCAGCTGAGAATCGAAATCAGAGAGCTGTTCCTGTGTGCGCCTGTAAATATGCACTGAATCGTTTTTATTTAATTAAGATTGTTTTTAAAATAATTTGCATGCCCATTTAACTAACCCTAAGGCTATTGTATATGTTTGTTCACCTTGCTATATACCTTGTAAATACCATAATGTACCAATATGTATGCATGTTCGATTTCAAAAGCCAGCAGTTTAGATGGAAACACAAAAAAATAATAAAATACTGGAAAAAAAGGTTTAAGCTTGAAGCTTTGTTAAAACATGAACTTGCTTGTTTTTAAGTTAAAGAATTCGATGTAAACTGAAATACATAAAACAAATATTATTGCAAATTAATATTATTAAAAAATAAATTGTATATGTGTATTATATGTCAATTTGATATAAGGATGACATCGCTTTAAAAAATTATTAAACATTGTGTATGTAGCAGCATAATAATAATATCTAATATAAGAAGAATAGCCTGGTACAAGTATATGTTGAGTTACGTAAATGCACCGATAATTATCACAGAACGCACAAGTCATTATTAATTTTTACAATAATCGATTTGAGAAAATGCATGCATTAAAAATTTTCTTCTATTCATAAGCAATTTATTAATAGCTAACGTAAGTCAAAATATTTCGCAGTTATTACTATTATTATTGAATTATCATTTGCCTATTAGACTTCTTTATTTTGATCTATCTTAATTTATTTATTTTAATTCGCTAAAATCAGTCCTACTTTTGTAATATATCAAAATAAATATAATATGCCGAACGCTATATGTGCATAAAAGTACACAATCATAATATTTGAAGTCCATATAAAATGTCAAAACCCGTATTAATTCTAGATGTAATCTAAAAGAAAAATAAATCCATTGATTAAGTCATCCTAATGAAAAAATTTAATATTGATTAAACTGAATCTGCAGCCAGTTGAAAGCGCGTATCGGAATCTCGTATTTAACCTTTATAATTACTCACTCTCTCTTAGCGCCAAAACTTGGTTTTTATTTCTGCGATAAAGTAGCTCTCACTCACATCCATATAAAATGAAACATATAAAAGCGTGTTTTAGAAATTTGTTAACTCTAGGAGCTGTAGGCAGGCAGGTGAAAAGTTCATGTCGATTTAAAAAAACACATTTTTTTGGCAGATCTTATTGTTAAACATAGGTGCCATCGAAGGTGATGCACCGATTATGACGATCTTCCAAACTTTCGATAATGCTTTTGTAGTACGTTTTGTTTTTTGTTTAAAATAGGCCTCATTCTCATCAACTGCTTTCAAGCAATCTTGTGGTCTGAAAACAGGAAAAAGTCGCTGGAGGTTAGTCCGAAAGCTTCGGTGGATGCGTATAACATTCGATGGCCGTAATCATTTTAACATCATTTTCATTGATATGTAATACCCGTTGTCCATAGCAGCCTTATTTGGAATTTCATCGAGTTCATTCCACCTAATTGTAGCAACCCATTTATTACTATCAACAATAGTATCAGCAGCATTTTTTTTATTATAAAATTGTGTTTCATGAATTCGCAAAATTTCTTTTTATTCAATTTTTAGATCTGATTACGAAACATATGGATTCAATTCTAGTGCTTCCCACTCATGGAAGCGATACGAAAATTTCAGCTGACCTAATAAATCCTTTGCTATATATTTGTAGCTCAAGCCATTCGTAATGAAATATCCTACGTTATTGAAATCACCCAGTTATTTTCATTCCCTTCCTCCAGTTCTTATTAGTAAATTGAAATTTAGGCGTATATAAAACATATGGAAACTTGACAAAGTATGTACATTTCTGGGTGCTTGAGAAATTCGCGACAAATTGCAATAGATCAAGATATATTCGATGTCAGTGTGCAATCTCAATCTATCTAGTTTTCACAACCCTTGCTGTTTAGCATTACTGCGGGTGTGGTTAAGCAATAAGGAAATGACACGCATGTTATACTCATAATATTATTAATGATTGTACAAATATTAAATGGGAATTAAAAAATAGAAATAAACTTAGTTTTGTATTTATGTATTTAGCTATTTCATAAAGAATTTTTGGTGTTGGTTTAGCTCGAAGAAATTCTAAATTTTGCAAATTAGTTATAATTTTTATGAGCCTAATCATGCAAACTAAAATGTAGAATAAATCTCAAGAGACAATTAATGCTAAATTAATGAATGAAAGTGATTAAACATTCAAACACAATTCTCCCGCAGACAAATCTGCCAATGGTGACATCGCAGTTCAACGGCTGCAATGTTTCCATCACATCACCTACAACAGTAACGACGACGGCAGAGGTAATTATGAATTCCCCTTTGTTGAGTGGTATTCCGGCGCAACAACATAATGGCGGACTTGGAATTGCGCTCAGCAATGGATTGTCGCCTGCCGTGAATAATTTTGAACACAATCACCAACAGATGCAACAGCAGCAATTGAAACTGCTAAAACATCACCGGCCGAATATCCACCACAAGCACCACATGCACCAGCAACAATCACAACAAACACCACAGTCGCAAACGCAGTCACAACCATCGACACCAACAACAACATTGTTGACGATTACGTCACCACAGCCGCAACCGCAAAGTATTGTTCTAGTGAGTGTTGTTGCTATATTAGCGCAAATTTGCACAGGGTGATGTGTCGTGTGTTGGCCATGCGATTGCCACTTGATTGTGCCGCACTTGCCACCTGCCATATACACCACATCTGTCATTTTTCTCATATCCACGTACTAAATAGTACGCAAATTTTTTTTTGGATCCTCGCTCGTACTTATGTAAATTATTCGTACTAGTACTTAGTTACTCCACATACATATGTATACAAAATCCAGTTGAATTTAATTAAATTGAATGGAATGGAATGGAATGGAATTATTCGTGTTGTGTCCGTTTTACTAGCGCCTAAAATACTGCTGCGGTTATATAAATATTTATGCCACTGTAACTGCAATTGCATCCCCCTCATACTTTTTTCGTTACTTATATTCATAACCGAAATTGTATTGTATTTAAGCATAATCATAGCATAGCTTTAGGATGACTGCCATGCAACTTTGATTTTCCGTTGTGATATTTTTATTTTCAATTCGGACAAATTTGGACTGTTTTCCGTAAAAAAGAGAATACTATTAATATTAACACAAATTAAAATACAAGCATACATAAATGCATATTCTATGAAATGAAAAGTTTGTTGCTCTGTTTTAATTAATTTCATCACTTTACATATGATGTTCATAAGCTAAGTTTTAGACTTGTAACTTTTTAACTTTTCCAGATGTAAACACTTTAGTACAAAATCAAACTTTGATTAATTGATGTTCTTTTTTATTGCAAATATATATAAAAATTGAATTATTTAAAACCAATGAATCTGCATACAGCATTTGTCCTCTACACAATATATATATATATATATCTTCCTCCATCTTTTCTTTTTGGTTTGCATGTAATTCTATAACTTAAAGTAACGTAAAAATATTTAAAATATGGCATTTATTACCTTATTATGTATTCAGTATTAGTATTTTTATTTGGCAGCTTAAAACATGCTAATAAAAGAACAGCGAAAATCAATTAGAATTCAATACTATAATGTAAATCACTTTATATTATATATATAATATTTGAATGTTACGTCATTGGTAATGAAAGTACATGTATGAGTATATTTTTATGTACAAAGTTGAGAATATTATATACTTAGGTCCATATTCCGTGGCTCACAAAAAATAATTTACTCGAAAACAATCGATATCAACGTAAGAATATAAAAGAAGTATAAGAAACGTGCTCCAGTAATTGAATAATATTCTTAATAAACTTCACCCAAAGAGTACAAATTGAACCAATTTTTTTTTAGGTTCATATGAACCTCTCTCTTCATATGAATCTCTTTATGAGATTTACCAAGTGACTTACACAGCATGCTTCTTAATATCCTACATATCAACCAAACTATATTTATTTGAGACAGCTCCGTTTATAAAATCATTACGTATCCAATCAGTTCGAAAGGTATCACCATCTTTACCGAACTTTTATTAGTTGCCATTGCTACTCCACTTCGAACATCACCCGTTATTGCTCGACTATAAACAATTTTACATTACATTACATTGACGCAAATATATGCAAGTATTCAAAAACTATCACCTGTAAGCAGATAGGGTAACGTAGTGGGTAAAACGTTTATAAATATAAAAACATTCTTATGGGTATTATATGTCGAATTATTCGAGTTTTTTTCAGATCATAAAAATGGCACTAGAGACCAGTCTATCACTTTGAACTATAAAGGTGCATTACCTAAGTGATAAGTATAGTAAACCAATATTTTCAATAAGACAATTTGATATTTTGAAAAAAACAAAATTTTTTTTGACACTTAACCACCTAAGTTTTACTTGCCTCTAATGAAAAACCAATTCTTCACTCTAACCTTTTCCGGTCTCCGGGCTCCGTCTCAATCGAAAAATGCAACGGACAAACATTTTCAGCTTCAACAGTTTTCGGGGCTAAGCAAAGCAAAGAGAAGCAAAATGTTGAGCAACTCTCATCTTTTTATGCTATGACAAGCAGCTGTCTCCATTTTTATACTCTCGCAACATGTTGCAAAAGAGTATAATATTTTTGTTCACCTAACGGTTGTTTGTGACACCTAAAAATATTCGATATATATATAAATGATAAAGTTGACGAGACGAGTTGAATTCCGGATGACTGTCTGTCCGTCCGAACGACCGTGCAAATGATACCTTGAGGAAAAATTGTGATATCTTGATAAAACTTGGTACATATGTTCCTTGGAACCCTGAGGAGGTCGGTATTGCAGATAGGCGGAATCGGACTGTTGCCACGCCCACAAAATGCCGTTAAACGAAAACCTGTTAAAAGCTATAACCAAGCTCCCAAGTAAGATATTAAACTGAAGTTCGGTACAGGCGATCACAGTAAGATGGGAAATCTGTGGATTGAAAATTAAAGAAAGTGTGTATGATTCCGCACCCTTATAGATTTAATGTACATATCTCACAAATCACTAAAGCAATATCCACCAAACTTGCTGAGAACAAAGTTCTCCCCCATATCCTTAGATGGTCTGACAATGGGTGAAATTGGATTAAAACCACGCCCACTCAACATATTTTACAGTTTTAAAATCCAACTTTATACAAAGAGTGCCTTTAAGGTATGCCATCTCACGTCTAAAAAGTGTCGAAATCGGAATAAAACTTTTCAAGTCCCAAGGTACCGAAAACGCGGACCCAGTGCCTATGGCTGAGTTTTTACCGAAGATATGAGACATGAGACGAAGTGACGAAGTGAGACATATTATTGAAATTTTGAACAAATCTTTCCCTTAAAATATCGTGTTTTATGTCAAAAAACGGTAAAATCGGGTAAATACTTCCCCTAGCTCCCATATACTTAATATAAGGATTTTCAAACTTACGGTTGGCTTTATATGGTATATATTAGTCAATATGTATGATATTTTGGCAATATTAAGTTAACGTATAATACTGCTGGATATACTATAGTTTAATGCCGAAAATGTTTGAAATCGGTCAACGAATTACAAGAGCTCCCATATACCACATACATGTAATGATTTTCGTTATTATAGCAGACTTTATGTCAATGTGTGAGTTATCTTCATAAAATTGTTCAATATAATAGTTCAATACACCCAATATAGAGATTTCCGACTTTAAATCTTACTTTAAACCCGATGTAGTCGTTACCGACTTTCCACTTGGTTTTAAAGTGTTTGTGTTGGACAATATGTGTGGTATTTTAATGAAATTTGTTGAAATTCGCTATTTTAATGAATGAAATCGGTCTAGCCTTTGATCTGAACTCCATATGCCTAATATAATGATTTCCGATCCTCTCGTTGATGTTTTCCTAATATACCAAATATATTAAGTTTAGTCCTTTTGATTGAATTTATATAACATATATTATTTGAGTTAACTGGATTCATTTTAATATATTATAATTAATTATAATTAATTATAAATATTTCCGACACTGACCAAAACGTAGTAATGAAACTAAGTGAGTCTATGACCTATGATATAAGATAGTCAGATACCAAATATGATAATAATCCAATCACAATTTCGTCGAATAATGAATGTTTAATTCTTAAGTAAAATTTTTTAATATAAATTTTTGTCAACATCTGAAAATATGCCCCCGGCTTTTATATTTGAAAATTGCGATAGTATAAAAGATTTGGTTGCACACGAACCTAACTTTAACTTGCTTATTATTACTCAGCTCTTTTATTTTTCAGTTGAATCGAAATACATTTTTAAAACATGTGTATAAATTTTTTTACCGAATCTGTTAAGATAAAAATAACAAAACACGAAATAACAAATGGCAGAGAAAGCACGGAAACCAAAGCGTTCATTCTGACATACCCTATTACTTCGCTCCGATGAAATTATGAACTGCCAACCAAAGCGAGGAAAGTTTGTATGGAAATCAACAATTATGGTGACTAGATTTCCTGAAACTATAATCAAAGTAGAAAGAAAAAAACAATAAATTCAATATAAAGATTTATTGATTTTAATATTAAATGAATAATTATTATATAGCAATTTTAGAAACAAAAGAATAATTTGTAATTCGTTCAAGTTTTACTATTTTTCCACTAGAATAAAACAAAAGTTGATTTAATATCTTTTACATGAATATCCCAGCATAAAAAATTCAATTCAGTTATTCGCATATTTACCGTTGTCGTTAATCTTCTTAAGTTTATCAACCTTTTATTTCAAGAAATCGCCGAATTCGATACAAGTTATATAATATTTTTCCTATAATACATTTTATATAGGGAACATATATATATATATATATATATATTGAATGCAAGTTTTATTTTGGCTTTGTTTTTTAAACGCAGAATTTGCGAACGTTTGTATTAAAAGACTTAATTATTTTAAAAAAGTAACTTTTACTTAATAATTTTGCTAAATCTTATTGAAACGTGCGCAAAAACTGACATCATATAAGAATATATAAACTTCAAAATATAGTTGCCTTTACTTTAAATTTTAGGCTAGGCAACTAAACTGTTAAATCAAATGTGGTTTATGTATGGTATGGGTATTCGACAAGTTCACCCTGCTCACAGTGACTCATTCTTTGTACAAACCACAATTATAGAAACTAATGTATAAATTAACGATACGGAAACGTATACGATATGATGGTTCAAAGTAAAGTAATTTCTATCCAACACTCTAAATGTGTAAGTTGTGCATTGATGGCCCCTACAGCCGAATATAAGGTTATGAAAATCAATATGGAAAATGAATGAACAAATAATTAAACTCTTTTCCAGCACCAGATTAAGCAATATACCAATATATATCAAAATCAATTACCGCATCAATTTGCAGTGTAGCAATAATTGTGTGAACAGAGATTTGTTGTAGCGACTTCGCCCGTATGACCATAACCTCTCATCTTCCCAGTATACAAGTTCGCAATGCTCGCGAAAATTCTAAAACTTAATAAATTGTGTATCGAATAGCTGGATTCTATTATAATACTAGATTAAATTAACTAGTTTTACGTACATAATAAAGGTTTTAAAAACAAACAAGAAATTTTAATTCATCAACATGTTTTTATTTCTTCACTAGAATAACCGAGCAAATATGTATGTAATTATTTTTTAGATAAGGTATTTTCACTATGTCCAGTAATCTGGTGAATTCGGCTCACCAATAACAATGGTTGTTCTTCTCCCAGTCGTTTCTTTGGAGGTGCACCTTTAGGTATCTTTTTTTTGAAAACCCCACTTAAGGTGTTATTAAACGAAATCGAAAGCATTTTATTGGCGTTTTAAACCCAACAAACAATTTACAATTATAGACTGCTGATCGCGTCGCCTCCAAAAAACACATCGATCTTTTCACATTGTTAATTTCTAGTTATTGTATGGAAGTTCGTCAATTTTATAAAAAAAAAAATAAAAAGAAAAAACTACAGACTACTGACCAACGAAGTAATCACTATTACAATCATTACAACTTTTACATATTTACATCTTATATATGTGTTTACTAAACAAATATATATATTTATCACATATATGGCGTTTACCCATCGGTAGTTGTAATATTAACTTAAAAGGGGACAATTTTAAATATATTTTAAACAATGTTTGAATTATTTTTTTTTTCTTTTTTTGCCATCTCTTCCATTGTTAAATATTTTATTTAAATAAACTGTTCTTGGAATCAGTTATCTGAATCCAAGCCAGATTTTTCTGATTCCTCTTAATAATCTAAACATCGTTTTTGAGCTTCCTTATCAAATGGAAATGCCTTACTTACTTACGTTACAAGAGAAGTTTTATCCGAAGGCAAAAATCAAATTGTGTCCGAAGATAAAAGGCGCGTTTAAGCATTTCTTCCAGCACGTTTTAAAAATTATTCATATCATTCTTTATTCAACTTTGTAGATATTATTTGTATTGCAAATTACTAGTAACCACTCCGAGAAACAAAAATTTTTATATTTTACTTTCTCCTTTCAAAGTTTTTAATAATAAACCGATTAGCATACAATATTTTATTTTTTTTGAAAATTATTAATTATTTTAAGCTTAGACTTTCATAAAAAACTGATGTTCGCAGTAAGTTTTTAAATGTGTACCTTCAAAAGCAAATATATTTTTTAAATTACCATTTTTGAAGTACTTATATAAAACTAATAGATGGTTAAAGTATATTTTATGGCTAACTAATAGTTCACATTAAGTTTAGCGTTCTATATAAAAATGCATGCAAGTTAAAACGAAAACATATTTTGTACCACATAGTTACCCGTAATTTGTTACAATCCGACTTTTCCGCCGACATAACAGACGCTATATTTCAAAAAGTTTACACAAAGTATTAATAATCTGCATATTTTTCTTATATTTTCCATCCTTCAGTCTTCAGTATTGATCAAAAATGACCCAGAGTCCAATACAATCCAGCAGCAGCAGCAGCAACAACAACAACAACAACAATGCAGTGCAAACAGTTCTGGTGGAGGAACCGGTGGTGGAGGCAGCATCAATACGTCGGTTGCCAACAATTCTGGAACTGTTGCATCTACAGTCGCAGCCACGGCTAGCAACAGCACAAACAGTTGCATAAGTAATCAGAACCAACCAGTAAACGGGAACGGTGTAGCTAGTGGCGTAGTCTCGTTAGGGGAAATCGCTGCTACCGCAAATAGCGCCCCCACTTCCTCACCCACCATCACACCTGGAAACTCAGAAGATTTGCTAGGAAGCACGCACCACCAACAGCTTATTACTGGTATGGGAGGCAGTCAAGCCGCTATCGGTACCGCGACAACCCCTACCACCTCTACATCAGCCGCTTCTGGCGCACTAGTGTCAACAAGCACTACTGCCAATGTCACCAACACTGGTTTGTTACCTACTATCATGTCTACCCCACAAATGGTTCCCGGCTCGGTTGACTCTGGTTCGGTTGTATCGCCATTGATAAGCGGAGCCAGCACTTCCCAGGTCATTGCCTGCCTCAACGCAGGTAGTGTTGGTGCAAGTGGCGGAATCATGACTTCTGCTGTGCCGTCGACCCCCGTTGCCACTAGTCTCACTTCGGCCCTAGTTTCACTAAATCAGCAGCAGCAACAACAAACTATTATTGATTCGAAAAATCAACCGAAACGTTTACACGTTTCGAATATACCATTCCGATTTCGGGATCCTGACCTACGCGCTATGTTTGGGGTGAGTTAACCCATCATATTTTATTAAAACTGCTATATACTTTATACTTACTCCACTTATTCACTGTCTGAGAAAACTTTTATTTATTTTACATACTGCTTTGTTCTCTCCATAATTTGGACCTTTACGGAATTTAATCGCAATTGAAATGTAATCTCATTGTATTCCAAAACAGCAATTTGGAACTATATTAGATGTGGAAATCATTTTCAATGAACGCGGCAGTAAGGTGAGTAACTTTTTGCAATTATCTAATATAATAGAGTGTGTTTGTATGAATATGTAGATATTTACATAATAAATTAGATTACATTCCTTGCCTTTTTCTTCCTCACTACTAAATGCGCAATATTCCAAAATCATAAATCAATCTGACCGCCTTTATTCCAGTATTCCAGTCTACTCATATATTTTCGTTTGTATTTGTATGCATCGATTTCAAAATCATTTTTTATATTCAATTTAAAACAGAAATATGTATACGCGGACGTAACTAAACTAAAATAGAAAGGATGTAACCGAACATTTTTTACTCTCGCAATTTTCAAAGATCAAAGTCGGGGCCATATTTTCAAGTGTTGACAAAACTTTATATTAAAAATTTCTGCGTACGATTCAAATTCATTATTTGAAGAAATCTGAAATCCTGTTTGGATTATGATCTGTTTTGGATTATCTTGATATATTTGATATCTTAATATATTGTGTATATTCGGAAAACGCCAACCAGAAAATGGGAAATATTGTATTAGGGTCCACACCGATTTCATTCATATTCAGCGCTAAACTGAATTATGTTTAAGAAAGTATGTCCACTTAATTTAATTAAAATATCACACATATTGTCGAAAAAAATAATTTTTTTTAAAGAATTACTACGTTTTAAAGAATTCCTGCACATAGGGTTGAAAGTCAGCTTTAAAGTTGGTAATACCTATATTGGATATATTAGTGCTAGGGAAAGATCTGGACTGATTACAGTATCTTTTGGCTTTACTCAAGTATACTCGAGAACATGTTTGCACGCAATTTTATGAAGATAATTCACACATTGACATGAAGTCGGCTATAATAACAAAAATCATTATATTTAGTATATGAGAGCTGGTGTAATTCGTTGACCAATTTCACACATTTTCGGCATTAAACTATAGTATATCCAGTATTACACGTTCACTTAATTTTGCTAAGATATTATACATATTGGCCGATATACTCCATATAAAGCCAGTCGTAAGTTTGAAATTCTTGTATTAGGTTTATGGGAGCTATATATGATGTATGGTAGTGTTCATCTGATTTTATCCATTTGTGGCATCACAACATATTATTATCAGAAAAAGATGCAGCCTCATTTTCCCCAAGATACCTCTCCTAAGATAAGATGATTAAAAGTCAACCGGAAGTTTGAAAAGATCTAGGGACATTTAAAGCACACGGATACACTGTTATCAGCATGACACGCTCTTTGAATTCCACTGCGATAACTTACATATTGACCGATATATATGGTATAAAGTTAACCGGAAATTCGAAAATCTTTCTATGAGGTATATGGGCGCTAAGGGAAGTATTGACCAATATTCATATTACCAATTTTTGGAAATCACAAATTGACTGATATTTTCGGTAAAAAGTCAGCCATAGGCACCTGGTCGACATATTCGGTATCTGGGGACTTGAAAATTTCTAATCCGATTTCTACAATATTTAGACTTGAGATGGTATACCTTAAAGGCACTCTCTGTGAAAAGTTTTGCTCCGATATCTTCATTGGTGCTTTATTTATATACTGTAAAGTGAAAGAATCATATGGAATTTAAAATTGTAATATATAGGAAGTGATTATATATTATTCTCAGTGCAACATAAGCATGTCAATATAATATTACGCAATTTGGTAAAGATTGATAAAGTTGTTCCCAAGATATAGGATTTCACCTAAAGGTGTGCGGTGTCACACCCATTTTCCAATTTTACACCGATTACTTTGAAGCTTTTAAGCACCGTCTTAACTGTGAAATTTAATGCTTCTGACGTATTTATTTAATAAGTTATGCTACTTTTTGTAGTTTTCCGACTCCTCCCATCTGCAATACCGACCTCCTCAGAGTGCCAAGGACCAACTGTACCAAGTTCCATCAAGATATCTTCAATTTTACTCAAGTTATCGCTTGCACGAACGTTCGGACGGACATACAGTCACCCGGAATTCAACTCGTCTCGTCAACCTTATCATTTATATATATTATATATAACTCTATATCTTCCTTGATTAGTTTTAGGTGTTCCAAACAAGCTTTACGTGAACAAAACTATTATACTCTGTTGCAACATGTTGCAGACTTCGTAAGAAAATTAGGAACAGGAAAAGAACCCGAACCAGAACTCCCCGCTGCTAAAATTCAAAAGCTTCTGAGTTAATTACAACGCAATTTTGTAGTGATCGTCATATTATTATTATTACTTTAAAAATAAAGTATAGCAAAAGTATTATTTTCAGTTTTTTTTTTGATTAATTGAATTCTTTCTTAACTCGGAAAGATCAAAAAGTGCAGGGATTAAAAGTGGTAACCGAAAGAATATGAATGAACACGATTGCATGCCACACCCAATTCCCCAATAAATTTGAAGTGAATTAGCTTAGAAATACTATAATGTGTATGTATATGGTTTTATTGGAATCTTATTTTATTTTCTTTAATCGTTTTGAATGACTGTAATTTAAAAAAAATATATATATATATATATTTCTTTTTTTATTTACAATATACACTATAATTCTTGTCCGATTGCATGCGATTGCGATTACAATTTGCTGGTGATGTGTTGATAATACGATGCTGCAATATACTGAATGCACAATGTTGCCTTTCGACTATTATGTGGCATGTGGCACACTATGATGTGTATTTATGGTGCTTCACGTGTCATCTAATAGGGCTTTGGCTTTGTAACGTTCGCAAATAGCAGCGACGCTGAACGAGCTCGCGAACGTCTTCACGGCACTGTGGTTGAGGGACGTAAAATCGAGGTGGGTGCATGCTGTATGATTATTTTAACCATACATTAACAGTCGATTGAATTTAAATTTTATTTATAATCTACCTTTATAACTTATATATATGTATACGAAGTTTGCTATTTATACCTCTTGACTAATAGAAAATGGAGCATGTGTGGTTGAAATTTTTGGATGAATAAATTTTCGAAACACAGCATTCTTTTCAATTGAGATTTTTTCAAAACGCTCATGTGGAATTGTTTCTTCTTACGTCGATCACATAATCTGTTCTTTATGCGAGGAAACGAAAAGAAGTCAGTAGATGTGATAAACACCTTTTGTTACAGCATTGTCTACACCAATCGACATGAGCCTCTGTTTGGACATTTTTATAGTGTTTTTTTAATCAATTAAACTAGAACTCAGCTTTTTTATAGCAATGTTATGATACAAAATCTTTTTGATGCTCGCCACAATGCCCAATACACACATATGCCTCACCGATTAACATGTGATAACGATCTTTCACAATCCCAACATCGATTTGTTTTGACACAAGAACTAATTTTGATGACCCCCAGAGAAGGTTGGGGAGCGAATAATTAAAACGCGCAAAAAATTTAAGTTGTTAGCAGGTAGATTATTATGTTATTCTGCGTTGAAAGTTATGTAAATTAATCACATTCACAGGAAATATAATACTGTTTATCTCTCTCTTTGGCGGGTTGCTCTTAAAGTACTGCAGACAATACGAATACAAAACACACATTAGAATGTTCTCGAATTGGCTATTATAACATATGCAGAAATTTTAACTGGTACCCACGGCTAGTTTCGGGACCTAGGAATGTCGGATGTCGCCTGGCAAATTACAAAGTACTCAAAGTCGGAAATATAAATAGCAAACTACTTATATATACATATATATGTATGTATGTATACTATTAGTATTGCATTTAAATGAATTTATTGCATTTTTGTACGTATTCACTATGTATAACTACTTTATCAGTATGCGGATATTATTGATCATATTCTTGTGTAACAATTAATACGAAATTAACAATTATTTTAGTATATAGTTAATTAAAAATTTGCTTACTTTGAGGTACTTACTGCAAAAAAGTCATTTTTATAATGCGTAATGTAAATTATCATTGTTAATTGAAAAATTATATAGAAATTAATTAAACGCAAGAAAAGTTGTATATCAAGTAAAATTGTCAAATATTCGGAGTAGTCCATATAGAGAAAATCATTTCACTTAATAAACCATATTCCTCAGTCGTTAAGTAAATAAATTAACCTTAAGATTTACGAGTATGCTTTTTGAGATTTCATTGTCAAAAGACTGTAAGTAAGCAGTCAATATCCCAAGAAACAATTAGTAATATTTAAATTTTTAAAAAACTTCAACTTCAAGGGTCAACTTTGAATCAAATTAAAACGTCTGGTTGATTTCTTTATAAAGAGTCCAAGGTTTGATAAGGATTCACTTATTAAATATTTATTGTGTTAGTATTTATTATTGTGTTAGTATTTATTAAAGAAATTATTAATTTTTGGAATGTTCAGAATGAAGCTGGGACACTCGCTCCCTCTTTAAATACCTTCATATTCATTCCATTAAATCTACAAACTAATACGTCAGTATGTTAATATTTCTAAAATTCCTTTTGTATGAAATATGCGGGATTTCGTAACCATGTTCTATGAAAATTTAGTTGGCGTGGTCACATAAGATTTAAACAATTCTTTAGTCAAAGAGAATTTGTTTGTCTAACTATTGGCTTCCTTAATTTTTTCCAACAACTTTTTCTAAACTCATCAAGTGTACATTTAATTCTACGATCTTCGAAAGTCGGACAATTTGGGCGTAATTCACAAAGAGATCATAGTAGCTACAATGGTTAGCAACTAAAACTAGTTAATTATTTTAATTGTACAGTATAATCCTATAATTTAAGTTTATAAGGAATCAGTTTGAGATTAATTAATTAGGTGTTCCCAATCAGAGAAGAGACGAGCTATGTTATAATTTCCTGCAATTTTCGAATTAATGGGTATGCAAAAGTTATATCCGATTTATTTATTTTACATCTAGCACTCGATCTGCGACTTGATTTTTGTCCTTATCCATATTTTTGCTACTGACTTAATTTTATAACAATTTAATTAATTTACCTAATAAATGCTCTAATAAAAACTTTCAGTCATAAATCATTAAACTAAAACTGTAAATATTTTAGTTTTCTTTATTTATGCGAATTTTGCGCTTTCAGCCGAATGATAACCTTCACTTTCTGGAATGCCTTCGTTGTTCCTGATATTGTATAACACAGTCGATTCAAGCCCAGAGCCATCTGATACTTGTCTATTAATAGATATGTATGTGTATAAGTATGTATGTAAATAATAAATAATGCGCTTACATGCATTTTAATATTTTCTGCGAAATTAATCTTGTACTTTTGGGAATTAGATTTTCTTTGTTTTTTGTGATGTAAAATTTGCAATAAAAGAATGTTTTTAATTTCGCCCCGTAAACATAAACAATCGCTTAAGCAGTTTAAGACATGGTGCACTAGAAATATGAATAGGCTTGTGTGGGAAAGATTGTTGTAACTAGTGTTGATTTTAATTGACAATTCACTGTTGTACGCAATGTGGTCTCCGTCAGACTTACGGAAGGCAAGGCAAGACAATACAATGCATTGGCCTCGCAACTTACAACAACGACATAACCTACTTTAGTGTGAAGCATACTTATGGAAGACAAGTGTACTTTTAAGCGTACAAGCCTATGTACAAACTAGAAAAATGTCAGTGAGAGCAAGTGTTCTTATCAAAGCAAAGAATGTAAATATTAAAATAGCAAAAACAATGGATACAATAATAGAACAGCGAATTTGGCTTACAGAAAAAAATTTTAAATACTAACTGTTTTGAAGTTTATAAAGTAGAGAAAAGCTTTGCTGAATTATGAACGGTGCATTTTCAGCTCGTGATCTTTCATTAACAGTTAATGACAGATTGTTATTCAATTAGATCCCATCAGTTGAAGTAAGTTTTAGTAGGCAACATTACTTGAACAGAACTTTTCATGTGTTATATGTCTTGGTTATAGTTGTGAACGTTTGGATTTATTGTATTACATATTGTCCTACCATTCGTTATATTCGTTATATATTATATTATATGAAAGCAACAACAAAGTTATATAATTGAATTTAATCCAAAGAAGTATTTGGACACCTCATTAAGGCACCATAGCCACCAGCTATTATATAATATATATATCTATTTAATTATACAGTATATTGGTTGGTTTCGTGCCTTTTTAAGATTTCGCAAATCAAAAAAAAAGATGTTATATTAATCGTACTTGTCCTTAAGCTATAGAAGGTGCAGTTATAATTTATTTTGTGTTCCAATATCACGGTTATTTTCTTCATTCATTTCGAAAGCTGTCCAATACTCGAGCACACATACGAGTACATATGTGCGTCATGTTCGTGTTTATAAATATGAAAGAGATTTGAATGTATTTGGGTGCATGCATAGATAATCATGTTTGCTGAAATAATATGCATACACACGTATAATATTTGAACGTTTATCAATTTACTTTTTTAAATATATGTATATATATATATATGTAAGTGCACTGTGAAAACATATTGTTTGCTTGCGTGTGTGGTCCTGCTGCTGTTTTTCATTGATTGAATATATTTGCCTGCGGATGCCCCACATGTCCGCCATACAGCTATCGCTATAAATATAAACATTTGAAAAAAAAGAAATAATACAAAATTTCAGCTACGACCAGGAATATTGAGTGCAAACATCATTGAAAATTGGACGCCACCAACTGGGCGATGTATACTTTGTTGAATATTGAAGCGTTCCTCAAAGTAAGCAAATTTAAATTTAAGGTATCCTTAGTCTAAAATAATACTAACACTAGATTGAATAAGATATTTTTACTCTTTATTTCTAATATAAATGCATATGTCTAAATCTAATATTTTGTCTACAACTCTTTAATACTTTAATTTAAATTTATTTAAACATTTTTGGAAATCGTCTACTTATACATCAAACTTCAATTTAAAAGGTGAATAACGCTACAGCTCGAGTACAAACCAAAAAAGTAACTGCTGTTCCAAATGGTAAGTCTTATTAAAAAAATAACATCTTATTTTTAAATTATACATAACGGAAACGGAAGGCTCTGAAATTCTTAAATAATTTTGTATACGCAGTTGCTACTTGTATGTGTTTAACTGCCTAACCGAAACAAAACACACAGGTTTTTCGAATTTATTTCCAAAGTAAATTTTTCGAGTTACCATTGATAGTTGTGTAAAAATACTTATACACGAGCATAAATATGTGCTAAGAACATGCCGTTATCGAAGTTCGTATAAAATGAAATGGGCTAAACAAAAATTGTTAATTTATTTGAATAATATTTTATAAATGTAGATACATGATATCTGATAAGAAAGTTTTTAGACGGAGCCGTAATATAGAATTTAAATTATTAACCAGAAGGAAAAGGCTATTATAAAATATTTAAAAACTCAGTCTCTGCTTTGTCTTGAGTGTAGTAAAGTTTTGTTTAGCTAAGCGATCGTACCAGTTTAGGACTACATAGCATGTTACATAAGAAATTAATTTGAAGTTAAAAGGAAAGAAACCGATAATGGTTAGACTGGAAGTATTTGTCTTATACCAAATAGATATTTCTCTAGAATCATAGTTCTCATATTCTCATATATATGTTATTCCTAGGAATAGCATCATACCTGCACATGAGATCTTATGCCATCTTATCAAAAGCCAAATTTCGTTTCATTTTGTATAATTAACTTACTTATTTACTAAATCAATGATCTTAGAGTTATTAGCTTAGACTGCTTAGTACATATGTAAGAAGAAGAAGAATTCTTTAAAACAAAAACAAAAACCCAATAAAGAAATATATTCGAGTTTTTAGTGTATTAGTCCAGAGTTTTAATACAATCATGCTCTTTCTCGCATCCGCTTATTATTTCACGTGTATACATATTAAATCAAATCA
This sequence comes from Bactrocera minax, assembly GCA_021498325.1. Classification (NCBI taxonomy): domain Eukaryota; kingdom Metazoa; phylum Arthropoda; class Insecta; order Diptera; family Tephritidae; genus Bactrocera; species Bactrocera minax. The sequence goes on along the minus strand of JAKEEE010000115.1, from coordinate 404,737 downwards.
CACTAAATGAATGTTACATTCTTCAATGGCTCGTAAAATTTATTAGTATTTATAAAGGTCTGCGTTGTAGTACATCAATGTTTTATTTTTTGTAAATTATGAATTTATCGATAATATTCTTTACAACCTAGGCATATTTCAACAAATGAATTATTAAATATATATATCTTTTAAAAGGGTTTTAAGATAAGTACGTTTATGTTTTCGCTTGTTTACTAACTTACAACATATATTTTTAAGCTGAATTGAAACTGAATTGATTTATATTTAATATTCTTGTTTTTGAATCATACACAGTTGTACTGACAAAAGACGGTGCCGTACCGGCTCCAGCTCTAGGTGAGCAGAAATTTTATAAGTTAACTTCAATACCTAATTCTTTGTCTTTTACTTCAAAAAAACTGTAAATAACACGACAACACGATAACAAGAAAAACCATAGAAAAAGTAAAATATAGAATTTGTAAAAATGTATTTAAAATAACTAAATTTTTAATAATTTTCAACAATAATCATATGCATGTTTGTTATATGTATATGTATGTATACACTGCTAGCAAAATTTTCTTGTTGTAGAGTCTTCACATTTAGTATTATATATCGTGTCGGTAATATCTAGAAAAAAAAAGAAACAAAGCATGTCCAAAAAAGTTTGTTTTTTAATTTCCTTTTTTTGTTAAAAACTCAAATGCAATCCACTTTTTATTAATATTTATTTACGTAATTTAGTAAACATTGCGAAACTTAACTCTGTGAATTTTTGAACTAAATGACTCCTTACAAAATGAGAACATTAAGACATTTATCATGTGGCATGATCCAACCAACATGCATATGTATTGGTGATAATAGACTGCACAAAAATGTGTCTTGATATCTTCATTGTTCCGACCGTCTATTTTGTAATAATATAAATATGTTAATAGGTTACACGAAAATATCACTTATAAATGTATAAATGTATTCAGTAGGATTCAAATCTAACGCCTGTCATACTACCTTGATATATTAAGCAGGCATCATATATTTAAATTACTTCACATTTTTGATGTGGAAAAAACAAACTTCAATTGCATACATTGAGATATCTTTACGGTGCTTGCATCTTCATAACTGCATGTTACGACATGCTTTCATGTGCTTGCTTTCATGTAAACCTTAATAAATATATGCTCAAATTGGTAACAGCAATGAAAATATACATTATTAGTTTGCGATATGCTCATATGCTCGTTTATGAAAAAATATTTTCATTAACATACTTAGGTATCTTAATATATATATATATATGAACAAAATAGTCCAAACTTGTAGCTTGGTTGTTATGAACACTTCAACTAAATATTGCCTATTTTCTTTCCTTCTATATGGTTCCATACTCGCTGTAATTATCAATCCTTACGATGCAACCAATCAACAACGCCAATTATAAAATTTAAACGGAATATTCCTTCGATAGTGTGTGTTCAATGGCCAGAAGGTAAGCGAACCTCAAACCTTGTATTTTGTGTAACAATCCTAAGTGTGATTTTTGTATATGTTGGTATAAATAAAGTGCAACTGCAGATCAAAAATATCCATGTTATATTCGATTTTCGTTGCGGTTTGTGCGCAGATATCTCTCACCAAAAATTTAGAGTATTGAATTGATGTATGCAGATACCTCTTTATTTGATTCTGAACATATGTAAGCAGTGTTAGAAGATTGAAATTATAGGAAAAAGGATAAATTTGTTGTGTTGTATGTATGACATGGGATTGAAATTAATGTAACGAGAAAAATACTAGTATCTAAAAATTTTAGAGCCAATTTACCTTGCAATGAAACAATGGACCAAGTACATTGCGAAACAAGTAGATCTTGTATGCGTCCACCTCCAAAACTCGATATTAATCCCGTGGATATGTATGACATGTGTATGATAGATTATCATAATAATATTTAAATAATTTTTTTCATATCTAAAACAGCAAATACTGCGAAGATTTTATATTTGAGTGGTTATTAATAATTTATTTCTGTTGTTTTTATATAAACTATATATCTTCTTTCGTGGTTTTCTTGTTATAAGTAGTAGGTTTATATCATACTTTAGTTGTACATGCACATAAACAAATTACCTGATCCGTTTTGTCACTTATTTGTGCGTTTAACTTCTTGAATTTATCATTATATTTCTTATTCCATGAATACTTCATTGGGAGGTTTAAATTATGAATTAATCATGAGTTTTGCTATTTGCTGATATGTACGTACATGAATATGTATGTATCTGGTTTACATAACTTGCAAAATCTCTAAAACTGTTTTTTTTTCTAAAATATGATTATTGTTAATTGTTTAATTAAATTTATTTACGCGAAGAACAAAATCTCTGCACAGTTTCATCTAATAATTTAAATTACTTCTTCTAAACGCTACATTCATAAATAAGTATGTTTGCCTAAAATACGCATTCGCTGTTTCACACAAATGAATAATTTCACTATAAATGAAACCAAAGATAAGTAGCAACAACACCTAACTAATATACCCATATAATTTAGAGTTGTACGTACATGTCTAGAAAAATGAAATCCATTATTTTTGCATTAATTTAAGGTTTTATTTAGCATAGTTAGAATAATCCGATTTAGGCACCGGAAATATGCACCGTTTTGTTCGATAACGTGTTGCCTTTTTGAAGGTAGTTTCAGAATGCCAATTTCAGAGAAACACTCGTCCCTATTGTCAAAAAACTACGACAGTCCATTTTCTGAAGTTTCTCTTGAGGCGAATTTTTCACCAACAAAATCATTTCCTATAAACAGGAACGGGTTGTAATCACTTAGTGCCAGGTTCGGACTATAAGGTGGATGCATAAGAACCTCAGGAACAAACGCCCATAGCTTCTGGCGGATCACTATCGATGTGCGTGGCCTGGTGTTGTCCTGATGAAACACAATTCCTCTTCTATAAACTGGCTTCGAGGTGATAGCTTCCTTCAGACAGTCCAATTGTTGACAGTACATTTCCGAATTAAGAGTTTCGTTGTAGGGGAGCAGCTGATATTAGATTATTCCCTGCCAATTTCACCAAACACATAGCAAAACCTTCCTGACCATCAATCCTGGCCTGGCCACTGTTTGCGTTCTCACCAGTAACCAACCGCTTCAGAAATGGATCGATTTTGGTGGGATTCGACAGCGATTCACAGATGAGAATTCGGTCCTTGAGGTTTTTTGTGTTGACTCGTGTGTCACCCATACATCGAGCTTCTTTTTGTATTGTATTCAACCTTATTTATAGGTTTTTTGTGCAATGTTTAACTCCTGGGCAATCGAAACAGTGTTTACCTGACGGTCGAACTCGACGATTTCTATTATTTTATCGATATTTTGTTGCATCTTTGACATCAAAATTACCGGAACGGAATCGACGAAACCAAAATTGCGCATTATTAGCTGTTACGGTATCATGACCTAAACACTATTTAAATTTTCATCCACCTGGCTTGCGTTTTCACCTTTATCGAAGAAAAAATGTAAAATTTGGTGTATTTTCTCATTGCTGGTGTCAGTTTTTGACGCATGCTCAAACAATACTGAGTCAATCAATCACAAAACTGTCTTGATTTTTTTTAATATGAAATCTTATCTTTCTAACGCCACGTTGCTTAACCCGGTCGCACTTATCGCAACCCGAGATATAGAAAAATATGTAGAAAAATAATGGATTTCGTTTTTTACTAGTCCTAATTTAAAACATTCAACGTCTAACAAATGGGTCTAAACTTTTCGTAAAATATACGTATGTATATTCTTAACCAATATAATGGTTGAATGCATGTATTTCTACTGAATGTACTTTTCATACTTTTTCAGGCCCACGAAATTTAGACGCCGGGAAATATATATAATATATATATGTATATAATAAGATACCTTTTTTTTGTTGCTTACTATGAGTTGGGCATATTTTCAATTTAGATGGTTACTTACGTTTGTTAATTTGCACACAGATATGCTATATTGTAGGAAATTTATTTCAATTAAATTCTATTTTTATCATTAAATAAAAAAAGACTTCTGCAGATGAGAGTTAACCCCTCTAACCGTATAGACAGGAATTTAAACAGAAACAATGTATTAAAAAAACTTGTAATTAAATTTATTTGTTATGTAATCCGACAATGATCTAAAAATGCCCAACACAAAATCGAAATTTACTAACTGTATTGAAAGCATATCGTTTGCCAGTCACTTGGCCGTTTGTGGGTGCACCAATTGGAGCGTCTCCGATAGCACCCATATCGGCTGGAGCCGCATCAACAGCAACATCCCTAAACCCTGGAATGTCACCTATTGTACTCACAACTCGACCATCTACATCGAGACGAAGGTACTGCCCGCCGTTTTTATGACAAACCAGTTTCTTTTTTTCTCTTTTTTTTGATGATTATGAAATTTGACTACGGTACTTAAAAGCAGAATTCAAAGACTGAAACAGAATTCCCCTTATTAATGCTGTATTTGTTGCAGTCATGTATGTTTACTAAATATTAAACACACTTTGTGATTGTTTTTCATATCACGTTTGTCACGTCACATCGCTTTTTTAAAATTAGGCTCTTTTGAAACTTTTATTGTATATAGATTTTTTTTTATAATTTTAGTTCATTTTGGATTTTGTGCGTTTCAAAATTCTCAAAATATGCCATTCTTTTATTATTTTCTTTTCAAAGGTAACACTTACGTTGGTGCTTCAAATTTTTACCTTAGTGAAGAGTTTGACTAATTTCCGTCAAAGTTCTCACTCAAAATGTATAGATTAAGTACAAATTAAAGCCCCGTTTAGTGGTTTAGCATATCTTCATTAATTTGTGTTATATATGTATGTATGTATGTATGACCGAATGCTACATATCTATTCCACGATGTTTGTTTTACATTTATTAAAACGGTTCTTGGCTTTCTTGTTCCTTTTGTTTTCACTAATTATCAGCTTTTTTACAAACTAAACTTCAATATATGGTTTGTAGATATTTTTACCAAGTTGTCGAAAAATAGAGATAATAGGATATGCATTATCTGTGAGCTAACAGGGCATTTTACAATGCTTAGCCGATGAAAATATTGTTTATTTTATGGGTTTCACTATGTTTAGGGATTTTCGTAGTTACTTTCGTAGTTTCGTAGTTAGGGATTCATTAGTTACATTCACTGCAGTAATTACATACATGTATGGATACATGATTAAATGGTACAATGGTACAGTGGTACAAATAATGTGAGGTATACTATATAAATTCTTGGATGATATGATACAGTCTATTCACTGATAATGGGTTTTCATTTTAGTAAAGTATACGTGCCTTGCATTCCTTTTTATAAACAATTAAACAAGTATATACTATATATTACGATAATACTTTTGCAATTATGCTGGCCTCACATCGAACACTCAAAACTTATATTATAAGTAATTCAGCTAAGCTACACTTACATATATACATATCATTTCGACATATCATTTAGACAGCGCTAATCAACATTTATATTAATATGTATCTGTATATATTAAATAAGTGTGGTATATGAAGGTAATATAATTATACTTTGCTGCTACTATGTGGTGATACTTGAAATATTAGGCTAGAAAGATAGTGGGTTTTTGATAAATTTAATTTCCCATTCTTTGATTCACGGTCAGATCTAAAAACTTTTCAACTCAAATCAAAGTAATTTGTCAAAGAGATTGAATATGAAATTATGGGATAAGTTCACCATATCATTCTTCATAAAGCTATCAAAGAGACCAGAATGAATAGCGGCAGTTAGAATAATTACAACATACCATAAAAATTTGCTTTCAACAAAGGGTTTCGCAAACCGGCGATCAGTTCCGGTATTTTGTCATCGTGACCTGAGAAACTCAATGTACCATCCTGCTGACCAAAATTATGTCCAATATTTACACCTTATTAAATATTCAACTACTCTTACTTTACCTAAGATGTATACCCAATTAAATGCTTCAGTCAAGAGATGCTGCTGATTATGGCAGAGAGGGTAAGGCGTCATCAACCACGGAAGCACAACGGGTTTCATTATTACCAGATCAACTGCTATCTGCTGAGTTCCAGCAAAAATCCAAAATTAATTTCTAACAAACAGAAAGTTCTGACAGACGTAATTCTTATAGAAAACAAGACAAGCATCAATCAAATCGTGTTCTCAGGTCTTCCTAAGTACCTTTCCATATGTATTCTTAAGTCCTAGAACCGCTTACCGTTTTACAGAGTGAGATTGAGATCAACTTTCCTCACAAATCATTAAAAATATTCACACAATATATTTATTTACAAATATTGCTCACAATAGATCATGATAAACGAAGTGAAGTAGCGTTCGTACTGTTCTTTCTGCCTTCAATAACTTCTATTACCTTCCTGAGTATCATTTGAGGTAAAATTTCCTCTTTGCTAGGACCCATTAGATTAACCACTATTGATCACATTATCGTGAAGTAAATTTGATATTAATTAGTGTGTGTACAGCTTTATTTTATATCTCATAACGACGTCATTTTTGCATGCTTAATATGTTTATCAAAAGAAGTAGCAATGTATAATTTTTTAATAAAAACGAGGAAAATACTATATAATTTAATATATATACAATTATATAATTTAATATATATATAATTGTCATAATATGCTGCATAATTTAGTCGGCTCATCATTATACTCTAAAGTTACTTTTATAAATTAAAAATTTATTTGTTGAAAATAAAACATTCAAATAAATTTGTATTTCATGACGAAATTTATAATGAATATATGTCGTTAATATACAGTTTTTTTCTTGGGGGCTTACACTTCTATAGATTCTTGACCGAGTTTTTATTGTTTACATTTATAATTTTTTCCTTTTACATTAACTTTGAAATAAATGATTTTATTAAATAATTATGCGAGTATATAGTTAGCTTATGGTTTAACTAGGACATTTAAATAAACTGTCGAAGGTCATATAATTTCGACTCTCACCTTTTCAAAAAATACGACTCAGCTTTCACAATATTTTGTTTAATCTAATAGTTTAAAACTACTCAAACCTATATCAAAATATGAGGTACTACCGCGTCTTTTAGCTGCACCACTAAAGCTTTCATATATGTGTGTGTTTTAGCCATGTGCGCAAATTGCCTCTTCTAAATTCAATGAAAATAACTTCTTAAAATAAAAAAAAAAATAATTATTATTTTTTTAATTATATAAATTTAATATATAATTAACGATCAAAAACTAATCAAAGTCGCTAGCAGAGTGAGTAATCCAACCACCTACAATTCATATCTATTGTAGCTTATCTTAAAAATTAGCACTTTAACCGATCATCATAATCTGAACTATTTTACGTTCAATAAATTATATTGCATCTAATTAGTAAATCAATACGAATATTTTCTTACTTATATTCCTCTATAGCAATTATTTTTGTGCTTCTCCCAATGCGAAAACCACATATTCGCTATTCACTATTCACGTGGATAACTAAAAATATCTAATGTTGAGAAACCTTAAATTAAGCTTCTAAAAAGTTGTTTACGTAATTACATGTAGAAAAACGTTAAACGTAGTAGGAACATAACATCAAGACCACCATTGCAGTCTTTTGTATTGTGTGTAGCTACTAATCTCAGTTTGTTCATAATACATGCAACATCCTTGAATTTACATTCTTTAGAAGCTCTTTTGTCATGGCTCAAATTCGTGCTCGCATTAAAATTTAAATGATTAATTTAATCATATGAAACCATCATAAAAACACAGTTAATCATATAAAACACATTAACAAATTATGTAAATGTTAATAGAAAAACAAGTTTTGACAATGGCTTTCGACTACTCAGGATCAGAGAGTCAGTATCCAGAACCCAGATATCATACTTACGCTAATCGCAATACATAATAAGGGTATAAATGTGTATGTACGTGTAAACTCCTTATATAATAAGTATATATTAGGTTTTAGTTTTCACTGCATATATTCTATAAATTGCTTTCTGAAATCAGAAATTTTGAAAATCGTTTAAAGACAGATATTAAAATATAAATCAAACTAACCGCATGACTCTTTTTTGTTATTTTCTTTTACTTTTTCTTCTTTTGAAAAACACACACAAAACAAACAATCAACAATATATCGAAAAAATGGCAATGTCTATGTCTATATATTTGAATCATTCAATCAACATTCTCAACAAATTTTCTTTTATAACAAACTTATCCACATATGTACTTTTAACGTTAAAAACTATTATTAACAAAATGTTTAATTGTTGTATTCATTTGTTATTTGATCATCGTCTCGACATTCGGGACATTCTACAAAAAACTAAACTCACAAAACACACTACGGACTGCCATTCACTTTGTCGAAATAAATAATTCGATGTGTGCATCGTCAATCCAATAGCCACTGTAGCAGCCGCTGCCGCCATGCGGGGCGTCGCAATCCATCGGGGGCATATGGGAGTTGTAGGTGGACCATTCAACCCCACTTTGGCCGCTGTCGCTGTAGCCGCACAGCAGCAACAACACCACCACCACCATCACCAGGCACACCATCATCCTCATCATCCGCAACAAACCGCACACCACCAATTAGGATTGCAACAGGCATTGCAGGTACAATCAGCAGGCGCCACTAACCAAGCTCACGCAGTTGCTGCGATTCAGACCAGCGCAGCTCAACAACAACTGCATTCAATAGCTCATTCGGCGGCGGCCGCTGCAGCCAACACGCCCCAGGTAGCCAGCGCCGCAGCTGCTGCTTATGCTGCACGTTTAGGTGCCACAGGTGCAGCCACACCATCGCCATCCGCTGCAGCTGCTGCATCCATAGCTGCCGCGGCAAATGCAGCAGCCGCAGTCAATGCTGCTGGTACTGCAATACACGGATTCACACCGTAAGTATTAGGAATGGTATCCTTCTCACTTTCGTATTGTTATATTAAGCATATTATTACATTTGTGAAAATAACCGCATTTGACGATTTGATCGATTCATAACAATTTTTCGTTGCTTAATATGGTACACATTCCACATTATTGTATGAGTCGTATAGTCACAGCTATTAACTTCTTAATGGCTTAGTTAGTTACAAATAATATATAGTTTAATGTAGTTGTGAAAATTGTTTTTATCTTTAAAATTATGCAAAATACATGCGAATAGCCTACATTCACATATTCATCGTATCAAAGTATCAACAAATGTTATGTGTGCTTTGGAGAGCATATGTTTGTATGGTTTGCACGTATTTTATATCAGAACTATGCATATTTATGTACGTATGTTCTCTTAGTATTGTATGCATATATATATATTGAAAAATATAGTTCACATATTAAACATTAGTAACTTCTAAGGGTTGAAATATGTACATACTTATATATGCAATAATTTGCAATTAATTTCTTACAATGATTAGAACTTCTAGAGTAGGCGGCTTTACTAAAATGTGAAAAATCCGCATAACTAATTTCATTAATGTTTTAATATTAATATATTATTTTAAATATACCTATTATATTTGATATACTCAAAATATTGAGGACTGCATGATTTGACGTTCTACTGAAAAATTATAATGAATTCATAATTGTAGTAGTGATATACTACTTTCAGTAAACTTATGAAAAATTTGCATGGCATTCTAATAAATTTTGCAATTATTAAATAAGTCGCATATCAATTTTAAAAGATTATCTTTTTCGTTTAGTCATATTCCCGGAAACCCTTTAATACGCATATAGTTAAGTTAAAACCAAGACATTGCAATTTAGTTATTTCAGAAAGAGTTGAACAGGTGTAGCGATTAGGCCACAGAAATATACATACCACAGATTGATACAGTTTGAAAATATCAATAAAAAAAACATTTTTGGAAACTTAAGGGCAGCTTTTATCATTAACAAGAATTTAATATTGTGTATTATTTCTATGATTTATAGAAAGGGAAAAGGTGATGAAAGTAAGCTCTAAATATAGCTTTAGTACGAATCTTGGATTTTACATAATAAAGCATTAAGATTACTCCACTTCATAACATTCCAGGTCGAAATTGAGAAAGCTGTAAATCGGTTCAAACAATAATATCTGAATTTTGCTTTTAAGTACCCATTCTTATAAAAATTTTCAAGCAATGACATGTGACTTTTTAATTTTAAAGTAATACTTTTTATATATTTCATACAGCGTCTACTACGATCCCTTCCTAGCTGCTGCTGCAGCTTCCGCTGATCCGAATCTACGATTCCAGGTAAATAAAAAATTTTACAAAATTTTGATATTTCTATTATATGCTAAAGTTCTTTTAGATAATAAGTAATATAATAATTAATTTTTAAGTGTAATTTTAAAATTAATTCGACTTGCGAAATTTGTTAAATATCTGTGTAACAACTTGACATCGTACTACGAATTTTACAGGCAACCAAACCGGTCGCAGAAGTTCCAGCCGCACCGCCAGCAGCCATATTAAATGTAATTTTAGATTTCTCGATTTTTGCTCATTCATTGCTCTCGTTGTTTATTTTTCCCATTTCAAAGACTATCCAATACTTTAAACGAATTTAGTTTGCATTTTATTCTAAGCTTAGTTTTTTTTTTAAATTTGCTAACGATAATTCTTTAGTATTTGCATATTTGTATTTTACTATATTTAGACGTTTAATGATTATTTATTTCTGTGTTACTAACGGTATACAAAAGGCAATTACTTATTAGGCTGTGTATATACACGTTTAAAAGCGATACAAATAATCATGTAAATTTAATATACATATGTACATATATGCCCTAGGAGTCAAAAACTAACTACTAAAACCAAATACAATACTACTTTACAACTAGCACAAAAATAACCAATTGCCATACTGTCTTTTCCATACCCGTAACTGGTATTTTTTCCGTGTTGATGTCCTGGCCAGATTTCGCTTAGAAATATACCCTTCCCATACTAATTTAAAAAGACAAAAAAATATTTATGGAACAAAACCACGGAAACGAGGCTCCTATATAAAGATTTACACATAATTAAGAAATTAAAATTAATTTATTACTGTTGGAAGATCAAATAAGCTAATATGAATCAAACTATACTAAGATGGCCTCACAAGAGTCCATCACAAGCTGATTCAACTAACATTTCCAAAAGCGTATATGGAGATGCCCACTAAAAATGTTATATACCAAATTTCGCACAGATTTTTCAAGTGGTTTGTGACGTACTAATTTCACTTTTAAACTGATCTGTACATAATTTATGCTCCTACCTACTAAAATTGTCGTTTTTGGGATTATTACTGAAATTATATTATATTATTTTTTGTATATCACCATCACACAGTATCAAAAAGTGGTCTTGCGAAATGTTGTTGCATTTAAAATTAAGATTTTTCGGTGTTACCAACCTACTGTGAGGGCCAAGGATTATGTATGCAAAGATCCATGAAACCACAACGGTGATCACAATTAAAATTTTTAGGGACCTAACAGTACCAAACCTATGGCGTATAAGTTCGATACCTTTTTGACATTATTTAAAAAACTTTAATTCTGAAAATGTAAGCTGAATTGAGTATATAAGAAACAAAAAAGAAATGTAAGGAATACGGAGGCTTGAGCATTGTCTGAACAAATTTCATAAATTTTTGGCATTTAGCTAAAATATGCTAAAGAAATTTATATTAATATATTGTATTTCACAAATTGACCGATATATTCGACATAAAGTTAAGTAAAATAACATTGTATATATTAACATAAATTGCAATTATCAAACTCAGTTTCGGCATAATTTTTTTAGATTTCTTATATGCTGACCAATATAAATGTACGGAAGGTCGAAAATTATTATACTAATTAAAAAAAAATTGTTTTTAAATAGTTGGTCGTCCAGAAATGGATAGGTTTAGTTGATTACGAAAATAAAACTAATGTTTATTGTCAGTACAAAGAGGTTTTTGTTCCACTTGTTTTAAAGTCCTCAGTTCTTCAGTTTCTTTTAAATTCTTTTTCTGTGTTCCACCAAAATTTTCACAGAAACAACGTTTAAACAACTTTTTCATTAACATTAATATTAAGTTAATATTTTATAACCGATTGTTCCATTATAATATTTAATTTTGATTGCTACTAGCCCATTTTACTTTATATGTATGTTGAAAGTATTAAAAGTTGCAACAATGAATTTTAAAGTAATCGGAAATAATATATTTCAGTTATCGGAAGATCCTGTTATTCCACCAAATTTTCATACAGCATATATAGAAGAGCTGTAGCAGATATAGAAGGGGTGTAACGCAACCCAGAAATCATGGTTTTATCTCTTGATTATATATTTGTATTTTATTAACTGTTCAAAAATAACAATGTTACAATTAAAGTATTTTTATTGGTCGAAAAAGTGTTCAGAAAATATGTTTATGGAGAGCTTTTAGTTATTCTATTATCCTCTTATTTTGATTTCAATATAAGTCATTGCTTTTCGATTTTCACATCCTCTAAATCGAAACGATCAATGAAAATTGTGTACATAACAAAAAGGAAAAATTTCCTCTGAATGTACGGATATGTTGAAATTCCTGCTAGAGTTTTAGATAGGGGTGATAATTAAAAAAAACTTTGTAAATCTTATATGTATGTACGAAATACACTTTCCTAGAAAATGCAAAAATATACCTCTACAACAAATTATGAATTTTGTTTTGCAATTTTATTTATATAATATGTTTATAGTGGTCTTTAACTTCTTTCAATTATAACTTTGTTTAAATCTACATTTTTAACCAGTTTGTTTGCAAGCATTTCCGTATTTCCCTATGTATTTATTTTAAGTTATACTTATTCGTTTATACATAAATAGTATTTTTAAATATGTTGTATTTGTTGTGATGTCAATATACATATGTAATACATTCTGTAATTCTGAGTTCTCTAAATACAACAAAAACAATTTCTATCATATAATCTACTTGAAAACTTACAGCGCCGCACTGTGACAACGCTAAACAGTTCCCCACATACGATCAACCGCATTCCGGTACCACAAAACGTTTTGGTAAACAAAATAAACAAAATTTGTTTAAAACATCGACAAGTTGTCTCTAGTTTTTATTTCTCTTTTATTGTTGTCTACTAAGTTCATTGAAAATTGCTTTAATATTTAATTAAAATTGCTAGTTCGCATATTTTGCTAACAACCTTTAAATATTTGCCATTTCATAATAGATGTATTTTAATTATTTTACAATATTATTTCTTTTTGGACATGTGTGTATGTACTTTGGAAAGAATTTTTACTTAGGTATTCCAAGGCATGCCAATTTAATGGTTGTTTCTTAACTCGTATTTAAGTTTTTCGCCACATTTCGTTCTTTTTCTTAACTATTACTGTATTTATTATTATAAGTATACTTTTATATTGGTTATTGGTTGGCTTGACTTTTTTCCAGAAATTGCTGTGCGGAACAAATCTGCACTGGGTTACACATGTTTATTTCATATTTACAATTTAGGCATGCCATGCTTAGTCTCTGTGGGCAGATCTCTAAGTCTATTTTTTTTTTTGTCATTTCTACTATGAATATTTCCACATTATCTTATGTAATCCCCATCCCCCATCCTAGTATAGTATATTTTAATCAAACATTAAACACTGATGCAAGTAGTTTCCATTCCAAAATATAATCACATCCAGTTATCTGATTTATGTCAAGTTACAATTTCGTTGTTCTTTTGTAACGTGCAAAATGCTTTGCCACCTTCACACATTATTTTCCATCCTTCTGAGTGGCGTTTTATTTATATGAGACACCTTAATTTTTATTTGTATCTGAACATTTGCAGGCCACAGCTCCGCTTCTAAAGACTCCCCTGTCACAAGCACAGCAGGCGTACGCAACAGCCGCCACTACCTACACAGCGGTGGCCGCAAGGGCGGCATATGGCGCTGCAGCTGCCGCTGCACAGCCGGCTTTAGCCGGTTACGCTACTGTCGCTGGGTAAGTGTCCTTTGGATATGAAAATTGTCTACTAAAATTCCGAAATTTTCCACTAACCTCATATCTTGATTCTATATGTCAAATTAAGGTTATTCTTGAACATTCCATAATATCTAGCATTTGAGAAAATATTTTTTCTTATAAGTTCTCGACTAGGTACATATCTTAGTATTGCAGTAATGCTACAGAAGCTTGGGTGGGGAATGCCCTTATTGTTGATACTAAGATCGCAAAGTTATTATTCAATTACAAATTGTCGTACCAAGAAAGCATAGATTCTGCACGGATCCCACACTTTCAGCATGGATTAGATATCATATTAATAACAATTATTTCGTTTTCAAAATTAAATTTAGATATGACAATTATACGAACATATCCGTATACATGTTCTGATATATGCCTTTGTTGGTAAACTTGATGACAATAAAGGTTTGGTATAAATAATCAGAATATTCGTCCGATAATTCGAAGTAAAATTTATAATGAAAATAAGTATATCGAAACTGTGTAATTTAGAAGACAAAAATGTGAATTGTGAAGCCACTAGTAAATATTTCTGAATTAAAAGATATACCAATTAAAAGTTCATCAAATATTACCGAACTGTTCAGTTTAATTAAATAGATATAAAACTTTTTAATTATTCGTTATTTAATTTATATTTAAATTATATTCACGCGACTCCATGCTAGTAATCGTTACTGTTCAAATTTGCAGACATTTATACATACATATGTGATGAGTAAGATTAACTTCAATAGGAAATGCCTAATTTGGCAAAAGATCATCCGATCATTCCATATCGAAAGCAAAAACTTTATATCAAACGAGCAGAAACAGAGAGGATATCATTTTTAACGGCATGGTATCGGTTCAAGCCGCATTCATATCAATGTGTTAAAAAAAATGTAATAGTACAAACTGGAAAGTATGAACTAATTATAAAATTGCGAGTAATTATGATCACATAGTTATGTGTGAATATAGTCCACTATGCGCACAATTCTCTTTTAGAATTAAAAGAGCAATCATTAATATTTAGTGTGGGAAACCAGATCGCTTAAATGAGCCAAATGACTTTAACCGGAATTTTATTGGTTGCGATATTGCTTTTATTTAAATTTAAACAAATGTCATAATTGATTGAATCCACTATAGAAAGGCAATATTATTTATATTTAGGATTATTGCTTATACGTATAATCTTACAATAAACTTTTGATTTCACACATTGATTCTTTAATTTTTCCTTTTTAGCAAAGCGAAAAAAAGAAAAACCGAAATAACGATTAATTTAGAATTTTTCCTTAATTAATGGGTGCGAAATTCTCACAAAACTAAATAATTTTTGCTAACAACCATCCTACTATACTCCTTATTTATGCAAATATCGTTACTTCAATCAAGATATGAACCAAGGAAAAAATGTTTAATTCAGTTCTTGAAATCACTAATATTTTAACTCTGCAATCAACCTCCCAATTAATAATACTTCATCGAGAAACTGTTTCTTTAATATTCGTCATTTTATTTTGCAAACTTTACGCCGCTTCCTTTATATTCTGAAAACCCCAGATATGCAACAAGAGAGTACGCGGACCCATATTTAGGACATGGAATTGGACCAGTGCCCGGCTATGGAGTAAGTTTTTCACATAAATTTTCTATTCTATTAAACTGTTGCCCAATATATTATTTTATGGTAATCAAATGCAATTAAATGTTTTATTTTAATTATAGGCAACCATGTATCGAGGTGGATTCAATCGATTCGCACCTTATTAATGAGAGAAATGGACAATGCAATGAGCACCAACTGTCTGCTGGCTGGAAGTCATGGCAGCTATGCTCAACTTTTGCAAATCTACTCAATATTTTGCACATCACGTGGAACAAGTTAAAATTTATTGTATAAGAAAAAAGATTTTGTTACATTAGTAAGAATATGAAATCGTCGAAATGCTCAAGAAATATTGCAATTTTAATGCAACCGAAAATACTCATGCAAAGCGTAAAAACAATGAGATTAAATCAAACATTCAAAGTATAACAAAGCAAATATAACAAGAAAAACAGTTGAAATTTATCACATATACTTGCATATAAGAAGAGGTATTGGGCCAAAACAATACCAACAATTTAAAAATTTAATAAAAGGAATGCGTAGTTGTTAAATTGAATGTCGTCCAACCAATATTTAAAAATATGATAAATACGTACATACGAATACTAGTAAATGAGAAAACATAAACCAAAACAATAATACAAATTAATATCCAAATGCAAACAAAAAGAGAAAATCCTGGATTGGCTAAATATTTTAGCTAATTACCATTTATATGATTATGATAGTTGGTGAATTATCAACATCATAGAGGATATTCATAAAAATCAAAGTCAACTACTTCTTTAAATTGTGCATAAGCACAAAGTCAACTATTTCTTTAAATTGTGCATAAGCGCATACAGTGTTTTAGTGAATTCAAATTATAATGAAAAAAATATGTAATGACGTAGCATAGATGTGCATTTTTTGTGCATTAGTACACATTATATCATAAATATCAAATGAAATTTTATAAGAAGTATCAAATATGAGATTATTTCAAATTACTTATTTGAATTTTGTGATTCATTAATTTATATACCATACCCTCTGAATTCATAAAAGCAAAATTTCCAAACGGATTATAATATCTTTAAAGACCATGAAGAAGATTGTACTTTAACCTGATTGTGCTTCATATAAATCGAAGTATGACACATTGTCGTTTACTTCATCGCTTGTTCATTTCCATTGGCAGCTTATTTCGAACAATTTCTTTATTCAAATATTTATTTGAATTGGTCAAGAATCAAAACTTAATGCTATAAAATAATCGACTCTTAGACATATCCTAATTAGAAGAAAGATAATTTGAATATTTTAATAATGAAAAAATTTTCTCTTAAATATAAATATTCATAATACTTGAATATTATTGCAAAAAAGTGTTGTATTTACTTGTGATAAAAATACAAAGGAGTGAATAACTGAAAAATCACTTCCATTATAATTTAGTTCTCCAAACAACTGTACTCAAAGTATGTTCTCCGATATGCAATCAAAGACCTTCCTGAAATAAATAAAAAATCGCCCATAAATAGAGTTGTTTAAAAAAAGTATTTGGTAATGAAATAACGACATAAGTAAAAATGTATATAGAGTTATCTAAATGTTTACAAGTGCAGCTACGATATCACAAATTTTGAGAATTCATTATGTTTTTAAATATATAAAGGAGAGTTCTGAAAAAATCGAACCAAAATTATTGTATGTATTTTAATAAGTGTATTTGTGCTTTGCTTTTGCACCATTAAAAAAAAATATCCAAAATCTTCCGATACATCGCTGAAGGACACTCAAAGTGGATGACATTTGCTCAAATTATTGTCATTGTAAAATATTTAGTAGATATACTGTATTGTATCCCTTAGATATGAGTTGGGATATTTATGTCAAAACAAAGTCTATGTAAGTATGTAATCTGTTGTAAAAAATACCGGTATTTTATAAATAATTTCATTGATATCGTTCAGCCAAGGGCATATCGGGCTGCAAATGAATCTGTTGACACACAAAATGTTTTTAAAAGGTCAAATTGAAACGCAAAAACAAACGGATTAGAAGCACAAGTAGGATAAAAATATACGCATACAAAACTTCTCTATAACTTATTTTAATTATAAAGTGAAAAAATACGTGCATCAATATATAATATGAATAAAAAATTTGTACAAGTATATTTTAAGAGTTGAACAATTTAAACAACCAAAAATAAAACTTAGAATTATCTGAAAGTATTTATGAATCACGCAAAAATTCGCGCAAATTATGCAAATTAGTAGTGTTAAGTGATTTTTATGGATTATTAGGAATGGCGATCCACATGTAACAATATTTACACACATGTCATATGAACAAATATATAGATAAACCACTTAAAAACGATCTAGCCCGCAACAACATTTATTAAGTAACGCCAATTTAAAAAAAACTAAGATCCAAAAACGCTAAAATTTCATTGAAATTATTTTTACTAATAATATTTTATTTTATTTTTATAAATTATTTTACTTGAAGCCAAAGCCTAATATTTTAGTTAAACCATCTAAATGTTTAGTTTGTAGTGTGATTACTTTAGTATTTATTTTTAAATGTTTCATATTTGCATAATGAATTTTCAAAATCACAATATCATCGAATGTAATGCATTGGAATAATTATCATTTCAATTTATTTGTGCTTTATTTAAATAGTAATAGAAATATAAAATAATCGCAAGCATTATGTTGAAATATGTTACGTATATGTATGTATATGAACGGATTAAAAGTGAAATCAGATCCATTTATTGCCAAATAAATAGCTTTTAATTAAAAAAAAAATAGGAAACAAAGGTGAAAAATTAAATTCTAAGAAGTCCCAATAGCAATCAATTTAAAAATGGTATGTATTAAATCAAATTTGTGCAATTTTTTACATGTAATTATATTGGTAATTGTACCAATGGGCGTTCAAAACTTTTGCTCAGCGCGGCACCTTGAAATCGTACATTTGAATGACTCGTCATTTGGACTTTTAATTGTTACAGAGAAATTTTTAATTCAAAACTATGAAACAGGTCTGGGAATATTTATTAATGAGCATTCTTGTCAATATTTGTAAGACTTCACCATACCAATCGATTCAGTGTTTATGCAGTTATTCTTTTCAAGAATGAATAGTACCAAGCAATCATGAATAATATTTCTAAACTCTGTTGAAAAGTTGCACGTAATCATTTTAAAGCTATATATTCTAGATTTCGAACAAAATTAAACAAATTGACACCTCTAACTAGCTCTAAAACTATTTTTAAGTATCTAAACATGTATTGCGTGCAAAACAAACTGTTTAAAAATATACAAATTCAATTTATGCGTGAAAACATCAGAAAAAAAAAACAAAGGCTCAAAATAATTACATGAAAATAAAAATAAATATAATACTCACATAGGCATAACATTAGAGATTAATTCAGAAAATGTTGATTTCAATTGATTTAAATTGAGTAACAAAGAGAAATATTTTGTAGTAAAAAGGTGCAAAATCATGCTATAAAATTATTAAATACGGTGATCGAGGATATGAATTAAAGTATAGAATTGTGAAAATTACATAAATTTTAGATCAAAACACAATTGTGCTGTATTAAAAATGTTTGTTCAACATTTTATTAAAATAGTAGATTGCGATTGCAAACATAGTAAAAATATGGATAATGAATAATAAATAAATTTAGAGCGTAAAATGTGCCAAATTGTAAAAAATGTTATATTGTACTTCGTCATATCTATTGTGTCCCCCTGTATTGATCGTCTGAAAAACGCCGAATTTTACTTTTGCAATTACCCCACTATTATCAAAAATACATTCTAAAATTTATTAAATTTCTTTAATTAACTCCTTATAATTTTCATATTTACTCATATTTAACTTACTTCAACATATTTAAAGCATATGAAAATCACATATATAAATTATTTGATTTAAGCTCCTTATAAAATAAAACACATAATTTACAGTAATAAAGACTCTTATGTAAGTAATCAAGTAATTCACAAAATTAATTTGCGACCAAATGAAAAAAAATAAGGTTTGCATGTAATGACACAATTAATAATTTTGACCCACTTGCTATTGGTCCTATATCATCCATAAATTTTCAATTTGTAAGGTTGTGAACTGTGAAATTTTTCAAAGCAAAGACACAAATAAATAAATAAATGATGTGAAAAACTAAAACATATCTCTAAATGAAAAGGAAATTTAGTAGACTCAAATGAAAATTAAATGGAAAGTAAAGATTTCAATAATTCTGGTTAATAATCATTTATGACTAAATGGTTAAATTTCATACAAATAGAAAACCATTTTGCGGATCACTACGCAGCGTTAAAACTTGTAGAGTTAGATAATTTCGAGACTCAACGCAAATCAGAGGATGCGGCAATTGTAACGACAGCTCTTTCTACAATACCGGATCCTAAACCTATGAAAATTTAGTAATTGTTAAGCTTTAAGCCAAATTTATCATTACCAGAGCAACAGAGCTGTTCCTCATTCTTCTGAGAATCCTTTCTAGCATTGAATTTAACCCAGAAGAATTTTTCTGCTACATGTGCGGTAAAAAGCTTCATCAAAACTTCACCTGGGTTAGATGAATGACATGCAATGAACTGTTCGTGCCTTAAGACCCTTACAGAGCAACCCAAACGTCTGCCAACGAACCACTGCATCAATACACCATCTAAATGCGACCATTGACATAAGCAAACGAAATTTTTAGAATATTTGCAATCTTGAAACTTCTGCTCTGCCGTGATTAAACTCTGGTCAACCATAAAACTTTCATCTAACTCGAAGAAGTATGCTCGTCAGACAATTTATGCTGCATTCTACATAAATAGTAAATTAAAATAATTCTACATAATCTGAATAAATAGTGGGAGGACTATGATATATCAACAGGGTAGTCAACCTGTCTCTGACCATTTCTTTATGTAGAAAAGCGAATGAGCTGTACCACTAATGAAACCTAGGAAACTAACTATCAGAGGGGGGTCATATCAAATCATATCTCTCCTTTTCCCAGTAGTGAATATAATTGGTGCCTTGCTACTCCTGACTTTCACTCACCATCAACTTGACTTCAACGGCATCAATGAAAAGTGGACAACACCTACCACAATATTTAGAGTCATAACCGCTCAGATATCTTGTGGGATAAAGCAAAATTCACATTGTGAAATGACGACTCTAGTAGCAATTGACCTGTCAAAATTCTACGGCTGAAGAGATGGACCACCAAATATATGAATGATCGACAGACATCTCTAGATGTCCAGATGAATTCCAGAAAATTCTGAATTAGTGCTTTAGTGCTAGTGCAAATAGGCAACCTATTGCTCGAAAAATTAAAGTAATAGGAATTTCTTTTAAAAATTTTATGATGGCAAGAATATGGAGGATGATGACATAAAAGTCGCTTGTTGAATAAATATTTCATTGCATATTCAAATTATCTTCCACATATTTCGTTACCATTTTTGTTATTTATTTAAAAAAAAAAAATACTAAATATGAATTTTCTTGTCGTTTTGTATCTGTAGTCATATCCAAAATTTTATAGTTACTAAAAATTTCAATACCAGAAAGTAAAATTAGCAATGGTTGCGTATCAAATGGTATTACCATTAACAAAGATGTAGGTGAAAGTAGTCGTATTTTTCGTATGCGCAGTACATTAAATCGCAAATATTAACTAAATTGTAATGTTTTAATTATTTATTTTGAAATCATCATATTTAGTTTAATTATCTGGGAAATAGTCTCTTTTATACTGGCAACATCAATGCAACTTCAACAGAAATTAATTTTAAATCATCATATTTAGTTGAATTATCTGGTAAATAGTCTCTTTTATACTGGCAACATTAATGCAACTTCAACAGAAATTAATTTTAAATCATAATATTAAAAAATGTAATTGATTCAGTTTCCTGCCCTTTATAAGCTAGTATATCACGATTTTGTTAAGACCATATATTTGAGGCTTATCAAGAATAAGTATAACAATCACTAGTTTTGAGCGCTAGCTCCTTCATTTCTCTTTGGGGTCCAGTCGCCAAAATTCCGAGGGGATTGTCCACGATGAGCCGAATCCAAAAGGTGAAAAGTCACAACGGTTCATTGTCAAAGTCATGGCGTATACATTTTGGAATCGTTTGGAATAATTTTTAAAATCTTAAGAAAAAAGGCCTTCAATAGCGATATTATATAGCGTTATTGTAACGTTTGCAGGATTAGATCGCGAAAAAACGGATCGATATGAAGAAGAAGGTTCATGGATTGAAAACGGTTTTCATGTTCTCAGAGTTCAAGAGAATATTCGCTGGAAAGAAATACAGCGACAATTGCTGAGTTTGAAACCTAGTTTGAAACAATAGAGAAATATCGCTAAATTTTTTCCATTCTTTCTCTTTTCTGTCCAAAATATTATAAACAATTATGAATTGCGAGGTGATACAAAAACTGCTCAATGTTCTGGTCGTCCCCGTACTAAGAGTGATACTGCAGTTCATAAATTTGTAAGAGAAGGTTAGAAAACTCCGAATTGTAGTGCGGTTAAAATAACAGAAAATCTTTCGCAAGAACGAAGTAGTCCCGTTAGTGTCTCTACTATAGGCAGAGCGCTAAATGTTAATGGTTTTCATGGGAGGACACCAAGGAGGAAGCCTTACATTTCTACCACCAATAGTGCTAAACAGTTTAACGTCGCAAAAACGCATTTAACTGACCCTCAAGTCCTCTGGAACAGCGTTGTGTTTAATGAGGAAAGCAAATTCGATATATTTGGCAAAAAATCTTGTTTCAACTGTTAGGCATGTTTAACCGGATTATTCATTTAATTATACTACAAACTATGAGATTATTAAAAGTAGTATGTATTAATTACTATACATATACCTATTTTTAGTTTTACGGTATGTTCTGATAATAGTA
Organism: Bactrocera minax; assembly: GCA_021498325.1. NCBI lineage: Eukaryota > Metazoa > Arthropoda > Insecta > Diptera > Tephritidae > Bactrocera > Bactrocera minax. The sequence goes on along the minus strand of JAKEEE010000115.1, from coordinate 382,090 downwards.
TTTTGTCTCATTTTGCTAAATTATAATTTACATAACAAATTTTATTTTACATGTAGAGATTTATTATTATTAATGTTTCCGCTAATTTCCCGCTCTAACTTTTTTACAGAAATCTATTATTGTTGTCATCCTTGATTCTTGGTCGAGATGAAAATTGAGATGTCAAACTTTCAAAATGACAGTTTATTGCAAGTAATAGTTATCAGATAATTATTCTGATTTATTTGACATTTAATAAATCCATTTTGACATTTCTACATAAAACATAAAACATCAATATTTGTGTTTACGAATTAATATGCGGTTCCTTTCCTTTTCCTGTGGGAAATTTTAGAGCAGAATGACAAGAACCAGTCACAAGAAAAATCGACCGTTCGATTTTAAGTTAATTTCACTGGTACAACCGCATCCAGTACTATATCACCGGCACTGGGGTGGCCTTTCAACATTTGAATGCATGAAGGAAAAAAATCGCATATGGAATATAATTGCTTCGGAAATTGGAACTAGCCGTAAGAACTGTTATAAATATTGAAACATAAATATTATGTATTTTATTTTTTATTTTATAGCTCATTTCTGTCTTAGTTGTTAAAGCGTAAATATTATTTATTTTATTTTTTGTTTTATAGCTGATTTCTGCCTTAGTCGTTGGAATAATCTGCGAAACCATTTCCAGCGAGAACTTCGTCATTGTCACGAATTATGCCCTAAAGAAGGTACAATTCGAGGATCTACTTGGCCTTACCTTGAAAGTATGCGTTTTCTTGAGAGAAGTGTCCGTTTCAACAAACCTAATAAAAGTTTATGTAATAATAAACGTGAAAGAAAACGTTTGATTTCCAAGAACTTGGGAGTAAGTGAAGAAACTTTATCGGGATCTTCAACATGTAACAATTTTCCATATAATGAAACTTTTATCGAATATGAAGAACTTACAAATTTGGGTTTCGAGAAAGAGACATGTGCGGTTTTACAAAAGGAAAATGAATTAAATCATGAACGGATGTTAAACTATGAGCAAATGGCAACGATGTTTAACAAGATCCCCAACGAAATTAAAGGCCATATCGAGCGTCGAATAATGACTTATTTATGCAAGTGTCAATTGCGAGCAATAACGAATGAAGGTATTGCTGACATAAGAATTTAATCAGAATAATACATTACATTAATATAATTAATTTACTTGAATATATTTGTATTCTCAAATACATATGAATCATTAAAGGCTTACAAAAAATTAGAATGAATTTTAAAAGTGTATGTACCAGTAATGGCTGAAAAGATAAACTAATATGAATGGCAGCTAAACAGATATTTTATCCAAATCTATCCACGATATTTTTGGTTTGTGTAGAAAGTCATCAGGTGATAGCTGGTCCAGAAAAACAATTTGTTCTCTTACATACTTCACTAGACGTTCAATCATTACAATGTCATCACATTTCATCGCAAAAAACCGACGCCATAATGCGCCAGATAATACTCGATCATCTGACATAATGCCTTCATCGTAAGCAATTAATGCTGCCTGAAATTGTTCCGAGAGTATTTCTATTTGCTGTCGAGTTTGAGATGGGTTATGTGCCTGCATATAAAGACTAGTTAAGTTAAACCAGAATAAATGTAAGCTTTAAAGTTATAGAAAACTTACGCCTAGTTTTTTAGCACGCGTATTTACATCGCCCCACATAACTTCCACTATGCAGTTTCGAATAAAACGTCCATTTTCTCCAGATTCCGAACCTTCAGCCATAGCACGCACAAGTAGCATCCATACATGTAATTCAGTAACAAGGAACCACGAATTGAATGTATTAGGCATGTCGAAGGCTTTAAAAAAACTTAAATAGTTTATTTTATCAGCTACATTTTCGTACAACATGTGACTGCCCACCCTTAAGCGCTAAGCAATAAAATCTTAAGTTATTATTTACAAACAAAAATGTGTTGATTAAATATAGTACTAACCGTTTTTGTATTTGGTGCGAAGCCCACTTTATTTAAAACCCGCTTCAATATGTTGTTATCCGATCTTTCATTATTACTATTAACCACATTTGTTCCAGATGTACCGTATTCCTTAAGGTTCCGTGTCCATACCTTCGATCCATCGTTCAAGATAGTAGCATTGTTGCACACCAAAATATTACGCTATTATTATATTAAAAACGATTAATACACATTGTTACTCTTAGTACACATATGTACATATGGCAACATTTCAAATTCGCAGGTCGCATTCGACCAATTTATATAACATTTGAAACATTACACAATTAAATGAATTCCATTATTTTAATTTATTTTACCTCTGTGGAAACATATTTATTTACAGAAATTCGAGTTAATTGGCGAAAACGTATCATTTTCATAGCTTGATTATTTGTAAATTAATTCAAAAATTGTAAACACACTTTAGAAGAACACTTAGTAGAACACTTATTAGAGTATCTAATGTCAAAATCAGCTGATACTACAGTAAAAGCGAAATCTTTGATTAGTGTTTGTGAAGAATTAAAGTTAATTTTTTTGTTTTAACTTTGTATGAAGAGATGCCTATTTTAGTAAAAACGTAAGCACTCGAATAGTAGATTTAGAGAAGATGCGGATTTGAAAATGCTTTCTTAATTTTTTAATTTACACATATTCCATTATATTTTGTTTTTTTATGTTATATCGATATTCTTAGGATTAAACTTTCGAAATATAGATAAAAATTTTGCAGGTCCTCACCAACTACTCTTGAGGAATATGCAATTCTTGAACTTCAGGGAGATCTGGAAATTCGTTCCGGAGGGAATATTCATAATCTATTCATAGGGGATTTGTATTATAATAAATACGGACAGCCTGTAAAATATTTTTGAAAATTTCAGTGACAGATTCTGGTTTATTAATTTAGTTTTATATCTTTTAGATACTTATAATTGGGCATCATATACTGCAAGGACGAGAGCAAAAACTAGAAAAACCATTCGCTGTGCTTGAAAAATTTAAAGGCAAAGATGGGAAATCTTCATTGAACGATACAAATATGTCATTCGATTCCAACGCCACCCTAAATAAAACAATTAATTGCACAATTTTAGATAGCACAGTTGCTTTGGAAAATAAATCACGGCAATACACCGAATATATAGTTCGTGCTTTATGCTCAAAAAAACTCATATTCAAATCTCGACCAAAACCTATTATTGCAAATGTTGCTATTTCCGTCTGAAGTGAAAACTACTAGTTGAAGTTTTTTTTTTAATGTTTTTAATAATAAATCCAAAAGACATCCAAATATTGCCTTCGATTTTTTTTTTTTCATTACACTATTTCCATTTCTCTTTCTATACCTACGAACTTTAGCTGTTCTGTGGGCCCATATCTATAGTCGAAGAACAGCTCTTCCCCAGGTTGAATTGCACGTTTAGCAAATATTCCAATTCTATGATCTCCCGTTACCATCATTACTTTAGCATAGCAATTCGGATTAATTGAATGGTTGGCAAAACGTATTTTATTGCCTTTTCTCGTAGCGTCAACCACGAAATCATTGTTTAGATTGAATAAAAACGAGCACATATATTTGTCATAAACTTTGCCTCTCCGGTCGGCTTCATCTTGTGAAATGATTTCGCCACAATACTCTGAGATAAATTCGTTTTTTTGAGCGCCCTCCTTAAGGAATATTCCCCATCCCGCTATATCAGAAGGCGCCATTAAAAGATGTTTATCTGAAAACATCGAAATAAGTATAGGAGTACAACAATCACATAGCCTAATGTATCTTACGTAATCCACGCTGCACACACACATTCTTGCAAGTTATTTTTGTTAATTTAAATTGATCCGCACCACAAGCCTGACATAAATCTGGGTCGCACTCTCGCACCGCCAAGTAACACGGGCATTGCTTCGTGTTACACTGCGCCTTGCAACGGCAACCAGGAAACCGATTTTGACAATCACTGCTGCAGTTGCAAAATTTCTCACAGAAGTTCTGAGTTTGAATGCAAGAGCAATTCATGTCGCAGGGGCCAGCATGATCACATGGTGTATAGTTATAGACGTGATTTGAGGAAGAATCTTTCTTTAGTTGAATTTTTCGACAATGCAATGACCAAAGGCGTTGCTTCTTCTTCTTTTTACGTGGTGGAGTGTAATCTTGACGTAATTCCTCAATGCAAAATTCTGCTTCCTCTTTTTGGGCAAACTCATATACCTTAGGCGAAATTTCGTCATTCAGTAAAAATCAAATAATTAATACAATATTTGGACTACAAATAAGTTCTTACTTGTTGACATGTTTTCGTAAGCATAGTTTGAGCGATAGCGCAATAGTTTTTTAAAAATACTTTGTGCAACGTCCGAAATAAAGATTGATCACCTCCAGTCCAATCACATTTTGAGTTTGATGTGTTCATCATTCCGGCTAATTTAAACAATTTCACTTTGAAATAATTCATCTCAAATATATATCTGACTTTTACCCATTATAGAGTTGATTTCTGCGGAGACAGCGCTGTTAACAACAATACTATTTTCTTTCCCATTCTCTCCATTGAAATCCTTATTACTAAATTGACTGTTGCTGTCGTTGCTGTCTTCAGAACTAGCTTCGTTGCAAGAATCAATTGGTGGTGTTTTACTGTCAGCAGCTAACTTTTCTTTCATTCCATCCTGTCCAAAAAAAATTTATATGAAATATAACCACAACTAAAAACAAATATTCCGATTTTTCTCACCAATAACATATAACATGCATTGCTACAGGGTTCCGTAAATGGTTTCAACTCAGGAAAACGCCGTTTCTGTAAATTTGGCCCTGCATGTCCCACCTGTAGGCCTATTTCAAATCAAAGAATTATTAGGTAATCAATAATATAAATGAGTAAATCAAGTTAACAGAGATTATTTTTAGTAACATCGATTTTAATGCATGTATTATGCAATGCAATGTATTAACACTAAGAGAAGACATAATAAAATGCGATGAATGGATGTGTTGTGCTTTAAAATGGCATGAGTTTGGTGCTACAACTATTTTATTTTTTTTATTAACTAGAATGGGAACAAAAATGTACTTAATGCATCCCGAAAAATTTAATCGAATCATTACATACATTACATACATTGATAAATTTTCAAAATATCCACATAGATCTGGATTACTAGCACTTTAAAAGATTTAATAAAAAGAAAGTCATGAAATGAGTATTACATACATTACATACATTGATAAATTTTCAAAATATCCACATAGATCTGGATTACTAGCACTTTAAAAGATTTAATAAAAAGAAAGTCATGAAATGAGCACGTTCTTCCTTATAACTAGTATATATATTTAATGTCATTGTAATATTTGTAATTGATTTTTTATTTATTTTATGTGCACCTTAAAAATGGAAACATTGAGGCTCTGCAAAGGATAAGATGATTTGATATTTCTGAGTCAGTAGTTATCACCAGTGGTAATGATGTCGATTGGTTATATGGAAATTGTGAACGATTTCGATTAAGTCAAAATGGCAGGTTTAAGTACATATTCATTATTAACTACAACTCACCGTTTATTTGGTGACCTAAATTGCAGTTCATTTGCAGATTCGAAATTTCGGTTGCATTTTAAGTATCATTATCATATTTAAAGGTTCATTTCGGTAATAATTGGCAAACGTATATTGCACGAAAAAAGAAAAAGGAAATACAATGAGCTATATGCTGCTTGAGCGTTTGGTGCTTTATTCTTTGTATTATTCACTAGCAATCGGCATTATATTGCCTAAATGAATGTTGGTCTTTTGATTAAATCCTAGTGTACAATACTCACGATGAAGAAAACAGTCATATTTAAAACAACGTCGACAAAATAGGGTATGGAATGAATGCATTGTACGTTCTCGTGACACACTTTCTGCTTTTTCACCATCAATATTGGGAGTGCATTCTTGCGGCCTCTCTGGGTCCTGATGCTCAGTTAGTTCAATATACCTGATGATTTTAATATTGTTTATTATAATTAAGATATTTCAAATAGAGATGTTAAAAAATACTTTTCTTTTAATTCCTGGGGGTTTCCCTTATCTGGAAAGTTTGAACTGATGGCTTGGAAAATAATAGGAGTTGGGAAGGGTATTTTTTCTTTTTGCATCTGTTCTTCCTTAGTTTTAGTATTTTCAACTTCTTCAACAATTCGGGCATTTCTGCTATCAATTAGTGTATCGTTCGATTTTTCATCCCTGGAAAGTGTGTCGCTTTTTTGAGTTTCCGGTTTAATAATGCTCCCACCAAAGCCAACAGATGATATTTCTTCTTCTTTAGTATAGTTACGCATTAAAGCATGTACCAATTCAACGAAAATAGCGTCATCCATAAAAGATGGGTCTTTATCACCATGTACTTTACCATCATAATTTTTTATCAGCTCCTCAATGAATTTACCATCTTTGTCTAGTACTTCGTCCCCCATATACGGAATGTTGTGTAATACAGTTTCATCTTCTACCATGAAATTTTGCTGAGTTGGCGCCCATGTATACATTGTAGGTATTGGCGTAACAGCATTTATTATACAAATAGGTACTCTTTGTGGACCTGCACCATTATAACCAGAGACCTCGGCTCTTTTCATACAATCCAAATGTGGAGGATCATAAGGTTGTGCATGCCAAACTTTGGGCTCGCAATATAAGTCCTGAACATTGTAGTTATGTTCTTCCCTATACAAAGATGTGTTAATTAAATACTTAGATATATGTATTTTTTTATTAAAACGAACCAATTTTTAATCCATGCTTCCTTGATTTCATCAGCTCGTTTATATCGCTTTTGTTGCCTAATTTTCATGTATTCAGTCTTAACACGTCGCTTCCATTCTATTGGAACTTTTGTCACATTCATTTCTGTGTTGCACAGTAATTTTATCGATTCAAAATTTAACACTACTAATTAACTTTTAATAAGTACACAGAAGATTCCTATTTATGAAATAAAATCAGAGATGACTTAAAGATTGCTGGCGGTAAATAGAAACAACATCGTTCAATGACCATCTGCTAAATGTCAACCATAATGTCAACAAAATTGCAACTCTGATTGTTTGATGTTTCATTTTAGGTATGTTGTTAAAGCCGTCTGACATCATTGGCACTAATTGTAGGAAAACAAACACCTACTATTTTAGGACTAATAAACTGAATAAAATAAACTGATGTGAAAATTAACTTAAAAAAAATTAATTGATATAATTAAATGTCTTAACAAGTCGCAAAGAAAATGGGGAGCTCATTGTAAAAGTTTTGGTTTTTAAATTTTAACATTAGAAAAATCGTACATAAATAATCGAACCATGGAACCATCGGCATGTGAAGGTATTTTTAGTTCGATGTACTATTTAAAAGGAATCTAATATATCAACAAATATGAAAATATTATTGCTTTTCTATTTTCATGTAGTTTTTTTTTTTTGAACTGTTCGAAGTAAAGAGAAAGTTTATTTACAGATTTGAAAGCATTTGAACGCAGGCTCACGGAGGTAGTATCGTCTTACGGGCCAACTACATTGCGATGGCGGGGTAAGCGCATAATTGTAGATATATTTGCTTGTCATAATTTAATTATCAATATAAATATAATTGCAGTAGTTCTTGCCACAATTTCTATATGTACAGCTATTGGAGCATTTTATTGGCTTAGGGATCCCCGCACTTCAATTGTGCCTCTACTAGAATCATTGTTGTTGCATCCAATATTTACGTTTGCGACCTTAATGCTGGGTAATAATATAAAATTAAATATTAATGAAATCCTAATAATTTTACTATTTTTATCTTAGTTATTCTCTTTGTTATGGGCATACATAAATTAGTATTTGCTCCTAAAATTATCACGACTCGAATGCGAACGGTACTTAACGATTTCAATATGAGTTGCGATGATACAGGAAAGCTTATTCTTAAACCTCGACCAAATAATAATATAGACGGCAGCGGTCGTTAGTTGGAATACATATTGTTGATATCTTCTACAGATTGGCGGTAGTGGCACTAAAAGGCAGTTAAAATAATGATAATTTTATCCCGTTATTATGAATTGCACAATTTGTTTAGTAAAGTGTTACCGTATTTGAAAATTTTTGTTTTGTAATATTTTGATAAAACAGTGAATTTATGTAATTCGTTTTAATTGAAATTATAATCCTTATATAAAATATAATATGCGAACGAGTACCTTTTGTTCATTTACGAAAGTAGCGTCCATCTTAATGACCTCTATTTTTATATGAAACCTTAAAAGAGTAAATGAAGTTTTCTACGATTTTGCTAACTACAAATAGAAAAAGTTAAATTAGTTTAATTTTGCATCTATTTCTTTCATTTTACGTTCGCTTATCTGTACCTACATATATATAACAAAAATGTTTGTCGGTACGAATTACGTTCATTTAGCTTCGACATTTAGTTGCGTTATATGTATTTTATACAAAAATTTATGTATGTTTTATTATACTTCGATATATACATGCAAGTGTACTTAATTTCTCTTCTCGGAGTATACATATTATCTTGATTCATAAATATATATTCATATTGAAGTGCTGGCGCGTACTACAATGCAAATAACTTGTTTGTGTTATACAAGCAATGTTTTATAAATGCAATTCATTTGTTCATATTTTTAATTATATACAAATTAATTAAAATTTTTAATAAAGAACCACAACAAAATAATCTATATTTAAAGTTTCCCATATTTATATATATATATATATATATTAACTAGATATATATAAACTATATTGTATAGTTAACTATATATAAGCTATATATATATAATAATAATATATATATATAACATATATATATATACAACATATATCTATATATAATTATAAATAAAATAACTGGTTAATAAATCAATTAAGAATATATACTTTTTGGTATTTTATAAAATACTCGTGTTCGTGTAGAGTTTAGTTTTTTGACTTCTTATATTTTATAATTATACGAATCTTGAATTTTTAGCTAATATATAAATGTGATCTTAATTGCTAAATATTTAAATTATTTTTCTAAATTTAATATTGTTATACATTAACTAAACTTCTTTCGCATTTTGCTTTTTTTTAACTTAGTGATATACGGTTAATGATACGGTTACAAATTTGGATTATGCCACAGTTATGCGTTTTACTGCTTTCTATAGATAGCAAGTGGATATGTTGTCTGTGTCCATAGCTATTTCGATATCTTATAAATTATAAAACTTTAACAATAGGACTGACTGAGCTATACATCTTCTAGAATGAATATCTTATAATCATATGTAATAAGTGACTAAGAACGAAATGTATATACATACATATGCGATAATGTGCCTATTAAAACTTCTAACGTTTCGGTTTTTAATATTAAATGCTTTCGCTTCAAAGTGCACAAGTGTGCTATATATACTTCATATTTCATTTACAAAACTGTATGTAGTTGCGTGGAATAATTTTGTATTTGTATACTAACACAAAAAAAAAAAAACTTTTTCGTGCATATTATTTTTTTCTTGTGGTGGTAAATATTTTGCATGACGAGTTTGGTAGTGACTGTAATTGAAAAGAGCAGCGAGATTTATGGCAGTTGGCTCCTGCACATATACGCTTCTCTGCTTTTATTATTATGCTGCCAATAAATTACGTATATTCTTCGGTGTGTTTTCCTCATTTAGATGTTTTGTCGTGTAACGCAATGCATTTAACAAAGGTTCTGCTTTTATAGCTGGCTGTGCCTGTAGCAGTCGTACACAACCTTTAACGTCTACATGTGACCCTCGGGCGAATGCTCCAACAGGATGAACATGGTCATACAAAATTACAAGCCCAACCATTACTCGCAGAACTAGCAGATGTGTTTCCTCTCGCTCGATTTGCTGAAGCAATTTGCTATAATTTGCCAAACAGATTCGACCCGGTGAAATTAACATAAGAAATTTTGTTTTCATTTCAAATTTTATATCTTACGGATTTTCAAGCATTCTTAAGCAAACTTTCGCCATGGTCCCAAGAGTCTCCGTCGTATTCTCGACATCGTTGGCATTGTCGTGAACGAATTTTGATGTTGCCTCACTAAGAACTTTCAGCATGGGTGTAGCGTGAGCGTAAAATAAAGACATGCGATTTGCCAATTCTGTACTCACTAACGAATAATTTGTCTGATCGATACGCTGTCGAGTGACAATACGTCTATAGTAACTGAAATCATTTTGTATAGCGGGTGTCTTCATCTAAAATGGTAAAATAAGCATATACATGAGTATATTAGTTATTGCATAAACTATAACAAATTATAATACAACCCCCATTCAAAACGTGGTGGTTCGAATTGCTTCTAAACTATTATAACTGTTAGAATATATGTCTAATCACGATCGGTAGTCGATATTTACCCTAAATACTCACTCTCAGCTACTGTCGTTGATAGGTAAGAACTAAAGTTAAATTGCGAGTCTTTATACCTAAAACAATTTGAAATGACTGATAGATACATACATATGTATATATTTGCACATGGGTGTAGTTGTCGCTGCGGTAGCACTTAACTTCTTTCCTTAACATGTTACAGTGGAACAAAAACCAACAATAAGTTATAACTACACCGAACCAACAATTTAAAATAAAATACCCTTTCTAGTTCTCTAAACCCTTCTGAAAACCCTTTAGATATATCCTTCTGGTTTTCATGATAATTGGCTGTGGTGTTGTCGTTATAACCATAGACTTGTCGTCAGTTTTTCCTTGGCGATTCATACCACTGTTCATTGAAAACATACTTCTATACAAAGGATTTTTATTATTTGTGGAATTTGGAATTTACACAATTTGAATTTAAAGCCAGATATGATAAAATAAAAAATTGAGCTTCACAATTTTATTAAGCTTAGTGTTTAAATATAATTTCGGTTGTTGTGTTGTTGTGTTATTGTAGCGGCAGAAAACACACATCAAATTTTTGAGGAATGCTGCCGAGTTGACATACTTTGGCCGGATAAAGATTCGGGTTCATTCCGTTTAGGTAGACCCAACTGTCGTGGGAATTGAATATAATTTCGGACTTATGCCCCGGTCCGTTCGGACACGATTTCCGGAACTTATGAATATTATTTTTTTTACTTTGAGTTGACTAACTGTATATGACGAGCGTACCAATACTAGACCATTAATAACTGAACGTTTTCTCCTTTGAAATGATTTTAATTTTACGGTGTGTTAACAGGAGAATTACTGTAACATATTTTTAAATTTTAATTGTAACCTTTTTTTTGATTGTCGGTTCTATTTGAAAACAAAATACTTCAAATATACAACTAACTGCAAAAAATAAGTCGAATTTCGCCTCATTTTCCAATTTTGTTGAGTTTATTTTGGATCGAGTGTTTGCGAAAATGTTTGAGAAAATGATCATGTTTAAGAAAAAAAATTGTCACAACGTTCTTCATTTAAGGTTTGTGATAAAGAAAGTGATGGCTGTACTTGTGTTTGTTAAAAATCAAAAGTTAATCATACTGTATGAAAAAGGTGAAACGCTTTTCCGATTCAAGTTTGGGATCGCTTCATATTATCGGTGGAATAATGGATCAATAGATAAATTTTAAAAATCACTTTCATTTTTGACAACCTCTTTATATACATAGATATATTACCTTATATTCATCGAATTTTAGTACGAACTCCAAAATTTCAGCAAGCTGTTTCACTAGGGCTTGTTGTGTCTCCAGATGTTGGGTAGGATTCAGTTTGCCGCCAACCAATTGACCCAATAATTTTGGAACAATTTTTTCTAGCTCTAGTGAATGTTCGTAACAACGTCTCAGCTTTTTCACCAAAGGCAAGACAGCGTCCCATGCTTTTTCCTGACATTTGGACGAAGGATCAGCAATAGCCTCACGTATCTCTTTCCCAGCGCCCTGAAAATGTTTCTTAATGTTACTAAAGGTTAAACTTTATAAAATCATTAAAAGAAAATGTTTGCAAGATATTGATTATAATGGAAGAATGATACTATATCTACATAGCGATAACCGCAAAAGAACGACAGTCGGGTCTACGTAACCGGAACGGACCCGGAATTTTATCCGGCCAAGGATTGTCAACTCGGCAGCATTCTCAAAATAATTTTATTTATTTATTTTATTTACGTTCTCCCAACTTTACTGCTTCTGGTGGCATTCCTAAACAGGCTGCATCGTTTGTACTAGCATGGGATCATTGAATATGCTGGGGCAGATTTGCTGTAACCCTTATCAAACCATTGGTTTGCATCAACGGTGTTTTTTTCTCATCAGGAAACTTAACTAACTTGAGAATTATAGGATGAAATGTCATGAAACTTTGACAAGTTAAGTTTGATTCAAGTTAATGATGGTACTCTAAGAAAAGGAGATATTTTTTTATTTGTGTTGTGATCTCTCGGCAAGACTCTTCAGACTTTTAGCCAGAAATTTAAAAAAAAAACTTTTTTTTTATATTTTGAAAGATTACCCTTTCGAAAGACTAACTTATGCGACTGTGTACCATAAAAAATAAAATAAAATTGCCAAATAAAATTGTTCTTGTTTACAACAATACCACCTTTTCAGTTCGCCTGTAATATTATTAAAGAATATATGGACATTTCTTAAAAATTGCATTTAACAATTAACACATCTCAATCTTCACATTAAAGCCAAGTGGAATGTAACACTTTGAATGAAACCCCACAAAAAACCCACTGTGTATAACATATAATATATGTATGTGCATAGTTCCCCCTACTCCAATATAACAGTGTTATAATAACCATTAGCATGAGTGAAGCTTAAATTGACAATGTTTTACTTTTATGGATAGTCGGGCGTTAAGCGTAATATATAATACGTTAAAATTAATCAATGAGCGGATGAGGTCGAACATATTAGGAAAGGGTACCCGATTGAAGCAAATGTAAGGAGATTGTAATAACATTCAACATTTGTTATTAACTTTCATTTCCACAATTTTTTCGCCAAAATAATGTTATATTTATTCATTAAATTTCTACTACTGTGAACGTTTTATGTGTAACTTCTGAAATCAGACAAAAAGAATAAAAGAGTACATTGTTTTATAAAAATTCATATATAACAAAAATAAAAAATGCGGAAAGTTTTATTTTAGTTTTATTTCGGATTTCATTGTTTCAAGAAAAAAAGCAATTCCAAAAATTCGCTCAAATTTTAGTCAATTATGTGCATAAGTTATTTTGGTCCAAAATAATTTATTATTAAGTCTAAAATTTACCATATCATCAAATTAATACCAATTACAAAAGGACAGTGCATTTTTTATTGATTAAGTTTAAGTTAGAGTATGTTCATACCAGATGTTTTGTAAAAGAAAATGATGTCTAAATCATAGAGATATGAATAATATATCACAGCAAAGCGCACTCGTCATTCCACCACAAAATATCAGAAACTTTTCAAACCCAAACTTGATGAGAAATTAAACATCAGCGACTGACGTAATGTTTATACTTTCTCAATATGTTGCTCAGAGTATAATAGTTTTGTTCTCCCAACGGTTTGTAGTAACACCTAATCTTTTAATTATATATTATAATATAGCTTTATTCAACATGACACCAAAAGTGGGCGCAATGAAAGTTTAAACGAAACACCGCGAAGATTAAATTCCAATCCAACATTTTTATAGCTTTATAAAGGTTTTTAGACACCTTCATTTGTTTCAAATGCCATTAATTCATATATAAATAAAGTCTGTAATGGTTCGGCCGCATTCGCATTTAGTCTTTCTTTGTATGCTTTTGTTTTTGGTTCCCCAAGTACTTAAGTGAAAGAAGTAATGACAAATAAATAGGTACATAAGAGGTATAGACATATTGCCATAAATTCCTACATATAAATACTTTTAGCTCACCTTATATACATGGATTTCCTGCAGCACAATTTCTGATTCCTTCAGTACTCGTTCTACTTCTTCGAAAATCTCACGCTCTGTATCTGTTGGTGCAGCATTCTCAAAGTCTAAGAAAACGTCGTAGGATTTTGCGGCACAGCAGTTTGAATCATCGCGCGACAATAAACTCAACAGCTTTCCCATTTTCTTTCTTAATTAATTGCTTCAAACTATAGTTTTCTAAAACACAGTTTCACAATTTTTAAAATTGTTTCTGCTTCTTTTTTTATTTAATATATTGTTTATCCTTGATATTTTCTAACACCGAAGGCATTATTAGATTTATATACATATTCGTGAAAAAAAGCAGGATATGACTAATAATTGTCATAAGTTTTAAACATAAACTTCTCAATGTTCACAATACACATATATACATAATATATTAAGAACATTAAGGAAAGAGTTAATGAAATTAAATTTGCATTACCAATAAAGTGGTAACCTATGAAATTTCGTTATCAGAACATTTGTACATTTATTAATGATAAGTTAAAGTTCCTATTGGTGATTTTTTTTTTTTTTTGCAAAAGCACCAAACAATCTTCATTCATTCAAATAGAAAATACAATAATTATCAGTAAAACTCCACTTATTACCGTTATTTTTAAACAATCAACATTTTGCGGCAGGGCATATGAAATCACTATCATTATCAGCAAAAACTACTACAGAAACATTTGGTGGTAATATAGAGAGCCCATCTATGATACATGCTAATTATTATATTTATGCATAACTTCATTATTTCGAAGAAAGGATATTAGCATAGCTAAAGGTAATGTAAATACTTGAAAGTGTTAAGTGTTTTTACTTTAATACCAACATGTTTACATGTAATTTAATGTTCAGCAGTATTTCTTTTAGTACACTAAAATATTTGGAATATAGAACATTTGACAATACCTTACATCCGTCGGCATAGATAAGTAGAAAAAAATAGATGAGCACCGGATAAAATGAAATAAAAACCAAAGAAACGCGTGGGGTAAACTTTATCCTATTTAATTAATACGAATTGTATAGTGAGTGAGTGGTGCTTTCAGTGTAAATACTTGCATATCGATAGACTCTATTAAGGTCCACATGCCAATATATGATACTGAGATTTTAATATCATATAAGAAAATTGGTATGGCCATGATTTACAGATTATATAAAAATAATTGTCTTTTTTTTTGTATTTTTCGATTTCCACTTATCAATTACATATAATCGCATGATTTCCCCCCAACACAATTTTCTTACATATTTTTCACTCGTTTCCACGGCGAAGACTGAATACACGACCAATACGAATTATGATTAATGTTTCATTAAGCCACTTAGTTTCTACATTGTATTATTGTGGCAGAAATTTGGC
This sequence comes from Bactrocera minax, assembly GCA_021498325.1. Taxonomy (NCBI): domain Eukaryota; kingdom Metazoa; phylum Arthropoda; class Insecta; order Diptera; family Tephritidae; genus Bactrocera; species Bactrocera minax. The sequence goes on along the minus strand of JAKEEE010000115.1, from coordinate 366,749 downwards.
ATTTTTCTCGGTCGTAAACAACTCCCTCCGTGTTCTCTTATAATTTAGAGAATGTTGGCACATTCCAGCATTTCACAAACACTTCGTAAGAATTAATACTCAGCTGTGGTTATTCATTCCTTAATTACTTATATTTAAATTTAGAACCTCTTTATTTATTTATAATAATTACATATGGAAACTCTCTAAATAATGGCGATCCGTACACAATAAGCAATTTAAATAAACTCAACTCACTCGTTTTACTCAATTCGCTGGGAAGATTAACTAATGAAAATTCAGCGAGTACGAACCAACGAATACGGCAGGGTTGTTCGTCACTAATGCTATTATTCGAATAATTACGATGCAATACAATATATATATAAGATATATATATATATATATCCCGTTAATTTCCAGAGATTTCTGTTAAAGTTTCTATAAGCGAACGGGAAATGGATTTGTATGTCGAATATGGCGAAACGATTCCATACCGATAGAAAACAAATGTGTCTCATGTATGAATATTCTTACCTATTTAAAGAGGGTAAAATCGCCGAAAAGATAGCCCTTTTAAAATTCTTTTTCTAAATCTACAAATCTCAATGGACATAGAAAGTGATACAATTTTTTATATATGTAACCACAACAATATAGTGTAAAGGTTCCTCAAATTTAAGGCATCTATGTTCGTTAAATAAACCGTGGTTAAATATTTGTTTCAGAGAATAATAGTAAATAGATAACTTAAATCAAATAAGCCATTTATACTTTACCAATTATAAAAAGATAATTGTGAAATATTTATGGACGTGTATGTTGTGTTTTGAAATTTTTTCAGATTGAATATAAGAACTGTATAGTCAAAGAAACTTTTCATATAGTGAATACCATTACTGCCACCTTATCTTAATCCCCACCACCATTCAACTATTGTATTATCAAATTTCAATTTGTTTTATCCGTAATCATATTCGCTGAGTAAATAATAAATATTATATTAACGAACAAGATTGTGTACTTTTGATTATATTGTAACAGATTTTCTAAATTAATCGTTCACGTTGAAACTCTACCGTGAGTTCGATCACTGGATTATTCACTTAAAATCACAATTTAATGGCTATACACTTTTCTTTATTTCTTATTTAATAACTTGACACTTTGTTACTCGCTATTCGAGCATACTTATAATTCACTCGTACTTAACTTAGCAACACTCTTATTTGAACTGTGTGTTGCTGCCACTCCGGCAGCCCTTATATAGAAGATCGTTACCAACAGATCCTCGAACCTCGAACATTCTGGCAACTGCTAGGTTCGCTATCTGGTTGATTCTGGCAGCTTATCGCCGATTCTGTTTTGCTCTGATATCCGAGTTCGCTACAATATCGCCATTCGAACATTCTGGCAACCACTAGTTTCGATGTCTGGTAGATTCTGGCAAGTTATCGTCAATTCTGAAATTCATATTCGCCACACTGTCTTCCGCCTAAGTCTGATCGTCCCGATTAGACATATTTGCGGTGCCATACGCTGCAAGCCGTTTTAAATGAACTACCTTCATTTTATTCCTTGGTCTTCCAATGGTCTGTATGCGATATACCACATCGTTCAAGTCGTTTGACGACATGGTATGGTCCTTCCCAACTACACTGTAATTTAAGAGATAAGCCTTTCTTCCGTTGTGGGTTATATAGCAACACCCAGCCTCCTTCAACAAACACTTCAGAGTTCATTGCCTTGTCGTATTTTGCCCTCATTTTATCACTCATGATTTGCGCGCGCTGTCTCACCATGGCATGTATTTCTTTCATCTCTTCTGTGGTACTATTGGTTTCCTTGGTATTCCTTCCACCATTGGGGTTAATTCCGAACTTCAAATCAAACGGTAACTGAAGGTCATTTCCAAAAATTACCCTTGCTGGAGTCTGCCCAGTTGTTTCGCGTACAGCAGACCGATAAGCCATCAGGAACAAGGATATCTGAGTATCCCAATCTTTTTGGAACTTGTCTACCACTTTCCTTAAATGTTCTTCTAAGGTTCGATTGAATCGTTTTACCATGCCATCGGAATGTGGATGTAACGCAGTTGTACGTGTTTTTCGTATACCCAGTTTTTGGCACATCTGAATTAGCGCTGATTCGAAATTCCTCCCTTGATCAGAATGTAATTCTGTAGGAACACCATATCTCGTTACCCAGTTGTTGATGAAGATGTCTGCTATCGTTTCAGCCTCTTGGTTAGGAATCAGGTATACTTCTTGCCATTTACTAAAATAGTTCATGATTACCAAAACGTATTTGTTTCTTAATTTACTGGTGGGAAAGGGACCGGCTACACCCATGGCAATTCGCTCGAAAGGCACCCCTGAATTATACTGCTTCATCTGGCCATGACTCCTGGATCTCGGCCCTTTGGCCGCAATGCACTCAGCACAATTGGCAATCCACTCCGCAACTGATTGACGACAACCAACCCAATAAAACCTTTGCTTTACCTTCTCCAAGGTTTTCGTGATCCCCACGTGCCCTCCACATGGACCGTTGTGCAGCGGGAGCTTTGCCCATCTCCGCTTTCCCACACTCGATGCAAGCAGCCGGATACCAACTTTAAACTGTTCCACTGTGGACTTTCTGCAGCTATATCTTCTCTCGTTGAACGTTTTTTTCAGTTCCACTCCATGCATTACAAGTTTCAGATCTGGATCTTCCTGTTGACATTCTCGTAGTTCTTTCGGTCCCAGTCTTCTGTCGATGTCACCGATGTCATTAATCGGACATCTATAATGCCTTCTTTGGGTTCAGCTTTTGAGCAATGTCTGCATTCCAAATTACAGGGACGACGAGACATCGCATCAGTATTTCCATGACTACTACCCTTGCGATGCTCTATAGAGAAGGCATAACTTTGGAGTCGCTCAATCCACCGTGCCAGCTGTCCCTCTGGGTTCTTGAACTGTAGAAGCCATTTTAATGCTGCGTGGTCTATTCTTACTAAAAATCGCTGACCATATAGGTACTTATGAAAATGCTTGATGCTCTTTACCAACGCCAGTAATTCCCTCCGAGTTGCACAATAATTCTTCTCTGGCTATAATACGCCACCACTTTCTCATGCCCGTCAATGACTTGTGATAGGACCCCTCCTATTGCATATCCACTAGCATCCGTATCCAGAATAAATATTGATCCTGAGACCGAATATGCTAACATTGGCGCAGTACATAACCGTTCCTTCAGAGTTTGAAAGCCACTTCCTGTTCTTTATTGCACTAAAATGCTTTGTTCGTTTTCATGAGTTCATGGAGGCTACTATCTACGCTGGCAAAATTCGGAACAAATCGTCGATAATAGGTACACAGTCCAAGGAAACTTCTCAATTCGTGTAAATTTTTAGGACGGGGCCAATCTTTTACTGCTTCTATCTTTTCGATAGCTGTGCAAATCCCTTCCGTTGTTACTTTGTGTCCTAAGTAGTTTACCTCCTTTTTGAGCTCAGCTCTTTCTTAAGTAGTTTACCTCCTTTCCTCGGTTTCAGCTTTAGACCAGCGCTAGCTAACCGTTTTAAAACCTCTTCCAGGTTCTTAAGGTGTTCATCAAAGTTTTTACCCAACACAATGGTATCGTCGAGGTACACCAAACAGGTCTTCCAGTGTAATCCTTTTAATACCTGGTCCATAAGTCTCTCAAAGGTGGCAGGAGTGTTACATAATCCAAAGGCCATTACGGTGAGTTGCCATAGACCATCTCAAATGCTGAAAGCCGTCTTTTCCTTGTCTTCTTCGTTTACTTCCACTTGCCAATAACCACTCTTCCGATCAAGTGTTGAGAACCAATTCGTGCTTGATAACGAGTTCAGAGTGACATCGATTGTAGGTAGTGGATAACTGTCTTTCTTCGTTACATCATTCAACCTTTTATAATCCACACAAAACCTCATGTTTCCATCTTTTTCTTCACCAGTACTACAGGTGAGCTCCATGGAACGCTACGAGGAGCCTGGCGGATTGGTCTCGCATCTCCTGTGTTTATAAAGTGTTTCACAACTTTGGTTCTGCCTGGTTTGGAATCGTCTTTATCAAATATGTTAGAGTATCTGAGAATGAGTTGTTTAGCCTTATTTTGGTGGTCTGTCTGTAGTTCCTCGCTCCATGCGTTAATTTCGCTTGAGATGTCGTTTTCACCCATGGAATTTCCTTCGAGACGTGTTTCGCAATTTATCACGGCCTCAATTTCCTGACACTGCCCTAATATAGCTCCTTTGGAAAGTTGGATTGGTGAATTGAACTCATTAAGTACTCTGACAGGAACACGTTTGTCCTTGTCATGGCCAGGGTTTTTCCTATAATTAAATTTGGATAGATTCTTCTGCTGCCTCGACAGCGCACAACTTGTTTGCTCCATAGCTTTCATCTATTTCTGCCCAAATAACTGCTTCTGATTTTGGTGGAATCAGCTGTTTTTCTTGTTACTAGTACTCGTCTAATGCTGTGGATGTTATCATATCCGAACATAAGTAGCACTTCCATATTGGCATAAGTCATTAACCTGTTTTCCATGTCGATTTTGATCCCTTGATTAGCTAAAAAGTCTACTCCTATTATGATTTCGTCGACTATGTCTGCCACTATAAAATTGTGTAACACAGCTCTCTTTCCAGTTGCGATCTCACACGTTACTTCCCCGACAACTTGAGTATCTTCTCCAGTTGCAGTAAATAACTTTGCCCATTCGAATTATGGAATGTGACGCACCCGTATCCACAGTCAGTATGCGCTTTTTGTCGTCCACACACCCATTAACGGTAACGTTACTCGTGTTTCTGCTTATTTGTGAGATGGAGATTACAAGGCATTCACTTGTGGGAGCCAGTCCGTGCCCTTTTCGGCTGGTTCGCTTTAGTTTAACGACTTATCTGATTTGAGAGCTGTTTGATCTTCCTCTGCTTTGCGTTTGCGTCCAGTTGGATTATTGTACCGGTTGGTTTCGATATGACAGTTGCGTGCAATATGACCGCTTTTTCCACAGTTGAAGCATTTAACCACCTCATCATATTTCTTGCCTGTGTCGGGAGATTTCTCCAAGATTTTATCTACAATTTCAAGTAATCGGTTTACCTAAGTGGGTTCTTCTATTTCTACTGATGAGCTTTAAATGTGTGATTACTAAGCAGAGAAGCCGTTTCGTGCGTTAGAGCATTCGAGACGGTTTCTGCAAACGTCAATTTCGGACATGCTAACACAGCATAGCGTGTAGCCCGGTTTCGTATTCGATTAACGAAGCTCTGAATTTTTATGTCCTTGATGTATTCCACGGATTTGTGTGCATGAGCCAAATAGGCTAATCTCTCAACCTCCGTAGCAAATTCTTGCATAGTCTCATTGGCTTTCTGGCGACGACTTTGTAACTGGATGTAGAAGATCTGCTTCTTGTGCTCACTACTATAACGTCTTTCTACTGCGCCCATCAAATTTTCGGAACTATTCGATTCGCAATTGGCAATGGTTTGTAAAATTTCTGCTGCAGACCTTTTTAATGCAACGAATAATTCAGCGACTTTATCTTCAGCGTTTCAATTATTTGCAGCTGCGATCTTTTCAAATTGAAGTTTGAAAATCTGAAGCGGAATTGTGCCGTCAAAGGATGGAGTTTTTACTTTGGCAGGGCCTATTGACATAATTGGACGATTTAATTGTAGCTCATGGAGACGATTTTTTAACTCATCCACTTCAGCCTTAATTTTATCCTGCTCTTCCGAAATCTGTGTTGACACCTTTGTTATTTGTGAGGTTACCTGCGTCATACGTCCCTTCTCCTCTTTCAATTGCGATGACACCTCCACTATTTGTGAGGTCACCTGTCCTTTCAACTGCGAGGTCAATTGGGATTGTTGTGCCTTTGATGAAACTTGAACTTCTTCCCTTTCCTCCATATTCGTTGTCGATTCCTCTAGTTCCGATTGAAAAACGTATTCGTCGACATTAATGTCATCTGTTTCCATGGCCTCTCGCAACGGTATTGCAATTCGGATTTTATTTCATTTGTTAGCAAACCACGTTGCTCCAGTTCTTTTTTTAGTTGTTGAATTTGCAGTTCATTAAACTTTGCCATTTTTAAAATAATCTCTTATGGGACTTTATTTGACAATTCCACTTCTGACACCAATTGTAGCGCATTTTCTAAATTAATCGTTCACGTTGAAACTCTACCCTGAGTTCGATCACTGGATTGTTCAATTAAAGTTACAATTTAATGGCTATACACTTTTCTTTATTTCTTATTTAATAACTTGACACTTGGTTACTCGCTATTCGAGCTTACTTATAATTCACTCGTACTTAACTTAGCAACACTCTTATTTGAACTGTGTCTTGCTGCCACTCCGGCAGCCCTTATATAGAAGATCGTTACCAACGGATCTTCCCTCGAACATTCTGGCAACTACTAGGTTCGCTATCTGGTTGATTCTGGCAGCTTATCGGCGATTCTGTTTTGCTCTGACATTCGAGTTCGCTACAATATCGCCATTCGAACATTCTGGCAACCACTAGTTTCGATGTCTGGTAGATTCTGGCAAGTTATCGTCAATTCTGGAATTCGTATTCGCCACAGTGTATATTTTAGTAATTGCCCATCAATGTTATCGACAATTGAGCAAAATCGATAAATTTGTCATTCTTTCATTGAAATATTAGGAAACAACATAACTTATAAACTCTGGATTCCTTTTCACATTATACAATTTATTAATGTCCTTGCAAATATACACATACGTAAATGATTGTATAGGCTTTGATTTTTAAGTAATATAATTGCAAAAAAAAATTAAATTTTGTATCAAATATAGTGAATGATGGAACCAAAAATCAAAAATCAATTGGACGAAGTGCAGAGACAGATTTTTGATCGCATTGCTAAAAACGATGTAAATAGCTTCAAGCAGCTGATAACCCAACTGAAAGCGGGTGTCGATTTCGTAGACGAGGATGGGATGACTCCCCTCCAACATGCTTGTTCCAAGGGTAATAAAGAAGCAGTACAAATGTTATTAGATATGGTAAGCTCATAAAGCAGACATTTTAACACGTGCTAAAATTATATTTTTCAGGGTGCTGATATACATTTCAATAAACATGGCGCTGACTACACTCCGTTGCATTTCGCAGCTTTGTCAGGAAACACAGAAGTGTGTCGTCTTATTCTAAATGCTGGCATAAACCCAAATAGTTTGAATAGCGTTTCACGAACAGCGTCACAGATGGCATCTTTTGTTGGCAATTACTCCTGCGTGGAAACGATCAATAATTATGTTCCCCGTAAAACATTAGAGTACTATACGAGGGTACAGGGTCAACAAAAAGAACCGCTAATTCCTCCGGGAATGATAGATTTGTTTCACCAACTTATTATAGAAATTAATTTGCACCCGGTGCGCATCGCACTAAATTTACAATCCTTTAGTTTGTTAAAAAATTTGCAAGGTTTGAAGAAAACTTTGGAGTATATGTGTGAAAAGGAGATGAAGAAGACCAATGATGTTAATGAACTCATGGCTTTCAAGTTTCACTACCTCGGTTGGATTGTGTCGGAATTAATGCGTTGCGAGGAACAGTGTAAAGCCCAACGCAAGGAAAAGTTGTCTGAAGTTGATGCAGGAAAGCACGATTTTGTGGAGTTATTTATAAAGCGCGTCTTAAAAGAAAACAAAATTGGCCAACTGGATTACATAGAATTTACTCTACGTGATTGCGTGCGTGAATTTCCGTTCAGGGATTGCACTGTGTTTCATCAAGTTGTTTCCCTACTAGCGGCTAAAGACCCGCAACCTGCACTAATGGTTTTTCGTAATGCTATTAACGGTCGTCGTGGTTTTGAGGTAATATTTTTTTAAAATTTATTTTCATAAAGAAAAATTCGTGTTCATAATAAATTTTTCTGTCTTATAACATCTAGGATGATACGTCATATTGTAGTTCTTGTGGTAACGAAAAACCGGACAAAAAGTGTTCAAAATGTAAACAAGTAAAATATTGTGATCGTGAATGTCAACGTTTGCACTGGTTTATGCACAAAAAGACTTGCGCCAGACCTACCTCGAACGCTGCGGCTTCGACTAGCACTTCGTCCGTTAAGGATCCAATAGATGCAGCTGAACTACATGAAGAACTTTCTAAAATTGCCACTAGCTAAACTATATGTATATTTGTACGACTAATAAATATTTGGTACCTTTACCCGTTTATATTCACCCTGTAGTTGTAGACACACATTTGGCATACATACCATTCTTTAACGAATTAAGCGTTCAATTTACAGAGACAAATAAAATATAAATTAATACTACAAGTTTAAATTGCATACTGCTCTAAAAATATATATGTTTACATACCGCTACGATTGTCAGAAACATGAATGTGTAAAATTGTAAATATATAAGAAATTAAGTTTGGAAATTTGTTGTTTTCATGTTATACATTACGTTAATGTATGTAATTGATATGTGTTTTCCGCATATCATATATTGCTATAATAAAAAACATTCAAATGTGCTTTAATCGGAATTTTTTCACATTCAAGTTTCTGGTATAAAAGGGAGATGGTTTATTATTCTGAACCAATTTTTTATTGCTAATGATATGTGAATATATTCGAATTACTTTTAGTCAAATTATTATTAACTCTGATTAACATTTTAACTCGCTGAAGAAAATAATTCCTAATGAATTTAAATGGCAACCATATACTATTTTTATACTCGCAACATGTTACAACATAGTGTAATAGTTTTGTTCGCCAAACGGTTGTTTGCAACACATAATACTAATCGAGATAAATATAGAATTATGTATATATAAATGATCAGAATGGCGAGACAAGTTGGATTCCCAGTAACTGTCTGTCCATCCGTCAATCCGTCCGTCTGCCTGCGCAGACGAAAACTTGAGTAAAAATGAAGATGTCTTGATGGAGCTCGATGCACACTATTGTTTTTGTATCGAGTATATAGACCCTGATTGGGGGAAAGCACAAAATTAACTGTCATCGAGGTCACTAAGCGATACAGCAAGGAAACGAGCTGTTTCGAAGGCGCCGGACCTTAGGGAAAAGGATGTTAGATAAATTGGTTTCATAGGGCATGCAGAGAGGTGGTTAGAGTCATGGGGGACATAAGTTTGTTATGCAGGAGTCAATTCTGAATAAGGAGAAGTTTAACTTGCTACAGTATTCAGAACGAAGTTGCACCAGGGTCCCCCAGTTTCACACCGCAACTAGAACTCATGTTCAGTGATGGTGTTTGTGTTTGCCTTTGTACTCCAAGCGCCATTTACTGTGAGGAAGTCAATGAAGTTGTTAATAGCTCCACTGTGAATGACTTTTAATACTTGTTTTAATACCGAAGTTATCTCGCCGACGTATTCATTGTAGATTTATACAATGGACGTATTGCAGGAATGTTCTCTTGATGTTACTACGATGTGGTTCCGCTCCGAGCAGGTGGCTGCAGGGATGATTTCTGCTAAAGTGGAAGTACAAAATCAGAAGATCTGAGCGGCTATTTAATTTTGTTTCTTGGATTTTAGCTATCGATATGCCTTCCAGATCATTCCGAATATATCTTCGATCTTACTGGAGAGTCACTTGCAGTTAAGTTGTGGGGTCTTCGTTTGTCGCGGTAAAGCTGTTATGGTCCTGAGTGTGAGGGAGTGGTGTACAGGTGGGGGTTGTTGCTGCTGCAGTACTCGCGGATTTGGTTGTCTCGCTACGGTATTACTTGGCGACGCCATTGTAAGTTGTTACAGGAGCACACTCGTGCAGCAATGGACAACGAATGACACACTCCACTCACGTGCGGTTCACAGGCAGGAACACGTCGAGAAATGATACTAGCCAGAGCAGGAATTTTACCTGATTAATGTGATGTTCCGCCGTATTGCGGTATGACACTGGGAACAGGCGGTGCGAAGGACCAGAAGTTGCCTTGTGTTCTCGCACGGGGGTTTGGTCGGGATGAAGGTTGAGGGTGGGACTGATCAGATTGGGAGTCATGCTGCCTATTTGAACTCCAGGGGACCGTTGAGGTCCTTTGATGGCCACTCGACCATCTCAGTTGAAGATGGGGTTTGGCGAATACACAGAAGGAAAATTTTTCCCGGCCCGGGTTGAACTCAAAGCCAGCACGGATCAGGAGGATATATAGCAGCCCTGCTATTAGATGTTGCTCTGATAATGACAACTTATGGTATTGCAGATGGGAGGAATGGGACCATAGCCACGCCCACAAAATGCCGTTAATCGAAAAACTATGGAGTGCTAAAATAAGCTCTAAATTAAGACAGAATACAATAATTTGGTACAGGGAATCGCAGTAGGGAGGTGCATCTGAGGGTTAAAACTGTTTAAAAAAGTGGGTGTAACCCTGCACCTAAAAGGTTTAATGTACATATCTCAGAACCAGTAAAGCTATAAATAAAATAAATAATTTAATACATAAATAAATTCTTTCTATCATATCCAATCTATCCCATCTATATATATCTAATAAAAAATATCTAAATAATAAATAAATAAAATACAGTGTGAAAATGGGTGACATTTGATAATAACCACACCTACTCCCCTTATAAAAATTGTACAATGGAGTGAAATCCCGTATCTTCAGCTACACCAATTTTAACCAAATTTGGTGCATAACATTATCTTGACATTCTCATGTTACATCTTTAAAATTGGCGAAATTTGATTACAACCACGCCTACTTCTCTTATAACATAATATTAAATTCCATATGGATCTTTCACTTCAGAGTATATAAATCAAGCACGAATAAAGATATCGGAGCAAAGCTTTGCACAAAGAGTGCCTTTAGCTTACGTCATCTCACGTCTAAAAATTGTCGAAATTAGACCATAACTTTTCAAGACCTCCAATACCGAAGTATGGACCACGGAGCCTATGGCTGATTTTTATCGAAAATGTCGGTAAATCTTATTGAAATATTATTGATATTCAGAGAGAATCCTTTTCCTCTAATAACGTGTCTTGGTTAATACCTCCATTAGCTCTACTAGCTCAAATATACTTAATATAAGGATTTTCAAAATTCCGGTTAACTTTATACCATATACATATGTATATCACTCAATTTGTGAGGTATCTTAATGAAACTTAGAGAGCATATCTTTTGTTCATAATTTGTCGTGATAACTCATACCTCATATACCTAAAATACGAATTTCAAACTTCCAGTTAGCTTTATAACGTATATATATATGTAAGATATCTTATCAAAGTTAAGTAAACCTATAATATTTGATACACTACATATAATGATTTTCGTTATTCTGCCTTCATGAAATTGAGTAGAAGCATGTTCTCGTGTATACTACGACGAATGTATACTACTACGATTATACGCACATAATTAATGTAATCAGTTCAAACCAGACCCTACCTCCAATATACGCAATGTAGTGATTTCCGACTTTCCATCTGACTTTACAACGTTTATGTAGGTCATGTTTATGTGTGCTATTTAATGATATTCGTTTTGGACTTTGGTCTAAGCCCTATATCCCTAATATAATGATTTCCGATTCTCTGGTTGACTTTAGCCTCCTTGGTCGAGTTTATATCACATATATCTCATTCGAGTTAATTAAGTTGATTTTAATATAATTATCTCGGATAATAAGCAAAATGTAATAATGAAACTAAGTGAGAATATGATCTATACTCTAAATTAATATAAGCATGTTATTAACTTAGACTTATGATTGTAATCCAATCCATTCACGATTTCGTCGAATAATGAATGTTGAATTCTTACGCAACATTTTTATACTCTCGTAACATGTTGCAATAATGTATATATACAATATATATATATATATATTGTATATATACAATAGCTTTATTCACCTAACGATTGATTGCAACACCTAAAAATAATCGAGATAGATACAGAGTTGCATATATGTATATAAATAAATGATGAGAATGACGAGACGAGTTGAATTCCGGGTGACTGTCGTCCGTCCGACTGTCTGCACAATCGATAACTTGAATAAAAATTGAGATATTTTGGTTAAAAATACATGTTCCTTGGCGCTCTGAGGAAGGCAGTATTGCAGATAAGCGGAATCGGACTATTGCCACGCCCACAAAATGTCGTTCAACAAAATCCTATAAGGTGCATAGCTAAGTAATAAATTAAAATACAACAATCTAATTTGATACCGGGAATCGCAGTAGGGAGGGTCATATGTTTAAAAAAGTGAGTGTGGCCCGCCCCTAATACTTTTAATGTACATATCTCATACCCACTAAAGTTATATCAACCAAACTTGCTCAGAACAAGTAATTTTAGTACCTCCTCATACACTGAGAAGATTAATCAAATCGGTTGATAACCACCCAACTCCCGTATAAAGGTTATGTTGAAAACTACTAAAAATACGCGTTTTCTTACAATAACTATAGTACGGAAGGGATGCATAAGAGTACTCGTAAAAATTGGACAATAGGAGTTGCACCGCCCCACTTTTCGGTGAAATTCCATATCTCAGGAACGAATAAACCAATTTTAACTAAATGTGGTGCATATCATTGCCTTAATATCTTTGTGTTACTGTATAAAATGGGCGAAATCAGACCATAACAACGCTACTTCCCATATAACATAATTTTAAATTCAATCTGATTCTTTCACTTTACAGTATATAACTCAAGCACTAATCTCAATGTACTTTATTTACTATCTTTAGTAGTACAATGTACTACTAAACTCAATATAAATCGGAAATTTTCTTTTCAAGCCCACAGATATCGAAAATGTGAACCTCAATCCCTATGGCTAACTTTATACCGAAAATATCGATTAATCTATGAGATATATTAATGAAATTCAGAGGATATCTTTCTTTGGTAATAATGTGCCCTTGTGTCAAAAAAATTGGTAAAATCGTATTAATACTTCCCTTAGCTTTCATAAACCTACTATAACAAATTTCGAACTTACAGTTAACTTTATACCGTATATATCGGTCAATTTGAGAGATATCTTAATTAAATTCAGTTAACGTCTTCCTGTTAATAATGTGTCCTGATGCCTAAAATTGATAACATCGGGCCATTATTTCTCCTAGCCTAAATATACCTAATATGAGATTTAAAATTTCAAATTTCGTATTGACTTTATACCATATATATCGGTCAATATGTACGACATCTTAAGAAAATTAAATGAACGTGTAATCCTGAGTATATTATAGTTTGGTGGCGAAAATGGGTGAAGTCGATTTAGGATTTAACTCAGCCTATATATACTATATATAATGATTATCGTTATTCTAGTGCACTCTATGACAAATATGCCGGTACGATTTTGAGTTATCTTAATAATTACAAATTTATTAGAAATTCCCTTCCCAGCAAATAGCCCCACGGCACTGACATCATGAACATACTTTATGGGCACATGACCTAAAGTAAACGTTAATATGATGCCAAATATTATTACAATCCATTCACAATTTCGTCGAAAAACGATATATATTGAATTCATGTAAATTTTTTTTTAATATTAAGTTTCTTCAACACCTGAAAATATTTCCTCGCCTTTGATCTTTGCAAATTGAAAGGGTATAAATTGTTCGGTTGCACGAAACTTAACCTTTCCTAAGATGTACGAATGTCACATTCTCGATCATAGAAATACACATATGCAAATGAATTTTCAAGTGAACATGTTGTGTGCGCAGGATTCATTAGGAAACAAGTAAGAAAGTGCAGCTTGTTGTCAATCAGTTGTTCTAATTTTTGGTGTCATATACATTTTTACTCCAAGTGATGCTCTCACTTAATTCCATTACTATATCTTTCGATATTTCATATATATGGCTAATACCGATATATACTCAACAAAAGGAACGAAATTAAATACATTGCGCATATATGTAAAAGAAAAGGAAACAAATCGACAGACACATTAACCCATATCACCTATCACCATACCATATCAGCTATAAAACTATGAAAACGAAAATCCCTACATTAGGTGTATGAGGACCGTATGGACCGATTTCTTAAATTTTTAACAATAAACTGCATTATGTCTAACATGTTCACTTAATGTCATTAAAATATCTCAGATATTAACCGATAAAGATGAACAGAAATTACAAATTAGGTATATGGAAACTAGACTAGATGAGTGATAAAATGAGGGCAAAATACGACAAGGCAATGAACTCTGAAGGGCTTGTTGAAGAAGATTTGGTGTGGTTATATAACCCACAACGGAAGAAAGGGTAGTCTCTTAAATTACACTGTAATTGGGAAGGGATTGGGAACCAAATTATTAAACGACAACGATGTAGTAAATGGTGACTTTTATTTAACAATCCAGTGATCAAACTCGGGGTAGTTTCGACGTAGGCGATTAATCTAGTAAATCCGTTATAATATTTACATTATGCGTTACAATATATCTATATGATAATTTTTACAGGTTCTTTAAAAACGTCTATATTGATCAAATAAAACAACCAAGTAATTTAACGCAGAGCAATTTAGTAATTTCACGAATAAAGTACAAATGAATTCAAATCTACCATACGATTTCTACGATACGATTAAATTCTAATGAACAACGAATTGTAGAGTAACCACAACGAAATGTTTCCTATTTTTAATTATTATATTAGTAAATTTGTATGTAAATGTTTCAGCCAACTGTATATCATATTTTCATTCACTATGTGCGTGAAAACATTAAATAGCACGATTTTTTTTGCTTTGAATGGACTGAATCCGGAATTAACAATTAGCCACGACACCAATATAAAGTCGTTGAATCTAACCGGAAGTGCTATAATCGGAAAATTTAGTAAGGAAGATAATTAAATCAAACCACATCTTCATCAAATTTGCTAAGTATAGCCACTAAAACTTCCATTACGTCTATTTACTACTTTAAGAATAACTCAAGTATTAGTAATAACATGAGCACATTTTTCTATAAAATTTTTCATTTTTATATTGAAATTTAAATCTAAATATATGCTTAGTAATATCAATGTTGCTTCCTATGTATTTTTATATTAATTTTTCGTTGTCTAATACATACATATATAAAAAATATGAACATGTTAATATCCAAACTATATGTATGCTTTTTGTGCTTGATAAACTTAAAACATAATTGATTAAAAACGAAATTTTCAGAATGCCAATATCGCAGATATGCTAAAGTTATTGCGCTTCATTTGTTTAGGTTCTTCTTCGACTTCTTTATGTGTCCTGGTGGTTTCGGATAGTATTCTTGAATTTTCTGCAGTTTGTTCTTCAATTATATGCGTCAGCGCAGTAGGATCTCTTATTACTTTAACTGACGGGGTAATATTGGTAGTGGGTGAAAGATGTGGATGTCGCAATTGCGAATGTGGCAAGTGCATTTGTAAATTTACATGTTGGGGCAGATGCATTATCAAGGGCTGCATTCCATTCAGTGTTGAGGACATTGGTGAATTGATGTTGACTGCAGCTGCTAAATATGTATTGGCTGCAACATCTATGGGCGGACTATTTAAGGTTTGATGTTGCAGAGGTTCCCTGTGGTACATTGCCATTGTTGAGTACATAGTTTCATCATAATATGGTGACATGCTATCACTGCTACGTGAACTGATCGAGTTCAAGTAAATATCATCCTCGTAAGAGTCGAATGAGCGGCAGCGTTTTATTGAAGTTGACTCCAACTGACCACTGCTAACGTTGATACAATCATCTTCGCTAGACGCAAACGAATTTTTACAGGGACTGGATGGATTTTCGCCTATATCTTCTTCGTCGGTATTCAAGATGTTTAGCTTGCGCTTGCAGCGTGACTGACCCGTTTCACGAAATCCTTTAGCAAAAGGATTATTATCAATCTTTAACTTTGTAATTCGATCATTCTAAAAGTGCAAATAAATTTAAAAACATTTGTTTGATTAATTATTTTGCGAATGTTACGGACATATGTTATTACTTATTTGTATGTTTTTATTAGGTTTACATTATGTTTTAAAATATTTCATAAAGTATCAGAAGATACTAAGAGTCTCAGAAATAGTTGGTTCAGTAATTGGTGTTATTTTCAATGCAAAAAAAGAGTCATGAAAGCTGGATTCAGTTGTGCGTGTTTTTCCACACGTTTCTCGGAGCATTACACATGACTCAAACTATACAGTTCTCCGTGCTTTCCAAGGAGACCCGATTTTGGTTTATTTACTTTTACAATTGCTAAATTGGTTATTTTGGAATAACTTTGTTTATTGGGTAATATACTGATGCACCTGTCCGTGACAATGCATTCACTTACGTAAATACAAAAAAATCCACATAACGTACTTGATGCGTTTAATGCACACGCACAATGCGTTTAATTGAAACAATGTAAACACATAAAGAACAACAGGTTAACTTGTTTGTCCACATATATATATATAGAAAAATATATATCTAGACTCTCGATATAAAATATCAAAGATACGAACCTGGTAAGCAGTGACTGCAACGAATTCTGTTTCTGGAAAAACGAAAGCCTGCTGCGGAGACCAAGGTAACTGGGATAGGTTTGAAGTGCGGATGATGTGCAAACGAGGTTGATACTTATGCATACTGGCGAGCACAATCTGCAGATATTAAAGAAAAAATGTAATGCATTTTTTGCAAGTGAAAGAAATCGCAAAACGTTTACGTGTCCATTATTGTCCAGTGTATTATTAGTAAGTTTAACTTTGTTAAAAATAATGGCCTGGGATTGCCAATGAGTACCATTGGCTGGGCTGTCAGGATGCAGAAACATTCGCTGGGAGCTCTGAGGCTCAGCTCCGCCAGCAGGTATCCATTGTGACCCAGAAAACTTGAAACGACAATCACCAATGGGAACCATTTCGAACAAAACACAATAATTTGCTTCATTTTCGAGACCGGAGACCGAAACACGCATTGAAGGAAACATTCGCCTGAAATATATCAAAGTAAAGAATAAAGATTGTTAGAAATATTGAACACAGTCACAAATTATATACTATTCATACATAAACATTGGAAATAGTCGTACGAATCATATGTATATATGTACATTTGTATGTTTCGTACTCAAAAAGGTAGCAAATCAATATATCAGATGAAAATATCATCACTCGAATAGACCATAAAATGTAGGCGTAGCTCATGTGATTTGTGGTTTTATATCCAAACAACGGTCTCACAACTGCGTTAAATATAGATGATTGGTACGGGCCGGTTAACAAGTGTGTAATTATCGCATGGCAGAAGGCAGACTGCCTGACAACAAAAACAAATCTTCCATTAAATTAAAAATAAAAGACCAAAATTAAAACCAGCAATGGCAAAGACCCTTCCGTCATAAAGTAGAACAGCAGGGGGTATAACGAATTGGCGCCGTGAAAATTGATTTTAATTTTGAGAACAGCGACGACGCAACAGAGAACGAGCACAACATTAACACATGAAATCCCATATTTACTTGAACATATGTACATATATATAATATGTACATAAATAAGAAAGCACATGTTTACGCATAGATACCCTTATACTGATGTTTATCCATTTTTTTCAAATGATCTGCAATGCAGTGGTCATAATGGTTTGTTACTAAAATAAACAGAACATGATTAATTGGTTTTAACGTGTTGTTCTCGATGTTTTGCGACTGAATTAATGATGTGGTAAAGAGGATCAACTGTGGTTTAGAACTTTATGGTCACCTATGCCATTCTGTAATTAACACCCAATATTGATGTATATATGCACATGCATGTATCTATATATACATATATATGTGTATGCAAGTGGTCGGCTCAGAAAATTATTTGATATAATTTAGATTCAATTTTGAAAATTCAACAGCCTTTTCCAAAGCACAAAGATAAGTTTTAAATTTTGGCAAATATCCAATTAGGTATGTATACGAACGTTTATCGTTTATCTAATTTACTACTGGGAAGGGTGAAAAATTATATGAATTTATCTATATGTACAAAGATGCATATTTTGCCTTTTAATCGCAGACAGAATTCAGTTAAGGGCAAGTGTAATGCAGCCGAACCAAGGGTACGAAGAATCATGAAAAGGTTGAAAGAACAAAGCGCCATGCGTGGCTTTTGCCTATTCAGTCGTCGACAGATGTGACGGTTGTATGTAGTTATGTAGTTTTATGATCACATTGGCGCCACACTGGTGACTCTCTTACTTTCTTTCTTTGTAATCTCTTCGAGTAAATGTACTTACGTGGGTATATTTATACTTATATAAAGATCTGAATATTTGTCCTTTGGATCGTACCATCGTTGCTTTTGGACGATGTTGTTACCTCCTGTGTGACTTTTACGCGTGTCAATCATTTAAGAATAGGAAACTTTATATATGAAAATTCCACACAAAAGCACATCTATAGTTACAAATTTTAAAAATATAAAACTCTTAGAAGAGTTCTCTTCTAAAAAATAGAACATCTTACTTTCGAATTGAAAATTTAATAATAATGAATAAATTTATTATAAAACCCTATAACTGGCAGTGAGTAGCATCTTACAAATATATATATGTACGTATACAGACATATGTATATCAATACGCTTTGGAACATTGAATTCACAAAGTCGATGAAATTCCTTTATATTCGTATGTACATATATAACTTTATTTTGCATAATTATGTATATGCACTGGTATTCACATACATACATATGTATGTAACAGCACGGTTTGTGATTGGGAATTCGAATTTGTGTACATTTACCTTCCGCTCTTTGTAATGATCATCTCCGTGCCGATTCTATGAAACTGCTTCCACAATTCGTTGTTCTCCAATTTTGCTTTTATACCAGGCAATAACGGGCGTTGGGGAACTATTATGTGATGGGGCATATGAAAAGGGAGCATAGGTGGAAACGGATCTGTAAAGTAATTACATATCCGTAATTAGTTATTGCTATCACAGAGCTTCGCAAAAAACAAATGCCGACGGTAAATTTTTACCCGAATGTTTTCAAAAACTTACCAGGTATACGCTGCATAATTTGCTGTCTATATAATTCATGCGCAATCTGCTGCTGAATTCTCATATCAACGAACTCACTCATGGTTAACATTTTCACTGATATATTTTTATAGTTCTGTTAATTAATACTCTTCTTTTTGTTTTATTAATTTTTGGTGTCTTGCGACTCACAATCACTGTTTAAATTTTAAAGTATTTCTATTCAACTGTCTGACTTAAGCATATTACTATTAATGCCACCACGTTCAATTGGACACTAACTTCTACTAATAGCAAATTTCTCTTCATAGGCTAAAAATTTCCGATTTGATCGGCGAAGTAAAGTTAACACATGCTCATTTCACACTATGCCGTCACACATGCTGCAACCTGTTTTTGTAGGTACTGTTGACTGGCGATCGTCTCTCTATGTTGCTGAGCGTTTTCAACTCTCTTTTCTTTTCCTTCTTTCTCTAGCATTTTTAAGTTACAAGTAGTGTATCTAAAGCAACACCTGATTGGTCTTTGGTCTCGTGCACCTATTACATTTGTAGTAAAAACATGATGCGAAGCTATTCTCCATTTTGGAAATTGTCAGGAACAAAGATGTATTTGCCTCTTATTTACTCAATTGGAATGTACTCTTACGTTTCTTGACTCCTCCCATTGGATCATTGTTTTTGCTCTGTTAATACTCCTTTGATTCAACTTTTTTTTTCGTATGTGTGTATACATATGTATGCGTAAACAATTTAGGCAAACTGATCAGAGGCGACTTTTTCAATGGTTAGCCATTGTGACTACTTTTGACTAGTTATTACTATCTAGAAAGCCGTTTTCAATTTGTATCGACATTGATGGAACTTTTTGGTAATGTTAGCCGAATCTGCGTTCAGTGTCTATCATCGGTAAAAATACAGATTAACAATATACTTACATAAGCAAGTAAGGAAGGCCTAAGTTCAGGAGTAACCGAATATTTTATACTCTCGCAAAATGCAAGGATCAAAGAAAGGGAAAGTCTTTCAGGTGTTGGCAAAACTTTATATCAAAAAATGTTTCGTAAGAATTTAACATTCATTATTCGACGAAACCGTGAATGCATTATACTCATGTTTGATGTCTTATTAACTTATATTACAGCTCATAGACTCACGTACTTACATTATTATATTTTGCTTCGTGTCCGAGATATTTATATTAAAACTACCAAATTAACTAAAAGGATATATCAATTTATGATGACAAGGTATGAAGATAAAATAACATATCAAATGATATCAAATTCTATACCGATTTCATTCATATTCAGCGCGAAACCACATTATGTTTAAGAAAAAATATTCATTTAATTTCATTACAATATCATATATATTGATCAATATAAACAGTTTAAAGTCAGCTGGAAAGTCTGAAAGGTCTGGGATGATTGCATTAACTTTTTCTTAAGATTACTCACACACTGACCGACATATTCGGCATAGAGAGTCGTTCGATAAATAATATATGGAATTTGGGATACTTCATTGATCGATTTCACACATTTTCGGCATTAAACTATGGTATATCCACTATTACACGTTCGCTTAATTTTTCTAAGATATCTTCATATTGAGCGATATACACCGTATAAAGCCAACCTATGTTTGAAATTCTTATATTCGGTATGTGGGGGCTAGGGGAATTGTTTACCGGATTTAATCCATTACACACACACCGTTAACAGAGAGAGACGCTCTGGATTTCACAGGGCCAACTCACATATTGGCAAAATATTTGATATAAAGTCTACCGGAAGGTTGAAAATCTGTTCATCAATCATTTTTAACATAAAGTCACACTATTATTATGGAAATATATTTCTTGAATTTCGTTCCGATAACTTACAGATTTGTCGATATTTTCGGTATAAAGTCTGCCATAGACACTGAGGTCTATTAGGTCTATATTAGGTATATGGGGGCTTGAAAAGCAATATGCCGATTTCGACTATTTTTTTGCAAGAAATGGCATATCTTAAAGGCAAATGTGTAAAAAGTTTCAGTCTAATACCTTAATTGGTCCTTGATTTATATACTTTAAAGTGAAAGAACCAGATCAAATTTAAAATTATGTCATATCTGAAGTATCCGCGGTCGTATTCCGATTTCGCCGAATTTCTTTCCCACTGCATGAGGAGGTGATAGAAACACCTTCTCTGAGCAAGTTTGGTTGATATAGCTTTAAGGGTTTGTGAGATATGTGTATTAAACCTAATGGGGGGCGGAGCCATGCCCACTTAAACAAATTTTAACCCCAGGCGCTCCTGTTGATTATGACCCCCTCTACTAAATCACACGTTTCTATCTTAATTTGTTGCTTAGTTATAACACCTTATAGGTTTTCGATAAACAGCATTTTGTGGGCGTGGTAGTGGTCCGACTACGCCCATCTGAAAACCAACGTCCTTATAGTGTCAAGGAACAACTCTGTCAAGAACAAACAGTCACATAGAATTCATATCTTCTCGTCATCCTAATCATTTATATATTTAAATATATCGCGATTAGTTTTAGGTGTTACAAACAACTGTTAGGTGAACACAACTGATATATGTACTATGTTGGGAAATGTTGCGAGAGTATAAAAACAATAGAGGGTGTGATCACGCCATTAAACAAGCCATTTAAACAAGCTTTAAAAAAATGTTTAGCTCGTATACCTCTGCTTACTGTAGGGATCTATAATAGTAAGTGTGTTGATTATTATCCTGTAAAGTGCTTGTCAGGCAATGCATATTTCTGCAAACACATATAAAATTCAATGGAAAAATTAAATTGGAATTGATAAAATAGTCGTGTTAACTATTCATGTACGAAAATGTATTTAAAAAGCAAAATAATTATGTGAAAATTGTGTTCCAATAGATGAGGTTCTAGACGAATAGCCAGCTCCTAATAGTGATTTTTATAATTAAATATGTTTCGTAAGGGGCTTTCTGCTACGACTTTTAACTGCCACAATAGCTTAAGTAACAATAATCAGCTTTATTCTTTATACTTTTAAAGAGTTCCTGCAGATAAGCACGTGCAAAATGTTATCAAACGGAAGCTGCTTAACAAATTACTTTGCATTAAGTGTAGGTATATTCTTATCGTAAAGAAACACATGTCACAGCTACTGTGTGCAGGACCTCAGGCGGCAAAAGTATCTTTACCACATAAAAGGGAGATCCGCAGCGAGAGATAAGAGACAAACAAGCCATAAGTCGGCCACGTTCGACACATGTATGTATGTATGTACATAGATTGAAGTATTTTACGAGTCCTGCGGGTTTGGTCTGACTGCGCAATATTGTTACACATGACTGTGGCGCCACCGATGTATAACATATCGGCTGTTAGACGACGACAAACAATAGCGAAGCGACTGTGGGCAGATCCATGGTTAACAACCATGCCACTTGACGACACATTATACATGTGAGTAAACCTGTGGTGCTCTTTTATCGGCGGATGTTTGTGACCAGCCTGATTTTATTCTCTTATTTTATTAGTGGCGACACACACTTGTTCATGCGCACACAAACCTATCATATATGTATTTACATTTTTATAAGCACCTACATATCCAAATATATAAAAATGTTTGTAACAGGTTGAACACTATTGATGCTATAGGCTAAATATTAAAAGACACCGCCTTCCCAAAATTCACACTTAACGACATTACCACAATATGCCATCTATGAGTACGTAAGTAAAATAAGAAAAACCTTGCAGGGTCAAGTGAGGACATGGGACCACTTGTGCGTTCTTTTCTTCTTATGTATAAGGGTCATCAAGGGCTACAGTTTGCTTGTTCTCCTTTTATGACGCAATTTTACAATTGATATACCAATATATCTACAGGGGTATGTATGCACTTATACATGTTACATACATGCGAATTGTTGTTTTCAGCATATAATGCTCCAGACGGCGACATAATTGCTATAAATTTTTTAGTTTTTGTAGATTATGTCCACCCCCTTATTGGGCAATGAGCTGAAAAACCGATACAAAGTGTCTCAATTCAAACATAGCTTTATCTCGGATGTTCAACGACACCGAGTTTTTGAGGGGTGAATTTATTACTTTGAGCATTTCTGGGAGGAATTCTGAACATCACATTTGGAACAGTGGCGCCAAAGAGCACATGTTGTGCCACGTAAATCCGATCCTATATCAAATTAAGTTTTTAACCAAAACACTAGAAATTGAGGCTTTACAGACCATTGAAATTGAGTTCAAGCCTGAAATTAAAATATGAGCATAAGTGGCATTTATTAAGACATTTCCACTACACATAAGATAACATGCGCATAGCGAATAACCAGGATAATACATACAATACAAAGAAAGGGCAGAAAGATGGGGTCCATAGTATTCCTAACAGATTAAGAAAAAACATATGCGTAAGTACCTATACAGGTATGAAACACAGACATAGCTATATTATATGGAATATGTTTGCTCTTCAATTACTGAAATCAACGATATCATAATAAAGTGGTAATGAAACGTCTTCGTAGCAACCATTCTCAGTCTTTCTATACCAACAGTATGTTCTACTTAGTTTCTGAGTATTTAATTCCCTTAAGAAGGAGTGGTCAATTGAGTATAATGTAACATGTATGTATATGACAACTTAGGACAAGATTATGCACATGCCAATACGTACCCAACAGAAATTACCATTACCAATTGGCATGGAAGAGAAAAGCTGAAGTTTTAGTTTATGTCAGGCATGATTTAGTCCCACTAAAGCTTTAAAATAACTTATAGATCATTAAAAATATTTATAAAATGTCAGGCGAAATTCTAAGTTTCTTTTATTTACATAACTCAGAAGTTTTAATTAATTTCCAAACACTCTCTCTAGAGGGAAGCTTTTATGGTGTTTTAATTTGTATACATATATAGGCATTTAAATAACTGCTTGAATTTAGGCTTAAAGATTTACAGCGATAAGTGAAATTGCTGGCGCCTCCGACCAAATTTTTTGATAAAGATCTAGAGCCAAACGGATGGATGACTGTCTGTTGGTTTAGTTGCTGGTACGGTGTGCGAAGAAGTTCATTTAGTCATAAACCAAAATGAGAGGTTGGCGAAGTTTATGATGAGCTTCACACTAACATTGTGATCAGTAATGGCGCAGTTGAAATAAAACTGGGGACCAATTGTTTAACTACTACACGATGATATATGTATGTATTTTTTTTAAATACCTTTGTATGTCTGATAGGCAAAATGATCGATGATTTTCGGGCGCTGAAGTGAAGAAGGTTTTCATTTACAAATGTATGCATGTGTGGTTTGCATACAAATTTAAGTAGACGATTTAGTAGATCTTAGATCTCGTAGATCTTAACGAGAAGATTTGCGGAAGCTTAAAGATTCATATTAACAATTGACGTGATTAATGACGTGACAGACATACAAACTAGGGCAATCTAGGCAACTAGGGAATTTTTATTTCTTAGTTAAATAAAACGGAAATTTTCATAATTAAAACTTTTAAATAAAGGAGCAAAAATGGATGAGTTCGTGAGTTAATAAAACAAGAAAGAAAGGGCTAAGCTTAGGTATAACCGAATATTTTATACTCTCGCAATTTTCAAAGATCAAAGACGAGGAAATGCTTCGGGTTTGACAAAATTTTATATTAAACGAGAGTATAAAAATGTTTCGTAAGAATTCAGCTCTCATTATTCGACGAAACCGAGAATGGATTACAATCATATTTGGTATCTTATTAACTTATATTATAGGTTATAGACTCACTTACTTCCATAACTATTTTTTGTTTTGTGCCCGAGGTATTTATATTAAAATCTACCTAATTAACTCAAATAAGATACGAGGTGTGTTCAAAAAATAACGAAAATTTTAATTTTTTTTTAAATATTTATTCATTCCTACCTTCTACCTTCCTTCATTGTCACCTTCAAAATAGTCTCCATTCTATATAATACACATATGCCAACTCTTCTTCCGATCGTCGAAACACTTCTCAAACTCGATTTTTGGGATAGCCCTCAGCTCTTTCAGCGATGCGCTTTTAAAGTCATCTATACTTGTAAAACGAAGACCCTCTAAGGAGTCTCTTTATTTTTGGAAATAGGAAAAAGTCACACAGAGCCATGTCTGGCGAATATGGAGACTGGGGCATCGTTACAGTATTGTTTTTGGCCAAGAATTCACGAACAAGCAACGAAGTGTGAGCAGAATTGAGCAAAAGCCATGAATTGTTTTTCCACAAATCCGGGCGTTTTTTTCGTATTGCTTAACGCAAACGGCGTTGAACTTGTAGATAGCACTCCTTATCGACCGTTTGACGTTGAGGCAAGAATTCATGATGCACTATGCCATTAAAGTCGAAGAACACAGTCGATGAACATTCCCGTTGTTTTCTGAGCACACACACATCGTATATGCGATATAAATTCAGCCAAAGGGGCAAATTTTAATATATTGGGCATAAGAGGAAACAGTCAATCAGAGGAAAGGACATCATTATATTAGCACTAAACCACATAATCTTTAAGAAACAAAGAAAACATGTCCATTAATTTCATTAAATGGGAGTTGTGGTAATTCGTGGACCGATTTCACACATTTTTTGCATTAAACTATTGTATATCCAATTTACAAGTTCGCTTATTTTTGTTAAGATATCTTACATACTGAACGATATATACGGTATAAGGCCAACCAAATTTTGGCATCAGGACAAATTATTACCAGGAAGAGACGTTGCCTAAATTACATCGGACAATCGGAATACAATCGGAAGTTCGAAAATGTGTATATTAGGTACATAGAGGGGGGCTAGGAGAAGTATTGACCAGATTTTACCCATTTTTGCACAAGGGTATATTATCAAGGAAATTTTCTATTTGAATTTCATTAATATATCTTACAGATATAGCGATTTTTTCGGTTAAAAAACAGCCATATGCACTGGGGTCCACATATTCTGTATCTGGAGGCATGAAAAGACATTTTCCGATTTACACCATTTTTGGGAGCGAAAAAGCATAACTTTAGGACACTATTTGTGTAAATTTCTTTTCCGATATCTTAATGGCTGCTTGAGTTACATACTGTTAGGTGATAGAATCAGATTGAATTTAAAATTGTGTTATATGGGAAGTAGGCGTGGTTGTACTCCGATTTTATCCATTTTCATAATGTAACATAAAATTGTTAGGATAATTTTATGTATCAAATTTAGTTTAAATTGGTATAGTAGTTCCTGAAATATGGGGTTGCACCGAAAAGTGGGTGGTTAATGTTTCTGACATGTTTCTTCAGCGAGTTAACGCACTTTTAGTAGCTTTCAAAATAACCATTATATGGGGTGGTTATCATCCGATTTCACCCATTTTTACACTGTCTAAAAAAATGTCGGAGGGATTTGTCCTCAGCAATTTTGCTTGATATAACTTTAGTGGTTTGAGAGATCGCTTTTCCGAAGGAGTGCTGAGGACAACTCAGCACTTGCACACTTTTCGAAAAAATGTCAACCAAAGTATCTACTCTCTACTATGATCCTCTGCACTAATTTAAATTTTGTAGCATAATGTGTTGATTGGTTATAGCACTTTATAATTTTTCACTTAACTACATTTTGTGGGCGTGGCCTTATCCAATTTTACCCATCTACAATACCAACCTCTTCTGGGTGTCAAGGAGCACGAGTACCATCATTTCATCAAGATATCTCGTAATCCTGATAATTTTAATATATATAACTCCATATCTATCTCGAACAGCTTTAGGTGTTAAAACAAAAACTAAAGGAATTCTGTGCAACACGTTGCGAGAGTATAAAATTATCTTTAGTCGTTATATAATAATTGTCAAACCCATTATCAACCCAGTTATACTTTATGGGGAATGCTTTCATTTGATAAAACTGCTACCTATTTGGTTTAACTCTGTCGAAACTGCGCTCTCTTCTGCATAACGGGGCAACTCGACAGGCAATAGACAATATCCACACAACTTTATTGCTAGCAATATTGTCAATGGAGACTACATATTGCTTATTACATATTTGGCAGTAGTTGTCTAAATAATTATATTGATAACTATTTCTGACAATAAACTGTAATTTTGGTTGTTTGGCAGTTCTTTTTTCATTTCTACAAAAAGTTTGGAGCGGCAACATGTACATAGTTTCCGTCGCATGATGACAGCAGAGATAAAATACTAGCCCCTGATATTTTCATGTTTTGGTTCGTAAATTGCAATTTAGGAACAAATTCGGGATTCAAAACAGAAATTATAACAACAAATGGAAAATACTAATGAAATACATACATACGAATTTATAAGTTTAGTTAATGTTTTAATGATAATTATTAGCATATATACATATCTATGAACATTTTTTATATTATTGAATTTAGTACCCTCGAACTGTTAAATGGACATTATCTAAAAAGTCTTGAATCATATCATATATATGAAATCTTATTTTTCCAAGAAAGTAAATTTTCTACTTTTCCCATTCTCCGCATAAATTTTAGTCATCCTCATGAAATTTCTAAACAGTTTAAGAGCTCAAACATGCGCTTACATGCGCATAGCTCTAACAAAACGGACCGACACAATTTCGCAAATAATTTTGTCAAGATATAGGCTGTGGAAATGCAGCATAAATACGTACATACATACATATATACTCGTAAGTGTATGCTTAGTATGTTAAAGAGTCTGAAATAATTTTTGGTCAGTTGTAAAACGCGTCCTTATACGCATCTTATATGATGAATATCTTCATGGCATTTATTATATATTAATTAGTTTGAAAATTTCGTATATTCATCAGTAATTAACTGCAATTATATTGCTCTGGTAATGTGGTGGCGACAATAATATATTCAATCGTTGGTTGAAGCAAACCGTCATTCAAAATTCAAGTAACAACCTGAAAATAAAAGAACTAAATGAACGAAAGTTTATACTTAAGTAAGGAAAGTCGAAGCAAGAGCGCAGTCGGTCAATAGATAGCGTTGGAAATTGCTGTCATGCTCGTACATATAATAGATACAAGTTCGGACTTCAAAAAATTTTACATATTTAAAGAACGAGGTACGACGCGAATCAGTATAATATATATTTGGATGTTATGAAATGCTTAAAACTGCTTCCACAAATTTTTGGGAAAGCCATATCCTATTGCCCCAAAATCCATAAAAAATTAACTGTGCGGGAGGTGATCGTACATCCATTAGATTGGCAAGGTTCCGAACGTACTAAATACTAAGAATTTTTTAAGGCATGGACAAAATATATGTCGTTATATTGCAAGCAGAGTAAGATAAATATGTACCTCACTTATTGTCCTCATTAAAAATGGTATAATATCTTCTCTTAATGAGTAACTTTCTAAAAAAAAACCTTTCTTAAAACGTAATTCTAAATCTCAGGTGTTGAAATTTTTTGTTTCTATGGCTGACCAGTTTCAGATCTCCACGCCAATAAATCTCAACAATCTGAATATTTTGGGCAGAGTTTTATTTTCTGATTTATGATTTGACGATTTTACCAACCACTAAGTGAACAAAACTGCTGTACCCACAGGTTGCACGAGTATCAACTTAAAGCAAGTAAGGAAAGCATAAGTTCGGGTGCAACCAAATATTTTATACTCTCGCACTGGGCAAGGATCAAAGGCGGGGAAATGTTTTCAGGTGGTGGCATAACTTTATATTAAAAAATGTTCCGTAAGAATTGAACATTCATTATTCGATGAAATTGTCAATGGATTGCAATCATATTTGGTATCTTATTAACTTATGTTACAGGTCATAGACTCACGTACTTTCATTCCTATATTTTGTTTCGTGTCCGAGATATTTATTTTAAAATCAATGAAATTAACTCAAATGAGATATATGCGGTATAAACTCAACCAAAAGGGCTGAACTTAATACTATATATTGGGTACATTAGGAAAAGGCCAACCAGATAAATGATAATAATTATAATAGAAATAAGGACTGAGATCAAGGTCTACACCGAGTTCATTCATAATCAGCGCTAAATCACATTACGCTTAAGAAAACATATCCATTTAATTTCATTAAAATATCACATGTATTGATCAATATATAAACATTAAAGTCAGCTGGAAAGTCGGGAATCATTATATCGGGTATATTTGGGCTAGTTGAAGGACTGCACTGACTGCATTAACTTTTTCCATTACTCAAGTACACTGGAGAACATATTTCCACACAATTTTATGGAGGTAACTCACATAACGACCGACATATTCGGCATAGTCTGCTAGAATAACAAAAATCATTATATGTATGTATATGTTATATATGATTTCACAGATTTTCGACATTGAACTATGGTATATCGATATTACACTTTCACTTGATTTTGTTAAGATATCTTACATGTTGACCGAAATATATGGTACAAAGCCAACCGAAAGTTAAAAATTCTTATATTAGGTATATGTTGGCTAGGGGTAAGATTTGACTCGATTTTATTTATTTTTGGCATCACGATATATTATTACCAGAAAAAGATGTTATCTGAGTTCCATTAAAATACTTCATAGATTGACTGATGGATACGTCAACTTTATATACATATAAAGTCAACCGTAAGTTTGAAATTCCTATTTTGGTATTGGGCGGTTAGGGGAATCGATATTTTCGGTAAAAAGTTTCCCTCAGGCACTAGGTACAAATATTCGATATCTAGGGACTTGAAAAGTTATAACCCGATTTCGACGTTTTTTAGACGTGAGATGGTGTACTCTTGAAGCACTCTTTGTGCAAAGTTTCCCTCCGATATTTTTATTGCTAGTTGATTTATATACTGTAAAGTGAAAGAATCATATGGAATTTAAAATTGTGATACATGCAAATTAGGCGTGGTTGGATTCCGATTTCACCCATTTTCACAGTATCTGGCGGTGCCAGTGTTCAACCTACGGATATCCCTCCCTACTGTGATTCACTGTACCAAATTTAAGTTTTATATCTTAATTGGGAGCTTAGTTATAGCACTTTATATGTTTTTGCTTAACGGCATTTGGTGGGCGTGGCTGAAGTCCGATTACGCCCATCTGCAATACCAACCTCCCCTGAATGCCGAGAACACGTGTATCAAATTTTATCAAGATATCTAAATTTTTACTCAAGTTATTCTGCTCAACTCTTCTCATCACCCTAATCATTTATATACATATATAAAACTCTATATGTATCTCGATTGGTTTTAGATGCTACAAACAACCGTTAGGTGAACAAAAATATTATACTCTGTTGCAACATGCTGCGGGAGTATAAAAATAATATTTGGTACGATGACGGATGGGCATATATGTGTATGTTTGTATACGCAAAAGAAATTTGTCAAACCAGAACATTTTTGTGTGCATTTTAAGTACGCCACACACAAGAACACAGCAAACATTCAAACAGGCTAAAATATCCATAAGGATGTGTGGGCATGGGCAGCAAATTTTCGAATCCGGCCATTGCGTCGCCTTGTGCTTGGTGCATTTATTGTCATCGCTGTGCAAGAATACAAAAGCGAAATCGTCTCCTCATTATTTATTATGAATTCTATAAATATTAATGGCTCTTTAAATGTAATTATAACAGCTAATTAATAATGTACATTTTTAATCGTAACGCCAGGAGAACTATTCACATATAAATGTACCCGAAAGACTGCCTGCGCAGGTACGTACGTAGCTCCATAGTATGATACATACATATGTATATATGTAAGTATATACAAGGTCGTGCTCAGAGGGGAACTCTAGGGCAGCTGACGCTCTTAGTGGTGTATGCACATTTCACGATTTTCTTGAAAGCTTAAATGATTAAATGCAAACGTAATTTCAATTTAAACATTTTAAAATGCTCTATTTATTTCATGCAATTTTGTAACCATCTTACTACATACGCTATATTTATGCTTCCTTCCTTCCTTCAAATGCAAGATTTTTACATTATATGGAAAATAAACGATCTCTGCGTTTACCTTCTCTGATACACCTCTGCGTTGACAATGTGGTGGTCTGGTATCCCAGCCGACTTTTAGTTTTTTGTCGATACTAATTTTATGAATTTCAATTATTTGAAGTCCCAAAAAGTGCGTGATGCTTTTGCATTAATTAACCAGGCGACAAGTGACTGAAATTTGTACTATATGTACATATGTATGTATGCATGTATGTATGTATTTCAGTCATACTTGTACATTTAAATAAAATCAAAGAGTAAGTAATATTTTTATTGCTTACCTACGTTTCATTTTGCAACTATTCATAAAATTACAAATAAATTTATTAGAAATATATTTGTATTTGTGAGTTAATATTCGATTGACAATTAATTACGATGTCAAAACACTTTTTTACAAAAAATGGAATAGATACCTAAAAATCAGGTGGAATAAAACATTTATTAAGAACACACATTTGTAAGAATTTTTGAGTGTTAGTATAAATACATAACGATTTGTAATTTTTCATGGAATAAAAAAATGTGAATTAACTAACTTGTTTTCCTTGAGATCAAAAATAAAAAAGTGAAAAGCAATACAGTAAGTAAAATAGCCGATTGTTTGACATATTCAACTATACACATACAAAGAAATGTGGGATATTTGGGTATGATTTATAGATAATTATATACAAACGAACAAACATTTATGTACACCTTATGTTCTCATGCATATGTACATATATTTTGAAAACATTTACTTTTAATTTAAATGAAGTATAGAAAATTGGAAAATTTAGTTGTTTTATTTTGAACTTGATCCTATGAATTATTTAAAAACATATTAGCAAACCTAGGCCTATAAAATCAACAAAACTCCTGAATTTATCTATGCACTAAACCTCCGGAAAGTTATAAATTTCATCATAAAGATAATTGTTAATTAAATATGCTTATTTTGCATGAGCAATGATGGCAATAGTTTTTCATACATATCTTCAACCAACAACCCACACTTTTGATGGTGGCCTTTATGTATATACTATATACATATGTCTGTGTGTACATATGTTTTAATCCATATGTTTATGCATAATTTTAAAAACAAATTTAAGTAAAATGAAAACATAAATTATTATGCAAATTCATTATAACACCTTCGATGTCAAGCACCCGTACAAACAATACTTTTGAGGTAACTGTTTCCATTTATTTATGTCTTTTTATTTTTGCTTTGGTATTTGAGCTTTTTTGTGTATAGTAGTGTGTTAACATTAAAAGAAAAAAGTAAATACATAAGTCTTACACAATTCTCACTTATGTGCATACATATGCACATACCATACATGTACATACATATGTACATATAATTTATTTAGCGCGTAGACGATGTCGGGAACTAGGAGACAACGATCGTGAGGCGTGAATTAATTCAATTCAATTGAGATGAAATTCCATGAAAACATTAAGAAGATTGTTAGCACAACAAATGATCACCGCCTAAGAGCCCATTATGCGAGCGCGTTAAGCTGTGAAATGCCATGAAAAGTTGATGAGCGTTAAAACGCGTGATTTCAGTGTCTCGCAAGTATCGAAGTGCACAGCCCGCTAAGACAGCCAACAGCACAGCAAACTTTTCCTTACACATGCATGTAAGCATGTATGTATGTACTATATCTTTATATTTCGTTGTTCGTCTTCAATGTTTATCACTCATAAGCAAGGTTTTAATGTATATTAACATTCATCATACTTACATACATACATACATACATACATACAAATGTACGTGTTCGTTGTAGCTAGTCCATTCCATAAGTAATATTTAGACATGACAACTAAAAGTGCACATAAGACGTTGTTAGTGGATAACTCGCCATGCAACAAAAATAAAATGTTTTGTTAATGAACTCACATTGGTTTTCAGGTGCTATTTGAATTGGTAATTCTACTCATCGTTTATAGCAAACATATTCTCACCTTGCAACATAGCATATTGTTATTACAAATTATACATACAAGTATTTGTACATCTGACAGACAACAACAACGAAAGGTAAAGATAAGCAAACTACAATAATAATGTCTGGATGAATGAATGGCATTGACGCCGTTGCAGCTTCCAGCATGTTGTCTCGCCATCTAACTTGAATTCCATTCAGGCACACATAGTAGAGCTCTTTGGCACTCACAGCCATAAACCCTATGAATCAACCTGTCAAATGGCTCGTTAGCGCCAACAGCATTTTTACGGTTGCAGCCCCAAATTCGTATCAATAGCTCCAAAACATACATTCATATATGTGTGTACATGTTAATATGCATGTATACTTAAGAAAATGGAAAAAGAACATTTAACCATTTCACTAAAGGGCTACCGTCTAAAAGGCCACTAAGGAAGCAAATGCACACGAACACTAACACAAATATTCAAGACGAAAAGAAATTTCATTAAGAGGGCGATAAAGTTGGACTGGCGCCAAATCAACCAGCCAAGTTTGCGTCTTTGTTTTGTTTATGTCTGCCGCATTAGTTGGAACACAAGTATGCTATATACATATGTATCTGGGCACGTATGGATGCATGGGCATATACATACATACTTATGCATGTACGTAAAATATAAATTGTTATTTCTTCGCAAGGTGCGCTTGCGCTCTTTCGCAAGCATACCACACACAGGCACCACCAGCGTGGTTTTCATACATATTTACATACATACATATGCATGTGTTTGTACTATGCATATGTAGCTAAGTAAGTATCTATATATGAATGTATATGTCTACATATATATACATGTCTCCGCGTATATACAAAAATACATATGTATATATATTCCAACCTTTTACTGAAAGGTAGCTCTCAATTTTCTTATTGAGTATATTACATCGGGCTTTAAAATTGGCAACTGTTAGATAGCCAATAGTTTGACTTTGATTAACACTGTCAAGATCGTACATTGTCAGTGAGGAACCATATATTATGGTATATATGTATGTATGTATATAAAATTCGAATATTAAACATACATATGCCGAACCTATGACGCTCACGCTCTCTGAGACCAATTATTCAGTGGCAGCAATCAATAGCTGTTGCGGCTAAAACACAAAGTAATGCACTTTATTAACTACTTAAGATTAGGACCGATAAACAGATAATCCCTCGGCGGTGTTTTTCGACATAAAAGAGATCCACCAATGTGAACCAATTCTACTGGCGGTAGTTCATCTATTCTCTTCATCTTTGAGTGATCTTTGTTGGCATTAAAGTCGGTAGCTGACTAAGTATAATAGCCATAACAATACAGTTGTCCGCCCAATTGATATACCACGTTTTCCTTAAGCGAACATAGCCAGTGTGAAGTGTATCATCTTCACTTGCGCTGTATCTCCATATACAGGCAAACATACAAACATTCATAAATACATTTGTGCATAAGTGTGTACACGAGTAATAAATACGAGCGTTTACATATTCAGACATACGTACATACTACATGTGAATACACACAAAAGTGATGAGATGCGCTGCTTTGTTGCCGAAAATAGATCCGAATGGTCGTAGCGCAATTTGAGGTGAGATCAATGACAGGCTTATCTCTATTATCTTTGTTGTAGAGCCTTTTCTTTCATCCGTCAAAACAGCCTGGTAAAAAGTGAAATAGGTCACCACGAATTCATATTAGTTTTTCGTCTGCTTTCTCTTTTTTGCCTCGGTTACTTCGAGCGGCTTTTCCGTCACCAGTAGTGTTGGAAATAGCGGATCCTTTTTTACTTTGATCGTTGAAGCGAATTTTTAATCCCAAACACTTCTTTTTCTTCCTTACCTCATTGAGAACATGCTCATATTTATATGAATATGTGCTTGATAATCACTAATTCAGAAAAGTTCTGAAACATTGGCACAATACCACTTGAAAATAGTAGATTTTGTCAAAAAAACGACGCTTGCAAGTTTCTTAAACTAATTTAACTCTGCAGTTAGTTAATGAAGAAGAAATCCTACCAAAACTGTGTCGATATATGTACATAAATATATTCGTACATATGTACAGGATTATTTATTATCGAAGTCCTCGGGCAATTAAGGAGATATTTCCAGACATTGTGCACATATCATCTTTTATATACGAAAAACTATTATATAATAATTATCTCATACAAAGCGATATAAATTCATGACCATGAACACTTCCCTCAAAACTTTACTATTAATGATAAATTTAAGAGAAATTAATTGTTTTTACAGACCCAAAATAAAATAAACCTACTTAATGTGCAAATTCGTGGAAGGTTGAACATTTTTTTTAAATAAATACATGCATATTACATATGTATGTGTTTTACCCACGTTTCTATATAATATTAGTAGTTTTGTTAGGAATTTGTAAAGCAAGTAACACCTCCAACAATAAGTATTCTAAAAAATCAATTAGCTTCTATAAGTAAGCTTGAATTGAATAAATGAACATTTGCATTGAAAATTTTTCGTTTAGCAATCTTTAATAATTATAAATAAATACTTAATGATTAACAAATATTTATACTCGCGCAACATGTTGCAGCAGAGTATAATAGTTTTGTTCACCTAACGATTGTTTGTAGCATCTAAAACTAATCGAGATAGATATAGAATTTTATATATATAAATGGTTAAGGTGACGAGACGAGTTGAATTCCGGGTGACTGTCTGCCCGTGTATCCGTTCTTCCATGCAAGTGATAACTTGAGTAAAAATTAAGATATATTGATAAACTCGGTGCGCGTGTTCCTTGGCACTATCAGAAGATTATTGGATCACCATTACCACGCCCACGCCTACCACGCCGTAATCGGAATCCAACCGCGCCTACTTCCCATATATCAAAATTCGATACGATTCTTTCACTTAACAGTATATATTATAAATCAGGTGCCAATGAAGATATAGGAATAAAACTTTGGACGAAGAGTGCCCTTAGCGTATATCATATGGTGTCTAAAAATGGCGGAAATCTTTCCAATAACTTCATATACCGAATATGTGGACCCCAGTACCTATGGCTGACTCTTTACCAAAAATATGAGACAATCAGTGAAATTTATTACTGAAATTCCGAGAGAATTTTTTGCCGATAATAACGTGACCGCGTGTCAAAAATGGGTAAAATCTGGTTATTACTTTTCCTAGCTTCCATACTCCTAATATTGAAATTTTCAAACTTCCGGTTGACTTTATACCGTATATATCGGTCAATATGTATGATATCTTAGCAATTCGGTAAACGTATAATATGGGATATATATTGTATATAAAATTATAGTTTGTGTTATAGTTTAATGTCGTATAATATTATAATATTATACTTTAATGTTGAAATTGTATGAAATCGGTACACAAATTACCCCAGCTCCCATATACTACATATAATGTTACGTCGAATACGACTTTACGTTGAATATATCGGTAAAATTCTGAGTCATTTTGGTAAAAATGCCTGAAAACATGTTCTCGAGCATAGTTTAGTTTAATGCCATAAGTATATGTTATCTGTTTAGCTCTTCCATAGCCCCAATATACCCAATATGGTGATTTCCGCCTTTCCAGCTGACTTTAAACCGTTTATGTTGGTAAATACATATGTGTGATATTTTAATGAAATTAAGTGTTTTCTTATTCATAATATGAATTAAATCGGCCCAGATTTTTGTCTAAACCTCATATCCCTAATATGATGATTTCCGTCTCATATACTAAATTTAGCCACTTTGGTTGAGTTCATATCACATATGTATGTATATCTCATTCGAGTTTAATATAAATATCTTGAACACGAAGCAAAATATAGTAAAGAAATTAGATAAGTCTATGACCTGTAATATAAGTTAATAAGACACCAAATATGATTGTAACGCATTCACGGTTTCGTCGAATATTGAATGTTGAATTCTTCCACATTTTTTAATAAAAAGTTTTGCCAACACTTCAAAGCATAATATTTCCCTGCCTTTGATCCATGAATATTGCGAGAGTATAAAATATGCGGTGACACCCGAGTTTAGCTCTCTTTCCTTGTTTTTTGTATCATTTGGAGGTATAAAAAATCAGAATTTTAAAAATGAACAATTCCGCTCTTTAACTATCTCGGTCTTTGTGTATATGCATATGTATGTACATATGTATTATACCATGTCCTTTCATTTTCTTTTCTTTTGCGCTGATACAGTGCAAATAATTTATTGATTTCGGGAGCATTAAAAGTTGATTTGGAGGTTTTGCGCAAAACTATTAAGTTGTTACAAAAAACGGTACAAACCTTCGGATCACATGGAACGGCCATATGAAACAAATCTGAGAAATATCGTCATTAAACATAAAGGAAGAAAATGATAACAAGTAGTAGTTCTTGAAGAAAACACATTCTCATCTCAGTTGTTTTGGACGACATTGTAATAATTGCATATATTTGAACAATTATATATACATATGTACATACATATGTAGCATGTCGGCTGGCATCAAATACACAGACCAAACAGAACCATTGAGGAAGTCGATAAAGAAGCCGTCAAGTTGTTATTCATAATGGACATATTATCAGAAAATTATTTTTGACTACTGGCTATGAGATATTTTTAGCTTCTACGATAAAATTGTGCACTACATACATATCTATGCCCCACTGAGCAATAATATCGTGCCGCCATCACTCTATCCGGATTAGTTAATTTTCTCCTGCCATGGATAATAGATTGCATCAATTTCAATTAGATTTTCCTATTTCATGCCCAGCTTCGTATTGATGCACCGATAAACATACATAACGTAAGTAAGGTAGGTACATACTCAAAAGGTAAAAGCATTACTCAAAAATAGATATAAACGATAAATAGTAACAACCACTCCCTGGCATAGAGGCATACATATTTACTTAAATGTGATCCAAATATTAATGGGACTTCAGACACGAAGATTTTTGCTGGCGCAACTCGTAATTTGTTCGTAAGGGGGCGATGAGGAAAGGTGAAAAGCATCGGGTTGCTCGTCATCGGACAATGTGCTTTCTATTCTTCTTCGTAACAGTTCGCTGCTTCCTTTTAATTTTGAAATATTTGAATGGCTGCAACTTGGCTCAGTTTCAAATGAATATTCACAATATTTAAAAAAATTTTAATTTTATCGTATATTTTTTGTATGTAATATGCAATCATGTATACAACTGTGAAATATTTATTTAGAAAAATTGCGAATAGAGATAAAAATAGCCAATGAATAATATTGCTAGTGCACGGTGTAAATGATATGAAGGGGAATGCCAGAAAGTTGCCCGACTCGAGTTGCCCGACTCGAGTTGCCCGTATGAACGGAGTGGGCAACACTAAAAGAGAAGTTGCCGATAATTACTTACTTACTACTATCGTTACAAAGAGAACAGCCACTGATACAGCCAACAAAAATGGACCATAAAGGAACGATTCCAATCATTTGATCGTTCATACGATAGTCACAGCACACACAAAATTTTTGAAAACACGTAGAAGTTTTTTCTGTTATTTTCTTATGGGTTGTGTGCCAAAACTGATGTAAACAAATGTATGCGTGTGAGTTTGCATCTCTTTCTAATACATCAATATTTGGAAATGAATGACTACATCTGTACTGCTCGCTCCGCTCAATAGCTCTCTGCGTAGTTTTCTCCAAATCATATGCACTTTGCAACTGAAAAATCACTAAACAAATTAAAATTAATTAAAAATATTTTTATTTTGCTACTACTTGCAACTTATCGGTAAATATACTTGTTAAAACATGTTCAATATCGCCGGGGGCCCCTTTAATAATTTATAATAACAGATAAATGCAATGCAAATAAATGTAACAGATTTAGTTTTTGAAGTATCTTCTGCCTCAGTACTGCCTCAAGCGATTGAATAGGAAAAGCCTTGTTACCTCATTGGGAGTGCTATCCTTTGTCTCTTCAGTTATGAAGTACACCGACCGCTCAATCTTTTTAATAGCTACATTGCATTCCCTAAATTCCACATTCTATAAAATTGTTATATTTTTGTATATTGGAATCGAAAACCATATTTTCTTTATTTAAGCAGTTTTGAAATGTCCTCAGTTTAACTAATCTTTTCTCTTTAATATTTTTATATAACAATAAATAGTTCACTTTGTTAACGTACAACAATTTTGGTTTATTGCAAAGAATAACAGTAAAGCTCCTATGGAAATATGTGATGTCTCTTCTTGACATTTAGTAAATTTGCTTTTGTGCAAAGTGCTAAGTGTTTTTTTTTTCACACCCATTAACTGACTATCATTTTATTATTAATTTGACCGTCAGTGGTGACAGTACTATAGAATTCAGTTATTTCATTCTTACATAGTACATATGTAAAGATATAGTTAGCATTATAAATTGTAGGTGTCTCTTTTTAACAATCGTACTGACGGTCAATTGAAAAGTAAACTGAACGTCAAGACTGATCTAATAAATGTGAGGATATTGGTTTTGCAGGATATACATATGTATGCCTGCCAACATGCTGAATTCATTTGCACAAAGTATGTACATATGTATGTATATATGTACACTTATGCTCAAATTTTCGTTTCCTTTCATAGCAG
The DNA here is from genome assembly GCA_021498325.1 of Bactrocera minax. Lineage (NCBI taxonomy): Eukaryota > Metazoa > Arthropoda > Insecta > Diptera > Tephritidae > Bactrocera > Bactrocera minax. The sequence goes on along the minus strand of JAKEEE010000115.1, from coordinate 327,081 downwards.
CTTACTCCTTGAAGTATGCTCCCAAAATGACATATTTTACCGGCATTTCCCGAAAGCCTCTAAAGAGGCTCGAAAGAACTAAACTCTTTATTGCTGTAATTGCCAAGTGATAATACCACAAGAAATTGAATGGGATTATGTGGGTTGTACTCAATAGCTGAGTAATCTGTTTGTACACGTCTTAAGTAGACTCATAATAGAAATTATTTACCACACAAGCACTGTGGACTGTTGGAAATGCATTCCCTCTTAATTCGTATACTTAAGAATATTGCAGTTTGACAAATTGTTGGCATACATATACAAATGTGCAAACAATTGTATTATTTGTCTGTATACATAAACTTTTATACATGTGTATAATCGAATATTCCTTTAGTATTGTTAAACAGTCCACTTGAGAGTATAAAGAACATGTGTACATCCTTCGGTGTTTCAAGCGAGCAGAATCGTAATGTACATATTTATGTACACATATGTATATATTAATTGCGATTTGAAATTGTTTTACTCAATATATCCTTCCTTTTTGTGTTATCGTCGAACATTTTGCTACTTTCGCTTAATCGATAGTTATCCTTATTTGCTTATTGTCTTAAACAGATGCGTCCTTATGTTTCCATACGAATTTATATATGTACATCAATAAATAATTCAGATAATTGTCATACGAATCGATCGCATTTATATACAGACTTATAATTTATGTTCTTTTCGTTCGTACATTGAGTAACATAAGTGCATGCATTGTTCGAGTACGATAATTGTTTATTCCTGTGTAAATTGTTTTTTAATACTTCTATGTCGCAAAATCGATTGTCGTCTAACATAAACAACATTTTCTGGTGATCTCTTTAGAAAAATATCTGATACAACTTAGACAAACAAGGATTCCCATGGATGGGAAAGTGTTCCAAAATTAACGGCATTGCATCCAAAATATGTGGTACAATTAAATCAAAGCACTTCAAGGAGTATTTATGGGAGAATACTTTCGAAATTACATTTGTTGTTAAACGCAATACTTTAGGACAATGAAACTGAACATGTATGTATTTGATACTAATAAAATATTTTGATAAAAAAATTGTATGATATTTTACAGTGATTACAATCCTTAAAACACGAGCCAACATCAACATCAGCCAACAACGATATGGTGTAGAAACGTGACATGACCCACTACTATACAAAGAAGCATTTTGAAAATACTTCTGTATAAACAAATGGACCCCATTTTTGGACGGATTTACTACTACTACTTCATCAAAATCTACTTCATCAAATTCATTGTAAAATCAATAGAATTAGTGCTTATTACAATAGATTTCACAATTAAATCATAAAAGTCATAAAAATTCAATATTATCCTTTCCTTGAGAATAATGCTTCAAAATATTTTTGATGTCAACCTACGTATATAGTGAATTACGTATTATATATAAAGAGTCAGTAATCCATTCCGACACATTTACTCATCTTAAATGAATCCCGTGAAGTCGGTGTTGCACTTAGACGTGAAGAGATGAATTCTAGGTTTTCGTCCTGTTTAATCCACTCATTAACTCTTTGGCTCGCTGTCGTTATATCAGTGTCTTCGCCAAACTACAGGTTAAAAATTAAGAATAAACACTATAAAAATTAAATTTGGAAATATTTAAATATCGTTCAACTAATACCTCCTGTTTTTTTTATACTCTCACAACATGTTGCTACAGAGTATATTAGTTTTGTTCACCTAACGGTTGTTTGTAACACCTAGAACTAAACGAGTTAGATATAGACATATATATATATATAAATGACCAGGATGAAAAGGCGAGTTGAAATCCAAGTCCGTTCGTCCGTGCAGCGATAACTTGAGTGAAAATGAAGACCGTAAGTCACCGTTGTCACTGTAAGACGGTTGGTATTGCAGATGGGCGTAATTGGACGTCTGCCACGCCCAGAAAATGCCATTAATCGAAAACAGATAAAGTGCTATAACTAAGCAGTAAATTAAGATATAAACATGTTATTTGGTACAGAGGACTCTAGTAGGGCGGGGCATCTGCGGGCAATCATTTTTGTAAAAGTGGGTATGACCCCGCCCCACAAAAGGTCTTATATATATATATATATCGGAAACCCTTACAGCTATATCAAATGAACTTGCTCCGAGTAAGTTTTTCGACCATCTTCTGATATACTGAGAAAATGAGTGAAATTGGATAATAACCACGACCACCCCCATACAAAATTTATGTTGAAAACTATTAAAAGTGCGTTAACTCGATGAAGAAACACGTCAGAAACATTAAATCTTGCACCAATATGATGCGGAAAGCTTGCATAGGAATCCGTGTAAATTTTTAGTGATGGGCGTGGCACCGCCCATTTTTAAGAGAAATCCCATATCTCAAAAATGCCTTAACCGAATTCAACAAAATTTGGTGCGCGACATTATATTTACATTCTTATGTCGCATTGTGAAAATGGATAAAATCGGATAAAAACCACGCTTACTTATCATATAACACAATTTTAAGTTTCATCCGATAATTTCACTTTAAAGTAGATAAATCGAGCATCAGTCAAGATATTGGAATAAAGCTTTTCGCGAATAGTACGTTCGAGATATGCCATCTCATGCGTAAAAATAGTTGAAATCGCATCATAACTCTTCCAGCCACCAAATACCCAATATAAGGACCTCAGTGCCTCTATCTGACATTTGGCCGAAAACATCGGTAAATCTGTAAGATATTATAATGAAATTGGAGGATTATCTTTCCATGATATGCTATAGTGTGCTCTGGTGTCAAAAATAGGGAAAATAGGAAACAAGGATTTTCAACCTCTGGGTAGACTTTATACCATATATAACGGTCAATATATGAGTTATCTTTGTGAAATTTAGAGAGCGTCTCTTTCTGATAACAGTATGTCCATGTGTTTGAAATGGATAAAATCGGGTAAGCACTTCCCCTAGCCCCATGTACCGAATATACGGATTTTCAACATCTTGGTTGACTTTATACCATGTATTTCGGTCTCTATCCCAAAAGTGACCGATAAAAGAATTCTCGACTTTCCATCTGACTTTAAACCGTTTATTATGGTCATTATGGGTGATATATTAATGAAATTAAGTGGATGGGTGGTGGTCTCCTTTTCATTGGTTTTCTTAAACACAATGTGATTTCGCGCTAAATATGAAAGAAATCGGTCTAGACCATGGTCTAAGCCGCTTATTCCTAATATAATGATTTCGTTTTCTCTGGTTTCTTTTTTCGTCAAGTATCTAATACTTTAAATTAAACCACTTTGGTTGAGTTTATATCGCATATATCACTTTTAAGTTAATTTGGTAGATTGTAATATAAATATCTCGGACACGAAGCAAAATATAGCAATGAAGATACCTGAGTCTATGACTTGTAATATAAGCTAATAAGATACTAAATATGATTGCAATCCATTGACAATTTCGTCGAATAACGAATGTTGAATTCTTCCGCAACATTTTTTAATGTAAAGTTATGCCAGCATCTGAAAACATTTCCCCGCCTCTGATCGTTGCACATTCGAGAGTATAAAATGTTCGGTTACACCCGAACTTAGCCTTTTCTTACATGTTTTTCATTTTAATTTTCTAACGGAAATCGCTTTTGTGCCGACTACTTTCACTAAAGGGAAAATGTTGTCCAAGTTCGATTCAGTTAGATATCGCAATTAGTCTATTCCAACGATGACACCTGTATATTGTGTAAATGTGAGTCAAGTTATTGCCTGTATATAAAGTTAAAAATCTTTTGTCCGTAATCTACATTACAAAGATAACAAAGGCATTATTTTAAAATATTAAAATCGCAATAACCACGAAAAAATTATGGACCAAGATTTAACCGCCTTGGACCAAGATTATGGACCGCCTTCTCATTGACTGTACTGCAAATTACATACATACATACATATGTATGTGTCAAGGGAGAAAAGTTATGTTCACGTGTCTCCGCATTCCTATATCAAATAAACCTTGCACTTTGCTTTAATACAAACTAAAAAAGATAAAGTCAATTTTGTCTAAATTCCATTCCGTAAGCAAACTTAACAGCTTTTAGTCCTCTAATTTCTTGTTTTCGCATGAGAATATATCAAATTCTTCGCTTTGAACGTTCATACCACTATTAAACAATTAGTTACCCGAATACTGAGTTAGTTAATAAATTATTTCTTTTTACGAATAATAATACGAAATAATAATTTAATAATACATACTGAATCTTCTTTACAAATAAAAGTACGAATGACTATATGTATTTCAGCTGCCAAACACACGCATGAATATGAAGTATTAGCTAATGGGAATAAATATTGTTGTTACAGATACTCAACAGCTGGTTCTGCACTATTTGGAATATTAATATCAATTTCTGTTAAAATTAACATACATATCATTCGAATTCAAATAAAATGACGCATTAATCAATTGTCCTGTAATAAGTATAAATCTGATAGTTTTTTGACTACTTAGTTCGATTTCAGCCAGGAAATTCAATAGTATACTAGAATATTTCCTGACTAGTTTTGTTACTGCAGAGTAACTACATAATTAAAGTGAGGTCAGACTTTGAAACATTGTTGAACTCTATTAAGTCGAACTGAATTTATTGTTTACTATTGAATCCATTATTTGGTCAGCGACGTTACGACGAACGTTCGAAACGAAAATTCGTCAGCATTTTTGCTTAAAGTGTGAAAATACATTTGCATAATCAATAATCAACAATTTGAACTCATAATTCAACGTTAAACAGCATTAATAATAAACAAGAACAAGAACTGCACCAACAGACCGGGATTTCGAGCAGGGGGAGACTGGTAGACAGTAATGACAGCGCAAAAACTCATAATGCTATAGGTATTAATGTTTGTACTAGTACTGTCGACGAAGTAACAAAAATTTTTACATAAAAAATTGATGGTCACGAAATCGCGTCGCAGTAACGCAAATATGTACATCTTTCTAGCGTAGAATAAAAAATAAAAGGATCGGGCTTATCTGCCCATTGCCCACTTAGTGATGCGTCAATATGTCACAGTCGTTCAAATTTGTTTAACAAATAAACCGTCTCGCAGAAGCCACAAAATAACACCAAGCGTGGATAAACAAGGAGTGAGATGCGATGCCACCGACCCGCAACCGTCGACTCGCGAATATGGCGCATATGGGAACAGAGTGGCCATATGCATATACAATATGTAAACTTCCAACAAATTTAAATGTTTTTGAATGTATTTCTAAGAGAAAAATACTTCTGTTACAAAATCCATTACCCGCTAGGAGTCCGTTTACAAGCTGTAGTACCTTCATTTGCTCGGCGACATAAAGGAGCAGACCATAAAACGGAAGAGAACCTCTGCCAAGAATATTTTAAAGATGCAAGATTAAGTTACATACTATAGTATTTTTAAATGGATGTTTACAATACGACAAAAAGGCATAAAATAATTGGAACATTACATAAAAAATGTAAGCCCTTATTTACATTATTTACATGAGTTTGTTGTTGAATATATTCAAATTCCACATTTTGCTGAAATATATGAAGTTTTGGTGGTAATTCTACCTAAGACATTGAACTTCTATTTATGTTATTTCTTAGCTTTTTTTTTAAGTAAAAAATGACGGGATTCAGTTTACCTATCCATAATTTCTGGTTTAATTTGAAATAAGATATTTAAAACAGATATTAAGTGAAAATTTTTGAAAAAAAAATGTAATGAAGGCCTAAGGTCGGAACAGAGAGACATTTGTTCAGAGAGGAAAAACTTGATGTTCGGGATGGCAAGAGGACGTTCAATAATTCTACTATTTATTGTGACGCTTTAAAGAGAAGGGTTTAAGACCGAAGCGGAATTATTAAATTAAAGCAGCTATTTCAGAACTCTACGCTTGTCATTCCTAAATACCGAAATTTCGGGGCTGGAAAAAACTGTCGTAGCATCCAATACTTTGATATCAAAATAAACGATCAATTTATACATAAAAAATATACGAACGCACATACATATATAAATATTTACTTAATATGCACATATGTCTGTATGTATATACTCGTTTTTATTTGAATGTGAGTATACCTGCAAAATAAAAAACAATAAAATAAAATATAGAAAATAAAAAAAATAAAAATAAAAATGAAGTGCCAACGATTCCGCGTTGTTGATTCTGCATTAATGGAATTTTTTTTTGATTTTGCACGGATTCCCGTGAAATTTTCCATGTTGACGATAACACTCTAAATTTAGTAATTTAGTTTACACTTATGAATGAAGACTTTCGTTATCTGTGTGTTATACATACATATGTAATTAATTTTTTGGCTCAGATGAACCAAAGAAGATGAGGAGTATAATCGATTTAACTTCTCAGTCCTACGCAGCACTAGAACTTTAAAAATTATGATATCAAAGTATTGAAAATGGATTATCACAATTTCCAAGAGAAAGATGGCTTGAGTAAGTTTAGAAGCTTTATACGCTTATCCTTGTGAACTACCGTGAGCTTTGTATGATAGATCTGTACTTAAAAAAAAATGGGGTTATAGTGATTGAGTAACTAAATGAGTAAGCGTATATACATAAAAACGTTTCTTTTATTTACCTTAGCGGAATAGCCAGAGAACTCTTACGAACCAGCGGTAGAAGCAATGAAAGTGCCGCTGCGTCAAGCAGGTTAAATAAGCCAACCAAAAATAAGTGAAAAGGTGAGAGTTAATGTGACGTCCGTTTATCATGTTATTATAATTAGACTCATTTATGATTTATGTCTTTGCAATATTTTGCATCGATTTAATAGTTAACAATAGTTTGTAACAGCAAAAACCAAATATCAAAAGAAGTTCGAATGAAGAAATTACGAAACTTTTATCTGTCCATAGCCTGAAAATCTAACCCTTAACGATAACTTATCTAAGAATGCTGATGGAACTAAAAAATTAGGAAATATTTCGCTAGAAATTCAGAATGGTCATGTCCACCATTAGTCTAGTATAATGGCCCGATCTATCCATAACTTGGCCTCATAAAAATATGATAAGTACCATCACTAATTTTTTGGAAGCATCTTAAAATATTCCACACCGGTTATATTCTTACAATTTATTTTATTATCTAATTTTTGTTTCCACTCGAACTAAGCACTCACTTACCCGTATATATGTATATGTATGTACATACAAACATTTACATTCAGAGAGTTGTGAGTATGCACTTAATGTAACTACAAATGTATTCAATAATTTAAACACTAGCAGCGTGAAAAGAGTAATTCTTATTAGCATGGGCCATACCACGTGTACTAAAGGTGGGTTTTAAGTGGAAAGAAAGGGGCAGTGAAATTTAATTACTTGCAACCAATAAAACCCATTATCGCACTAGCATATATAATATATAGCGTATATACACATATAAACATTCGAACATATATTTTATACACATATAATAGCATAGCTGTATAACATGTTGCGAGGAATTAATGAAAATCTAGATTATAGAAGGAGTAGTGGTGCTTTGCAGTAATCGAAATATTCTTCCACATTTTCCTATTATTTACTAATATGCAGAATATCACATACGTTTACAATTACATTTGGCAAACTTTCATTGCAAAGTGTGAATGTTCCCCCAATAACTTTTCGATATTTTTCAGTTTGTCCGTCACAGAATTGAATTATTTTTGCGGTGGCTGGCTGCACCTTCCTTTCCATCCCAAAAAAAAATTAAATATTTGAAAGATATTCTTATACGATAAGGATGTTAGGTACAATAGAGTTTTTATACTCTCGCAACATGTTGCAACAGAGCATAACAGGTGTGTTCACCTTATTTGTAACACCAAAAATTAATCGAGATAGATATAGGGTTAAATATATCAAAATGATCTGGCTTACGAGACTAGTTGAATTCCGAGAGATTGTCTCTCCGTCCTTCCGTGCAAGCGATAACTTGTAAAAATTAAAGTATTATATTTTGATGAAACTTGGTACTACAAGAAGGCTAGTATTGCGGATGGGCGGAATTGGACCTCTGTCACGCCCACGAAATGCCGTTAATCGAAAACTAAGAAAGTACTATAACTAAGCTGCAAATTAAGATACTAAACTGTAATTTGGTACGAGGTAGCAATGTATGGAGAGTTATCTGTGGCTTAAAAATTTTAAAAGAGTTAGTATGGTCCCGACCCCTATAAGTTTAATATACATGTCTCACAAACCACTAAAGCTATATCAACCAAACTTACTCAGACCAAGCCTTTTTAGTATCTCCTCATACACTGTGAAATTTGTGAAATCGGATGATAACTGAAAGTGCGTTAACTCGCTGAAAAAACATGTCCGAAACATTAAATCTTACAGTAATGATAGTACATATAACAAAAGTTTGAATGCAATCTAATTTTTTCACTTTATATTCGGATCACTTCTATTCCTGATAATAATTTACTTTCTTCAGCCCCCATATACATGGAAATATGTTCTCTAGCATACTTTAGTTTATTACCAAAAGTAAATGTTATCTGCTCAATACTTCCCCTAGCCACAATAACCAGCTCTTCATATACATATATACCAGTTTACAACTTTCCAGCTGACTTTGAACCTTTTGTGTTGGTAAATATGTGTGATAGTTTAAAGGAATTTCTGTTGAATGAAATCAGTCTAGTCCTTGGTCCAAACCTCATACCTCTAATATAATGATTTATATGACCTGAAGTAAAAGTTAATACGATGCAAAATATGATTGCATTTCATTCAAAATTTTGTCGAATAATGAATGTTAAATTCTTACGCAACATTTTTTAATATAATATAAAGTGTTGCCAACACCTGAAAGTATTTCCCCGTCTTTAACCTTTGCCAATTGCGAGAGTAATAAATAATCAAATAAAAGTAATTTAATAAAATGTTCGGTTACAGCCGATTTTAGTCCTTTCTTACTTGTTATTTTTTATTTTTTAGTATTCTAATGTAGATTTATTCGTAAACAATAAGTAGTTTCATTATGGATACGTGTGCGACATAGTCTTCAAATTCAGATTCTCAAATACGTTTTTTAAAAAAAATTTTACATTTCTTCTATCAAAAAAGAAAGATATTCAATTAATCTCAGATTTTTTGGCTATAATTTTTAATAATAAACCATAATCTTTTTAAGAAAATAAATATTTGTAGACAATTCCAAAATTAATTGACTTTTCAATAACAACAGATAAATAAACTCGGACTAAAAAAGGAAAATAAATATAAGCTTCTAGGATATTTTCTAAACCATAGCTTTTTTTCAGAAAACATTTTAAAAATGGTTAACTATGTACAAAATAAGAGAAGTAGGGCCACCAATTTAAAATTTGTGCAATTTTAATGTTAATTAATTTAAATGTTAATTCTATATATTAACTATATATATATTTTTTTATAATTGAGTAATTTTCTACGATTAGCAAAGGCTGTCTTTTGTTTTTAAAAACAAATATACCAATGTTTCGATAATTTCCATCTCTGAATATGGTTAGTGAAAAAGCCAAGCGCTTCATAGCACTTAAATATTATTTAAGTGACCACTCAACAGAGCAATGCAAAGTCTTACGCACTTAGCAGCGACGGTAGGACGGGACGACCTCCAGTAGTGATTTAACACTTAATCTTCCCCCCAAGTGGTCAACGAAGATAACGGCGACCTCGTGGAATATGAAATTTTCCTATTTAGAACCGGTTCGTACTTGCCACCAACTTATATGTAAATATGTATGAACTCTTACGTGTGTACGATTGAAAAGGGTTTTACATTAAGGGTATATTGATTTGGAAATAAAACAAAATACCACATTTTTGTGAAAAGCTCAAAAATATACATATTTACATATGTCGTATTGAGTAGAATATAAAATTTATAAAATGTTTATGACAGATTCCCATGGTATCATAAATAGGTGTCTAATATCCATAGTGAAATCCTTGATTTAAGTGCGGCAGGATGAACAGTACTGATAAATTCATGTCGCATAATTTGATTATGAAATATTATTATTCTTTAGCTTTATTATTATCACTGGGGTGATCTTTTGTTGACAAAGTTGCGCCTTTATCTAAATTATAATCCATAATTAAAGCAGACATCTCTAAAGCATTGTGACCAACACAGGAGTCTGATATTTCCCCACGCTAATCAAAGACCCTGTACAACGTAAAATATTGTGGAAAAAACTGAGGCAGTCAACATCAAAGAAACAACATTGAACTTAACAACAGTATCAAGTAGCACATTGTCGACTTTTACTATTTGGTTATGATAATTTGAGAGCGTGCATAGGGCCTTTGCTATTATCGTTACTGCCTATTTTGCTGGCAAGATATACCATTCAAGATATTCCCGCCATAAGTACACGTTTATATATGAAAGTGCTCCTGGATTTATTTGTATGCTTACCTCATATACACAAATAAAGTGAGCTCCGTGCGGTATGCAAGTTGAGCGGTAGTCATCGAAAGCATAAAAACACGATTAAACACCTCACTATTATTGGAGACCGTTTTAAGGCTGCATCTTAAGTATGTGAATCGAATTTGTAATTATGCATAAAGAGTTGAGGTTGTTGAGTGGAATCAAATGGTGCTATGGCGGCAACAGTAATTATTATGCACAATTAACCACACACTGTCATTAGATTGAGAGCACGAAGTCGTATTTAGCTTTGCCACAACCAAATGTAGTTTTTAACTACGTTAAATATTCATTAAAACGAATCACCAATATAAGAATTCAATCATATATCCATAAAAGTATTGGCGCAGTACTGTGTTTTACGAATAAGTAAACAAATTACGAAAAATATTAAACAAATAATTTACGTTTGTAACATATGGTATTCCTATGTTTTTATACATACATAAGTCCAAAAGATCACAAAAAGATGTTGAGAACTAATAATGTTCGGCTGCAGAACACAGAACTTAACTCGTTTGCTAACTATGACGTCTATAAGTTAGTCCGAAAATAAACTGTCATTAAGTATTAATGTACAGAGTCAATGAGTTAAGTATTCAGAAATAGTGGTTTGTCCTTTGTTATCCTCGACAGAATATTTAATTTTAACCTCCTTTTTATGTGTGTTGATACTTGTGTTGTTCATCCATGTATATGAATTCTTTTAATGTTGTTTTCTGCGAAAGATCAGGTAGAAGAAGTGGAACAGGAATGGACCTATGTGGCTGCCTTGACGTACCCGAAAGCTAACATCAATCACATCTGAAATAGTATTTTAAAAAACTACCCTTTGACTTATCGCACATATGTATACATATATAGTAAATGTCATACCGAGAAGAGATAACGTTGAAATGTCTGTGTTTTCAAAATTCAACAGTGAGAACAAAGCCTGCTACAAATAGAAGACGGGAAACTTTGAACACAAATTTCTATGATCTTCAAAATGTAGCACTTCAAATAATATTTTTGTTCACCTAACTATTGTTTGTAACACCCAAAACTAGAGAGATAGATGATCGAATTATGCACATATATGAAAATGGCTGACGAGAGACAGAAACGGACATTGCTTTGGTCACAAAATGAAGTTATTCAAAAAATATAAAGTTTTATAACTCAGTCACCAATTAAGTTACAACATTGTATACATGTGATAAATTTTAGTCAGTTATGGGGCAATAGCTTTCTGGAATTTAAAGTATTATTTAGCCTATAGTTGACCTATAGATTTAGCCTATAGTATGTAGATACACGCCTTGAAGTGAAATGCGTTAGTTTAAAACAAGCCATTACTAAATTGGCCTCATGCTATTTTCCATAAATATTTGCGTTGTCTAAGGAATACGCGATCTTTGCGTACATTTTCTATAGTTCCGAACCAGTTTTGAAAATTTTCTCCCTCCATTTTTATTATGCTATTTTAGCTCCACCTTTTGTATTGTATAATTGTGTTAATTGTATAATATACGACATACATATGTATATTACATTCTATATGACTGGTATTCATTATTCTCAACGTGACTCGAATCTATAGCTCTGCCAATACGAAGCTGTAGTCTTTTCACTAAATCTCCCCAACTGGTATGAATTTGCGGAAATTGTTCTAGTTCTTGAGCTATAGATTTACCTAATCAGTAAGCGTTTTCCTGCTAGCTGGCTCCACCACAGTGAAATACCGTGGACTCACACTTAAACCCGGACAGTGTAAAAATTACTATCATACTGCACTTTTGATTGATGTATAAACTGAATAGTGGTGCGTTTTGGTTTTTCCTCAATTTTATATTAATCTCTAGTCTCCTGTGTATAAAAAAACATAAATGAGAAATTTCAATAGAATTAACCAACAACAACAAAAAAAGCAATTAGTTTTTAAGCATATTGTTTTCGTGCTCACTCTCAAAGCCGGACAGCCAAACTTACCTGTAAAATTAGCGGAATGTGTAAACAAATTTCGAAGTTTTGGTCGTCGTCATGTTGTCAGTTTAGATTGAAAGTGCATAAAACGTTCATCATGACTTCAAAGAAACAAAGTACAGTCGCAGAACGGCAAATCATTATCAATAATCACGCCAATGGTCTTTCAATTCGACAAATGATCAATATTGTCTATAAAAGCAAATCTACAGTCTTCGATATTGTTCAAAAATACAAAAAAGAAGGCAGAATTACTACTATGAAAAGATCAGTCCAATAGATGAAAGTTATCACGTCGGGATGAACGTTGGCTCTTAAAAGATATATCTGAAAGCCACCACAAATCTGCGGTTGAACTTCAAAAACAGCTCAAAGAAGTAAAACAAGTGAAAATTAGTGCCGAAACCATCCAGCGCTTATTCAGAGACAACAATCTTAATGGTCGTGCTGCCAGGCGAAAGCCTTTTATAAGCAAAAAAAAATCAAAAGCAAAGGGTTGAATTTCCAAAGCAAAATATTGGGAAAGATGCTTCGTATTGCTCTTCGGTTAGTTTATATATCAAGGTTATCTATCAGATTTTTTTAGTAATATTATTTTTTTTAAAGGTATTATTCACGGGCGAATCAAAAATTAATCTGTTCGGTTCGTATGGAAAGCGTTTTGTATGGCAAAAGCCAAACAAAGAATACGACGCCAATGTCATAAAAAAAAGTGTAAAACACAGTACAACTGTTACCATATAGGGTTGCATGTCTACGAAATATATTGACATTCTAAAAGAACATTTACCAGCCAGCACTCAAAAATTGGGAATTAGTGATACTTTTTATTTTACCACGATAATGATCCAAAACACAAAACAAATCTTGCAGAGCACAAAACTGGGTGTTATATAATTGTCCAAAAGTAATTGAAACTCCACCTCAGTCGCCCGAATTGAATGTTATTGAACATTTATGGGCAAATTTAAAAATGAGAGTGGCCCAGCAACATCCCCAAAATCTTCAAGACCTAAAAAAATTTGTACTCGAAAAATGGGAAAGAACCCATCCAGAATATTATAAAAACCTGGTGGAAAGCACACCCCTCCGTCTTCAAGCTTTCATTGATGCTAACGGAAAAAATACCCGTTTTTACTTTTTTTGGTGTTAATAAACAAATTATGATGTAAATAAGTTGGTGTCCGGTTTTCAGTGTGAACACTTAGAAAGTATTAATAAAGATGAAATGTTGCCTTTATGTTGTTGTACTAAAAAAAATAAAATTGGAAACAATTTTTTACACATAACAAAAGGGGGGTTAAATATAAATATGGAAAATTATCAAATTTTTTTACTATTTAGTTATTATATCCATTAGAACTGCAGTACGATGGTAAATTTTATATTGTCCGATTTTAAGTGTGAGTCACTGTAGCTAGTAGTTATGACAAGACAACCGAGCAGATAGAACGAAAAAATACTCAACAACTCCCTATGTTTCAATTTTGCGTATTTTCAATCATACATAGGTATATACGATACGCAAACAAAGAGAAATTTTTTATCTAATGCGGGTATTTGAGACGAGAGTAATTTGTTGTTAATTTCTTTGAATGGTTTCCGGGCGACACGGATTCAACATATGTACATATATACTTTAGCATGTACTTACGCATACCACCGCCAGGCTACAAGGCGCGACACATAAACATTACAATTTATCAGCGGTACTAATAGTTCCGGATTTAACTATCTGCAGAGGTGGGTGTACGCCCGTCTGACTGGTGTTTGATTATTTTTTATTTGGTAATTATTTGAGGGTAATTTATTGTTCCTTTTACATACAAACATATATGCATATATATATACATATATAAAGGATATTAAAAGGACAAAAAACTCTAAAGGTCATGAAAACGGCCAATAACGTTTGACTCAAAACAAGGTTTATATTGGGTTTCCGCAACAATAAGAGCAATATACAGATGTACACATATTCAGAAGATTTCCTATTTATAGTAATTCATACACTTATGGTATATTCTTGAATTTTTTGTGTAAGAATAAAACTCTCAACGCGTTCAAGCCCGTACTGTGGATTTACTCGACTTTTACACATTTTATACATTAAGCATTGCTACGCTTCCACATGTTATGATGATATTTCTGGGTATGCTCTTGGCATAGAAATTTTCTTAGTGACAATTCTGATGATCATGCTGACATGATTATATATTATAATATGATTATAAAAAACTAAGCATCAGGATTAAATAAGTATTTTGGGGGGCCGTCGTAATCAAGACCTTCGACCATGTGGTGTGTCGTGGGTTCAAATACTGGCCTAGCCATAATTAGCTGGTACTAAACATCACTTCTAAAGCAATTTTGACTATCCAAAAGGTCCCTATTACCAGTAGACATATGTAAATATGTACATATATGCACTTATGTATTAAATTTAAAAATCGACACTCAACACCCTAACGGAATCTATAAAATGTAGGGGTAAAAACTGGTTAACTTTTATATTCCTAACTAATGCTCCCTGCCATTATTATGTTCATGTGTAATAAAAACGTACATACCACGTATTGTATTGTTAAACAACATTTTTAAATATATTCAAACAAAAAAACCTAATAATATTACAGAAACAAATCAAATTAAATTTAAATGATCCTCATTAAAATAATAGCTACCCGCAAAGGAATAACAGCTGTTGAAGAGGGAGGAGTCAGATAACGACGATAGAGTGATATTAAGAGAGGTACAAATGTAAACCGTAACAGAGATGAGATTGACGACGGCGACAGTGTTGAAAGTCAACAACTTCAAGTGTCAATAACACCACCAGCAGTAAGACGTGATTTTCAAAATGGAGGCAGAAACAAGCCACCAAGTCACCAAGCCAACTGCAACTCGAACACAATGTTCCACAATCGTTCATAGGAATTCAATTTGAAGTCATAACAGCCAATCAGATCACTTTTCGTCATCTCTCCGTTTCGACACGTTCTCGAGCCGCTCTCATACTTTTCAGTTTCACCGATCTTGCGATCTTGTGAGTGTGGAGCGTTGGGAGCGGAGAAAGCAAATATTGTGAAAAACAGCAGTTTACTCCTCGCTTCGAACATTCATACACAAGTGACAACTATTACCTCTCCACGTTTAAAATTTGTGTAACAAAATGTTTCACTTCATGTTGTGTTAAAATATTTGTACGCTCATTTGCACGTTGTGGATTCATGTTCCCTTGAATGGAACCGTCTATGTGCTGCTCCGACCTTCAGAGCCGTGGAAGCTCTTTGAGCGAACATTGAATGCGAAAACTTACTTAGTAATGCTAACTCAGTTGAAAAGTAAACTTTGGTAGGGACGGGCATGAGTCTTTACCGGCGAAATAACACGTCATACACTTATGCTAGTGTGTATTTGAAAGTACTTTGAATTGTTTGTGTGCGTCCCAGTAGTCAAGTGACACTGGCCATTTAAATTTAATTTTTGTAATTGTCATATAATTGCTTTATCTCACGCGCTACATATCTTTAAGGCATTATTGGCCTTACTCTACGCTAAGAGCCACTGCAGCTAGCTAATTGAATTAACGCCCTCACGCTATTGTCGAGCTTGTCGTTGACAATTTTATTTATCTATGCACACACCACTAATGTACATATTTGGATGCATGTGCATATAAAATACATAAAAATGTGTTAATGTTTACCATAATGCAACGGTGCATAGCTATTGACTGTGATACAAAAGACGCAAGCAGCACGATCTGATGGCAATAATATATGTAAGCATCATTAACACTATTTCAAATTAATAAGAAAACATTTTGAGTTTGAGTTTGAGTTTGTTTGTTATGCAGACCCGGTTTCGCTAATGAGAATATTTCACATATTTGTAGTTCATACAATGTTTATCGCGCTAAAAATACAATTCAATCCAACAAATAGAGTACCGAAGTAACCGTAAATTACTTGACATATTCCTCATTTGTGAAAGTTGTGAATAAGTGTTGTGTACCAATTTATCTTTATGTTCTTTTGCATACATGCATACATACATATGTCATCTACATGTCATATACATATGTATGTATATGAAAGCACACACATAGAGAAACGATACATCATATGTGCAGTGATAAGAAAACATGAAATTCAATTGTAAAATAAAAACAGTTGATCATTAAACGTATTTTCTTCAATTATTGCTTAGAATACTTTTTTATTATTTATAAAAATTCATGTGTCCGTATGTATGAAAGAAAATCATTTACTTCAATTTCGTAAAGAATCAAGACAAATATTAACTTCAAGCTTGATTAGCCTCAAAAATTGATCGAAGGTGTACAAAATGATGACGATGAATGAATTAGTGGACCTGCGAATGCAACAGCAAATCGCACATGAAATCTATCGCCAACAAATTATACAGCGTATTCCAGGTACGCAATATTAATTCAAATAATATATGTATATAACATAGAAATCTTAGCAAAGAAAAATTCATATGGGACAGTTTATCATTAAGTTTGTATCTAATTCTAATCTCTATTTCAGCTTCCACTATTTTTGTTTGCATACGTACATATTAATATTTAAACATCGTAGTAGTTATTTTTAGAGATGTCTTTCAGGACCACCAAACTTTCAGGACTTTACCAAAATTTAGGTTTTTTCGTTTTTAAATAAGATGTTAAAGAAAATGCAGACACCCACATTTAATGTCATTATTCAAATGATTAAAAAAGCTTTAATCCGGTAATTAATCAAACCAGAAAAATTATTTTGTAAAGTGCAACAATTTGAACAAATGTCTTGAAAATATTTGAAAATGGGCACGAGCACGCCCCAAATGTATGTAATCTATGCACGTAAAAGTGTGCAAAATCACCCATAACCATGCGCAGCTCCCATTTAACGTGGGATAAATGTCTAACCAATAACGCTAGAATGAGACTATTTGTGATTTTTGAGCTTTTGCCGGGTTATACGCTAGGTTTGGAACTAATTACATAAAAAAATTACCATTCCTAGGGTGATATCCCTCTTTTTTGATGACGATCGCGGCCATATTTGTGTTAGGACAGAGATTCTATCAACGAGTACGGTACCTCAACCACCGGTGTGAATAAAGAAGAATAAAGACGAATGCATATTAAATAAGGCGGCGTGACACTAATAAATAGCTTACATCAACTCCCTTGGGATAGAGCCTATTATTGGCTCGAAGAAGGAAAATTCTACAACCCACTTCTGCCGTATAAGGTTCAAACAAGTGTTTCATTTTGTGAAAAATTTAATCGTAGCGTCAACATTGGTTGTCTCTTATCAGTGTAGTTATACATCTGGATAAAAATATTTCCAAATATGTACTATAATAAATATAAAAAAGTAAGTCGAAAGAGTCTTTTGGTAAACAAGGATTAACAACACAAGTTAACATAATTACTGAAGTTTGAAATGCAACGTAAAATCACTCGTACTAATTTGGAAGTTACGTTGAAGTGTAGAAGGATTTGTTTTCACATGGTTTTTGAATGGGCGTCATTAGCTAAAATGCTGGACCATGCGTTTGGCACGAACTATTCGGTATTCATATAACATTTGTTAGACAAATTCCTAGCACAGTTTGTAATTAGATAGATTTGAACCACAAGAGATCGAGTTTGCTCTATTCACTTCTTAACAAAATTCTCGGTTAATAAGTAAACATATTATAAAGTACGTAGCATAACGAGGTATCACAAACGGGTGCAATCGTAAACAATCATGGTACATTTCATATTATTTATATTCCCACATTTAGTGAGAATATCTAACGTTGGTTTAATTTTGAACTTGTTGCTTCTATTCTTCTTTAGTATTTAAAAGAAAAAAGGTTTTTGTTTTCTATCAAAATACTAGTAGCAAAAATTAAGAATTTTTAATCGGATTGGGTAAATTTACATTTCGATTTTTCAAGTGATCAAACGTGTGTACATTTAGTTGGTTCCCTAAACAAATACACGAATATCGAAAATATTAGTTTCAATTAGTTTAAATTTTATGTTAAAGAATTTTACAAAGTAAAATTTTCATAAATTAAACATAAATAATAACAAGTAAGGAAGGGCTAAGCTCGGGTGCATCCGAGCATTTTACACTCTCGCAATGTGCAACGATCAGAGGCGGGGATATGCTTTCAAATGCTGGCATAACTTTACATTAAAAAATGTTGCGGAAGAATTCAACATTCATTATTCGACGAAATTGTCAATGGATTGCAATCATATTTAGTATCTTCTTAGCTTATATTACAGGTCATAGACTCACGTATCTTCATTGTTATATTTTGCTTCGTCTCCGAGATATTTATATTACAATCTACCAAATTAACTCAAAAGTGATATATGCGATATAAACTCAACCAAAGTGGTTTAATTTAAAGTATTAGATACATGACGAAAAAGGAAACCAGAGAAAACGAAATCATTATATTAGGAATAAGCGGCTTAGACCATGGTCTAGACCGATATCTTTCATATTTAGCGCGAAATCACATTGTGTTTAAGAAAACCACTGAAAAGGAAACCACCAGCCATCCACTTAATTTCATTAATATATCACCCATATTGATCATAATAAACAGTTTAAAGTCAGATGGAAAGTCGAGAATTCTTATATCATATTAAATATATGGTATAAAGTCTACCCAGAGGTTGAAAATCCGTATATTGGGTACATGGGGGGTAGGGGAAGTGCTTACGCGCTTTTATCCATTTTAAGGACATGGACACACTGTTATCAGAAAGAGACGCTCTCTAAATTTCACAAAGATAACTCATATATTGACCGTTATATATGGTATAAAGTCATGGTACATGGGGGCTATGGGAAGTATTTACCCGATTTTCCGCATTTTTGACACAAGAGCACATTGTTATCATGGAAAGATAATCCTCGAATTTCATTACGATATTTTACAGATTTACTGAAATATGTGGTATAAGGCCTACAGGAAGTTGAAAATTTTTATATTAGGTATATAGAGGCTAAGGGACGTATTCACTCGATTTTTGACACCAGAGCGCATTATTATCATGGAAAGATAATCCTCCAATTTCATTATAATATCTTACAGATTTACCGATGTTTTCGGTCAAATGTCAGATAGAGGCACTGAGGTCCTTTTATTGGGTATTTGGTGGCTGGAAGGGTTATAATGCGATTTCAACTATTTTTACGCATGAGATGGCATATCCCGAACGTACTATTCGCGAAAAGCTTTATTCCAATATCTTGATTGATGCTCGATTTATCTACTTTAAAGTGAAAGTATCAGATGAAACTTAAAATTGTGTTATATGATAAGTAAGCGTGGTTTTTATCCGATTTCATCCATTTTCACAATGCGACATAAGAATGTAAATATAATGTCGCGCACCAAATTTTGTTGAATTCGGTTAAGGCATTTTTGAGGTACGGGATTTCTCTTACAAATGGGCGGTGCCACGCCCATCAAAATTTACACGGATTCCTATGCAAGCTTTCCGCGTCATATTTGGTGCAAGATTTAATGTTTCTGACGTGTTTCTTCAGCGAGTTACGCACTTTTAATAGTTTTCAACATAAATTTTGTATGGGGGGTGGGCGTGGTTATTATCCAATTTCACTAATTTTCTCAGTATATCAGAAGATGCTCGAAAAACTTACTCGGAGCAAGTTCATTTAATATAGCTGTAAGGGTTTCCGATATATATATATATATATATATATATATAAGACCTTTTGTGGGGCGGGGCCATACCCACTTTTACAAAAATGTTTGCCCGCAGATGCCCCGCCCTACTAGAGTCCTCTGTACCAAATAACATGTTTATATCTTAATTTACTGCTTAGTTATAGCACTTTATCTGTTTTCGATTAATGGTGGTAAAGGTCTTACGGTGACAAAGAACTCGTGTACCAAGTTAACTCAAAATATCTTAATTTTTACTCAAGCTATCGCTTGCACGGACGGACGGACAGACAGTCACTCGGATTTCAAATCGTCTCTCCCTCCTGATCACTTACATATATATACATAGGTGTTACAAACAGTCGTTAGGTGAACAAAACTAATATCCTCTGTTGATTCATGTTGCGAGAGTATAAAAATTTTAAATGTTTCTTTACATTTCATAAAAATAAAATGTGTAACTGTAAAGTAACCAGTGCTTTTTAGTTATTTTCATTGTAAAGTACTTATTGAAACGTCGGCGTTTCTTGTTATTGTTGATATAAGATTTCATTTGTAACGACGAAATTTTATATAGTACGTTGTGTTTCATATATGTTCGCATTCGTATTTTTTTGCGTACATATTCTTATAAATATTTGCAAACATGCATTCCTTTAATCAAAATTTCATTCACATATGTATATATATATTTATAACAGATCCGTTCCCACCTATGCTACCCATACCGATTCCTCGACACGTGGTAATGCCACCCAGAATCTCTTTACCGAACGCGGAGGTAAAGTTACAAAACGATCAGCTTTGGAAACAATTTCATCAAATTGGCACCGAAATGATAATAACAAAAAGCGGCAGGTAAGAAATTCATCAAACGTTAAAACATTTACATATGTATCAAAATACATCCGAACCATAGATGCACAGCTCCATATGACTTATATGCATACATACATATACATGAACATGTGTGCATATGTATATGTCGGTCAATTGGTCATAAACAGCTAACATATATTTCACCTTCTACCTTAATATATGTATGTACATCTATATAAATGTATCAACATGCTCAATATATGTATATACACATGTGTTTATGTACCATATTTATTCGTTCGACTTTAACAAGAGCAGGTGCCGGCTTAACACTTCGTTTTGGAACTAGACTGTGAATGCGTTGCATGCCGCCAAAAGTAAACGCACTTTGCGTTCTTCAACGGCGCGACGACATTAGTCAAAAATGCTGTTAAGTGGTCATCAAAGAATGGCGCCTGTGATGTGTTTACGTAGGTAGTGCCGACAATGGCGACAGCAACGGCGCGACAGGAATTTCTCACAAATAAATAAATGACGCGAACATTCCTTAGTAAAACCCTAAATACACGCAAAATATTTGAATTCGTATGATAGTATGAATGTACCTGCATACATACATACATACGTACAAACATAGATGCATACATACCTATGGTATGAATACATACGTATGATCACAGTATATATATAATAAATAGAATATATGTAGTATAATAAATAGAAATATGAATACATATCATATTTATTAAATCTATCTTCGATATAAAAAGGAGAGCTTGACACCGAACTACCCGTATGACTAGCCCGATTTACTGTCATTGATATTTTTTCTAGATAAGAACCGAAAATTGAATTTCAGTTATCAAAAGGCAAGGTTTCTATTGACACCTCCTTCATACATTTAAAAAATTTTCAATACATACATACATATATATATGTTACAATGTTTAATTTTCACGGCTAAAAATGTACATTTAACGTAATTAAATTGCCAATCGGCTTGTATGCGTTCGGCAGACAAGTTTTTTTCTGCCATCAACCACTTGTGACTTCGGCGCCAGAAATGTGCCACTTGAACCTTCTGTCGCACATTTAAAAAATTATACGTTGACAATGTCCGCAGCGTGTCATCCATTGCCCGACAAATACTACCAGCAATTTCACACTTTCGACAAGCATTTTGATCGGACAGCCGATAAGAAGGAGACTGCAACGCTTTTAACGACCGAGCATAACAAAACAGAAAGAAAGAAGTCGGACAGTAGCAGACATGGTGCTATCAAAGATACTTCGGTCCATTCAATTTCGGTCACTCTCAACGGCGCAGCTCCCGTACCGACGGCTTAACTGCGTTTCTGGTAGCTATTCAAGAATTAGCATAATTTGAAGTTGCCCAAAAACTCCGAGCTCTTTTTTCTCACACAATCATCGAAAGAAAAGAAAACAACACAAGCCTTCAATAGGGATCTGTATTCAGTTAGTATGAATTATTTATGAGTAGTCCACGCAAATGTGCATATGTTCATACATACTTGTACGTATACATACCTGTACTATATACAAAAGTGAGCACCAGAAGTGAACTGTTCCAAATGAGTGGTAATGGTGTGCAGCAATAGCTTTTATTGCTGTTATTTGAATTTTTAATTGTTGGGCGCCAGCTCTCAGTTGGTAGAACCAAACTGTGTAATCGATACCTGTCCACTATATGACATGTGATGGCCACGATCTGAGTATAGATAGGTATGTGTCAAGATTATTGTTCTAAAGATGCTCCTTAAGACCACAAAATTGAAAATCACACAATGTTTACGTTTTCACCCAGCTACATATGTACATTCATGCGTAGGTATAGACATTCCTTATGTACTATGTATGTATATGGTAAGTTCACACACCGCTTAAATTTGTCCGAAAATCAATTTGAACATTTAGCATCCAAGGAAACAGATTTCATAATTAATCATCGTGAAGTCAAGTATGTATGTATACGTTAACGTAATCACTCACATATACCTACATACAATATATACTTATCTATATACATACAGTGGCTCCAAGCCAAAGTCGGACACCGAGCAAAAAATATTCCTTCCTAAAAATATTTAAACCAAAGCAATTAGAAAAAAAGGTAAAATATTTTATCAATTACTCATTTATGAAAAACAAAACATATAAATTAATTCAGTATTATAAAATACTCTAGTAAAATAATTAAAAAAAAAATTTTAAATATTTGATTTTATATAAATATTTGCATTGATTTAACAAAATTTTCGCAAAAACTTGGTTCGATTTTTTCCCACTCTTGTAATAAGATAGACTTGCAAGTAATTTTTGCTTGAAACGGAGTGCTGTCGAACTTGTGTTGTGTTAAGATGGTCCCATACATTTTCGATTGGATTAATATCAGGAGTTTGGGGTGCCGTTTCCAGAATATGGTGGCAACGCACGTTGTAGGCCTTGTGCATTGGATCATTTTCTTGGTAGAAATACCAATCATCACCGAGATCCAATTTTTTAAGAATTTTTGGTAAATTTTCTTTTAAAATGTTGTGATAGTCATTCTGATTCATTATTCTTTCAATAAAATGAAAAGATCCCAGTCCAGAGCCGAAAATGAACCCCAAACCATTACCGATCCGCCACCATGTTTGACAGTTGATCTCAGATTGCGCAGTTGCAACCCCTCATTTGGTTTCCTCCAAACATATGGTTTTCCATCGGAGCCAAAAACATTAAATTTACTTTTGTCAGTAAACAAAACATTTTTCCAGAACGAAAAATTCTTATTTTTATGTTCTTTCGCGAATTTTGATCGAATGGTCTGGTCGAATGATTGCGTTTGCTGATCAGCGGCTTTTGTCGGGCCTTTCTACCATATAGATCAGCCTCATGAAGTAGATTTCTGATGGTAGATGTACTAGATTTCTTTCCCAACTCATTTTCAGCTATAACGGCTAACTTTTGTACACTAAGGAAAGGGTTATATTTAGCTTTTCGCAACAGGTATCGCTTATCTGAGTCGGTTAAAATCTTGTTGTGGGCAGCTTTAGGCTTTTTTTCCACTTTTTTGTTGGTTTTGAAGCGTTTAATTATATCGTGAGTTGTAGAATGACTTCTGTCGACAATTTCAGCAATTTCACCCATAGATTTTCCATCATTGGAATGCTTAATAACCAACTTTCATAATTCAATACTTGTTTGGACTCTTTGTCCAGACATTTTTGAAAAAATGTTTGCAAAAATTTGGTTAAATCAATGCCTAACCGGCTCAAAATGGTTATTGAAAACAAAGCTCTTCATACTTAGTTCTAATATATAATATTCTCTTAATATTAGTTCTTAAAATATATTTCGATATTTCAAAAAACTTGTTGATTGTCCGAGTTTGGCTTGTGCATTGAATTTACTCTTATTTGATGTTTTACTAGAATATTTTATAGTACTGAATTAATTTATATATTTTATTTTTATATTTTGGAAGTGCAATAAATGAGTAATTGAAAAAATAATTTACCTTTTTTTAATTTCTTTGGTTCAAATATTTTTAAGAAGGAACATTTTTTGCTACGGTGTCCGACTTAGGCTTGGAGCCACTGTATGTATAAATTCATATGCATTTTCGTTGTCGCCTTGTATGCTATGACACACAAATAAATTCATGAGAGGGCAATTGGAATATCAAATCAAAGCTGGCGCCATGTGCTTGGCCACCTGCTGACCACACGATGCATCCCTATTATCGTTAAAAGTTATAGGCGCTAGCCATACATACCAAAGTACTATACAAAACATAAATGGACATGGATGTATAAATGTTCAAATGATATTTTTGAATATATTAATGTATGTATGTACGTTGGTATGTGTACAATGTACACATCGGTCCTTTTCAATATAATTTTTTTTGTGCGACATATGTACGTATATGTTTGGTTCTCGAACAAACCTTAAAGATCCAGAATGAGCGTTCATCAAACACATAAGTAAATAAAAAATGTTTCAAGTAAATATTTGATACGCCCACTCGGTCGATATTCAACTCAAGTGTTGTTTATATTTCATATACATACATACACACGCACATGCCTGCAATGCACCTACATATGTATATTTATATATTTAATATATGCACATATGCATTTGTGACTTTGTAAGATATGTACATACATATGTTTTTGAACTGTAAAAAGATGCAAGACTTAATTTTCTGGTATTATCATCAATCTTTCAATACGTAATATAAATTGAAATAGCATATTTTCTTCTGTTTTTATGTAGACGTATGTTTCCTTCTATGCGCCTCTCGCTTTCCGGCTTGGAGGATGAATCTAATTATTGTGTTTTGTTGGAAATGGTACCAATAGGTGATTGCCGTTATAAATTCTCCGGATCGCAATGGATGCCTGCCGGAGGAGCAGAACCACAGAGTCCACAAAGGATGTATTTGCATCCGGATAGCCCAGCGTCTGGGGCCCATTGGCAGGCGCAACCTATCCTATTTAATAAAGTTAAACTCACTAATAACACACTGGATGGTAATGGACACGTATGTATTTCATATGGTACATGAAATAATATTAATATCTATTGATATAGAACTGCTAATAAAATTCTAAAATCTCCACAATTCAATTGCAATCCTTATTCATACATATGTATGTAACTCGCTGGAAAACATTGTAATAAATTTAATTTGTTAATGTTAAAGTATATATGTACATATTTGTTCGCAGATTGTCTTAGCTAGTATGCATAAGTATCAACCACGAATTCACGTGATTCGAACTGCAGATTTAACGCAAATACCATGGGCTCCTCAACAAGCCTTCATATTTCCGGAAACGGAGTTTGTTGCCGTGACAGCTTATCAAGTTAGTAACAACTATATTATATGCATAAAATATTTTATCAGAATAATATATAATTAATAAAAAATATGTGTATCTGTAAGCACATCGGTAAGCAAATAGGGCCATAAGGAATGATGAAACATTGGCATATGACAGATCAACAGTTGTCCGTTGTTATCAACGAGCCCTGTGGTCAACTCACATTGCATGAAGAAAACCGCTGATCTCAGGTTTTGAGACAAAATATTCATGACTTATACGTCAATATAGGACACCCACCAAATTCTATATGGCAACTAAAATGTTATAATAAAATGTACATTTGTCATGTGGGACGATATAATTAGGCTTTTTTAACTTACTTGTTTGTAAAACTAAACATTAGAGCTGGTTCATACGAGGAGACTTTTGTGCCCCGACTCGTACTTTGTAGCCAAGGAGGCTCGTTCTCGGGTAACACGTTTTCTGTTCTCATTCCCAACAGTTCGCTGCTAAGTATGTACTAGTTCAGCATTCCCTATCATTTTGAAATTCTTACCATGGTTGCAATTGCGGTAGGTATCAAATAAATATTTACAATATGTTCAGCATTTTGAATTTTATCATCTATTTTTTGTATGTAATATGCAAATACTTATACAAATATTCATTATATAATAGAAATATTTTAGAAAATTATGAATAAAGATACAAATTAGCTAATGAGCCATCTTTTTTTGTACTGCTTAGATGAAGCGTACAAGAATTTGAGAATAAGAATTGAAAGGGAATGTAGAAAATTTGCTAGCAACTCGTTTCGCCCTTGTGAAAGCAAAGGGCAACCCCAAAAGAGAAATTCCCGATAATTACCAACAAATGTTTCCTTGTGTAAACCCATACTTAAAAAATTTCATTCAATGTGATTTTAATTTAAAAAGATACAAATTCAAACAACTGATTTTATGAGATTTACTTTTGTTTCAAAGTAGTTTAAAAATTCTTATATTTTATACATTTGCAAAAATTAGGGCATCGAGCACACATACTTATGCACATGTGTACAGATATATGTATGCAGAAACTCTAACATTAACGTTCGAAAATGACCACCTAGATCAAATTAGTATTAATTAGTAATTAATTGCAAGATTCAGTCAATATTACTTATTATGTAAGGCATGTTCAATCAATTGGCACCACTATATAATTACAAGATCAGCTAATTAAATGAAATGGTTTCTGTGCTAATATAGAGCATAGAAATATATAATTGATAATCAAAAATATATTATAATTTCAATTCATACCTACTTATTTGCCTGCTAAGTAAGTGAGTATACTTACGTTCAAGTTTACTGATCTATATCATCATGATAGAGAAAATAAGTAAATATATTCAAATTTTATAATCAACTCATATTATTTATATTTTCATATTTTATATTGCAGAATGATCGTATCACTAAATTGAAGATAGACAATAATCCGTTCGCGAAGGGCTTCCGCGAAACTGGCCAATCCAGAAGTAAACGTAAAATGTCTTCATCGCCCTCCGATGAGGACTCCGAGCAACAGCAACAGCAACAGCAACAACAATCTGCCCGCCAATACGAAATAAGACCAGAACAAAGGCAACCTCAAACACATTCCCACAGTCAGCGCAACGCTGTGTCGCCAACGATTTCAGCCTTGGCGCTTACCAGCGAGTCGGGATCATCAATTTGTTCAGATAAGACGGCAATTCTGAACAACGGCGAAAACGACTACGTGAACGTTGACATTGTTGCGGATGTCGACGTCGATGATGGCGGACCACAAATAAAGCGCTTGAGATCAAATAAATCTGCCGGTTCGATAGCATCGACAACACTTGAAGAGATGTTCATTAATGCGAATGTGAGTAACGAGCGTGAACCTTTTTCCGCTGTTAGTGAGGAGACTAGTTCGCAACAAGCATTGCTAACACAACTACCGGATAAAACTCTCGTGCCTGCTTTCGCCAATGGTGGTCAATCATTATTTCATTTCCATCATTTGCAGCAAAACATGCAAACAATGCTAAGACCTTCACTGGTCGACTTAGCTTGCACCTACTTTGGCCGATCTCAGCCCATTTACGTTCAGCATATGCACCCACCTCATTCAACTATCGCCGATCAAACCTTCTCCATCTCGATCCCACCAGCAGCCGAGAGCTATTCTCATCTGGAGTATATCGATTCATTGATACCTACTGGTGCTAATGAAAATCTATGTGGTTCACTAATACCCGATGAAGAGAATATCCCTGCGGGAACCGTTGACAATAACGAAGGTAAAAAGAATGCCACTTTGTTATCGAATGATGCACGGATATTACAATTGGAGAGCTTAATGAGTCATTCGCCACCAAAAAGAAAAGGTTTTAGCATTTCTGCTATTTTAGGAGGCAGCAGTTAGTGCAGACAAAAAATCTATTGACTTATGTTTTTTAATTATAATATTGTACAGTTCTATTTAATTTACATGTATATATAAACACACAACGAATGGATGTTAGAATATTAAAACTCACGTATAAAGAATATATGTGTAAACTAAGTACAAATATAATATGTGTATAGTAAATCCGAACTCAAAACCGTTTAAATCATTTACTGTTCTATCTCGTAACGTAAAAGCTAAATGTTATCTACATCATCTTCGTCGTAAAATATATCTATCATTCGAAGGCTACAATAAAATAGAGAAAAACAAGTAAGGAAGGCCAAAGTTCATGTGCAACCGAACATTGTATACTTTCGCAATCAATGGCTGGGAAACACTATATTAAACAAGAGCACATTAACACCAGGAAATGATTTTCCTTGAATTTCCATAATAAATCTCACAGATGACCGATATTTTCGGTAAAAAAAAGTTTGTCATGGACACTGGGGTCCATATATTCGGTATCAGGGAACTTGAAATGATATATTCCGAATTCGGGAATTTTTAGACGTGGGACGGAATTCGTTAAAGGCCCTATTTGTGCTAAGTTTATTAGCGATGCCTTCATTTGATTTGCTTGATTTATATTCCGCAAAGAGGAAAAATCAGAGGGTATTTAAAATTGGGATATATGGGAATTAGACGTAGTTGTACTCCGATTTCGTTCATTTTCACAACACAACAACAACATTCAACAACAAAAAATATCACAATAAGTTATGTATGTAAAATCAGGCGGTGCCATAATCCAATTTATATAACAATTCCCATGAAGGCCTTCTCAGTGAAATTTAATGCTTCTGATATATTTTTCTAGTGAGTTATCTCACTTTTAGCAGTTTTCAAGAAAACCATTATATGGGGAGTGGGCGTGGTTATAATCCGATATCACTCAATTTCACATGCTTGTGGAAGAGCTCAAAAGATTTATCCTCAGCAAGTTTGGTTGATATAGCTTTAAGGGTTTGTTAGATATATACATTAAACCTATTAGGAGGCGGGGCCACACACACTTTTTTAAATTTTTTAACTTCCTACCTTCTTCAATTTTTTGTAATAAATTATAGTTTTGTATTTTAATTTGTGGCTTTGTTATAGTATTTTATAGGTGTTAGTTTAACGGTGTTTTATGGGCGTGGCAGTAGTCCGCGCATATTCCGCCCATTTGCAATACCAACGTCATCAGAGTGACAGGGAACATGTGTACCAAGTTTTATCACGATATTTCAATTTTTATGCAAGTTATCACTTGCACGGACAGACGGACGGAATTCAGCTCGCCTCGTCATTATGTACATATAAGTAACTCTATATCTATCTCGAATTGTTTTAGGTGTTACAAACAACCGTCAGGTGGAGAAAATTATTTATTAAATTATTAAATTTGAATTATGTGTTTTTGAATGTGATTATATGGAGATATGAATAATTCAAATCTCATTTCGTTAGGTATTCGTTCCTGAAATTTTCATTTATGACGGATTCGTGAACAAAAATAATTCAGGATACAAATAAAATTTAATCCCACTTGTTTTGAAACGTATGCACGTGTCTAACCTTAAAAATAAAAACATCATGGTACACGTAGCACACCATGTCAACAAGTTCAACATCATAATTAGCGTCATAAGGGTTCTCCTAATTAGTCAGGTGTACATATGTACATACATATGTATGTACTATTTTACCATGAAGTACGGTTACAACCCCTAATAGTGCCACCCGCAGCATACAATAATTTCTGTCAGACTTAAGAATTCCACTTTAAGCGATCTCCAAGGGCAGAAGAGGCAATAATCTATTAAACTGAAGTAATATTTATAATTCTAACTAAGAGCCACCAAGAGAAAAATAATACATACTATACGGATAAATAAATGATGGTGCTTGTAAATGCACTCACACACAATCTGTGTTCATGTAAATATATGTTCTATATATACGTACATACATATGTATATACAATGTAACAGAAGGATGCAGGCAATTTACAAGTGAATTTATTAGAATGCGTATGTGTATGCATACAAATATCAAAAGAAAATTATTGGTGAAAAGTAAATTAGATGTTTTGTGTGCACCAGTCCAGACGGAGGCAGGAAGCCGACGAAGCCTCAAACCTACTTTACGATGACATGCCGAACCGCCTCTCGTTTGCGTGCATAGGATACAATAAAAAATAAATAAATACATATGTATGTATGATAAATCTGTATTACATATGTATGTAAGTATTTGGAAAAGTAATACAACTAATACAGATGCTTGCAATCTGCGACGTCTGAATAAACCACAACGATGGCGACGTAAAATGAGTTGTGGGAGGACCAACACAAACAAACACTAAATGAAAAGACACCGTGAACAAAAAAGCAAAACAAACATGAAATTTTATAATGCATGAAATTAGCCATTACTTGGAGGCTTGACAAGTCGTATCCAATTGCATAAACGCCGATGCCAGTACTTGGTCGTAAAGCAATGTAGCAGAATATTTCGAGTTGCTTGTTATTGTTCATAATACGAGTGTATTTGCCGAAACCGTCGACGAGTTATAGCATACAATTGACAGTTGAAGATGTCAAACGTAAGCGGTGTTGGTGTGGCAATTCCCGCATTTGTTAATGCTGTCGTCAGTTGACGAATGCTGCTACGACTGTTATTCGATTGCTTATTTGATTTTACTTTTATAGACGTGCAACATCTTAACATTAATTGCTCCTGAAATTGGAGATTTCAATAAGCGAAGTTAACGATTAAAGAAAAGGGAGAAACTTTTGAGAGGAGGTATTAATGGAAATATTTTTGGAGTATTACCAACAATTTGAAAATATGCTTATATCTACATACATATGTATGTATGCGCTTTTGCATAAAAGCATTTTATGAAAAGAACGAGGCAAGAGATGAAATTTTCATTGTAATTTAAATTGAAGATGAATAATGCGACATATTATACTAAACATGGGAAACATCGGAAACATAGGACTGTCTCTGTCGTTAAGATTTCCGACTATCTATTTTCACCAAATCAGTTTTTGTGATTTTTTCTTATTTTTTCCAAATATAACATACCTTTACGATTTCTTAATAAACAACAAATTAATAAAACCATGTCACCCAAATTAGTTAAATGTTAATAGTCAATAATTTAACTAATATTAATTAGTTAAAAGGCAACATGGCCAAAGAAAGAATTTCGCTCCCATTAATGGAAAATTTAGCCTCCATTTCAAAACTTCGGACAACGGAATGAAGCTGACTGACTAGGCCGAATCCAAAGCATAATCATTTGTTCCATTATTTTTTTCTAGATATGTACATTAATACATCCATACACATACAGAAATCTGAATATAAATAATACGTTAAAATAATAAAGTGTTGAAGCCGAATAAATAATGGCTAACTAATTCAAATTAGTTCACGCTCTCGACTAGTAGCGTCGCGGTGTGCAAGATACCACCAAGTAAATCCCTGGGCAAATACAACTAAGGAGTAGGAACATCACAATACCATCCTACGGTATATTTTAAAAATGCTTTCTGCCTGTACAACAGCAACAAACGGGTGGACGAACCTCGAAAGCTGGCAAGAGTGGTACCCGAAACACCTTCAAGAGAAAAAAACCCCTCAAGAAGAGAGGGAACTAGCTCTAGATGGGAAAGGCAGAAAATACTCAGGAGACTCTTACTGCTACTACAGTGAAAACAGAATTATGTATATCGATACAACCACTCGGACTACAGCAGGGAAGCAATACACACCACGCAGGAGCTCATTGAGGGTCTGGATTGGCAAATGACTGACACCGACGCCGTAAATCAGTGGCCCACCTTAATATACATCATGTGATTTTGGCTGTTATTTCAAACAGGTTCACATCTGATAAATTGTTCAACTTACTAGTTCAAGTACCATGGTTATATGGAGGAGAGATTCTGCCTCACGTTCAAACAATTAATCAACATCTTTAGGGAAAAAGTATAATCATCAGACTACTATTACTTCTGCGAAATGGAGATAAAAGCAACGAAACATTTGCTTCTATATTGCGTATTTTCAACTGAAAGGAAAAGTATCATCCTCGTATTCGGAAATCCAAAATTTCGCAAATTCACCAATTGAAAAACTGAGTTTGCCCGAAAACGTTGAACCAGTTACAGTGCAAAAAAAAACAATTAGAAAAATATAGATTTAACATAGAGGATCTGAAAATATGTGTTTTTCATTTACTTTAATATAAATTTGCTAGATTTAAATGAAACCTCTACTTCTATTTTTGAATGTACACACCCGACAAATATGCATATATAACACATACACACATGCATACTAATATATGTATAATGAACAATCGAAGCAAAGCAAAAGGATATACAAACACAATGAGTGTGATTGGTCAGCTTTGTATGCACGAGAGATTTCTACAGCATAACCTTACTTTCTTTATATACAATAATTTTTAAAGGCTTTTTGTAAGCGAAGTAAGAACCACAAGTGGTTTCATTGTTAGTGTCTCAGCATTGAAAAGAGATGCGTGTATAGCGATCTGGCGGTTAGCCGAATAGGTGTAATTCGTGTTCCTCTAATTGTCTTCATTGTTCCCACGAAGGGCCAAAAATGCAACACTCTATGTAATTGCCATCCCAATTGTTTTACTATTAGAATATATTCCGGATTTGCATAGTCGCTCCTAAATACAACGCTTTATTCGCCACCAAGCTATTGTCGTCAAGTATCCACTTCAGTTTCTAAGCTAATACCTCTCAGAATTACAATACCCATTACATTTAATACAATGCATTTATTTATTTTTTTCATGCACATATCTAAACACAACTACTACTTGCACTATTATGAACAGACATACTTAAATACATTTTTTTTAAACAATAAGGTTTTATCAATGTCAGTTGTGGTTGCCTAAATTATAGGTTTAACAATATGTGTTTCGAGAGCTGCATAAAGCAACCAGCCAACTTTTTTGTGTTTATAGGTTTGTTTGTAATTGTTTGAATTACCTAGTGGTAGCCCGGCTCGATGACCTAAAACTTTTGCTGAGGTAATTCGAATATCAGCAGGGAGACATATGTACATACATATGTAAATTCATGTGTAAATGTATGTAAACTTGCACACCAAAATTTAAGTCTTAAAAAGTGCATGTACACCATTTATATGCGAAATATAGTTCTAAAAACTAATGCTTACGAATTCAATTTGTTAGTATCACTGATGCCAACATATCCAATAACATGGATAACTGATCAACTTTATACTTCGAATAGAATATAGTATTCAAGGAGATTCCGTTTCAACTAATATGTATCACATAGCGAATACGACTTGGGTCCATTAAACATAATTAATTAAAGGAGACTTGTTGCAAAGCCTTTGATTGATTTATTAACTTAAGGTTTTTTGTATGAACATAACCAAATCGAGAAGAAATAATTTGTTTAACCATGTCTGCCCATATAATGTTATCTTATTATAACTGAATGTACAATATTCGTAAACTTGTCAAAATGTCTCATTGTGGAGTACGTCTTGGGATTGTCCTACAAATGTGACCGAGGCAGGAATGAGAAGTGCAAAACTTTCTCACTATATGGTATATTATCTCTCTTACCTAATGTGTCTCCACACTGAGCATTATAAGAACTCAGATAACGTGCGATCTCACTAAGTTAAAAGAAATCTACAAGTTCAGTCATTATTTGTTACCAAATACCAGTGCTTCCACCTCGCGGTTCTATAGGGTATATTCGACAGTCGGCAAAAATTAACGTGGCTCCGGTAAGATGTGAGTTATAATAAATATCGTAGTAGTTATGGATACGAATATAACATGGATATACGAATGAAAAGTCACCAAAAAGCATCGAAACAACATCCAGGAATGGACAGAAACATCGACAAACAATGACACCACAATTAAGTCTCGCTACTGACTTTGGCGCCATCACTTAAGATGCGGCATTCTCTGATCTGCTGATAAGCATGCATTCAAACACTATACTCACCTACCATATGCGCATATGCAGTACAAGGTACATATGTACCTGTGTATACATAATGCCTATGTACATATATACATACATATTTGTATGTGTACAAACTTGTTTTGTACGCCACTTCCGTATAAAGAGAGATAAAAATTTAGTGTGTACTATACATACATATGTACCTATGTATGTACATTTGTACATTTGGTACATCTATACGTTGCTAGTGATGAGTGTTTGAGCCAGTTGTAATGCATTATTACTAATTAGCGTTTTAAAAACTCACTACCACTGTTTGGAAAGTGGTTGTGATTATAACTCACAACTTAATACATTTGGATGTGATTTAGATATTAAATGTTTATCAAAGAGTAAATTATTTAAAGAAACATTCTGTGTTTAACTATACATATGAGAAGAACTCGATTTAAACTAACAACACTAACTTTTATTTTGCATAGTAAATATGTATGTATGTACATATTTTTTTACAGGCAGACGAGAGACCCAGATTTTTCTTCTCTTTCTTATTTTATATATGTACATATGTATATCCTCCAACAAACCAACTAGTTATAAACTACCCTACTTGTCATACGATTATACTTTTCTCAATACAATCAACGGGTATTTTTTCGGGAGAAATATATCCAACCTCAGCCTATAAGTCCGAAATAAATATAAAAAATGTAGTACAAATGTGAGACTATCCATCATAATATTTATTTAACAATTAAGACATAAAACAAAATGAAGTTATATATCCAAACCGAGAACATCAATTTTAAATGATGTTGAATAAAAATGTATAGCCTTCAGTGAATTCAAGAAAAACCTGAATAAAACATATAATTTTTTTTGGTAATTCAATGCCAATTAATAAATCGTTTTATACCAACTTGGTTCCAATTTTTTTATATTTATTTATTCATTTATTTATCATTTTTATTTATTTAGTTTTATACCAACTTGGTTCCAATCTACGATTTTTCTAACTGGTTCGAATTCACGCAGACAAATCTAAACTAGGCATATGTAAGCTAGAATTTTTCCCGTTTAGTTTGATTTAGAACGGAAATTTACCTGTCTAGTTTAATGATATAAGGGTGGACACATAAACGACTACTGCAAAAAACATGTTGATGATTTGGGGTTTTTAGTTTAAGCGTTTATATACATACATGCATGAGTATATACATATGTACATATTTTATAGATTTATATTCAGCTTCCAAGCTTTAGCGGTAAACTGTTCGCTGTAAATATTTTATTGTGAAGAATAATTTCTCAAAACAATGGCCGACAGTAATGCAAGAAAGAGATAAATATATTTACAAGTTCAAACATCCAATCAAAATTTAAATGAAATTACATCAAGCATCACCATAGCAGCCAAAACTTATGAAAACCTCGCATCGATTTGCTTTATATACAATACTCCTGAAAATAACTTTAAACATCTTGAAAACATTAAGATCAGCATTAAAAAGGAACCCGAAATTTGGACAGAACCAAATATTATATGATCCCGCAAATTACATATAAATTATGTGAAATTTACAAAACCCTGATGCTAAATGATGATTCGTATTCTACTTCGCAGAAGCCAGTCACCAGTCACCATATTTTTGAATATATAAAACAAATGGGAATATAATCAAGTAATCCTAACCCGATTTTTCATTTGACTAACTGCAAAGTTTATTTGAAGTCAAAACTCGTTTGAAAAGGAATTGCCTTCTGAACTAAAGAAATTTTTTTACATTTGTTATGGTTTTATTAATATTTTGCCAGTTTAAATACATACACATTCCTATTTATACATTAATTTCATTATATTAATAATATACAATACATATTTGTAAAGATAACGAATATTATGTAAATTTGTTTATCACAGTTATCTGAAATTTTCAAACTCACTATATGTGAACAACAACTCATCAACTGTGAAAATAAAATCCCACATAACGGGTATATGTTTCGAAAGTGTTATCGAATTGAATAGTTGCCGCAAAAATATTTCTTGAGGAATATTAATACAATAAAAACAAAAACAAAACTAAAAAATTGAGGAAATCTCCGCCTTGTGTGAGTACAAAATCATTCCTTTCTAAAACAGTTGGATTACGTAACCGTGGTGTACTTAAGTCCATTTCCAACTGAGAATTGTTTCAACAACAACAACAGCAAAGCAACACAGCAGTAGCAAAGTATTCAAAAAGTAAATTTTATGGATTGGCTTATTAAAGTATAGCACATCCTATATATACATATGTATGTATGCATGAGGTGAATGTATATACTAAAAAATTTAATTGAAAGTTGTCTTATTATGGCAGCAACAAAACATTTGTTAACATTTGCCCTAATGTATCACTTTCGAAATTATTGCGTACTTATTGCAATTTATTTTGGTGCAAATATTTATGAGGATATCGTTTAGTTGCATATTTAATTTAAAGGTTAATTTCAGTTAATAAATTTAGGACAATTCAAATCCGGTATTGCTGCTTACAGCGTAACGTAATTTATCGCGCAACGTGGACTTCTTTTGGTAGTTTGGCAACTTCAATAAATTAAAGCAGGTTGATGATGTCGGCAAGCGATTGAGTGGGTCTTTCTTACGTATGGTGAAGAATCCACGTATAATACTACCAATAGTGTCACCAGTATCTTCGTCATCACTAACTTCAACACAGCGAACAGAAAACGGTGGCTCAAGATTCGCAAATCCCAGTAAAGGTGGTTTGGAACAACTAGTTACGAACTATAAAAAGATCATTAATCATTCATATGCATATTTATATATCAAATATCGAACCTTAAGAAACAATTTACGCTCTTCTTCAGTAAAATCTTTGGCCAAGATATCCCATAACCAACCAACAACACGGTGTGA
Organism: Bactrocera minax; assembly: GCA_021498325.1. Taxonomy (NCBI): domain Eukaryota; kingdom Metazoa; phylum Arthropoda; class Insecta; order Diptera; family Tephritidae; genus Bactrocera; species Bactrocera minax. The sequence continues at coordinate 289,876 of JAKEEE010000115.1, read as the reverse complement.
ATCATGAAATCCTCCATAATACTGCGTATGTTTTCGTAGATCTCGCAAATCTAGCGGCACAGTATCGCCAGATATTAGACGCTGTAATTCTGGAGGTGAAAATAGGGATAACCATTCCGGGTTGACGATACTACGAAATCCACGATTGAAAGCCTGTGTTTGTTCCCGTATTTGCGTGTTCATATGGAAATAGGCCATATAATGGATATATACCAGCTTGTTGTTGTCAGTAACAGCACGAGCTTTTCCACCTGGATGCAGTTCATGTGTAACAATCTTTCCCATTACATCTTGATCTACCGAAAATGTTAAATTCAAGTCAGCCACGTCTTGTTTATAGTGCTTGATGAATGTAAGGCTACGATAGAGCTCGTTGTCTAATGAGGGCAGCTCATCCATGCAAGAGTACAATGCCTGATGTGTTTGGCCCAAGAGTTGAGAGAGAAAGAAGGAAGCGAATGGAACATCCACAACTATACCTTCATACACTGCTTTTCCTAACATTCGTCCCACAAACTCGAATAATTGCAAATGATTGTCCTGAACGTACGAAATAGGCGAAGGATATAAACGCTGATCCGTAGTTGTTTTAAATAAATTAAGCGATGGATCAAATACTTTCTTGATTGTTTCCTCTAAGAATTCTTTGAAAACGCCGTCTTGATCAATACCAGCCTCTTGCAAACCTTGTTGATTAATAAAACGCACACGAATCACGCCCTGTACGTTGGTTTGATGATTATTTCAAAAAAATATAAAATAAAAATTAATAAATATAAATTCACTCCTTTAATAATTACTCACTTTTAGTGCATGTGGCCTGAGTGCAGCTAACTGTCGATAGCCATCCTCCACAATTCGGTCACGATGTACGACGATTAAAGCAGATCGTGGTGATGCGCACGCACTCTCTGTCAAACCCATGACAGCCTTTTCATTTTGAACGAATTTCCGAAATAATTTGACACGATCTTCATGGGGTATGATATGAGGCATTTTCTGTAACAAAATCATTACGTGTCTCTTGGCTTTCTCCAAATCACTAATAAATGCCGAGGGTTTTACTTCGGGGATCAGCCAGTGGTTATTTGGTGCAAATGATCGACGGCAATCACGTCTATATAGGCATAACAGCAAAGTATGAAGGGACACAAATACTGGACATTGGGTGACATTTTTCGTACCTATTTAAATTTTAAATTAATTACTTAGCAAATTTAACTGAAATTAATTTAATTATAATACTATGATCATACTTACCAAGTAAATTCTCGTTGATTAATTTGTACAGTATATTGTTGAGAAAGTAAGTAAGCATGATGAAGTCGTTGAGAAGAAATGGTTTTTGCTCTGTATACATTTCATACTCATCTAAAATTCTACAAAATATTCTTGCACATATTATGTATATAAAATCATGTATTTTAAAGTTATATTTTACATACGTAACATAATGGGTCATACTATCACAAAAGAGCATAAGCATCGTGACCTGAGGTTTTTGTAAAACGTTGTCTTGCTTTAATAACTCCATAACCTCCTTCATACCACAATTCGGCCCAAGCGATGTGAGAAGTAGCCAAAGATCGTACAAAACATTATCATTGTAACAAATACCTTAAAATATTAAATGTATGGATAATACAATGTTATAGAAAATTTTATAAATATACAAGCATTTATATTTTTAGACAAATAGTTATTATTTATTTATATTTATTATATTATATTATATTTATTATATATATTTATTTCTTACCTGTTAAAATATCAAGTCGAAGTTGAGAAAGCGTGTTTAATGCCGCATAAAACATGGCACATACCCGTGAAACTTGCTCCACTTCGGTACAATCTAGTCTACGCCACGTTCTATTCCCTCTGATAAAAGTACCGCGAGCTGAACCGCGGTCCAACGCTCTACGAAGTATGTTGCTTGTGGACGCTTGTACCGGGGGTTGGAATTCTATGCGTTCATATGTAGCATTAATATCCCTCAGTAAATCAGCCAACAAAACTTTGACACATCGATGACCCCATAACAAATGAAATTGTTTTTTAATTAATGCTACATTTTGGTTTTGTGCTGAATCCAACGAGGGTGTATGCCACCCAAGTAGTTCATGCCACTGCGTGAATACTCCTTTAGTTGATACAGTGTTAGGAATATTTTCGAGAAGTATAGTGGTTGCTTTCTATTGAGAAATATTATTAAGAATTATTAATATATCTATATAAAAACTTCAAATAAATACCGTGAAAAGAGGATATGCAAGCTCTTTTGCTTCTACAGAGTTTTCGATTGTAAAAAGATTCACAACATTTCCCAAAAATGCAAGTAATTTAGTCCCCTTAAACTGTAAAATGCAAATACAAAGTTCGACAAATTTTGTGTTAATATCAACTCACTGGCATACTATTTGTAAAATCTGAAAACCAATTAGAATCCTCTGTTGATTGAACAAATCGTTTAAGGACGTGCATGGTAGTGAGATTTTCCAAACACTGTGGGGCAATAATATTCAAATGAAACACCAATGCCGGAACGGATAAAATTTCGGCGAAAAAATAGGTCAGCAAATTACGACTAAAGCCCCCATCGATTAGTGGTCGGCTAGAAAGCGTCATTATAGCTTTAAGTGAGACAGGTTTAATGGAAAGATCCTCTCGTGCTGTACCTTTCAATAGGATTGTCTGTTGAAACATAACATGTAATGTTCAGAACAATATCAAAGGAGAAAGATATGCTTAATATTTTTATAACTTACGCGCATAGTTTTGAAAAAATTATTTTGTACTAATTTTCCCTGAATATTGCAACATATTTTCTGAAATGCTGGTTGCATTTTTTCGAATTGTTTATTGCGCAGAATACCCCAAGACTTCGGTGAAGTAAAAATTATCAAAGTATGGAGATACAGAGCCAAAGATATACTGTCGGAATGATTCTCTATAAATTATGTTAATTATATTCCAATTTATAAACATTGTTTATTATTCTTACCTGGTTTAATATCGCCCAGCATTAAACAACATAAACTCAATAACGATTTGATATGTGCCAACCAAGGCAGGCTAAGAATCAATAATCAATATAACTTGTATTATTTTAACAATTTTAATACGCACCTCTTATCTTTATGCAGGCAAAGAGCAGCGTACGACAATTTTGTTGATTCCGATTCCATGGATTTGTTTAAATAGCGGCATAAACATTCAAACTTCTCACGTGACGGTTTCACTACGGGAGTATCCGTTCCATTTTTACATTCAAAATATGTGAGGAAGCGCCGAACAACTGGGTACACAGTATTTGCTGGTAAAAGATCTGCGTCCAAGTCATTATTTTCTTTTATGAATATATTATCAAAGTCGTAGCTAAAGTCATTCAAAATCAAAATTATTGTACATATTTAAAAGATATCAAAATTACAATCTGACACATATTTACATTATTTTATTGTAGTACTGTCTACGAGTTAAGTATCCTTTCCACTGCGCTTGTATTCTCACAGATGCCTCTTCCCGACGTTTTTCGTATGCACGCTCCTCTCTAGCAGCCTTGGTATGCTCCAAAAAAAACTTTTTTTCCGAATCAGACGTAACAAACATTTTCTCTTCTATATTGACATATGAATTACACTTTTATAACTCACGACTGATTCTTTTAAACTATTCGCAAATTCCTTCAACATCGTTTAAACATATTCACATATTGAATTTTTTTTTAACTTTTTAATTGTACATATTGTTTTGATTAGAGTGTATTCTGTTTTATCTTGGATTACAATATATGTACATTTGTGGAAGATTTATCAAACTTGACTGTCAAATAAAATGTAAAGTTGGCAGCACTGTAAATCAATGTTCATGTCACATCGAAAATCTTTAAAAATATTGAAATAACTTCTAATATTAATGAGTGCATATTTAATTTAATGTGACAAACAACAATTACTCATAAATGAAATTGTACCATTCACCAAGATTTACTATATTATTTCCTAAATACATGAGTTATCAAAATGCTTATATGTTAAATTAACAAAAAATGTGACATCAGTATTAGTCTTACCTTTACAAAATCGAATGAATTTAAAATTCACGATTTGCCATTCACGACATACATGTATTTTCGATCGGTGTGTGTTGAATTTAAAATTTCTCATGTGTGACTTTGTGTGCATACGAATCCATGTTGGCTAAATTTTCGAGTATTTGAGAAATACAAGAAGTAAAATTACACTATTCGCTTGATACCGATTGAAAACACAAGTGTGTCGTGTATTGTTACTTTAACACACAACTAGTATTAGCAATATTTATAGGTACCATTATAGCCAGTTATAGCCATTGTAAAGTATATCATAATTCTGGGAATGTGCAACTCTGCGCAAGTACGCGAACTAATGTCAAATTAGTAAATGTCTTTTTGTTGAACTTTCTACGAGTGCGAAAGAAAAATTTCATTAGTTAGATCTAATTGCAATATCAAAATATGTTAAGGATTTTTAAACAACCAGTACAAAATTGGGAAAAATCAAGTGTGAAACGAATTATATAGACATTTATTTCTAGCGATAATGAGTTATTAAAGTTTTATTTTGTAAAGCAAAAGACATGCTGCCTATTCGACGACAGGGCGGATTAAAAGGAATACATTGAAAAGAAAACACGATGAAATTCAAGGTTTTCACCGACTGCTTTTTGTGCTGAAATTTTATGTTAACAAAGAAGTATTAAGTCATAACGTAAAGAAGTATAATTATCTTAATTAAACCATAAGGAAACGTGTAAAAACTCTGGAGATGTGAAAACGGATGGTAAATTTTTAAAGCAAACAACAACGACAGTGGTGAGTGAAATGATAAAGTGAATAGACTTTGTTAATTATGCATTAACCCCAAAACAGAAGCATTTAGAATGGATTGAAATAGAATTGACTGCGCGCGCAGCTCTCCTTTGTATTGTTTTTTATCGCATGATATTATTCCCCACGGAAACACTGTAATTTCTCCGTAGATAAAAGTTAACGGTAACTGACTACCCGCAAAAGAATTTTGATGGACAATATGCTTCGACGCTGAAGTCAACGTCTTTTTGGATGCATGTAAATTAGCTTTAACTACCTGCTTGTTAAAGAATCCATCTTAGAACATTTTTGTTAACTCGTTGATTCAAAAGTACCGTACGCTAATGTCGATTCCAAAAAGACCTTGCTTATAATTGCGCAATATCATTCCAAAGTTGAAAAAATTAAAATCAGAAGTAGGAAAATATTTACGATTTTGAATGATTAGTGTTCATTTTGTATTAAATGTAGATTGTTTGCAATATTCCGTATGTTAAGTGATAATCATTTGATAGAAAAGGCAAATATTGTTAGAATATGTGTTAAAAAAAATTGCCAAATAGTCGTGTAAACAGCATAATTTGCGGGTAAAAATTAGACTACTGATTAGAATTACTGGGGACAGAGAAGAAAGTCATCAATATTTTCGAAATTAGTTTAAATGACTTTAATTTCCAAGTGAAATTAATTATCGTAAAGTTTTAGATAACCAGATCATTCCCATTAAATTATGTAAGTATGTACACATTTTATAACTAAATCATAAATTTTTTCCTGCACATTGTGGTTTTTAAGTGTTTTCTTATTTAATTATATGATATTTATGGAGTTTTTTCACAGATATTCTTCTTTGTCCCATTAAAGTATCATATATATAAAATATGTTGCCATATGTTGTCATTATTAGCAAAATTGGAATAAATACTTTGTTGCTATATTATGCTCCAATTTTTTTAAAAATACTAATCAATTTACAATCATGTATGTATGCAAGGCTTTTCAAGTTTCAAAGAACTAATTTCGTGAAACTGAACGGTCTTGTGGACTTGCGGAATGAAAGGAGAAATACTACAGTACATTTTTAACAAATCACAATGAGGAAACACCATATGCAATTTGCATAAATTATACAACTCAAAAAGTCTCATTTAATTTCAATCTGTAAAAAAATTAGAAATTTAACCACCTTTACATCATGATCCTACCGAAGTGTAATTTAAGTTAAGGAAGCAAAGAGATATTGCCATATATACTAAAGTGTTTAAAGAGTTTAATCACAGAGTTTTAAAATATAAACGAAATTGCTTTCTACATCTTCCAACTAGTATATTCGTCATAAGCTACGTCTCCATCCAATTACTTAAATAACCTTCATTATTTGCTACTTCAGCTTTATACTATTTTATTATATATAGTTTATTTAAATTTTCATTAGAACTTTTTTCATTTAGAAATTTGCAGCAGGTTTAAATACAATAAATCAAGAAAAAAAGATTTGAAGTTCAAAAAGCCATCATGAAATATATTACTACCGAAAAGAGTGGCAATAGACATAATATGTGTGGTACGAATGACGACATTCATAAACGGAATGATTATAGTAGAAATAGTCCAATAACATTTAGCGAGCAGGTTACAACAGTCACGAGCTTTTTTGAAAGCTGGAATAATTGCGAACGAACCGTAGTTATGTATGCTCTGCTGAAGCGTCTGAGATATCCTAATTTAAAGTTCTTACAATACTCTATTGATCACGCTCTGACACAAAGCTTAGGTTCAGAATCTAATCTCAGTAGCATTCTCATTGACATGAATGCGAATAATCCTTCGTATTTGAAAAAATTATTAAACGCCTACAAGACGTTGCATTTGAATGACGCAGTGGATGTTCTTACTTCGGGTTCATTAGACAAGGACACCATACCGTGTTATGGTTCTGCTTTTCAAATTACAAATTGCGATGAACGTAAATTGTACGAAAAAAAGAAGGATATGCTGGTTGAGGTTTTGAATATGTTACCGCTCTTAAAACCTGGAAATGATGACGCCAAGTTAATTTATTTGGCTCTAATTCCATCAACAGTGCGAGACACCATGCATCAGCGTGTACCGACAGAGTTGGTTCAACAAATATTCTCGTACATGCTAATTCATCCTGCTATAAGCAACGAAGATCGAAGGTAATATTTACAATTAATGTTTAATTAATATCTAACAGAACATAAATTTTGCAAAATACTTTTTGCAATTTATGATCATTAGGTCATTAAATGTTTGGTTGCGACACTTGGAGGATTATCTTATGGCTACTGGTAAGTTGGTGGAACCAAAAAGTAGAAACACTAGTAGCAAAAATCAAAGTTTGGGCGTTAGCTCGGATGCGTCTGTCTCATCTGTTTCGTCACTTACATCATCATCCATGTCCAATAATTCCATGTCATCTTCTGGGAGTTATGCTCCAGGTCTTGGAATATCACCATATGCAAAGAGTCGAAATGTTGATTGGCAAACAATTGCTCCTCCAAGCAAGCATCACAATAATGTTCAGCAAAATCCTCTTTCACAACCAAATTCTCTACCTGACTGGACCAGCTTCATGCGGAATGACAGCGGATTTGTTAACAGTGGGATAAGTAATTTGAGTGAATTAAGTTCGAGTAGTAGCGGCAGTAGTTGTACAAATCGACACAACAGTAGCATTACTGATCAACTCTGTGATAATTTCAATGGTATTAATCTAAACGAATTAGGATCTAGTCAAAATAATTTGGGTTTGTCTTTGAGCATTGCGACAATAGGTGTTGATACACATGCGGAGGAATCGTCATTAGTGAATGGTGTAGCTGCAGCAGCTGCCACAAATACTAACACAGTAATATCTGGCCTCTTTAGTAACAATAACAACCCAATTATAAATATATTGGGTACCAGTGGTCATAATGAGAGCAATGTGTGTGAGAATAATAGTTCTAGTAATTCCAACAACGACGAGCATGATACGTCATTTTCAAAAAATGGCACTGAAATCATCGACTTTGAACCGCATTTATCTATTAACGTTGATAATCAAAGTATAAATGATTCTTCATCTTCCATTAATAATGATGGAAATCAAAAGGTGCTGCAATTTTATATGTATGCTCAAACTTCTATTAACGATTTATTTTATTTCTTTAGTCGCTACATCCACAAATCGCCTACACCTCTATGCCAATAGGTAACTATGAACAAACGGATATGACTCGCTGGAGTTTGGATGGAAAATTGACAGCTTTAAAGACACGCCGATCGAATAGTCTTACAACGCAAACTATATCCACATCATCGTCATCTTCGAATTCCTCTGTAATTACGGTCAATGATAATTGCTCAAATTCAAATGAAAACCTAGCGCAATTCACAAATAAGCCGCGGAGTTTCTCACTTTCCATAGAACACCATCGGGGGGGCTTAGCTAATAGTGGTTCGGATACTCGTCTCGATGATTTTAAACCAGGTTATATAAAATTTCAAAGCCGAAATGTGGGTATGTCAAATATTGGACTGTGGTTGAAATCTTTGCGCTTACATAAGTACATCGATCTATTCAAAAATATGACATATGAAGATATGCTTTGTATCACTGAAGAATATTTGCAAAGCTTGGGAGTAACCAAAGGTGCATCGCACAAGTTAGCAATATGTATAGAAAAACTGAAAGAACGCACTAATCACCTAAGCAGATTGGAGCAAGGTTTAGTGAATTGTCAAATAAAAATACAAACTGCAGTAGAAGATTTAGCAAGCATGGTACTTTCGCCAATGAAACCTATCGAAGATGGTGAAGGCGGCTCAAATGAAAACAATGTTGCCCATAGATTTTTGAAAGTTTTGGATATAGGTATGGCGTTAATACATTTTGTTTCTAATATTCAGAAATCGTTCCAAAACAGCATATTCTAATGTATTGTATTAACAGTTGGCTCGATGGTGCAACGTGATACCAACGCCCCTCAAGATGAAGAAAATGTCAATGTTTTAATGTGGGTACTTGATCGTTCTATACACAACGAGGCTTTTGTGAACCATTCTAATCAACTAAAAGAACTGAAATTTAAACTTTCAAAATATAAAATATCTATTGGTCACAAGACACACCACGTCAAAAATGGAAGCTCCGGAAATTTAAATAAATCTAGGTAAGTATTCATGAATTCAAGAATTCTTTAAAACTAACGCATGTGTACGTATTTATTTCATGTTTCAATATTTTCTTTCAGATGGAGTGGTAAATCTCGAAAATGTGATATAAAGAATGGAAGTAATGACCGCATTAACCACAGAAAAAATTCAAATGATATGCTTAACTTTTCCGTTAATAACATATCTCAAAATCAGCAGCACCACCACCATGGCAGCCAGTCACAGCCTGGTGACTATGAAAAATATACTCATATTATGAGCGGAAGTGCAGGCAGCAGCAACTGTGGGAATAATGGCGGCTCACAGCATCAATATAAAAGTTCATCATATCCAAACTTCGTGAACAACCAACAACAGCAGGTCAAGCAGCCACATCATAATCTTCATTCGCAATTATCACAACAACAGCAGGAGCAAAATACTATTTTACCCCAGCATAGCCACTTTTCAACTTTGCCCCCGCATCAACATCAGCAGCATCAGCAGCATCAGCAGCAACAACAGCAACAACAGCAACAACAGCAACATAGGAGATCTCTCAACAATTTAATATTAGTATCGGGGGGACCTCAACAACCACAAAAAATGATTTTTAAACCTGGTCAAGGAATTGTACCCTTGGGACCACCGTCAAGTGATGCTCACTTACGTCGAGCTAGTATCACTTCAGCCAATAGCAACCAAAACAATAGTAATGCAAATTTAACTTCGACATTTACGACAAGTCTAGGGAATGTAAACGGGAAGACCGATCCTTCACAGCAACAGACGCAGCAATCACAAAAGACAATGGCAGCTGTGGTATTGGTTAGTAGTGAAGAAATTGGTGTTAGCGGTTTGATTGGTCCCCAACAGCCTCAACAACAGCCAAATTTATTAAACAATAACACTAGTATGTTAAATAATAACTTGTTATGCCAACAGCAGCAGCAAGAGTTGCAGCTACTTGCTGCAGCAGCAGCCGCTGTTGGCAACAGCTGTCGAAATAACAATTTGTTAAATTGTTTGTGCGATGTGAATACAAATAGCAACAATACTTGTAGTTGTGGTGTAACAAATGTCAAAAGTTGTAGCAATATGTCAACTCCATTTAATGAAATTCACAACGGTAACCAAAATGCACCCTTAGTTCCCGCAACAACAATCCCTTTATTATCTAACATGAATTTAAAAATAGTGGACAAAGTTCATATGAAAACGCCACCGTCTAGCTCCGCTGTAGTAGCAATGAACGACATTAATAGTTTAGACCAGTTGGAGACGCTATGTTTGCAAATGACTGAGCAAGCTATTAACTGAACTTGTTAGATTTTGTTGTGTAAAGTATTTGATAAGTATATGATTCAATAATATATGTGCGATCGTAGATGAAATTGTGCATCTCCTAATGTTGTATTTGTTGTATTTCGTTTGAAACTTGATATTTGTAGTAGATATTTGGATTATAGCTTTCAATTCGACTCTCACTAATCTGGACGTGGTAGAATATAATTCTTATTAATATTTAGCATATTCGACAATATAAGATAATTTTTGAAATATGTAGTTGTATGGAAATATTGTTTTTGGCTAGTTGCCCTTTAAACTTCATTGACGGCAATTATTTGTTTTCTTTATGCATTTCATTGATATAGGAAAAATTTTCAAGGTTCGAGGAACATTTCACATTATTCTAGAATGTGCATTAAGAAGTCAAGTAATCAAATGGAGCCCCTGCGAAGCGACTAAAACACAAGTCGATTCATTATGATCGTAGTGTAAATCTTTCCATTACAATGTAAATTTGCTAACCAAAATAGAGCTAATTAGAAAAAAATGCATCGCGACAATGAGACTGACTAAAATTACTTTCTGGTACTAAGATATAAACGATTAAAACGCTTACAAACACTATTGACGCTCAATTGTTGACATTTATTCAAATTGAATACACAAAAGTTTCATCAACTTCAAGCAAGTCTCGTACGGAATGTAATTGCTGAATTTAATTTTAATTAAAAGGAAAAAAGTTAAATACTAAAAAAGATTAAAAAAAAAAACGTTAAATGCCACGATACACTTTGAATATTTTGACTTATTAATAAACACTGTGCAAAGCTAAACTTTGATTTTAACAATAGAAAATGTGTGCATATATTCGCTATACGACATTAGTAAGTAAGATATCAAATAGATTTTAAAAATATTGTTAAGATGAAATTATATGGTCCTATGGCAACATTTGTAAACTTCATGTCCTGCATACTGACGTATTGAAGTAACCTAAGAATTGTCCTTATATATATATAATGTTATAAGCCTTATGATCCAATGAATGGTGAGCTAAACCTCACGCGAATGAATGCTGCGTAAGTTAGGCCAATTTTATATTTATAGAGACAAATGCCTCTTAAGGCCAGGGCTGCTGTTTAAAATTTCATATGTAAAATCAATTTATTATCAATTTTGTTTGTTTAAATGTATTGTAATTGTATTTGTATTTGTAATTGTATATACATACATACATATATTTGCCTTTTAAATGTATGTTACGCTAGAATAATCAGGATGAGCAAGATTACCACACAAAGAGGGCACATAAATACACTCTCTTTTGGCTACATACGCATATGTTTATGTAAATAGAATGCAAAAATGTTTTTTATATGAAAAACTAACACATAATAATCTTATATAGGAACTGAAACTGCTCTGCATATGAACCAATTGATTTGAGTTCTCTGTATTGGATAAAACTTGGAAACAAGTTGTAAGCCATAAATACGCACTAGTAAAATTTTATAATTATTTTTATATGTAGAACAAATTTATTCTATCCCATAGTTGACAGGTCAGGTTATACCTTAATTTTTCTTCTTATAGAGTGCATGACATGTCATACATATATTAATTTTTTGAAAAAATAACAAAATTATATTTTGTGTATTTTAACCTATGACATTCGAAGGCAAGTGCCAATGGTAAAGCAATGCAGAGCAAGGGACGATTACACATGCTAAGGATTCTGTTTAATTAAGAACTGTTGGCAATTTGTGTTAAGAAAACAAAAACTCAATCAGGTCTATCATATTAGTTAATTTGTTAATGATTTATTTATTTTTGAAACTGTATTTTAGATGAATAAGAAAAATTAAAATAACTAACGAAATACGAATCTTGTATCTTTGTGTAGTACAATAACAAATTTAAACAGATTTAATATCTAATATCCACATAAATAAAGTCTATTTGGATAACTATTCTGTGTGTGTATTTTCCTTTCCTTCTCTTATGTGGCTGTCTACTCCGATATGGACTACAACAATAACAAATATTAGTACTTTACACAATCATTCTTGTTACACAGAAACTGAGTGTTGCTGTTACCATGGAATTAACGACGCTCTCTAAAAGGTTTGGTTTATTTATCCCCACGAAAATTTAATGTGTATACGGTAATATACTTCCGCCTTATTTGAACTACTGAAAATATAAGTATGATTTCAAAAAACTGTCAATTTGCGGAATTAAAATTTTTATATACATTTGTAGTTTGTTATAAAATTGTATTTGTTAAATAAACTGTATACTTGGATATTTCAAAAATGGAGAAAAATCCATGTGCGAACAAAATCAAAGGGAGCTCTGTACAAGATAATGGAAGGCTTCAAAGTTCGGACAATAAAGCTATTCTGTGGCCAAGTGAGCGCATTCCTCAGGGAGGACTTTTTCACTGTCCTAAAATTGAGTATAGCCAAGAAACTGCTGATTTATTGAAAGGTTAAGTTAATTATTTGTGTTTTTAAAACTAAAGGGATGTATATAAGTGCATGCATAATGTATGTCTATATAAACAAGTACACTTATTTATATAATATCTGTTGCCTTAGCTCTTATGGCTGAGTCCAAAATGTCAATGTTGATGCGAAAAAAGATCAATTATCACTTACGTAATGGGGAGCCATTGCCAAAACCTGAGCCTTCACCTATTAACACAAAAGATCCGGATACTGGGGCGCTTGACATTATGCATCGTGCTCATGTTGCTAAACGAAAGAGTCTTGATCAGATTTTAGCTAGTGACGCCTACAAGCTGACCCCATACCGTCCGAGGCCCACGAATCGGATGCCCACGGAAAAAGAGAAGAAACTGCTGCAAGAGGCTATGTCAGGCATGCGCCTCGCAGAAACGTCAGTGAAGGCAAAGCGTAAGCCACGAATCAGAACGGACTTTCAAGCCACAGAAGAAAATATAATTGATGAACGTAAACTTCTAACATGTAAAAAAATAGACAAATATTTATATTATATATTTTTATAGTTTTAGATCAAATTAATGAACGCGCGAACTGGTTGGCTGAAATGGAAGAATTAGGTGAAGGTAAGCGCTTCAGGAATGAGGTTCGTGAACAAATTGCTGAACGACTTCGCCATATAAAGGCGCTTGAAACGAAAATTCAAATTAGAAGGAGTGGTATTCGGTTCGTGGAGTAAATGTGCAAGTTTTCATTTTACAAACAAAAGTAATATAAACCACTAGCGATTCACTGACAGCTTTCAACCCAGTATTTCACCGATGTTAACTTATGCGGTGAAACTTGGTTGAATGCTCAGATATAGTTTCATCTAATAACTCCAGTAACTTTCCTTAAACCAAAACTGATCTACATTGTATATCTATCATTTTACAAACACATTAGTTATTACTATATATTTTTCATATTCCAATCTAAAAAAATATAAAATTGTGGCGAAAATCTTTGTCCAAATATATGGCTAAATATTAACAAAATAATTGCATCCGGAAACGTATATTTGCTGTTTAAATAACACATGTGTAAGCATACATAGTAAATATTAACCACTTAAATAACTATATGCAATTAATTTAACTTCCGAACTACTTTTTTCCCCAATTTGTGTGACAATTATACATAATTATTTAATGCTAAAAAGTTTAATTTGTCTGTCATGGGAAGGAACGAAGTGTTCAAATACAGAACGGAGCAAAACATAGTAAAAAACTTTTATTTAACTGCAATAAATAATTTATTATTTGTTAATTTTTTTTAGTAGCACATGTTTTAAGTTTTAATTTTCCGCATATATTTCTCTTTTTCTACTTGTCTTAGAAATATACTTTCGGAATTACATCTTTGTATTTTGCATTCTTGATGATTTCATTTGTAATTATTAGAATCCTTTTTATAACAAATTTTCCTTCACATTTAATTGGCACTGTGAAAAGTTAACATGCTGGCAAATGAAAGTGAAATTCGCCAACTGCTTCTGCAAACCGATTGCGTATGAGATAGCCACTTATCACCTCCGCTACTTCATGTGGACGATCCTCGTGAACAGCGTGTCCACATCGCGCCAGCACTTGCATTTGAAAACGCCCTGTTTAACAAACAATAACACTAAATTCTCACTTTTCCATTCAATTAAAATATAACGCATATATATATGTACATACCCTGCATTTGGCCAACAGTTAACGCCTTATCCAAACCATCAATGCTGGCCAGTAACAGTTGTTTCGGAATACGTAAATTTAAAAATTTTTCGCTTAAACCGGTAAACCAACCTACCCAGTATTTTTCTGATTTTGATAGATCAATGCGCCAAGTATACCTGTTGTAAATCGAAAAGTTGCACTCAATTTATTTACGAGAAACGTAAATCAAAGTACCTTTTCGGAGATTCAATATGTCCTGTAAATGGTTTTTTAAAATCTGATGAATCTGAACTATCAATTTCTCCCCCGAATACGGTACTGGCAATTGGAGTGACGGAATCACCCTCACTATCATTGCCTATTTCCTCATCTTCGGAAATACTGAAAGGATGTGTAAAGTTACTTGTTGAAGCAATATCCTCAATTTCATCTTCAGATAATGGTAGCTCATTAGTAGCTAGCTGCCGCGTTGCACAGCTGTAAAAATATGTATACAATTTTTATTTATTTAATACGATTCCAGCAAACGAATTATAAACTAGTACTTAATGATTTGACCAGGCATTGAAACCTTTGCGCTTTCTACATTTCTTATTTGACCACTTCTAATACACCACTCTATAGCATTTGGAATACTTTTAAAATGAGTAGGACGCGATCGTAAAAAACTTTGCATACTAGCCAAAGCTTCCATAGCAGTTCCCTCGACTACATCAATTACAGTTATACCAATTATACTTGGGATAATCGCCTTGTGTGCAAAATGAACAGCAATAGCGCCTCCCATAGAATGGCCGACAAGGTAGATGGGAGGAATATCTTCTTGGTAAAGCTGCAGAACCAGGTCTCCTATATCCCTACAAAGTTGATAACAGTATATTTACATATATTTTACAATATGCATTTATAAATTATATATACTTGGCAAGAGTATCTGACGAAAGATCATCATCAAGTTCTGTGCTAGTGTCGCCATGGCCTCGTAGATCAATTGCGAGACACTGACAATGAATAATGCGAGTTATTTCCACCTTAAACAATTATAATTTCTATGAATATAAAAGTTTAATTAATATAAAATTAACTTACGCAAAAATGCGACCATGTGAGACCAGAATATCCACCCCCATGTAATAAGAGTAGAATCGGCCCAGGTTTCTGTGGGGCTTTTGTACGATATATGCGGAAAGTTCGATTGTCGTCTAAGACCACGTCCTCTTTTTCAGCAAAGAATTCACTCCAGAGTGCCGGCTTGAAATCTCGAATTCGTGACTTCTTAAATGAGTCACTAAAACAAAAATCAACATTTATATATCTTAGGTAATAACCGAATATGAAATTTAAGGATATTGAATTTGAAAATAGTTTACCTTCTCCCTATTCGCCCTCCAGGTATTGTGGGCGGTAGTCTATTTTTAAGAATAGTTCGTTGTAAATTTGACATTTTTTAAGCTTTTACAAATGTGATGTCCACAATTCAAAGTTAGTCGGAAGAGTGATTATTATATTTTTCCTTGCAACTCAATGAAGCAACTCCAATTTATTCCGTGTAGGTATAATAGGGCACCTCTTTTACCTCCCTTACAGTTCTTTATGAACTTTTACACAGCATAGAAGAGAATTAAGTCAACAAAAATAAAATAATTTTCTAATCGCAATTCCCTCTACGAGTTTGTAGAATTTTCAACTTCTGCTCGTTTTATATCCTCGTCTACAGAGATGTAAGAAAACGTCTCTTTCAGTTTTGAGTACTAAAACTACCTTTCCAAATTTTGTTTGAAATAAGAATGAATTTGAAAATAAGATTATAGATTTTATTATAACAAATATGTTTTTAATGTGAATCTCTTTTATAGCCGATATGCGAAAAATAGAATACCTTTTTAAGAAATCTAGTATGTTTAGTTAAGCATACAACTAGGCAATTCCCTTTAAATAACGTCAAGGTAAGAGCATTAAATGTATATTTACTTGTCCGACGTATTTGCCGTATTCTACCAGCAAAAATTCTCAGGACTAACAATGGCAACTTCTGATAAAGATGAACAATTGAGTATATTTTTGAACAAAGAAAATATTGATAATGACGTTCAACATTACAATTTTCAATCTTAGTTTACAATACATCAAACATAGTAAAACCGATAAAAATAATGGAAATCCAGAAAGTCACGACTACCCAAACTCCAATAAACTAAAAGACTTAGCATGGAAACTAACACATACACACATTGCAATTCATAATCTCTATGCGCAAGAAACGGATGAACGATCCTACGCACGATCATATACAAGAGTTTCGGTTAGTTTCGTCAATTCGCCCTTACAAAACTCAGAGAAACTCAACAGAAATTTTTAGCGCTCTCGGAATAGTTGTCTTGCAGTGAAGTTACCGGAGCGGAACGAGGATGTCATTTATGAAGTATGGCAACTCTGTGTCAGGGTTGCCTGGGTGAATTTACTATCATTCTGTTGTTCGGCTAATTGTAAATTGTATGTCCGGCATTTTAAAAATTTCAGTGTTTCGTTTTCGCTTGTGTTGCGTGTTATAAATTAAATCATTAAATGGTCCTCCGATTAAAATTAATTAAATTAAAAGATAGTTGAAAAGTCGTGTTTAGCTATGAAGGAAGGAGTATATCAATAGTGCGTCATGTTTGCTTTAAATGCTTAGCAAAGTAAAATATATAATTTCTTCGCTGAATTATAAAGTAGTTGGTGGTGCAAAATGCACCGAAACCAAAGTACATGAAGAAGCAAAAGATAGTAGAGTTTTTATAGTTGTGTGAGTGAAGTTTAAGATATAAGTGCATTGCAAATGTGGCTAAAATAAGTTACGAATGCAATCAAATATACAAATATTAATAGAAAGGAATTTAAAAGTGGTTGATGGCAACAAGATAAAAATGTCGAGAATTATTGTTTTTCTTTACATTTTTAGATACACATATAAATACGTATTAAGAATGTGAATAACTGGTGAACGAAATTAATTAAAACACAGGGTTGATTTAGCAAAAGAAACATATGTACAAAGTCCAAGCAAACAAGAAGTAACAAATATATTATGTCCATAAGACATATAATACCGAAGAGTTTTCCACGTGATAAACTATCGGTTAAAGGAACAGGTGTCTATAGTATAAAAATAAAATGTGAGTGATAGTTGTTTTTCTAAATACTTTGGATATATTATATGATGTTTATACCCAATATATATGACGACATCCTTCACTAATATACGAAAATAGTGTGATCTAGCTATTGATCATAAATAATCAAAAATAGCGTTAGCTTAAAAACGAAAAGCGATAACAAAAGGCACCAACTCATTGTTAAGGTAATATCACCGCACGTATTTACATGCCGATATACAAATTGACTGAGTATTTTAGTATACGTATTTAAAATAATTTCTAAACATCTAAATAAAATTTATCGCTTCGTTGTGCGTATTAATATGCAGCTGTTCACTATTATAATATGTTGAAATTCGAAATAGTTGTCTGACCACTGAATTGTGGTAACGAAAGTCTTGAGAACTTTTTACATCCGATCCGATTAATGAATGTGACAAGCACCCAGAACTTAATGCAGTATACACGTACGTACACAAATGCAACGCACAGCTTCAACAAAACCAAATATTTGAGAGAAAATTGTAGGAAATATATGAACTTTATACTCATATATGACAAAATTAATACTTTAAAGTCCTCTCTTCCTAAGATAAAACTTGCATAATTGAAACCATCTCATTCCATGACCCCAAAATCCCAAATGAGAACCCAAACAGAATAAGTTGGTGGCATTGGGATTATACTTTTTCGTATACATATACAAAGGGTCAAATACGACTAAATTAAGGAAACCACATATAAAAATTTAATCCTTATTTTTGCTTATACTATAATATATATTTAGGCATTTTAAAATGTACATATTGTATTCTAACATTGTACATATTTTTGGGAGCTTTCAGTGATGAATACCCACCTATTTACGCGTATATATTTATGAACAAAAATGTTCGATACAAGGACCGGAAAATTCAATACGTGGATAATTGTTTCTTTTTCTTTAGTAGTTTTGTTGTTTTCAGAAAATAAACGTTGAGTTAAGTTTCGGCTTCCACATGTTCTAAAAATGTTATGACAAATGAATGTGTATATTTTGTTACGTATGTGTATATTTTGTTATGTGTATATATAATTTTCTAACGAATATGGCAAATGAGTTGCGACGTGTGTATGTTAGCTTCCACGCTTATTCTTGCATTTAACAGAGTTTCTGGGATTCGCGACTTTGTGGTAAATTTATATATTATTTTTAATATACTTTGAATAAAAAAAAATTTTATAATTTTTTCTAATAAATAAATAATTTAAAAAATTGATTATATTGTTTTTCTTTCTGTATATGTATGTTGACGGGCAAATTTTATTTTAAATAAGAAATTACGATATCCATCTTTTAAATTTGTATTAATTAAAATTTTTAAGAAAGACTCATAAGTGAGCAAACGGTAGGTGGTCATCGGTGTCCGCTTATTAGCGAATTTTTTTTTTCAACAGATATATTTTTGGTGATATGTTATTCCTACTTAGTCGTAATATACATACATATGTAGCTTGTACATTATCGAATTAACATTATTCTCCTAGTTAAACCTACTATTAATTAACTAACTAACAACAGTTGGTTAAAAATATCCATCATTGAATCGAATATTAAGGTAAATTTTTGAAGAAGCCATGCAATGAAATGAGAGCACATTTCCAATACAACATCATTGACCCCGATTTGTAATATGAACAATGTAAATATAAACAAAATTTAAACGAACATACATACAAGTGGTTTCTACGAAGTAAGAATTGCTGCATGTTGAAATGTTTACATGAATGGTACACGTAAACCACTTTGGTGAGGGTTCATGCGGAAATTGAGAGAATGACCTAAGAAGGTCTCAACTCTTACTACTCATTATTGAAGATGATTTGTAAAAGATATTTCTTTTCAAAATATCTAAATAGTTTGAAGTGGAATCTACAGTGGCTCACAGCCAAAATGATGCAGCAACGATATGAAAAAGCGAAACGAAATTGTGAAATAAAATTTTTTACTAATATATTGATTTGGTACATATATGTTAAATCTTGTAAAATAAAAAAACACCAAAATTATTTATTAATTACAAATGTAAAGTAAAAATATGTTCTTATACTGAAATTTAAGTTCACAATCAAAATGATGCACAAAGTGGGCGGTGTCACGCCCATCATCCAAACTTTACACGGATTCCTATGCAGCCCTTCCGTATCATATTTTCTGCAAGATTTAGTGGTTTAGTAGTTTTCAAAACAACTTTTGTATGGGAGGTGGGCGTGGTTATTATTCGATTTTACTAATATTCTCAGTATATGAAGAGATGCTAGAAAAACTTAGTCGGAGCAAGTTTGAATGATATAGCTTTAACGGTTTCCGAGATATATATTAAAACTATTGGGGGCGGGGCACTACCCACTTTTACAAAAAATTTGCCCACAGATGCTCCACCCTACTAGGATCTTCTATACAAAATAACACGTTTATGTCTTAATTTGCTGCTTAGTTATGGCATTTTATCTGTTTTTAATTAATGAAATTTTGTGGGCGTGGCAGATGTACAATTACGCCCATCTGCAATACCAACCGTCTTCCGGTGACAAAGACCACGTGTACTAAGTTTCATCAAAATATCTTAATTTTACTGAAGTTATCGCTTGCACGGACGGACGGATGGACAACCGAAATGTGAGGGAATTAAAAGCAATTAACTAGCACATTTATTTATAAAATACGTTTTTTTTATTAAAGTTTTACTCAAAGTAGGGAAAATCTTGTATTTTGCTCGTAAAAAAATTACAATATTAAATAAGAAAAAGAAACTAGTTTTCTTTCAATTGTGTTAATATTAAAATCCCAGCAATTTAATATTTTGTAGAAAATCGGTGGTTGTTTAGAACTGATCGACAGCACTTCGGCTTAGAATCAACTAGGCTTTGGCAAACGGAAACCGGAATAGCGTTCCATGAGTTCTGAATAAGTTGCAATCGTCATTCTTATTTGGGCACTTTCCTCTTGTTGACGCTTTCACTGTATTCCACAAAATTTCATTGCGATTTAGATCCGGGGATTGCGATGGCCACTCATTGCATTGATTTGTTGATCCTAAACCACTTATTTGTACAATTGGTCGTGTGTTTGGGGTCGTTGTCTTGCTTAAATACCCACTTAAGTGGCATGTTACCTTCAGCGCACTGTAGCATACATTCTTGAAGTATTTCAATATAATCGGTTGCCTACATTGTGCCCTGTATCCTGTGGAGCAGCCCCAGGCCAGACCGTTGTATGAAAACGATCCCCACACCCTAATGTGTCTGCCACCATGTTTAACGGTCTTTATCGTGTACTTAGGATTGTAGGCTGCATTTTTCGGTTTTCATTCATGATGAATCATTATCATAATCATCAGCTCCAAAACCGGTGCGGGTCTTCGCTTGCTGCAATTTAATTCTCCAATTATTTCTGTTCTTTGCTTGAGTTCACCAGCATCGTAGTACCAACGCTTCAGCGTCCTGGTCCACACCATCAATCCAACTAAGTTTCGGTCTCCCTGTACTTCTGGTATTTCTGCACCTGCGCGAATAATATGGCCAGCCCACCGTAGCCGGTTTGATTTAATTGTTGTTAGAATATCGGGGTGCTTGAAGAAATTCCTTAGCTCGTGGTTTACCGCTTCCTCCATAAGCCATCATCGCATACAGCTCCAAAAATTCTGCTCAACACCTTTCGTTCAAAGACTTGTAGCTTGTTTTCTTCAGCTTTGCATAACGTCCAGGTTTTGCTGGCGTATGCTAGCACAGGAGCAATCAGAGTGCGATAGACTGAAATTTTCGCAGATCTAGCGAGCATTTATTAGCGGCTATTGTACTTTCGTTTCTTTCCACAGATTCCACCTTGTTTATATTTACTCCTAAGTACTTAAACTTGTAAATTACCTCAAAGTTATCCTCGCCAACGCTTAAGTTTTGGGCGATGCTGTGGTGCATTGATTTCGCCGTTATACATGATGAATACCTCGATCAGAATTAAATAAGATTACCTTTGTTTCGTCAGATCAGAGAGTATTACGCCATTCCTCTTTAGACCAAATCACATGTTCTTCACAAAATAAGCACACTTTTGGGCTTCTAGTCTTGAATTTTTCTTTTTTAAGCACTTTGCGGATAGTTAATGGTAAACAATTAAATTTGTTTTGATGAAATAAATGAATTTTCCTTAACACAGCTTACTCCATTTTTTTTTAAAGATGTATTGGGTATTGTATTTTGTATTTACAATGTATTTTGGGATTCCTACCGCGGGTTTGCGTGTTTCAATCCGGAGAACCCATTCAACTGCTTATTCAACCATTGGTTTGGAAATTTGAAGTAAATTCGCTACTTTTCTGTACAAATTTCCCTGTTTGACTAAATTTTTAAAGGTTCTTGAGTTTTCGGATCGCAGTGCTTATCCTTTCCCCTTGGTATTCAATTAAGAGAAAAAGCCAGGTTTTAACTGATTGATATCTAAACTGAAAGTATTATTCTTACTTAATCTTTGAAAATAAACACATTTTAGTAAAAATGTTTTCGTCATTGTTTTAAGACGACACGCTGTCCTTACTAAATCGCACAGCCGTATACTGACTTTGTTGAACACAGAATGGCTAGTTACGAAATGAGTGCAAATACTTTGCATTTGTCTAACGGAATTTGTTTTTATAAATAATGAGTGAATGAGGCAATTTTCATGGCTTACTAGAATTGTGTCGTAGTTTTGTTTTTATGCATCCATATCCTTATTATTTTTCACATAACTGTATATAAATGTAATTTATAATCGCACATCGGACGTAATCGGACATCTGCCACGCCCACAAAATTCCGTTAATCGAAAACCTATTAAGCGCTATAACTAAGCAACAAATTAGGATACAAACAAGTAATTTGGTATAGTGAATCGTATTATGGAGGGCCATATGTGGTAAAAAAAAATTTAAAAGTGGGTATGGCCCCGCCCTCCAATAGGCTTAGAGTACATATCTCACGAACCATTAAAGCTATATGAACCAAACTTACTGAAAACAAGCCTCTCTAGCACCTTCTCATACCATGTGAAAATGGGTGAAGTCAGATGATAATTACGCCCACCTCCCATACAAAGGTTATGTGGAAAACTACTAAAAGTGCGTTAACTCGCTGAAAAAGCACGTCAGAAATATTGAATCTATAGGCACTACTACACTAATTTCAACCAAATTTGGTGTGTAGTATTATATTTGCATCCTTATGTTACATTATGAAAATGAAAATGGGCGAAATCGGAGTGGAACCACACCTACTTACCATATATCACAATTTTATATTTGATATAACTCTTTCACTTTACAATATATATTACAAATCAAGTACCAATGAAGACATCTAAATAAAAATTTGCACAAATAGTGCCTTCAAACTATACCGTCTCGTGCGTAAAAAATTTCGAAATCGAAATATAACACTCCAAGTTCCCAGATACCGAATATGTGGACCCAATGCTGACTTAATACTGAAAATATCGGTCAATCTGTAAGATATCTTAATGAAATTCAAAGAGTATCTTTTCCTAATAATAATGTGCCCTTGTGTCAAAAATGGGGAAAAGCCGTTAGTACTTCCCCTAGCCCCCCTTAACTAATATAAGGATTGTCAAACTTTCGGTTGATTTTATACCATATATATCGGTCAATCTCTGAGGTACCTTAATGAAAGATAACATATTTTTCTGGTAATAATATATAGTGATGCCAAAAATGGACAAAATCGAGCCAACTCTTTCTATGGGCGAACATGTAAGCATGTAAAAATATGTAATATCTTTGATTTCTATGTATCCCTTTGTGTTTGGTGGGATTAAAATAGAAATAGTTGTCTGACACGACCATAAGTTCCTTGTCGGTTCATTAAAATTTTCCGTATCTAGTGAATGCAAGAGAAGCACTTTACATTCAAGTTTTTTTACGCTTATCTACGATTGTGTATCTATTCATCAAATTTAAAATGGATATGAGCGTTAGCTGTCTTTTGAGTGAGTACACGGTACATAGCTAATTTAAGAAAATACTTTTTATAGTACATATTTATTTTCATACCTATATACCTGCATGTATATATTTTCATGTATGTGTCATATGTGTCATTCTGGATCACAAAGTAATCAATAAAGTAATAAATGTCTTTTTTTGACAAAAACAATCAACATAGTTGCGAATTCGAAACCAAATTCAAGTATCATTGCCATCTTGATTTGTGAATGATTATTCGTTCGATTGTTCGCCCCTATTTTGTTTACATCACCGTCATCCAAAATCATGTTCTGGATTTTTTTTTTCGGTGCCCAGATAACTCTCATTAAATTCCTTTTGTTAAATTTTTTGTAAAATGCCAACACTTTAGTCACTCATTATGCGATATGTCTCGAATCAAATATCCGACGAATTTTTAAGCCTAACTTTTATTTACAATCCGGTGCATTAAGGTGTTTGTTGTGTACCCATTAATGTTGTGCAGTTTTGATTTTTCCTATAGTATTGATATGCTTAGGTCCTCTTTAGATAGTATAATAGTGTCGCTTTCTACTAGAAATATACGCTATGTAATTATTGAATGATGAATGAATTAAGAGCTTCTGACCGACTGTCGATAAACGTCAGCTACTAAACGCTTTCTCTCAATCGAGCTTGTCACAGTTTACAGTTTGAGGTGTAGTTTGTATACAACAACTATGTACAATTATACATACATATACATATTATATACTTATATAATCATAAAACTAACATATTATCACATTTAATATGATTTATTGGGGATGTCATCTTCCTTTTATGGCTCGAATATAGCAGTATTGAATTGAACACACTTAATTGCACTTAAAAAATATTTACTTATATTTGCATGAAGCTTTGCAGCTAATTATATTTGCGACAAGTGCTAACAAATGTTTTCATAGGACATGTTAATTTATGTAATTTTTTTCTTTCTGGATGGTATGTTTTCTGTGTCTTGTTAACTTTCCTTTTTATTTAATTATTAGCTCAGAAGAAAAAACACCGAACTGCGTAATATTTATTTGTTTATTTATTATTATTTATTATTTTTTTATTATTAATTATTATTATTTATTATTTATTTATTATTTATTTATTATTATTTATGTTGTGCCGCATGATTGGTGTCGCAACTATGTTGCTTGGCACGGCTGTGAATGTCAACTTATCCGGTGGTATTTTTTTTGGAGCTCATGTCGAATTTTAACTAAATTATTAATAAACTTAACAAATATTTCAAAATTACGAAATTGCATTTCTGAAAAGATGTTCTAGGTTCTATTTGGAAATATTAATAGATATTTTAATAGTTCTGTCGATGCAAATCTCAATCATTTTATTTAAAATATTTTTTTTTAAATAAAATCTTCGGTACTATTTATTTTACAAACTGAAAATAACATAAAGTGCTTTATAAAGAAAGAACTTTCCTTCTTTATTGAAGATAATAAAAACTGTTTATTATCCGAAGATAACCATATCATGACATGTAATGCCAATTTAAGAAAAATATTTTGAACTCTCTCAATTCCGTTAACTAAATTTTGATTATAAATTTTGATAGTAAGCAAACAAGCTTAGTGAATAGAATGTTATATAGAGTGCAATCTATCAAAGTCAGTATAGAGTCTCTTTGAAAAGTCATTATGGAGAAAATCAACTTGAAAGCTTTTCGAAAACCATTATGCGCAATACGCATACATACAAAAAGGGAGTCTAACATTTATTTTTTCGACTACCTCATTGTCATTTATTAGATCAACATTTTCCATTTGTTAAACTTACAATGACCATAAAATTCGGAATGTGACCCACTTACGCAACTGAATTTTGCGAATTTTCCTCATCAAAATGTGAGTTCCTGCGAACAGTAAAAAACTGAAAAAAAACTTGTTTGGTGGAAATTGTACATTTTACTTGAATGCGTTCGCTACGACGTGGCTACTCCGTTTAGATGGCGCACCAAAAGTAGTCAGCCAACCTGTTTGGCTGTCCTGACCAATGAAGTATTTTTGACAGCAGCACAACAAGAAAAAAAGAAAAAAAAACTACAGTTTGGTTTGGGAGTGTCCTAATTCCCAGCCAAGCTATGCATATCAATGTCATTAAGAGACATAATACATGCATACAAATGGATGTATGTAAGATTAAATATGTATTATGCATAAATAATATAAATAATTATACCATATTAAATAATATTATAGTTATTATACCTATATTAAATAATAATATAAATAATTCTGACCTCAATTTCTCTGCGACCCACACGCTTAAACTAACATACATACATAAGTAGGTTACTGAAACAAGAGGAATAGCATAACATGTGTTTCCTCTGAAAACAAACTTCATGCATCACCAAAAGACCACGTTTTATTCTGAAAATAATGCTATGGTGCTAGGAAACCACGGAAATTAACGCATTTGATATCAGCCATAGAGAGCCCAGAGCACAGTGATGCAAAAGAGCATCACGGAAAAAATTACGCCGTTTAGAATAAATATGTGCAAGGAAATCACTGTACGCTGAGAGTTTTATTTGTGAAAATTATTAGCTTTATAGATAATAGGAATTCGGATTTATATTAGTTATTTTATTTTTTTTAAATACGGAGTAAATATTGAAGAAGTAAAGATTTGCATACCATTTTTTGTCAGACCAATTTTTATTACTCTACTTCTGCACTTGGTTTTCATCACTTTCAGTAAGCGAATTTTAATTGATCACATGACAGGAGTGAATAGATTTTGAATAGAGTCAGTATTCTTTAAATGATTATTAAGGATAGGTCGTTTACTATTTTAATTATGCATTCAAATAAAAATACGAAAATATTAAGAGTTTCCCACCACATCGTGGAACTGAAGTTTAAAGCGCAATCACGCTGCCTCTTATATTGTGCAGAGTGTATAGAGGAAAGCGAAGATAAGCAAGTAAGTGCGTTTATACTGCCAAAAGCGCCAATAGTGGCCAAGCAACATATTTGCATGTGTATATTTATGTTAATATGTACGCATGTTAAATTGCACATGATTTTGTACGATACGGGTGATTTTATATCACTGGTTCTTGTTAGAAAAAAATTTAAAAGATAAAATGAGACGAAATCGCTCGTTAACTTGCTCTTAAAGCATTAGTAAATGAATCTTATCCACAACATTGAACCATTACATCATCTTAGGCATCATATGCAAGCCCGATAGGCACTTGAATTTATATTGTAATTCAATAAAACCTATGTTGCTACAGTATAGTTTTGTTTACCTAATGTTTGTTTGTAACATTTAAAACTAAGTTGACAAAACTTTATATTAAACAAGTAAGGAAGGGCTAAGTTCGGGTGTAACCGAACATTTTATACTCTCACAATTTTTAAAAACAAAATCCGGGGAAATGCTCTCAAGTGCTGGCAAAACTTTGTATTAAAAAATGTTGCTTAAGAATTCCACATTCATTATTCATTATTATTATACATTTCATTCGAAATTGTAATTGGATTATAAGATTAAACCGCGAAACCACATTGTGTATGAAAACATGTTCACTTAATTTCATTACAATGTTACACATATTGTCCAACATAAACAGTTTAAAGTCAGCTGGAAAGTCGGAAATCAGTATTGTTTATATTGGAGTTAGGGAAGGCTAAGTAGATAACATTTACTTTTGGCAATAAATTAAAGTATGCTCGAAAGCATATTTCCAGGCATTTTTACTAAAATAATTAAAATGTTGGCCGATATATCCGGCGTGCAGTCAACTAAAATTACTAAATTCCTTATATGTAATATGTGGGGGCTGGGGTAATTCGTGATTCGACTTTCCCCATTTTCGCCACCAAACTGTACTATATCCAATATTACACGCTCACTTAATTTTGCTAAAATATTTTACATATTGAACGAAATACACCATACAAAGTCAACCGGAAGTTCGAAATTTTTATATGATGCACATGGGGGCTAGGGCATTTATTGATCCAATTTTAAAAAGTATTTTTTGGCTTCAGAACACATTATTAACAGGAAAAGATGTTGTCTGAATTTCATTCGAATATTTCGCAGACTTACCGGTATGAGCGGTACAAAGTCAAACGGAATTTCGAAAATCCTTTTAATATGTATATAGGGGTTAGGGGAAGTATTGATCCGATTGTATCCGTTTTTGACATAAGGCGCATTCTTATCAGCAAAATATTCTCTCTGAATTTCAATAATATATCTTACAGATTGTCGATATTTTCGGTAAAAAGTCAACCATATGCGCTGAGGTTTACATATTCGGTATCTGGCGTCTTGAAAAATTGTACTCTGAAATGGATCATTTTTGGAAATGAGATGACATAACTTAAAGGTACTACTTGTGCAAAGCTTTATGTCGATATCTACATTGGTGCTTGATTTATATACTGACAAAAGAAAGAATCAGATGGAATTTCATCCGATTCCTTTACAGGCCTTTTGTACCATCTTTACTTTAAAATTTAAAGCTTCTGACATGTTTCTTCAGCGAGTTAACGCACTCTTAGTAGTTTTCAACATAATTGTTATATGGGGATGGCGTGTTTATTAGCTGATTTCACTCATTTTTAAATTGTATGAGGAGGTGCTAAAATACAGTTTTCAGTAAAATTGGTTGATATGGCTTTAGTGGTTTGTGAAATATATACAATTTTTTTAATTTGAAACCACAGATGCCCCTCTACTTCGATGCCCTGTATCACATCAAAGATTTGTATCTTAATTTGTTGCTTAGCTATAGCACTTAGAGGAACAGATGGACGTGCGGACAAACATGTACCCCGAATTTAACTCGTCTCGTCATCCTGTTCATTTTGATATATATAACTCTATATCTATCTCGATTAATTTTAGGTGTTATAAACAACCCTTTACTTTACCAAAACTATTATACTCTTTTGCAACATGTTCCGAGAGTATAATAACACTTACATTGCAGTAGTAAAAAGTTTTTTTAAATTGAAAGATGAAACCAAAACATTTGACGTCATCTCCTCCCTATGACTACAACAAAGGTGGTCCGTATACGATCCTTTTATGTGTGTATTCATGAGCAGCTATAGAACTCAAAGCGAAGCAAATAGCCCAATAACATAGTGGAGTGATGAGCAAAGCAACTACAACTGTAATGCCTAAATACATGCTAATGTTGTATTACATGTTAACTTGTCCCAATGAAGTTCTCAGTTGAGTTCAGATCTGTAGGTAGGGGTTAGAGAGACACGGGAACTTTAGAAATAACTTGCTTCACTTTTATTTTTCTGTGAGTTTCAAAGAGTATAAGTTAAAAGTAGAAGGAAATGCTGAGTTCGGGCGGAACGCAATATCAGATTATTTATTAAATCGTAACATGAGAGATTTATTTAATTATTTATTTATTAAATCATAACACAGAGGATGTTATTATTTTTAGAGGTGTACTCGAATTTGTAATAAAAAGGGACAATAGAATTTTGAATATAAAATCTTTTTGCTTTTTAGCTTATTATAATTATGAAATTGTATGTGTTCTTTACAAGATTCGTTTATCGAATGTTTGTCGTTGTGATCGCCGCTTCGTTATGTACTTAGCCTAGCCGGACTGCTTATTGTAATTGTTCATGTTTGAAGCAAAGCACTTATACCAGCGTTTCTTCCAATCGTCGAAATACTTCTCAAACTCGATTTTTGGGATAGGTTTTAGCTCTTTCAGCGATGCGCTTTTAATGTCATCCATACTTCTAAAACAACGGCCCTATAAGGTTCTATTTATTTTTGGAAATAGGAAAAGGTCACGCGGAGGCTGGCGCATCGTTACAGTATTCTTTTTGGCCAAAAATTCGCGAACAAACAACGAAATGTGAGCAAAATTGAGCAAAAGTGAGCAAAAGCCATTAGTTGGTTTTCCACAAATCCGGGCGTTTTTTTCGGATTGCTTCACACAAACGGCCATTAAAGTCGAAGAATACAATCGCAGAACATTCCCGTTATTTTTGGAACGCACCATCGTATACAATAGATATATTAATATTCGTGCACTACAAAGGTATGGGTGTATGCAATCGTACATCTAACGTAATCGGACACTTGATATAGTGCAATGAATACGATTCTTTTGTTACTATATACTTGAATGTGTAGGTATGGTACAAGAGCTTTTAAATTGTCATCGAAAGTTTTGAATTATATTTGAAGCAATGGGTTTTGTTTTGTTATTTTTATACTCTCACAACATGTTGCAACAGGGTAAAATAGTTTTGTTCACTTGGTGGTTGTTTGTAAAACCTAAAACTAATCGAGATAGATATAGATATAGAGTTATATAGATTATATAAATGATCAGGATCGATCAGCATAGGCAGGGGCATTTGTGGGCTGAAATTTTTTAAAAGGTGGGCATTACCTCGCCTCCTAATATGTTTAATGTACATATCTTCAAAACCACTAAAGCTATATAAAACAAACTTGTTGAGGACAAATCCTCTCAGCTCTTCCACAAACAGTGTGAAATAGAGTGAAATCGGATTATAACCACACATCCTAATGTTACAGTGCAAAAATGGGCGAAATCGGAATCCAACCATGTTTACTTCCCATATATCACAGTTTTAAATTCCATATGATTCTTTCACTCTACAGTATATAAATCCAATAAAAAATATCTATAAAGATATCGGAGCGAAAATTTGCATGAACTGTGACTTTAGGGTGTGCCATCTCACGTCTAAAATTTTTCGAAATCGGACCTTAACTTTTCAAACCACCAGATACCGAATTTGTGGACCCAGTGCCTGTGGCTGACCTTTTACCGAAAATATCGGAACAAATATTTGTCTGATAATATTTGTCAAAAATTGGTAAAATCGGGTGAATATTTCCCCATACCATACCCGTCCATACCCCTCATAAAGATTTTCGATCTTCCAGTTAACTTTATACCGTATATATCGGTTGATATGTGAGTTATTTCAGTGGAATTCAGAGAGCTTCTAGTGCTGATAGGAATGTATCCTTCTACCTAAAATGGATAAAATTAGGTAAATACTTTTATTAGCTTCCATATACCTTATATAATATAAGGATTTTCCAACTTCCACGTGACTTTGAGCCATATATTTCGGACTGTATATGAGGTATCTTAATGAAAATTAGATAGCATCTTTTTCTGGTAATAATATGTCGTAATGCCAAAGAACCCGTAGCCCCCAGATACCTAATATAAGAATTTCAAACTTCCGGTTGGCTTTATACCGTATATATCGGTGAATATCTATGATTTCTTAGCATTTAGGTGAACGTGTAATATTCGATATACCATAGTTTAATGCTGAAAATGCGTGAAATCGGTCATCGAATTATCCCAGTTCCCATATATCACATATAATGATTTTCGTTATTCTAGCCGACTCCATGCAGAATATGTCGTTCAGTTTGTGAGTTATCTTCATAAAAGCACTTGGAAATATATTCTCGATTACACTAGTGTAATGTCAGAAATGGCTGTAATCAGCTCAGACCTTCCCTAGCCCCAATATACCCAATATAGGGATTTCCGACTTTAAATCTGACTTTAATCCGTTTATGTTGGTCAATATATATAATATTTTAATGAAATTAAGTGGATATGTTTTCGTAAACATAAAACATGTGGTTTAGCGCTAAATATGAATGAAATTGGTCTAGAATAATTTCCGAATATACCATATATATAATTTATCACTTTTGGTTGAGCTTATGTCACATATATCAATTGAGTTAATTTGTTTGATTTTGATATAAATATTTCGGACTTGAAGTAAAATATACTAATGAAAGTAAGTGAGTCTATGACCTATAATATAAGTTAGCAAGATATCAAATATGGTAATAATCCAATCACATGAATAATCCAATCGCACGAATAATGAATATTGGATTTTTACGCAACATTTTTTAATACAAAGTTTTGTCAAAACCTGAAAATATGTCCCTGGCTTTGATCTTTGAAAATTACCAAAGTACAAATGATCGGTTACACCTTACCCAACTTAGGCCTTCTTTACTTGTTATTATTTACTTTTTATATTTTTTGTTTGGGTGTAAGAAAAAAATAACTTTTGACTACAAACCATAATCAATGATTTTGCAATTCTAATAACCGAGGGAGTCGCAATAAATCTCAAATTTGTTGGGAAAGACGCTAAACAACAACAGTCCTAAATGTCCATAAACATCGATAGTACTACTTCCTATTTGTCCATTTTAATTACATTGAAGCTTATTAATTACAGCTTTGAATTAACTATGAAGTAATTTCAAAATTAACAGTGATGTTAAAATTTAAAATTAACAGTGATGTTATATAAAAAAGTTAAAACACCATTATTTCCTAGGGAGCGTTAATTAACCCTCTGGTGGAAACAAAAGTTGATAGCCCTTGGTAGTTGATAGCCCTTTTGTTTCCACCAATACGAGGTGAAATAATCAATTACGAAAAAGCAAGTGTGAGTGAGAGTAATTGAGTCTTACTTTATAACAGTCTGCTTCTTTGGTTATATAAAATCGCTAAAGAGAGGGAGAGTGATAGAAAAAGCTACAAAATTAAATATTCTACTAATTTGCATAAATGTGCTAAACATTTAGCAGTTGCTAGCGTTTTTCAATATACTGAGATCAGTAGCCACGCAATACAAAATGTTATGTAGCTATGACTGGTAGAGCGTCAACACTAGCTTCCATTCATAATAGGGGTATAATTGAAATATCTGTCTTAAAGTCCCGAAAACAAGCTAATCAAAGTTAACCAAAAGTTATTAATTATATTTTACCACGTGATTGTTTTGGATTAAAAATTTGTTGAATCAACAAATTTCAACAAAGCTAAAAGGAAATTCCTTCGGCTTTTGACATATATAAGTTTTTATTGTATGACGTCATTGTTGCTGACAAGAAATCGAAAACTTTAAACTCGACATGTACATAAGCTTTTATGCATATTCTCAAACACAAATATGCATGCGCAAAATAATGTTTGTTATTAGTTGCTGAGCAGAATAAATAAATAAATGAATGTGTGTACATATGTATGAATGTTTCTTCAAACGCTTAACATCAATTCTTATCTCAAATATTGTGCATATATGCACATATATGTAAATACATATGCTTGATATATGCATACCTGTTATATTTGACAAAACTACTTAAGTTTGACTTCTCAATTTTGTAGTACAGATAGGAAGATTGACTAATGTCAACAATTCAAGGAAAAATTTGCTTTCGGTTATAGTTTAATTTAAAGGTTAACAATGTTAATGTCGGAATGTGAAAGTTTGGAGTAATTAGAATCAATTATATCGAATAATCAGAAAATACATTTATTGCTACTAAATTTATTTTTTAATGAAAATTGTCCGTTTCTGTTACATTGGATCGGGTTACCAATAGGTAGGCAATAGCCGGCAACGAGTTTGACTAAGGAACGTAAGTTGCTTAGATGTGCATAAGTATGAGAATTCTATGTTTACGCATATTTACGAAGTAAATTAATTAGTAAACATTTCAAAAGCTATTCAGATCACTACAAAATATTTTCGTATGAACCGAACTTCTTTCAAGTCAGACCTAATTTAAATTACGTAGCTTTGTTAAAATGAAGTTTAAAAGAATTGATTACTTTATGAATACTTCCTTTAGTCTTATTTTAGAAATAAGTTACTATTATAAAAGTAAGTTACTATTATAAAAAAACGTAAGGTATAGGGATCGAACCAGGTTAATTCTTAATTTTTTATACGTCATCAGTTAATGTTGCTGTCACCCAGTCGATGATCTCAGCTTGGATTGTTTATATATTTGTTATATATAGATGCATATATTTACTCTACAAATATTTTTATTAAAAATAACGGAATAAAAAACCTACATACCATAGGGTTAATACAATACATAATCGTACATATATATATGCAAATGAACATACTCTAGCATAAAGAACTTCAAATGACTGCATGATCTTGTTGATCTTGTCCAATGAACGACCAATATTCAATATTCATCGATAATCACAGAACTTCCTTTTTGAATTGTTAATTCTTATTCATTCAATGTATTGGGCCGCACCTTAATTTTAAGGCGAGAGCGACGAGCGTGAATTCGTCAATGCAATACCCACATATTTGGGGTGCGTAGCCTTGGTATTCAGATGAAAGAGAACGATTGCGTTTGTCTGATTTTTTTCACTGTTTCTGCTGGCGCAGGTGATTCATCGCTTTCATCGCCCTAAAAGAGCGTTTGAGTTTTTCGTTTTCCTGTAGAAGCAAATTGACGACATTGGTTAGGTACTTTTAAATGAGGCAAAAATTACGCTTTTTCTAGTCGGACTGCGTTCTCACTCAAATTGTGTTGAAATGTTGGCTAAATTTAGAAATGAAAGCGCGCTCAGAGTTGTTAGCGAATGTGAGTACAGCATTATCTTCCACATGTCAGAGACAGACATTCATCCAATACTATAGACGTTTATTGCCCGTTATTTTTTATGGATATCCATGTAGTGCATACAAAGACTGTATTTTTCACAAACAAGCGACCGCAATAAGATATCAGGCTTTGCTGTCACAAAATTGGATCAGTTGAGTTATTTCTGTATCCTAGAAATGCAAACAAGTTTCAAATAAAAAATTTCATTAATTTCTTTTGGAGGAGCTTTTTGGAGCTGCTAGATATTTAGAAAACAAGGACTCCTGCTTTAGACTTTGGGACTATGCTTTTGAGAATAAAATGGAGTAAACTTATTTAAATTTTGATGAAGTAGGCTTACTGACATTATTTTGGTATATTAAATGTACCAATGTGTTTAAATGTAATATAATTAAATGACCTGGCAAAGGTTGTTCTGCCATTTAAATTACTTTTAGTGGATATTTTTGTAGTTAAATAAAAAAGTACTAACTTATTGTAAGTATATGGGAATGGGGTGGTCTATGACTGAAAGAGTAATAGAACCCTACGTATGATCACGGTCTATAAAAATAACAAAGCACT
Organism: Bactrocera minax; assembly: GCA_021498325.1. Taxonomy (NCBI): domain Eukaryota; kingdom Metazoa; phylum Arthropoda; class Insecta; order Diptera; family Tephritidae; genus Bactrocera; species Bactrocera minax. Next base: position 255,205 of record JAKEEE010000115.1, on the reverse strand, counting down.
CATTAATTTTCGCAATTCAATATACTTCATTAACTTAACTGACATATTTGAAATTTTAATTCAAATTATGACAATTAAATCAAGACAGGAAGGGCTAAGTTCGGGTGTAACCGAACATTTTATACTCTCACAATGTGCAAGGATCAAAGGCGGGGAAATACTTTGAGGTGCTGGCAAAACTTTATATTAAAAATGTTGTGTAAGAATTCAACGTCCGTTATTCGACGAAACCATGAATGGATTGCAATCATATTTGGTATCTTATTAAGTAATATTATAGGTCATAGACTCACGTACCTTCATTACTATATTTTGCTTCTTGTTCTAGATAATCATATTAAAATCAACCAAATTAACTCAAATGAGATATATGCAATATAAATTCAACCAAAGTGGCTTAACTTAAGTATATTGGGTATATGAGAGAAATCTCAAGCAGAGACCGAAATCATTATAATAGGAATAAGGGTCTTAGACCACGGTCTAGACCAATTTCATTCATATTTAGCGCTGAACCACATTATGTTTAAGAAAACATATCCACTTAATTTCATTAAAATATCACATATATTGACCAACATAAACGATTTAAAGTCAGAGATCCCTATATTGGGTATATTGTGGCTAGGGAAGGACTGGATTGATAACATCAACTTTTGACATTACACTAGTATACTCGAGAATATATTTCCAAGCACTTTATGAAGATAACTCACAAACTGAACGACATATTCGGCAAGGACTCTGTTAGAATAACGAAAATCGTTACATGTAATAGATGGGAACTGGGATAATTCTATGACCGATTTTCCACATTTTCAACAATAAACTATAGTATATCCAAAATTATACGTTCACTTAATTTTGCTAAGATATCATACACATTGACCGATATATACCGTATAAAGCCAACCGGAAGTATGTGGGATTTTGGTGAATGGTAGCTGGGATAATTCGATGACCGATTTCCCAAATTTTCAGCAACAAACTATGGTATATCCAATATTATACGTTAACTTAATTTTGCTAAGATATCATACACATTGACTGATATATACCGTATAAAGCCAACCGGAAGTATATGGGAATTAGGTATATATATATATGATATATGGGAGCTAGGGGTAGTATTGATCCAATTTTATTCATTTTTGGGATCACAATATATTATTACCAGAAAAAGTTTCTGCCTGTCTTTTATTAAGATACATCCGAGTAATAGGCACTGAGGTCCATGTATTGGGTATGGGGGGGGCTTGAAAAGTTATTTGCCGACTTCGACCGTATTTACGCATGAGATGGCATATCATGAAGTCACTAATTGTGCAAAGTTTTATTCCAATGTCTTAATTGGTGCTTGATTTATATACTGTAAATTGAAAGAATCAGATGAAATTTAAAATTGTGTTATATGAGATCACAATGAGATTCACAATGTAAAATGAGGATGCAAATATAATTTTATGTACCAAATTTGGTTGAAAGTGGTACATGACATTAAATGGGCAGTATCACACCCATTGTCTAAATTTTACACGGATTCCAATGCATCCCTTCCGTACCATCTCTATTTTAACATCTAAAGTTTCTGACGTATTTCTTCGCGAGTTAACGCACTTTTATTAGTTTTCAACATGTCTTATCCGATTTCACTAATTTTCCCCGAGCATGGGGACATGCTAGAAAGACTTGTTCTGAGCTAGCTTGGTTGATGTATCTTTAGCAGTTTGTGAGATTGTTGCATTAAACTTATTAGGGGCCTGGTCATCCCCATTTTAAAAAAATTTTCAAACCACAGATGCCTCACCATACTGTTATCCCCTGTACTAAATTACAGTGTTGCTTAGTTATAGCACTTTATAGGGTTGCGCTTCACGATATTTGGTGGGCGCGGCAGTACTCCGTTTACGCCCATCTGCAATACCAACCTCCTCAGGGTATCAAGTAACATGATCATTTATATATACATAACTCTATTTCTATCTCGATTAGTTTTAGGTGTTACAAACAACCGTTAGGTGAACAAAAGTACAATAATCTGTTGCAACATGTTGCGAAAGCATAAAAAAGTCGATATTAATTTTGAGGAGCAATTTAATGTGCGATATTTTTAGTCAGTTTGTCTTTAGTCAACACTAACAAACTAAATAGTTATAATTGTCCACGTGAAAAACATGGTGTGCTCAAATCTAAGCCCCAAACAGATATCATTTGTCCTTACGATTTATTGATTGTCATTGTGAATGCCAACCTAATTAGAAATTGAACTCGTTTGATTTCAATTGGAGTATCTGTGGGAATCATTGGGTTCGTAGCAGCAATACATTTTCGCCTTAGAATTTGCCATTCAAAATACTGGCGATGTTCTACGATGTTTTTCATAAATTTTTTAATGTCATAGCCATAGTCGCATAGTCGATTCAAAATCTGAAGTACAATAATAGGAGATCCAATTTTCAAGTTGACATCGCAAACTGTATTCATCGATTTGTATGACACCAATTTGCATGACGCTTTGCGAATGTTGTATCTTGAGAATCAAATCCTTGACGTCCACATTTTTTACTGCCAAAATGACTCTGCCATCTGCCAATGGCAGCAATGAGTCCACTTTGCGATACACGTGTCCTTTGATTTGGAATGTTGAATTGTTTTGTTGACCATTTGTCGAATTATTGTGTACTATTTCTGTTGCTCCGGAACAGATTTGAATTTGGATCCGTACCGATAAGTAGGTCGTTCAATAGTTCAGGGGTGTTTCAATTTCTGGTAGTTGCGCTTTTCCTGACGCGCTGACTAATTTTTGAATTTAAGCTCATGTATATGAATTTATCTTTAACATTTCAGTTGCATTGAAGAAGTAAAACAAAACTGATTCGATCCATGCAAAAGCAATAATAAAGGTTGAAAACTGTGAAAGTGGTAAGGGAAAGCGCATTGTGTGAGATAGACGAGAGACCGGCTTTTATCTCATCCATACTATTAACATTTTGCTGGGTGTCACCTACAGATGCCTGTCGGGAATAACTAATCAATTGATAAATGATTACACTTTCTCTTTTCACTGGGTTAAATACCTAAAAATTTATTGTACCGCAATGATTAAACAATTGTCATTTTGGAACCATATTGCACATCTGTGTATGAAATTAAAATACTAATATCGTTTTTAAAAAATAGAGGTTAATGGTAGACGGTTGCAAACAAAGAGAATATTCTAGACGGAGCCACTCCTATCACCTAGGGGTTAAAAAATACCCTAAAGCCCATTCTCAAACCTACAAAATATACATAAAAAATTTCATAAAAATCATTCAAATCGTTTCGGAGTAGTTCGATAACAAACTCGGTGACACAAGATTTTTATATATTAGATTATAACATAACAAAATTATTAAAAGTATTAGTTACAGAGGCACTATTAAAATGTTATTCAAGAGTGTGTTTAAATATTACATTTGATCATATAAATAAAAAGCTTTTGTTTTTATCTTTCAAAAGATGTTTTTTTTTACCGATTTTTTGAGGCAGTATTACTGCTTATGTTATAGAATGGTGAGGCATGGGTTCAAAATATATACGATCGAGTTTTTACTTAAGAAGTGAAGTATTGACAAGTATTTCGGGTATATCCTGTTCCGTTTTTTGTTATGGCTATTTGAGCTTTTCGGGAGGGTTTGAACTTTGTATGTTTTTACGAGAGTTCTATTTGACCTATTTGTAGTTGGTTGGGAATGAAAATTAGTCGAGTCGTTTTATCTCAATAAGTGTTGAGTTTTACCATTGTATCGGGTTAGAATATTTTTTGAACTCATTGGGGTTTAAATTCGATTCCTTGAATAAAGGAGTTTCTAGAATATATTTTTCCTGGTATCTGTGCGTGTCCGGTGATAGGGATTAACCTAAGATATGATTACGTGAGCGTGTTTCTAACAGTATTTAATAAAAAAAAACACGCAATAATGTAAATGTTAAATATGAAGTAATTTTTAATTAGATATGATAGATAATTTATGAGGATTAATATATATTTATGTTTTCCTTCTTTTCAGATAGTTGCTGCAAATATACTTTTCCTTTTTTGTGAGATTTCGATTCGATTAGCTCTAAGTAACTATCTGTAAATGTGGAAGCTTAACAACGAAAATGGATTCGCCGAAGAGGGAGAAGGTAAAGGTTATGCAACTACATCACCATCAACAAACGCTAAATATACGAAATACAATCAATAATGCCAATTCGACAACAAATTTGAATGAAAATGAGCATAAAAAGGAAAACACAAGCCAAAGTTCTGACACTAGTGAAATTTGTTGGGATGAAGAAACAAAATTTGCACCAGTAAAAACAATAACACCACCAATTAGCAAATTAGCGGGTGGGAAGTTAACCGAAGCAGCACCGAAAGCGAATGTAGCTGTGGTTAACAGTAACGAAGAGACTGAAAACGCGGCCATGGTGTTTGCTGATGCTTCAAAGATGAGCACGGCAACACCCACAGACACAAATCCTATTTCAATACCGAAAACATTGGTAAAAACTTTAGCAATCACAACTATTGAAGATCCTGAGAATACGCGGCCTAATTCCAAGGTGGACGAATTTGTAGTACCAGTTATACCCGATGCCAAGGCAATCAACAGAAACGGTGGTGTTGGTGAGACTGGTCCAAGTGCCAAGAGGAAGCGCAATAAAAGCTCTAAGAAACGAGAAGACAATAAAACACGCACCAAGGCAAACAGCAATATTATTTCCAGAGGTTCCACAGATGGGAATCGATACCAGCCTAACATTGCCGGACATCCAATAAATGCCATTTCCGGAACGGCCAATATGAAGACATCCGTTTCAATGACATCGCTTCCACCGGATGATGAGAAGACAGAGAGTCGTGACGTAATTAAAGCAAAACTAAATGTCGAACGTCCATACAATAGCTTAAAAGTAAGTAAAGATATAATAGTGTTTAAACTCCTTATACTTCTAAACGAATGTTAGATATCTTTTTATGGATATGGATGGTATACATGTATATATCATCTATAGAAAAATTTATCCTCATTCACAAATTAATTCCATTATGCGTAATTAGTTTGTTTTACGCCATTACATTAAAATTAAATTATAAAAATTAAAAACTTTAGATATCTTGATAAAATAACAAAAGAATTTTAATTCAGTGAGGAGGTTGGTGGTGCAAGTGAAGACAGGCAAACGTATTAAGTAGTAAGGCATTTTTTTTTTAGAGTTACATGATAAGAAGTGAACGAATATATCGGTTTATGTATGGGATATTTTAATGAGATTAAGTGAACATGTTAGCCAATTTTGGAAAAAACGCTTCCGGAATGTTTAAATTTTTTAGGATGGTAACACCCAACATCATCAACATTAATGTCTTCCTCATCTTGTTATCTTAGATTTTACAAGTTTTCAGAAGGGCGCATTTTCAGATGCCTACAGGGTACTTATAATGCGATAGAGAGCAAAGTATCCGATAGATATTAATGTTGATCATAGATATTATTTTATTAGCGAGAGAATAGAAATTTCTTAGATTTCTTTCGACTAGCACATGTGATACCAGTTGCTGGAAGATAACCGCAAACACAGATTGCAGCGCAACAGCTGCTTTGGCAAAACATTGAAGTTAATTGCACTGAGGCATTAAGCAATAGTTACACACACCACTTCTCTAATCTGATTCTCTAATCGTCGTTCTAAAAATCGGGTACTGCTCACCTGTTGATCTTCTGAAATTGGTGATTGTAGCTTCAATAATGGGAGAGAGAAGTTGGGCGGAGAATGTCGAATTCAAGAAATGATGTCAATTAACAGTCGGTCGTTAATTTGTTAGTTGCACGCATTAACGGAACAGATGCTTCGCGGCATTCATGCATGTGTACATGTGTGTGTATATATGTGTGTACATGTATATGTACATGTATATATGTACAGAGTAATGAATTTCAGTTATAATTTTTTGCAGGTTACCAAATGCGAGTTGTTTGTATCTTTCTATTTCGTCTTTTCGACTCGGAATCATGTTCATGGTAGCAAGTATTTCAAAGCGGTTTTGCGTCAACTTGTTCTCTTGGTTATTTTATAAATTATGCAACCGACCATGCTTCTTTATTCCTTGTCTTGCCATCTACCATTCTAACTGCCAATGTTGCATTTTTTTGTTGCGTTTAACAATTGACGTGAAAATTAAGAATTTCCTATTCTTTATCGATCAAATGCAAACTGAATAAAAAAAATTAGTGCTCAATCGCCTTGGACTTTGATGACTAACACAAAGCGCAACAAAATAATACTGGCAGCTGCTTTAAGCAGGCAGTACCGAATAATAAAAAGAATACAAGTTGAGAAATATTTGATACAACCAGTTTTGAGTTGCTTTTTGCTGAGCAAGTGTGTTTTCTTATTATTGTATGCGTGCAATTGTGAGCGACTTATGACTGCTTAGGTTTTATTATGTACTTGTCTTTTCGACCATAATGCAGGCTAATGCAATATTCATACACAAATGTATGTTTAAACGTTTATAATTATTGCATATGATATTCGATACATAATTTTATAGAAGGATTTTTTTAACTTAATTCAACAATTCTGTTAACTTCTCTCAATAATAAGGGCGATAGTTGCACCAAGTTCTGTTAAATATCACTTTTTTGTCCGACGGATGAAGATTCATATTAAATAAGGATAAAAAACGGAACCTTTCGCCATTTATTCAATATAACATTCCTCTTTTTTACACATAGGGAATCATACTTATCATTACATTTCAATCTTCTTCTGTTAAAGGAGGTAAATTTTTGGTATTTTCGGTTTGTTGAGAAAATGAAGTGATATTTAATTTTTATGAAAAACGTATTATATATTCATTAATAAAAATCCCTCCTCTTTCCAATCCTCAAAGGAAATCCTCTTCTAATTATCCGTTTTTTGTTTGCTTTCAATTAATTTTATTTTTTACTTGGCGAACCTGCTTTTGGAAATACAAATATAAAAAAAATAATAATCAAAGAAATAATCAGTTAAATATACATAATTTTTCCTTGATATCTTAAGATCAATTTGGCCTTTGTATTTAGTACTTAAATAACAAAAGAATCTATAACTTATTATTGTAGAGTTACTGGATGACCGATTTTTCTTATTTCTATTCCCATTTAATGTGTACACAACTTAAAATTGTTACGGCTAGAGCAAATCGAATCTCCCGTTCTCTCACGTTGGCGCATAGGTATTCTCGATAATCAGGTAATCAGGCGATATGTACATATGTATCTCGGTACTCTAATAGTTTCAGAAATTAATAAGTGACTTTTTATTATTGGCCATTTAGCCGCTACATATGAATTAATTTCGCAGAGTGTATTTTGATGCCACCGCACATATGTTACCATCGTATGTTTATATCAAAAAAGTAACTTACAAAAATATTTTCCTTCGCTAAAAGATACGTACAAGTACAAATACCAATATCCAATATCCGCAATGGTCGGAGACTGAAAGTAATTTTTTGTACGTATTACTGCGGACAAATTTTTAAAGTTAATAACAACGAGTAAGGAAGGGAATTTGTTTTCAATAATACATCTCACAGATTGACTGATTATTTCGGTAAAAAGTCAGTTATGGGTACTGAGGTCCACATCGTCGGTATCTGGGGACTAAAAAAGTTTCGCCTATTTTCACATTGGAATATAAGAATATCAGGATAATGTTACGCACCAAATTTAGTTGAAATTGGTCTAGTAGCTCCTGAGATAAAGGATTGCACCTAAATCCGTGCCACGCCCATTCTGCAATTTTTATATCGATTCTTATAAAGACCTTAGGTACCATCTTGACTGTGAAACGTAATGTTTCTGATGTGCTTATTTAGTAAACTATCGCAATTTTAGTAGTTTTCAATGTAGCTGTTATATGCGGAGTGGGCGTGATTATCATCTGATTTCACCCATTTTCACATTGCTTTCACAGCATGTTTTTTTTTGATATATTTTAAGTGGTTTGTGAGATGTGTACATTAAACATATTAGGGATCGGGCCACACGCACTTTTTTAAATTTTTTAATTGTAGATGTCTCTTTCTACTGTAATTTTATGCTTTAAATTATAGTTTTGTATCTTAATTTGTGGCTTAGTTATGGCATTTTATAGGCTTTCGATTAACGCCATTTTGTGGGCGTGGCATTATTCCGATCCCGCCCATTTGCAATGCCAACCTCCTCAGAGTGCCAAGGAACAGGTGTACCAAGTTTTATCATGATATCTCAATATTTACTCAAGTTATCGCTTGCACGGACGGACGGACGGACAGACAGTCACTCGGATTTCAACTCGTCTTTTCATCCTGATAATTTTGATATATGTAACTCTATATCTATCTAGATTCGTTTTAGGTGTTACAAAAAACCGTTAGGTGAACAAAACTTATACCCTGTGCAACATGTTACGAGAGTATAAAAATAGATGTCAAATTTCATATTGGCACTATTGGCACACCTCTTTCAATAGCTCGCAGCCGATATTCTCAGCTTAGAAAAAATTATCTAAGTTAAATTGAAAAATTATTATCGGATTATTATTATTATCCGATAATTAAATTATCGGAAATAAACTGCACAAATCATAATGCCGAGGAAAAACTTTTGAGAAAGCGCTGAGTTATTGACATACTTTTATATTTATTTCAATTTCAGTCTTCCCAATTGTAAATAACAAAGTTTAATATGCACTTGTGTTTATTGTTATACTTCATAGAAAAGCATAGAACGCAATGCTGTTCGCGCTTCATCAGGGGTAACAGCTCACTGCTTTAATCAAAGTCAAAGTAGTACTAGTAGTTTCGCAAACCATCGCTATTCTTGGGGTAGCGGATACAGTTATAGTTCGTCAAGCTTACAAAGCTGTACAATGCTTGGTCTTGGGTCGGCTAAAGACGACCTGTGGGCTGCCATACAAGCCAACTATAACTATATCATGGACACAAACCTTTTGGATTCATGCAAAGAGGCAGAGCGACATCTTGCGGATCAGAATGAAGCCAATGTTGTGGGATGTGAACAGTCGCAATGTGGAGAGGTGAGTGTTCAAATTTATGGTGAATTAAGCAATAATTCCTGTAATGAATTGCCATCTTTACCTTATAATTTAAGTTGTTGGGTGTAACGCAGCGGCGCGAAATATCGTGGCACGATCCTAAAGAGTTACGCAAGTGGTTGTGTGAAATGGAAAAGCGTCTTGAGTCGGCCCCCACTTTGTCGGCAGTTACGACGTTAACGACAGCGGAGTTGCAACAGTGTTTGGCAGAACATTCGGTAAGTAAAGCAGTTTCTAGACGAGTTATATGTTGGTTGCAGTTAACGCTGTCACAGGGGGTTTTTCTGCTAATAATTATACTTTACATCATTAGTTAAAAGCAAATGACCGCATTCGTAGGAAAAAGGAAAATTTTAATTTATTTCTCAAAATACTGGAATGAATAAGTAAGGCAGCACGAATTTCGGACACAAGCGATACTATAAATCGTACGGTCTGCTCAAATCACTTATGAAAAATGAGCCAACGGAAATGGGGTTATGAATATTTGCTTGTTTGGTGAATTTGTGGAGCGATTGCATTAATTTTTGGTACCTTACTTAACACTTTACGCTTAGGAATATAGAGTTTAGCATATGAGTTAAAGATTTGTCAGGCTATTAACACTATTAAAGAATACTGTTATTGCAGTTATTACAGTTCGTAAGGCTACGGTGCCAATGAAAAATGATATTAAGTAGTTTATGGGGAATATATGTTCTACAGTGTTTGAAAATGTAATAGGGACATAACCTTTATTCCCATCTTTAATAGCATAGCTTTGCATATATTCGTTCCACATTATTGGAGTCAATTGTAAACTAATGCTATCAAACAATACTTTAATTAAACACACATTATACTGTAGCAGTCTTTGCATTGCAACAAAAAAATCATGATTTTAGGTGCATGTGCTTGTATGAGCTGAAAAAAATAATGGGGCAAATTCAGTTGTTTACTAATTTGCACAGAAAAATAGTCAAGATTGCATCGAAATTTTTTTGAAATTAAGGGTTTGTTTTTTGTTCTGTTGACATTAACTGATTACATAACAAGTAAGAATTTTTATAAAAAGTGGGGCGTGGCAAAAATTGTACGGAAAGTGAAAAAAAAAAGATTTTTATATTGAGAAAATTGGGAAAACTATTCGTGAAATTGCGGAATAATGGATTGCTCCAAAAATATGGTCTGTAATTCCTTCAAAACGGTTAAAAAAATGGAAAAAGAGGACGGAAACACAAAACAACGGCGCAATTGGACCATTTGCTGGTAAGGTAATCAAAAAAGGATAAATTTTTATCGTCTAATAATATCAAAAAGTTAGAAAATGGACCAGTAACAAGTTGCAGAATTCGAAAATGACGTCGGAAAACAGGCCTAACTGTAAGTAGTGCAAGAAAAGTTCCGTTATTAAGCAAAAAAAAAAAATGTAAATAAGAGGATTGAATTTGCACAGATGCAAATGTGGAAATTGGAATAACGTCCTATGGTCGGATGAAAAGAAAGTATATTTATTTGGCTGCGATGGCAAAGCTTTTGTACGAAGACCTCGAAATGCGGAATTTGACCCCAGATGTACACAAACAATTAAACACGGAGGCGGATCAATAATGTTATGGGGATACTTTTCGGCGGCTGGAGTTGGGCCAATATATTGAATACAAGACAAAATGTGTGCCACAGATTATCTCCACATCCTTAATACTGTAATGTTGCCCTATGCGGAGGAGTACGTGCCACTAAAATGGGAGTTCATGCATGACAACGATCCGAGACATGTTTCGAAACTGGTAAAAACGTGGTGTCAGAGCAAAAATTTTTGCGCTATGGACTGGCCCTCAAACTGGCCTGATCTCAATCCCATAGAGCACCTAAGAGGAGTGCTGAAGAAATCAACCGGTGGACAAAAATGGAGAAATAAGCACGAGTTATTGAGAAAAGTCCAAGAAGCATGGTATTCAATATCGGGCACGACTTGCACTAATCTTTTAGCTCCATGCTGCGAAAATGTCAGGAGGTGGTTGAAATGATAGGAGTCTCAACAAAATAGTAGATTTGAATAGAAGAAAAGTAATAATTAAATTAAATAAAACAAAAAGAAATGAATTAACGTTTGTCCCTATTTTTTATTTCCAAACTGAAATACAAAATGCATTAATTTTTTACTTTTTAAGCGCAAATAAACTTTAGATAAGTACTCAAATCTTAGTTAATTATCTTAGTGAACAAAAATATTTGTATTCTTTTTTTTTGCATATCGTTTAATTTAAATAAAGAATTGAAATTTTTTAACATACTCCTTTGTCCCTATTTTTTTCCGAACACTGTATATATGGACAGACAGATATCGCGAAATCAATTCGTCTCGTATTTGTGATCATTTCGATATGCATATTATCATTATAATATGCATATAACATATACGGATGAAGTATATAATTTTTTGGTATTACAAATAGTCGTAAAAAATGTTTTCTTAACTTTGACCTAGTCATTGTAATAAAATATAAAAATTCCAGGTTCATATAAGTTTGCATAGGTAAAAGCAATTCGTCTCCAAAACAAACCAAAAAAAAAAAAACAGATGTCAATAGAGCATTGGGCTAGGTTGAAATAGAAATGTTTTCAAAATCGTTATTTCGTTTGGGTGCTTCGCAGGCTAAAATATTTTGTGAATATTTTCAACACACTTGTAATTTCATTGCACATTTTTGACAACTTCAAATTTACTAGCTGAATAAAGTTTTGCCAGACCCTTATATTTCAACTTGAGGGTCCAATGAGGCAACAATATAGTAGTTTTTTACATGTAAAATGTTAGCGAATGTTCATGTAAAATGTTAGTGTTGTATTTGATATGGCTTTTTGTCTAGCATTCGTGCCTTTGTCTTAGAGTGAAAAAATGAAAAATACCATAAATCAAATAGAGTATCTATGTTGTGCAAAAGCAAGCCGTGGCTGCTAGATAATGCCTTTGTAGTATTTTATGTTATTTTGCATTAGTGATGTTTGTTTGATCTAGTGATGGATGTATATACATATGTATGGATGTATAATATATACATTTGTTTAAAGCCCAACGGCCTTTACATATCAAATACACATGCATATGCGCAAATGTTAACCAACTATTACAAGGTTCTCAGATCAGTGAGCGGTCAACTGAAAATCAAAAGCTGATACAATTTTTGTGTCATTCTAGAGAGTTTAGCACGTTTACCATCAAATGATCCTGGCATATTCGTCAAAATATGTATGTATGAATGCTCATATAATAATTACCAACAGGTGGCCGATGAATTGAACTTTCAACACATTTCCACTACACTTTCTACGCCGATATTCTATGCGAAATTCTAGCTTGAAACCTCAAATGAAGCGTTCGAACGAACGCTGCTAAAATCGGTATGTAACGCATATACACACATGTAATTTAAGAGTAGTTATTAAAGCTATGCGTTTCGAAACGAGGTCTCCAATTGACGTTTGCGTTATAGGAACTCAGAATGCCACACATTAGCTTAACCTCTCTTTCTTGGGTGACGTCTTGAAATGTTTTAGTTCCGAATTTGATCAAATATTTATAGATTAACTAGAGTTGATAATCGATTTTTCAATATTATGGGCTTATTGGATTATATGGGGGTGCCTACATACATTTGTATATTTATGCGTTTATGAAGTTGTAATGCAATAATTAATCAATTTGCTTGCAATTAGGCAGTTTTCATATAAATAATTTTAATTATTATATAGCCAGGCGCTTGGAATAATATCAGATTTTTACGATTTGCCGATTGCAATATAGTTATGTTATAAATCAGTTGAGTCTAATTTTTGAGGGTCCTGAGTTATAAATCAGTTAAGTCCAATTTTTGGGGTTCCCTGACGACACAGCCTATTAATCGCATTTCTTAATGAGAGATTGAATTAATTATGGGCAACAGCAATAATAATAGCGAGTCTGGGAAAGTTGCCAAGTGCTTTATAGTCAAAAGTGGGCTGAGCCCACGGCGAACAGTTCACAACCTATGTAGTATTATGCAAATTTTAGTCGGGAAAACAATGCAACGAAATTTGAACAATTGTCTTACGCAAAATGTGATTGAAACCGCTAAGTACTTATTATATAGTTTCTTATTTTTTTAAGTTTAAAGTGGATTTTCTGTTACATTCGGGTATGGGGGAATGTAGTGCAGTGGAGGGACAGGGAAATTCCTATACGCCAAAAATACAACACCCGCACGCTGTTTCCTAAAACAATTGTATCATTGAGCTTTAGCATTCAGCGATGCTAGGAAAGACATGACGGTAGTGACTGGCTGGCTGCTGTTGTTGTTTGTATGTTGTAAGCGTGGATAACTTCCAAAATAAAGATACTTTAAGTTATGAACACCATAAAAACGCGGTGGATCAAAACCACCACGGCGAGTAAAGGCGAGTAAAGGCGAGTAAAGGCTTCCCTGCTGGACGGCGGTGGCGCGTGCCAGAAAGGCTAAAACAGATTTTTGGGCTTTTTTAACTCATGCAAATGTACATACGTATTTATTTATGTATGCAAGTACAATGGCGTTAAAAAACTTGCAGCACTATAAAGGAATTGAAAAACCTTAAATATCTTTTTCAGTATATTTTGTTGATAATATAGACAGGTGAGAGATGAGACAAATAATTTTTTAATTCAGTTGTTATGAAAAATAGTGTCTTTGTATGCATATATTAGGATATCACTTAAGGAATTAATGAAAAAAAGCCTGATCGGCTTTTTGACGACCGCGAGGCTTCTGCGTTTCATACAGTCAACCAACTTCCGATACCAGTCCGGGGGTATGGGGTTATCTTTTGCAAAGTTCAGCGAAATTTTTAGTGTTAACCGCAATTTGTCAATCTCCCATAGGTTGTGTTTCCGATGCAATCCTAGTTCAGCAATCGTAACGGTTGCTCCACTTCCTGACTACTGTCTTACTCTATAAAAAAATCGGTACACGTGATATGAAATATGTACATATATGGGACTAACTGTGAAGTACAAGAATTCACGCTTTTACAATGACGGAAATACTACCATGTTTTACGGTCTTCACCATATACCTCAAGTCATATTCGGTCTTCTTACGCATTCTTTTGCAAGATCTTGACAGCGAATCGAAATATAATATTATAATATTTTGCAATTGGCCAATCAACGTATGCCCTGATAACTTTCCATGCTCTTTCATGGAGAAATGTCTTTTTCGGAGACTTCTGGAAGGGAAATCAGATTCTAGTCTTATTTACTAAGTTTTTTTTTTTAAAAGATGAGAGAAATCCTTAGAGGCGATAATAATGGATATCACGCCGCTATTTTTTAATGTATGTACATATTTCATTTACTACACTAATCGTTGGCTATATTTACATACATACACATACCGAATTGTGAGCGCATTCACTTGTGGTTGGGTTTCGAACACTGATGATTATTACATTGCACAGTGAACCGTAACCGAAAAGGGGGGAAAAATGTATAAGAAGTCTATGCTTTTGTCACTATGTATGTATAACACAATATTTTTTATTAATAACTAAATAATGTGTTAATGGATCGTAATCAAATATTGACTTATAACGTAGATATAAAAGATCGCAATTGTAGTGAATTTGCGCATAAGCTATAAGTGTTACATACTTGCGGACACTTAAATAAATAAATTATATATGAAGAGAATATAAATGATTATATTCAATTCACTGTTTAATTTCCTTGTTGAAAATTCAAAAACTAAGTACTAAATAGTTTAACTCGAATTAGAAAGTTTTCGTATATTTTTAGATATTCTTCTCGTTTCGCTCTCATTCCCAACATTTAGATATTAAAATATGCATATTTTACATGATCTGAAATATATACCTAGTTATTTGCATTAATTACGGGTATTAGGATGCTTTTTGTTGTAAATCCTGTGAGTGCATTTTGCAACCTGTTATTTTGTGAGCCATGTTATTAAAATGTATTTTGTTAACTTCAAAAGTGAACTCTGACCTCCCTAAATTGATTATTAGTATATTACAGGTATTTTGATGCAATTTCTTCATGGTTTCATCCATATTGCGCCGGTGTTTTGTGCGCAACAACATCCTTGAGTCTACAATGACCAAAATACGCTGCAGTGAAGCAAGTGAAATTATTTACGCTTAACTTGTCAAAATACTGAGCATAACAACATTCATTTGTTGTCACACTGTGTTTCGCTGTACATTCGCTGTACATTCGTTGTTAAGCAACTAGCGCATTTTCATTTATCTTGACCTGTAAGCACCAAGCGCTTAGCTGTCTAGAGATTTTAATCGCAAACTTGGAAGGAGGAAACATTGTAATGATATGCCTGATATATTCCGGTATATTGTTTAGCAATTTCTTTTATTTGAAATGTGTTTTCACAGATATGTTCAAAATGAGAAAAAAAAATATCAATATTTTCACTTGAGTCTAAAGTATCCAGATCATTATGAGATCTTGACCGTGATCGCTTGTTGAAGTTAGTGACGTATCGTTGGATTATGACTGCTTTTGATAGTTAACAGCTGGCCAAATTTGAGTGATAGTCTGGGTTATGTGGATTTGGGAACCTTCAGTAAAAGTAAGTTTAACGTCAAGTAAAACGTTTTTACCAATCTGTAGCACGACGTACTTGAATGTTTCGAGTACGTTGTTACCGGTTAAAATTTTCGTTGTGGCAAAATCTAAAATTGTAGAAAATATTTTTAATTTTTGTAATTTACATTTTTAATATAATATATGATTTCTAATATAATTAATATATAATAAATAATGTATAATATAATGTAATATATATTTTGATGGTAAGGTTTCAATAGTCAATGAAAAGATAATAGCGTGACTAACGAGGTCCACTAATATCCACCCCCTTCTATTGAAACTCCCTTTATTGCTGTGCAATGTGAATCGGATTTGAAGCATTTCAATTAAAGTGAGAAGCAAATAGTGGCGCTTTTAGGTAGCTTCTTGCAAGGCGACACAGGTGTCTAGCTAACGGGCTCTTATTGCTCCTTGTGCGACTTCATCTCGCCACCATGCAGGCGCGGGCAAGTTGTCTTGCCATTTTCAAATAAAATAAAATAAATTGCAGAGCGCTTTTGGCAGTGCGCTTTGTTGCTTTTCCAAGGCGCTTCGCCAATGCTGTATCAATTACCTTCTGGCTTAGGCGCGAAACCATTGTCACTAGTCAAACGGTTCAAGTACCTTCACTTCACCATGGCGCTCTTTATATATGAAATATATAAAGCCCAATCCCAGCAGATACAATGTATGCTTGAAACTTTCTATTATATAATATTGTAAAGTTTTTTGGTTTGCTACGGGCAGCGTGAAAATCGAAGTAGTTTGCCACAGCTGCCTCTGTTGTTTTACCTTTTACCTTTTGCTAGCATTGTTATTTCGAATTTTGTTACATATGTACATACTTAGTATAGTTGTGCGAACATAGTTTTATGCGTGCGCTCGAGTACTTGAAAGGTTTGGCCTTTTGCTTTGGCATCGGTTTTCTACATCCTCACAAGCCAAATGACCTTAATGCTTCGGAGCTTTCTTTTTGTTTTGCTTTTTGTTACACGTTTGGTTGTCGAATATCTGCTCCAAAGGGAGGAACTCATTTGTTACTTGGTTAGCTGTTAGTTTACTCATTTGGCCATTCGCTTATCTACAGGGTCGGCGTGCAGCGGCTGCGCGAGAGTCTCTCGCCTGTTGAGTGCTCAACGAAATGTTGCAATAACTCAGATTTGTGTTCACTGCATATTCGTAATCATAACTTTTGATTGTTCAAAATATGATTGCTTTGTTGCTCTTGCTCTACTAGTTTTAATATTACTTTTGTATATACATATACATACATACATACATACATACATACATACATACATATATACAAATATTAACAACATATTTTGGTATTATATGACTTGGAAGATTTTATGTTTTATTTCCATATACCATTTTCTTTTGTTCAACAAAAGTGAAATAGAAAGTGCACCCCGTCCGACCGCCAGACGAGTCTATCCTAAGCTGTTTGGATACGCTCCACGTGTTCTTACTGATTTATTGAAAATAATAAAAATGTTAATATATATTTATAATTATTATTAATTTTCTACTACTCTAATTTTCCGTTTATAAACAACTTTTGTTTCGGATGAAAAGTATTTTCTATATAGCAGTTTATATAATATGTAACTTTCTGTGCAGAAATAGATAGTAAACAACTATTATAGTTTTAACATTCATCAAACAGTTCTAATTCAGAAATATATTTAAGGATGTGTTTTTAATTTAAACATATTTTTAATTAAAGTTATCATCTTTCGATTTTCTTATACATATATATTATATATGTATGCTATATTAGATATGTAAACCATGATGATTTGAGACATCTGAAATATTTTCGTCTACCATGTTTTGGCTTTTAATTACAAAATATGTAAAATCCAAAAAAGAAAAAATAGAACGAACAAAATAGGCCACTTTGATAACTGGGTCCCAAGGATTGGGAGCAAATAGTGCAAAAACTTGTTGAAATGCCAACAGAAAATATATTTCACGTCAGAAATACATTAGGAGGTGAGGTCCGTCATTGTTTATAAGCGACCGACCGATTTTGCGAAGAAAAGTTGTTCACTTTAGTTCTAGTATTTACCACCGTTGCTTTACAAAGAACGATACACTTCGTAATATGCAATAAGAGCACTCCCTTGTGGGTATTGCATGCAGACATAGATGTGGTATGAATAAAAAATTTTATGCATTAATCTTTATTAATTGAGATAGCCAAACCAAGATCATCCGCATTGGTTTGCTAGTTTTCGTTCCGAACAATTCATACATATTTCATTTCATTGCAGCCATCCGTTGGTTGTTAGACGATATTATTTTCTGCGATGTCTCTTGAAGCTTCGTTGTTGTTCTTCTGGTCACATGCATATAAGGGCATTAACGCTGCAACGAGTTTAGCATTTGAAAATCTTCAGTTTGTCAGTAGCGCCGATGGATGGCTTTCTTTTTCGCCTGTCTGTCTTGATGTAACCAATGCCATGCAATTGTCAATAGAAAATGGAACACTTTTGTGCATTTCCTTGAGAACCAAAGAGTTGTTATGATATTGGTTTGAGAACATGTTCGCTTTGCTGTGCGAATGACTTTGAAATTATTGGCAGCAATAATCACGTGTACATATTCGCATACATGTATGCATTTATCTTGAAATAAATAGTGGTCTGTAGAATATGCGCATGTATATAGCGTGCTCGTAGGAAATATGTGTAGAAAATGGATTGTTTTAATAATAATCATTTGTATACGCTCGCAACATGTTGCACAAAGGTATGGAGCTGCAACCAGTCAACGTGTCAACCGACTGGATTTATATTATGGAAAGATTCTGCTAAAAAATCGGTCAATAGCTCTATTTTTATATATTTTGGTTTACAATATTGCCGAATAACGAATGCCGATCTCATACAACATCTCGAGGTATATTGAAAAAAGGTGATCAGGTCTCACTGATTCCTACACATATCCAATTAAAATTTTTGCTGTATCGAACATAGGCCATAGTAGATTGCTTCAATACTAACAGTAATCCATAATATTTTACTACCAATCCTTCCCATGCAATTCGCTACTGCAGCAGTGAGCATCCTCCGTTCGACATGAATTCACACTTCAACTATTGCAATCAATATTCTGCTTAAAACAGAAATAATATACAACTAAATAATACTAGAAAATAAGATAAAAACAACAAAAACAAAGTTGTAGTTTTCGTGTAAAGCTGACTTTGTTGGTTTACGGCTTTGGTAAAAGGAAATCGCATTTTGGCGGTTGGGAAATTTTTCTGAAATCAAAACGAGCATGCGCAGCGACATTCGCGTTTTTCAACTTTGACTTTGGCAGTGTGTACATTAGTGCAATTCTATTTAAGGCTGTTGGTGCTGTTGCGCTTGCTTTTGTGCCTTTGCTTTCATTTTGACTTTTTTGCTGTTCGCACATACGTGTAAATGTATGTAGATATGTATGTATAGAGAAAACACGCAATCACGCCACGACTTGGTTGGCGGAAAACTGCGAAATGGTAAATAGCGGAAGATATGTGCATAAATCAAAAGAGATAGACATCTCACCATACACCACACCGTACCACACCGTGCCACACCGCACCATATTTCCAGCAGCAATGTCGAATTGTTGCTCAGAATGCCGGCGCTGCGGTATGTGGTATCTTCTAACCCTGTATGTACTATGTACATACCACTACTACTGCAATTTCTATTTTTATTTAGTTACTTTCTCCAGAAGCCAAAAATTCTGGTGCACCGGGTCAAATGTTTTTCATTGTTTGAGTTTTAAATTGCCGAGAATACCAAAGTTTTTATAAAACAAGTAAGGAAGGGTTAAGTTCGGGTGTACCCGATATTTTATACTCTCTCAATTTGCAAAGATCAAAGGGGGGCAAATACATTCAGGTGTTGGCAAAATTTTATATCAAAAGCTGTTGCGGAAGAATTCAACTTTTATCATTCGACGAAATTTGGAATGGATTTCACTCATATTTGGCATCATATAACTTTTACGTTAGGTCTTATGCTCATTTAATTTTATTGAGACATCTTCTGTGGAGATAAATGCGATATAAACTCAACCAAAGGGACGACATTTAATATAATATAACATATTGTGTATATGAGGAAAGTAAATCAATATATTAGAGGTATGTAGTTTCGATTTCGTTCATATTCAGCCCTAAACCATATTATGTTAAGAAAACACTTACTTTCTCTAAAATATCACACATAATAATTATATAAGCGGTTTTAAAGTCCGCTGGAAAGGCGGAAATCACCATGTTGAGTATATTGGGACTAGGGGAACGTCTGAGCAGATAACATTTACTTTTGACATTAAACTAAATTCGTCTCGAGCATCCCTATATCGACTGAATTAAGTAAAATCATTTAAATTAACTAATATTAAGATAGCTCAAAATGTGACCAACATATTCGAAATAGAGTCCACTAGATTAGCGATAATAAATATATGTATGTAGTATATGAGGGCTGGGGGCTATTAGTATCGGGGGGCTTGAAAAGATATTCTTCGATTTCTACAATTTTTGGGCAGGAAATGGCGTTCCTTGAGGTCACTATTTGTGAAAACTTTTACGTTATATTTTCGAGAATTTTCACAATGTAGTATAAGGATATCAAAATAATGCTATGCTCTAAATGGTATAATCGCTCCTGGAATATGGGATTTCACCGAAAAGTGGACAGTAACAAACCCATTGTCCAAATTTTACACGGGTTCCTAAACATAGACACGGGTACATAGCCTCCGTACCATTTTAACTGTAAGATTTAATGTTTCTGACGTGTTTCTTCAGCGAGTTTTAACGCACTTTTAATTGTTTTCAACATAATCTTTGTAAGGGAGGTGGACGTGGTTATCATCCGATTCCACTAATTTTTGCAGTGAACAAGGAAATGCTAGAAAGACTAGCTCTGAGAAAGTGTAGTCGATATAGCTTTCGTGGGTTCTGAGAAATGTACGTTAAATGCATTATTTAGGGGCGGGATCACTCCCACTTTCTTGCAATTTTTAAATCATAGATGCCCCTCCCTACTGCGATTCCCTATACAAAATTGCAGATTTGTGTCTTAATTTGCTGCTTAGTTATAGCACTTTATAAGTTTTCGCTTAATGGCATTTCGTGGGAGTGGCAGATGTCTGATTTTGCCCATCTACAATACAAACCTCCTCAGAGTGCAAAGGAACACATGTACCAAGTTTCATCAAGATATATTAATTTTTACTCAAGTTATGGCATGCACGGACGGACGAACAGACCCGAAATTCAATTCATCTCGCCATCTTGATCATTTATATATATATATAACTCTATATCTATCTCAATTAGTTTTAGGTTTACAAACAACCGTTATGTGAACAAAACTATTGCAACATGTTGTGAGAGTATAATAAACCTAATGTATTCCTTTGGTGTGGGAGGCAACCCATCCACTCCACCAGAAAGGATGAATTTTCATAAAGCTGAGGTCGTCTATGAAAGCGTACAATGAATTTTTTTTTTTTACCACAAACCTATATTTTAAAGTAACACGTCGGAGCATATGAACGATAATTATAGCTAATTTTATTTGTACTGAATGGCAAGATACAACTTTCTGTGACAAAGTCGATGACAAGGTGTAGCGATTTTGCCGCGAGTTATTTGTTTATTGGTATAGATGGGAACGCACTGTGCAATTGTATGACTTAATCATGCAATTAACCAGCACTTACTTCACCATTTAGATAAAAATCCATTCTAGTTTACTGAAAATTCTGCTTGAATCAGCTGTTCAAACGGCAGTCACAAGTAGCTCACCAAACGTTTAGAGTTATATTGAAACAAGATGTTAGTAGCTCTAAATGTAGTAATATAATAGTAATATAATGGTAATATTATATAATAGCACGGAGTCATACCATGCATACATACCTGCGATGAGAGGTAAATTTTTAATAAACATTAAAATTTGATTTAATGGTGATAAAATTATACATAAAACAACAAAAAATGAATATTTTTGTGCTTGTATCTATTATCAAGACATAACGTAATATATATAACTACATACTCGTATATACATAAGAATATAGCAGATGTAAACTTTTGCTTGAAAATTCAATGGTAATCCTGCAATGGGGCCTGTCCACATAGCGTGTGTCCCTCGCTGTCATGTCAGTGGCACTTTCCGAGGCACAGTCTAAGTGAACTGCACTGCATTCATAACAGCACTGGTGAATCGTTCGTGAACTCCTGACATGTTATTGCTTTTACTATATATATAGGTAAGCTTTGCATCGGTGCTTCGCTGTTAAGGGTTCATTCTGGGCAAAACAGCAAGCGAACTAAGCAGCAACAGAAAAATTATCATCGTCTAATTTCCCTTCTACTTTCGGCACTGTGCCGTTGTGTCGGTCGCGCTATCTCTGTTTCGTTGCATCGGGGGAAATAGGGTAACATTTTGCAGTCAGAAAAGTCTACAGTGATTGAAAATTATTGCAAATTCACAATTCAACTATTCAACAGTGGCAACGTTTTGACTGACTTGCAGCTTGTATGTATGTAACTCCAAACGCGCCAAACGGTGTACGATCAATGCTGATAATGCCTCTGATCGTTACCATTTGGGATACTGTTGCCTATTTTTGGCAAAGTTAACTGCAACGGATTTCTAGTCGAGTGGCTCATCCACTGTGCCTCCAAATGGTCTCCCAACAATACCAGAAGCAAAAATTGAACACAGTTGTTTGCTGCAAACTTTCACCACCCACCCACGATGCGAAGAAAAATGTATTGGATTTATTGGCTGCTGTGATTTTGTGTTGATTCTGACGTAATAAGCGGAAGTAACATGCCCACCTACCTATAAAATTTACATTTGTAATGTATATATGCTTGTAGGTGACAATGGTAAACAGACCAATTATTACATTATCCTCAATAGTTCCATTTAAGTTAACTGCCTAATCTGCTTGTGTTTGTCAATATGTCCATTTAGTCCTTCCATTGTTTACTCAAATTCAACACTAAAATATTATTTGTTCAACAAGACTGAAATCTATCAGGGTGAACTTGCAGACAAGTGTGTTTTGAAAGTAGCCCATTCACCGCAACGATCGGTCCCAGCCATTCTAAAGCTACCGGAGCACACGTAGATCACAATCACAATCACAGGCGAGTGGCATAACGACGCCGCTGCCGATTCTTTTTTGCTGCTGCCATTTGCTCAAACAACTTTCAAGCCATTTGGGCAAGGTTGTCCTCGATTTAAATTTGTTCAATTTCCGTTTATAATACAAAAGAGACATGCTTAACGGTTTCTATGAATATTGCAGCTACAGCCATAGAAGTTTTCTCTTTTTGTTGCCAACTTCATTTTCTCGTGTTCGTATACCTTTGTTGAAGAGCGTCTGGTGTTGAAAGAAAATATGAGAAGTTTGCTGCATCCGAGTAAAATTTATTTTTCGAGTTCTGCCCTCTGCAGTGTTAATGCTAGCTGCGCACAAATGATAGCTAACCATCATTGAATACAAGCTAACGAATATGCAGTTGTAATTTTCGCCACACGCGCTTATACAGAGAATATATGTATACGTAGAATAGAAAGTGAATACAAAAGTACATCACACAACTTAGGCGGTCGACCGCGAAGAAAAATCGGAAGGCAAATTTTTCTTTCTGTTGGCTTTTACTCAATAATTCGTGCTGTTCACATTGAATTGATGGGTCTGAGTAAGATAATAAATGATATAAGGCAAAGGCGACAGGCGACAGGCGTCAACTTGTGATCTGTATATAGGATTTCAGTGCATGATTTTCAAATCAACGAATCTTTGTTTCCTTAACTGATTAAGCCCATGTGATCTCAGAGCCCTTTTACATAGTATCTCCTATAAATGAATTATACATGTCTACATTCATATAGAAGGTAATAGAAATCACTTCTTCAAGTTGAAAACTGAGACAATCATTCACATACATATATGTTTTTAAATTCTTCACAAACGTAAGAAGGTTTTGATTGGCTATTGACTTTGACGATAACAATTGGGCTCTACACTCTTGGAACTTTGTCGTAGTGACAATCTACCAGTAATATTAGGTCGGAGACGTAGCAAAGGCAAAGAAGCTTATTAAGTTTGTGAAAAGCATATGCTTTATTCAATACAAATGGAAAAGCATATATTTTAAATGTATGGTGGTATCTTGGGGTCACTTGACTCCACGTTTCGTTCAGGCCAATCATATATGTATGGAATTATTTAACAAGTGCAGCCATGTACAGATGTATGTGATATGAGTATTCATGTGAATTTATGTAATAAAGGTCAATATATGAATGTTTGAAGTATTATGTAAATATTCAGGTATGTAATTATTCCAATTTGAGGTTGGCATTATTATAAATGCTTTCGTTGATTGGAAGTAGAAGTTTCACCATTTTGATTCACCATAAAATTGAATACAATAAAAATTTAGGTTAGTAAAGAGCGCTTTACTTTTCGTTTATAAAAACGAAGACTGAGTGACGTTTGTACTGAGTGAGTGCTGAACTAATGACCCTGCCGGAATACAATGTACGTAAATAACAATGGTAAATAGAACCCTTACTTGGCACTTTGGTGGTGAGTTAAAAGCGAATTTGTTTCGCTATTGTACACTATTAGCAACATGTTGCGGCAACATTTACCAGATTCATTTGCAGCCGTTGATTCCATTGTATCTACACTTCTACACTGTCCCACTGAGTTGGAAAACTTTACAAGTTGCTTTTACCCGAATAGTTTCGTGCCGTAGCAGCTGCCTGGCAAGAAGTATTGTGCGTGTGTGATGGTTTGTCTGTTGTCTGGTCGTTCATGTACGACGGTCTGGTACGGCGGTTTGTTCGTGCAATACCAGCAAACGAACTAAAATGTATCTGCGCCTTGTATAGATACTTTAGTAGCACGCAAACTCTTCACACGAAACGTTAACGAAGGCCTGGAAACGCGACACGTTTGTTACTTTAATTTTGAGGGGAGGAAAATGCCGGGAAGCGGCATATTTTAGTTTTGATCGTGTGATTATTTATTTTATCGTACTTTCGTTTAAAAAAAGTTTCAAAATAAAAGCAATTGTGTGAAATTATTCAGAGTCTTTTCAATTCTATTTGTGAAATTAATTTTTGAAAGAAATTATGATAGCAGTTTGTGATTTTTTACTTAACATACATGAACAAGTATATACAATTCTTAAAGAAAGATGGCTTCGAATCATTTTCTAAATAAATAGTGTTTGAAGTCAACATTATGTGTGCGTAATTGTGTTGATTTTAATGTGCAACATATATTTGGCAATGACAAAGAACCGGTGCAGGTCCAGTTCTGAAAGAGTGAAGTGAAAAATAGAGAAAACTAAACATCAAAACCCACATACACGAAGAACTTAAACAACAACAACACAAAGTGCCTTCTGTTTCTGAAGAACAAAGTTGCAGTACATACGAGAGACTGCATGTAATACAAGAATACATTTATAGTGTGTACAATGCCAACCGTCCACTCGGAATAGAAAAAGCAAAGAAGAAATAAAATACAAGCCAATAATTTGTACAGCTGTGTTGGTATTCATCACTCCATGAATTGATCTTTGTGTAAGTGTACGAGTGTGAGTGTGTGCATGTTTGAATAAGAATTGTATCCACACATACGTATTCAGGTACTTGGTATTCTTGTTCTGCTGAGAACGTATCTGTCATCTGCAATCCCGCTGCCAAACTAAAAACTAAAAAACAACTGCAATTGAACAGAGCGAAGTTTAAAGAGAAGGATTTAATGGCAAACTACATGGAACATTGGGCTTACTACTTTTCCAATTAGAGATTTGAGCGCTTTAATTCCGTTTGTTCCGATCATTTGGTCGATCACGTCATCAGCCCTGGTACAGTGTCCCAGAAAAATCGTGCTTGTTCAGCAAATGCTCATGTTTGGCTTGGTCATACATTTATATTTCAATGTGCGCTACTCGTCCTGTCATATAATTATACATAGGTCATATCATACATATATACATATATATATATATATATATATATGTATAATTATATGACAGGACGAGTAGCGCACATTGAAATATAAATGTATGACCAAGCCAAACATGAGCATTTGCTGAACAAGCACGATTTTTCTGGGACACTGTACCAGGGCTGATGACGTGATCGACCGAAATATATATATATATACATATGTATGTGGCTATGTGTATACAAGCGCATTTTAATTTATATTTGTACATGTCATTTTATTTTGTCTTTAATATTTTGACTCCGATTTTGGTTACAACA
This sequence comes from Bactrocera minax, assembly GCA_021498325.1. Classification (NCBI taxonomy): domain Eukaryota; kingdom Metazoa; phylum Arthropoda; class Insecta; order Diptera; family Tephritidae; genus Bactrocera; species Bactrocera minax. The sequence goes on along the minus strand of JAKEEE010000115.1, from coordinate 229,162 downwards.
ACACCAATGTACTGAATTAATATGTATATATTTTGTAGAATAGGAAATCTAGTATTTATTTTAGTCCGGGAGTGCCAATGATCTGTCGAAAGTTTCGCATTGCCTCATGTGGTCCTTATATCTTTGAAGTTCGTGTTATCAACTTTTATTCTTTCGCGCAATATTTCATTTAATTGTGCCGAAAGACGAATCATCAGTGGCCAAGTAAAAAATGTATTGCTCCATCCACGGTCATTCTAGCTATCTAGCTACGTATCTTCATCCATTGTCATGCTGACGGGCTAAAGACCTTCAAGAAAAAAATAATAATTTTGTGTCTTTAATTACGAGATGCGATGAGTGTTCATGGATATGTGTTTATGGAACACAAAAATTTGTGAATGTATGTATGTATATAAAAATAAACACAAATTCGAAAAATTATACTTCTATTCTTATAATTTATGTTTTCACATATTTGTTCGTAGAGGGTCGCATTTATGCTCATTGGCAAATTACCATGAGGAAATATATTTCCAAAGTTGACAGTCTGTGTAACAAAATTGTATTTACAATTTAACGTGACCAACTTTAGTATGAGGCTCAGTTACGGCTTAATGTGTTCGTAAATAAACAAAACTCCAGAATTATGAGTGCGAACAGTTCAGACTCCCTTAAATCCAGAAATATTGACAATTGTCTACATAGATTATGTGATTTGATTCCGTTAAATTCTTTTTTATGAGAGTTACGTCAAGTCAATGGTCTGATAAAACACTCGAAATTCTGTTTAAAATTGCTGTAAAATTTGGAAACAAATGAAGCCAATTGGCCATTTCATAAATTTTTCTGTGTTCTATTCCGGAAGTCATGTACTCCAAAAAATGCACCATTTTCTCATTTATTTTTCTTCGGAAAGACTAAACAGCGTAACATTTTCCGCACTTACAAAAATAATTATCTTATCATATCAAATAATAATCATATCTTTTGATCTCAACCTTAGAAACTTGTGATTCTCAAGCCTAAGTTTAACACGATTCACCCATGATTCTATTACCTTAGATAAACCTAAAAAAATATAAACATATTCTTCGTTGTTAACCGGAAGCCAAAGTTATGTGCTGAGTGGGGCGTTAGGAAGGGTAAATATCTTGAGAACTGCTTGCACATAAATATATTTCTGCTTAAAAAGCAAAAGTTAAAAGACCTTTTATTAGTCCCAACCGTTTTCCGGGTGTTTCAATGAATGTGTATATGCAGAATTGAAGAAAAAGCATCAAAACAAAAGTGCAGCAAAAATCAAACAGATGTTTTTATTTACAGGAAAACACGCAACTGTGGATGCCTCATTGTGATTCAATTATGCGCGATCCATGCACATACATATAAATATGTACGTAGGTACTTTTGTGTGAATGTACGAAGGCTGGAAGCCGCCACAAACACCGAACATTTGAATGACTTCGCCAAATGTGAAGAGAGGTACACGAAAGCGACTTATTTCGTTTACTATTTCGTCAATGTAGGATGTGTGCGTTGCTTGTGAGTACGCATTTCCGCAGTGCGCTCAGTATAGTAATAAAAATGCACCAATCATATGTGCATAAGCAGTGTTATCACTTACACTTCTACCCTTCTGCGCAGACGCCATAGTGAGTGCCGAGAAATGCCATTGCATTGCATTGCATTGCACTTGAGTTTTCCTTAGCCGACAAAAGTCCTAAGATAAAATTATTTCTATGCCTATGCATCGAAATTATATGTGTGCATGTACATATCCACAAACAAACAACCTGTACAGCACGTACACATACATAGACGATGGTAACGGAGGCATTAAAGCGTCCACATTTCTCTGATTTTCCAACGCATAGGTATATGTGTACTTGTTTGTTTACATTTCCTCCAAATGCCTCAAGAAAATTGTGTTAGCTTTTCAAACACGACTGCAAAGACATCAAAATATCTACGATACAAGCATATGTAGGTGTGTTTAGCATAGTTTTAAAACTTCTGCTTTTTCCATGTGATCGGATAAACTTTTACGTACGAGTACTAAAGTAATTAATCCATGTAGTACTTTTCACTAGTGATATTCAATGCATTATTTCAGAAATGGCACAGTGAATGGTGTTAAAAAATGAAAAGGATTTCCAAAGATTTTGTGAGTTAATAATTTGTAATTTGAATTATTCGATCTTTTGGGAAATAAAACATCGAGTACATTCAGAAAAATACGAACAATGATTATATATGCATACATATATACCGTACATATGGATATTCATATTGTTTACATGTATTTTGTACTTGCATCTCATCTCATCAATTAAATTTCCTTGCAATTTCACAAACTTTTTGGTCAATTTTGAATAATGGAAAGAGCTACACATTTTTTTTTTACTGCTTTACAGCAAAAATCTCTGATTTCGATCTGTTCGAAGCGAACATTTTGTGGTCGTTGCGTCACAGCTTTTGGTAACCATTTTGTATTTTTCTTCCAACTCTTCATCTATGTTCTTGTCCATAGTTCGGTAAAAGTCATGTCATTTCGTCTTCTCGACTTACTGTGTTGTTCTCTCAGTTTTCGAGCAGGAATCTCTTCGTTTGCTTTTCGCTTATTATGTGCCTTGTATTTCTTGCGTTTGCAGAGATACTTGTTCACCTTGGTTAAGGTATTATGTTGAAAAATAAAAACTCCCATCTTTGCCGTGAGTTGTTCCTCTTCACATGCGGCGTTACTTTTCGTTGTCATCGACATTCGCCAGGTATTCGTGTTGATGAAGTATAAAAACTTGTAATGCTTTCAAGAGCAATCGTTTTCAGGCGATCAAGCGAGGTGTTCTTTCTTTGTGCCAACACCAAGTTGCTTATCTATTTTTGTTTACTTTGTACTCATTACCTTTGCCGCATCTCTATGCTCTTTGTTCGAATTTGCTTTCTTTTATTGCTTTAAATACTTTATTTTAACATTTTTAATTTTATTCAAAATTAATGATCTTCATGATATTCACCTGTTCATGCTAATATTATTATTCTATAACAAAAATGCAATAAGCTATAAGATTTTGAAAAGTTATCAAAACCACCATCATTTGAATAAAGCCACAAACAAATTTTAATATTTTTAATACTTTTTGAGTGTATTCCAAAGATCTCATAAATTACATTTTTTGAACTCCAATGAGGTGGAAATAAATATTTACCACTTGAACAATATACATATCTACTCATGTCCCTCGTGCACATTGCCACTTGTTGCTTTGCATGCTAAACTTGAATTATTTCACCTAGACTAGAGTAAACACCGCATAGTTTGCAAATATGTATGTGTTGTGTTATGTTAAATATACAAACATGCATACTGTGGTAATTTGAAGTTAAGATATCGTAGAACTAGAGGCGTCGCATTTGGATTTTCTTCCTTATATGGATATATACCCTTTCTTATATGGATATTGCACACTATTTATTTGCACTCTTACCCTATTGCACATTTTTGTCTGCTTTATAATTCCTTTGGCTATCGAAATGTGCTCACATGAAACATGCACTTAATGAAAATGTATAATATTTAAAGAAATGTGGTTATTCGTCCTGACGTAAAAGAGAATAATAAAGACGAATTCGAAAATAACTTAACCTTCCAACCACTACCTTCTCCTTCCCCCATGGTCTATGACACTGAACCCCATTTTTTGCAAAAGTTCGATAGTTAAGGTATGTGTGTCCATATGCAACCCCAGCAATGATACAACAGCTACCAGGCACCGTCAATGATGCCACAACAACACAAGTGCTACATAGTGACACTACCAAGACTTCTTTTCTCTTACTTACTTCTGCCGGACAGGTTGTGTGTATCCTAGTCAGCTGTGTACTATTTGCTGACATCAGTTGCGACTAAGCGCCCTAATTTATGGATTCCCTAAAAGAGTTAGTCCTATTCACAGGTAAGTTTCAGGTCAATGCCTTGAATACCCGCTGTAGCTAATGGAATTGCACTTTGGTGGAGCACAGAAAATGATTAATGACTATAACTAAAAATAATAGTAATACCTGGAATATACACGTACTTATGGCGGTGCGATAATATGTGTCTCATATAAGATATGCTGGCGTTTGAAGCGCAGGTGTGCGTGTGTATGTGATCGACACGGCCTGTGTAATTTTATCTTATGCAATAGTAATACAACTTCCGTAGGTGGAAATGTGAAATTCACTTTAATATCAAGCAATACGCGTAGTTGTTGGGCTTTGATTGATAGTAGGTACATATTATATATGATATATGACTATATATATATATATATGAGAAAACTATTATACTATATATGCTATACTACTGTAACTATATATGATATAACTATTTTTATGTGCATCAATACATATATATACGTATGCGTATTGCATTTGAGTTGGAAACAAATCACTGTGTAGTCAAAATTATATACATTTTAAAATAATATTGATTAAATTGAGATTGAGATTAAAATTATTAATTGTACATTGTTTGTAAACATTGGCATTGTGACGTCTGCAAGACAGTTAGTAATTTCAAAACCGCTGTAAAGAGGCTAACAGGACCGCAAAGTGTGTAACCTAATATTCTTTCAGCCACGACTAAGCGCGGCAGAATTGCGTAAAAATCTTCTTGTGTAAAAAACAACGAATGAAGTGATTTCACAAAATATGTGCCCGCACTTGGTTCGTATGTACATATGTATATACGTGAGGTATTCAAAAAATAACGGGAATGTGCTTTGACGATGTTCTTCGACGTTGATGGCATAGTGCATCATGAATTCTTGCCTCAAGGTCAAACCGTCAATAAGGAGTACTACCTACAAGTTCAACGCCGTTTGCGTGAAGCAATCCGAAAAAAAACGCCCGGATTTGTGGAAAAACAATTCATGGCTTTTGCACCACGATAATGCACCTGCTCACACATCGTTGATTGGTCGTGAATTCTTGACCAAAAACAATACTGTAACGATTACCCAGCCTCCATATTCGCCAGACATATCTCCATGTGACTTCTTCCAAAAATTAAGAGAACTTTAAAGGGCCGTCCTTTTACAAATATAGATGACATTAAAAGCGCATCCCTGAAAGAGCTAAAGGCTATCCTAAAAACTCGAGTTTGAGAAGTGTTTCGACGATTGAAAGAAGCACTGGCATAAGTACATAATATCGGATGGAGACTATTTTGAAGGCGACAACATTAGTGTCGACGAATATAAATATTTTTTTGTAAAAAAGAAAATTCCCGTTAATTTTGAACACACCACGTATATGTTGCACGTTGTTTCTCGTTTGATCCAATGTGCCTTGTCCTCTTTATGGACGATCGGCCGTACGGTGAACTCAATGTCACTTTGTGCAATTGCCACAATTATTTTAATTGCGTTCGCTCTCTACCTGTCTGTTTTTCGATATGTGTGTGTATCTATATCTTAATGTTAATATGTATTAAATGTACTTATCATTAGCGTCCGCTGACGAGGTTTACTTATTTTTTCATCGTATATATGTACAAGCTATACTTATGTTCTCTTTATGGGTTTGTGAAGAGAGCATTGACCCTTATTCTACACAAAACGTCCTCAGGTCTAGACAAATAAGTAATTTAACTATGGCGATTTGTTCTGTTTTTCCGTGCGGTGGTGATCTGTCCTAATTTTTTTATTTTGCATTCATATTTTGCTTTCATCTAATCATGATGCATCAAATAGCGAATATGTGACACTTAAACTGAATAAATTTGGCTAAATAAATTCAGGTAAGAGCGATACAATGTTTTTTCCCATTACAATAACAAATCTATACATTTTATTTCTTAAATACTAATGGCTATCATTTAATGATGTGTGTTCATATGTGTATATGTATGTACAATACAATAGATTTACCGCATATATTATAACTAAGTATTAACTAAGTAAAAGTTCAATTATAAGCCCTTCACTAAACCATCGTTCACAACCCTTTGGGTGCCATGCACTTTCCACCACATGACATGCTTGTAATTACATTTGGAAACGCCACTTTTCACTTTCGAATAGTTCAGACAAAATATGGAGACATATACAGGGGAATTAATTAAAAGCCTCATTTTGTCTGTCTGTTCATGGCAATCAAATTGTTCAGCTGAACTGTTGGGTGCCTCATTTCACTCATTTCACTCGATTCATTTAAATTGCCTCTGTTGGAGATGTTGGAGGAAGCCCTAAAAGTGAATTTTATTTAACATAAGACGTCAAGCTATAAGTTCATGATTACCAGAGCCTATAACCTGAAGTCCCATCCCCCCCTTTCCACTTATTCATAAGTGTATATTCGACCAATTACCAGCCCCAGCAACAAGTGCTCCAATTCGAAGCTCAAAAATTATTTCAGATTGGAGCATGTACATTGAGAATAACAAATGGAGAGGGATTAAATTTAAATAGTGACGTTTTACTTAAACGCCAACCGCAGACCTTAAACGCTTATCGCCAACCCCTTAAATGTCTGTTTCAATATTGTTGGAAGGCTTTCATTAATTGAACTTTTCGCAAAGTAACCAACTCCAGCGAGGCATTTGGTAAATGGTTTATATACGAACTGATGTAGGTTCCGTAATATTAAAATAATAGGTGTGGTCTCTTATGCAATTCCAGATAGTATTCCGATGATTTTAATTATTTTTCTATTAATTTGCACATAGTTTGTACATCCACATTTTTAAATGTCAGCTATTTGATATACAACTCCTTCGAAAAGGATCGATTCGCTCGAATTTCAGCACATCAAAATTGTATTGTGTTATACCAAACATACGCCTAATGAGATGAGATGATTTTTTTGACTTCGTTCGAGTCCACAACATTCATATTTCATACTTTCTCTTAGCCGCAAAAGAGTTTAAAAACCACATACAATGTACATACAGTGGCTAAACAAAGATAATATACAAATTAAGTAAAACAATATAATTTCAAGACGTAAATGAAATATATTTCTTTATTCAATGTGACCAATATATATAGCAAAATCTAAACAAAAAACTGTAAAAATACAGAGTTAGCTAATTTTTGAACTTGGTTTTCGAGGTGAAGTACTTTTTCTTTAGAATCGAAAGTAGTCTTTCAATACCAAATTTTTGAGGGTTTTATCCACACCATTTTTAAGGATTGTTAAAAAGCAACAACATTAAAACAAGTTTCCAATATCAGGGGCAGTTATACAGCGCCAAACCATTGCTGGGCCCCAGACCTTATCTGGGGAGGTGTACCCCACGTTTTTCATTAACAGCTCTTTCTACAAAAATACTATTAAACATCTGATCTAAGAATATTAAATTTCCGCTTAAATCTTCCGTTCGAATTTTCGCTTTAACAGGACAATCCAAGAAAATCCATTGTTTCGGGATTGCAATCAATGTTAAGTTTTTTGAAAACAGCTGTTGTTCTAACTTGACCACAGTTGGAGTTTTCTTAATTTGTTGAACTATCCTCCGTTCATCATTTCGAACGCATAGATTTTGTGTTTTGATATTGTAACTCAATATTACAAGGGAAATAAAGCGTTATTAATCATTGTTCATATTATTTGAAATATTCTTACCTATCCTTATAATAATGAAAAGTAAACAATTTAGAAACAAATAATATAAACTCATGCTTTGTCCAACTTTATTACTGAGACACTGTGAAAACATTATCACAAGAATAACTATAACCTTATATGTATACAGATATATGCGTACATATGTATATTATATATATGCAGATGCAGATGCAGGGAAGTATATAAACCACAACCATTTTTTGCATATTAACTGTGGGACGAGTATTATTGTGCTGTCGTGGGTATCGTCGATAGTTGGTGACATTAACGACATCACTTTTACACAATGGTCAACAGTAGTATCTTCTCGTTGCTCTTCACTTGTATCTTTTATTATTTATATATTTTATTAATTTTACCACAAAGCGAAAGGATACATAAAACTTTTCTTGCCGTGTGGAAGCAAACGATAAAAAACCGATTAATGAACCGAGAAATCGCAGAACAACTTTGTTTTTATTGATGCAACATCTGCAGTCACTGTTAGGTTTTTCCAATTTGCTTGCATACCTTTTTTCAGACACACTTACGTATGTACATGATAACTAGTTATATCTTTACAATTACTTCGAACGTAAGGCTTCCTAGTCGGCCGACTGTCTATTTACCGAACAAGCAACCGTTATTTTTTACTAGATTTTACTGGTATGTCCTATGAGATAACATTGCTCAGATTTCAAACACTTCAAAAAATAATTATAATACAAAAAACTTATGGTTGGAAGTTGGAAGAAAAAGTGAGCACTTGAAAATGCTGGGCTTGCCACCAGCGGCTTCTGTGAATTAGCTGTTTCAACAAAATTGAAGTATTTCCAATGCCATTGTATTGTGGCCAGTATATAAGTTACCAAATAACTTCATTGAGCTGGTTTGCCTCACATTTTCGCTTCTTTGCTGTACGTATAATATGTTTGTAGGTATACTAAAGAATTCAAACAAAATCGTATAAACTAATGCCAGCGCACAACAAAACGGAGGAGACAAAACTAGACCAGCCGTAATTGTATATTTTAAGAAATTTACGCACTAAAATTGCACAAACATTTTTATTCCGTTGAATGCTGGCCGCGTTAAAGGCGAACTGAACAAACTAACCAATATTTATAAATTTGATTTGATATTTATAAATAAAATTTGGTCTGGATTTATCTTCATCTTACGTTACGTCATCGGTTGGCAAAATCTAAATGGTAAAGTGATTTAGAAGTTTCAATCGCGATTACATAGATTTCTTAATGTGTACACATACTTATATAATTTGCTAAATTGTTTGTATTATCATGATGAGTGGTCAATTGGGGTCATCAATGTCATGACAGGTGTGGTATTTATCATTGTTTTCACAAAGAAGCTGATTTTATAGGCTTACCTGCTTGCGATGCGCTCCTCTGCTTCGATAAAAGCAATTACAATCACTAAGCTTTCCCAACACAAGTGATTTGAAGAAATCATGGATTATTGCAATTCCATGATAATTAGAAAAATATTCAAACAAGCTGTTGGCATCTCACGACTTACGTTGGCATCCGACAATTTATGTTAGCTTAACTATTGGGAACTCTACGAATTATTCAAGATATCAAAATCATAAGCATTAACAGTAACACAATGCAGCGCTTAGAGCGCGTTTTCATATTTTCTTATATCCTTGGTATTGCCTGCCTAAGCCTGTTTCTATGGCACATTGTTATTTGCAAAGCACTTTGATCTGTTAATGAACAGTTTATTGTTAATGCTAGGGTTTGTGGATATTGTACCGAAAACCAGCCTTGCGTCATTTTTTGGCCCACAACGGACACACCTATTAGTAGTAGTCCCGATGCTACTGCAATGGCTGACTATCTATATGTCAGACCTCTGGGACAGTTTGTCGTGTTCCCATCTATTTTTGCATTTGGCAATGGTGGAAAATATCCGATGGATATTTAAACTACTACTATTTAAACTAGATAGTTAGATTAATTTAATTGGAATTTACATCCATGCAAATTCTTCATCGCAACATTGTCGCTTCGCCATTAAACTCAAATTGTTGCCGCGTATCTCCTTATCGGGGAGAAGCACTCAAATACAGCTCACTAATATGTCCAAAGAAATGCAAACCAGAGCATCTATCAGCGGGTTTTCTCTACCAACGCGCCACAAAACATTAAGTACAAGTATCAATACATGTTATTTATTGTCTCTACCATGGCCGTTGCTGATGATGTTTGTGGTGCAAAGGGTCAAGCTCTTTGTAGCACGACGCATACCAAAGGAAAACACAACGCTTTCACTAATTATTAAGATTTGCTGAGTTCAAAACGATAAATTCTAAACGATTTCCCCGAAGAGCTTCCCTTAGACCTTTCGCCGTAGTCACTAATTCATATTTATCTTTCCAATATCGTTCGTCATATTGTCACTTTATACTTATAATCTCCTTAGAAATATAAATAGAGACATACATATGTACATTTCTACTAGTATGCTGTTCAACTCGGCAATAGTTGACATGCTAAATGAAGTGTAAGCGCATAGCTGAGCTCAAAAAGTACTGACCGAGCATCTGAGCGGAAAGCTTCAATGCTAGAGCGGCCAGTGTGGCAAGTGCATGGTTATGTGTGTCTGTTAATTTTACAAACAGTGAGTGTGATCGTAAGCCTACCTGTTTGGCAGTGCAATTTTGGTAAGAGCAAGCAGCATAGGAAAAAGAAATCCATTTAAACGTGTCTAGTGTTCGATTCGAATTACCTTGGCGCACACTCCATTGTTTGAAGCCACAACTAAACAAACCGAATGTGGCGTTGTTCCTCCTTCATGCGTTGAGTTTGTAGAAACTGAGAGGTCTGTTGAATAAACCATGCACATGTCGGAGAAATTGATCGCCACAACACGACATCCTCGCGCGCTGCTGACCAGCTGGTTGGTTAGGCTTTTCGCGCACCACCAGCGGTCTAAGTCCAAGTAATTTTTTGCAATAGAGACATCGATTCGTTCCTAATTTCATTACAACGTGTTTTTTTTTTGTTTTTTTTTTGCGATTTGAGAGGAGAAGTCGCGATGATGCAACATAATCGTGCGTCATGTGTAGCATTGACCAGTTTCCCACCATGCAATTTGGAAATCTTGATTCAGCGCAATTACAATGGTTTCGTAGTTTTCCTTGCTTTGAAATTGTAAATTGTGTTGCGCCAACCCGTGTCCACTTGAGGAAGTCAATGACTGCTAAAAATGAAATTTTGCTTCAATCAAGTTGGATTTGCTTTTGCATGCCATACACGCGCTTGTACATACATGCATATATATACCTCGAATAAACATGTAAAAAATGTAAAACATAAAATACATATATACCTAAAATACAAATAGATGCTATTCCAGGTAAAGTCCTAAAAGTTTTTTAACACGTCTGATGGATTTTATGAGCAGCTAATTTAGCCAAATACACAGAAGATTTCCATATGTTGACCAGATCCTCAAGTCCTGCAGAGTGATTAAACGGACCCGTGGTTTGAAATATAAACAAATATGGAAACAACGCTTTAAGCACTGCAATCGAATTACTGGTCAAATGGAAAAATAAAACACATCCTTAATGTATCGTTACGAGCGAATCAAGAGCGGAATGTGCTGTTAGACATTAATGTGTGACGGCTGCGCGGCAATTATGATTATTATCGGTGTCCGTGTTTGAAGTCTTTTGGAAAGCGCAAAAAACTGAATTTTCCACTGCACGGTTGTATGGTTATATGTTTCGTAATTACATGTTACGGCAAACAATAAACATAACGCCGATTTCTAAACAAAACAACAGTCGAGTGTAACTAACAAAAAAAGTTTAAATAATTACAATTCAAAACTAAATGCAGTGCTCTCGGTCTGGCTGAGACCGTTAAATCTTAAAATGAAACATAAAGAAATAAAAAAACAATGACGTTCATTAGAATTTAAAATCGTTTGGAAGATTTGAATTTATTTGTATGTTCTTTCAGTACACATTCAGATTAATGTTGGTATTTTTAAAGAATCTGAAAAAAAGTTTACAAATTTTCAACTAATAAGAATGCAGCGTTTAGGCATAATCATTACAATTATAAATATAAGTTTAATCATATTAACGATTCAATAGACAAGGTAAATTCTTAAAATATATTTCGCAACAAAAAAGTGCGAAAGTAATTATGACTCGAAAAATTCGTAAATTGTTTAAAGGAAAAACTATTTTTTGAAGATAAATGTTAGTAAATTTTTCAGTTAAGAACGTTCTATATTAAAAAAAAAATTAAGTATAGATATTTTCGTAAAAATATTCAAAAAATTCATTCATTCGTAAAAAATTCGCAAAATAGTGTAGGCAACTGCTCAAGATCTGTTTCCTCATTTTAACATTTCTGTATACTATAACAAGGGTTGATAGTAATCGATGTTATACACAAAATGGCGACTGTCGACTCAGTTGCCTGCGATAGGTAATCGATAACCACTCGAAATGTAAATTTTGGTATACTGTTGTCGAACGCCAACTATACTCGCGCTATTATAAACACATAATAGGGGTGTTATATTTAAATGCTTTTGTATTTTTTAATGTCGATGCTATAATTATTAACTGATATGTATTTCGAGCTATAAGTCCAAAAGCAATTTTAATTAAATCCAGTCAAATCACGTGGTAAAATCAAAGGCGAGCCCATCTCATAGTTTATTGTTAACTCTGACCTACAGCGTTTGTTGAATAGGTGGGCGGTATCCCGTTTAAATTACTAAGTTGCCATGCAATGTTTTCCAAAGCTTCTCATTGTGTAGCGCACACCAACAAGCGGAGAAGTGCAGAGAAAGCCACACAGAAATTTGCAGTTTTGATTACGTTGATGAGTCCTAACGTCTTTCTCAACTAAGGTGCTGCGCATCGCCCCATTGTTGCAACAGATAATTTCGCCACACGGTCGTTTCAATCGCTGCTGTGGTGGAGGTGGTAACGGTGGTAACCATAATGAATAACCAAACTTTCTAATGTTAACAATAAAAATATTAATTCTTTGACGGCGACGCCCTGTTCAAATGCAACACAGATAGAGCGCAGTCTGTACTATACTCCATCGATTTCGCTGATTTCCAACTTTTTCCAATTTTTAGTAACCGCGTACAAATTTTACTGTTTTGGAATCGCATTGCGTTTATCTCAGTAAATCTATTGTTTCTGCAATCAATTCATCGACATGAAAATCTCAATGCGAAGCTCATACACGTTCACATGCTCCCTTATCCAAGCTCAGTTTTCTAAGCCACTCTCCAACAAAGATGTGAAGCACTTAATCCATAGTTTAAGCTTTTGAGCGCTGCACAGCGTTGCGCCATCACAAAGATGGTCTTGAATTACACATTTAAATGATTTGAGGTGCGGCCCTCACTATGCCAAGCACGGAGAAAGCACTGCTTCCAGGCAAGTACAGCCGGTAATTTCACAATTTCAGCGTAGGTGAGGTAAACATGGAATACAACGAAAACTGATTGAAAAACCAATACCGCGCTGAATAGAATGAGAATGGAAACGAGAACATTTGCCTTTATGCGGGACTGAGAGGTTTCGAGAAACTTGAAAATTTGGAACCTTGGGTGATTCTCTTCGAAAGTCTTGAAGAATAAAATACTACTACTACTATATTTATTAAAAGTGCGCAAAACTGCAAATGAACGACTGACGGAAAACGTAGTAAATAAAGTAAATAAAGTAGTTGCGAATAAAGTTGATTGCCGTACAAGGTTGAACCCCTTAGCCTTGTTCGTACATATATTTTTACATCCAGCACTACTGCTGGCTATCCAGCACGAAAAACCACAGAAGAACGATTTTGAAAAACTTTTCGATAAATTTACGCTGATATTGTAAATGTCACCACTAGGAATATAAAATATCAGTACAAAATAGAATTATCCTGCCAATTAATAAATGATAATTCCGATTTGTCTTTAATTTAGATTGTTGATTTCCACACAAAAAAAAACTAAAAACGAAAAGGAGCAAATGTTAGCGCCAGTGTCAAACACCATCAAAGATATTTTTTTTGATTTGACCTCTACTTTTCTACTCACTTAAAAGAACAGGCTTCAAGACAATTTTTATTGAAACCCATATTACGAGAATGTCCGAACTTTGTCTTTTTAAATTATTGGGAATCTCTGATAGTTTCATTATTCATTTCATTCAGTTAAAAATGGAATTAAGCAAAACTGTTGTTATTTATATTTCTATTATTCTAACAGATGAAAATGGAAACTTTCCCGTGCAGTGCTCACATGAAATCCATATTTTTCCTTCTAAAGTGTGTTGTAAGTTGAAAATGGCTCAAATCAGTGTTCCCTCGTTTATAGAAAATTAAGTCCAAGATGTCTATGCATTCATCTATCTTAACATTTCTTAAATACTCGAACAGTCCATTCAACGTCTAATCTACGTCGATGCGTCAACATTTTTCTCATTTGCCTTTCGAATGGCAATTTCATCGTTTATGTTTTTATTGAAAAGAAAATTCAGTAAAATTCAATACTAGAAATGTGAGAGTATATACGTAACTTTGAGCCTATGGCCAAATACATTCATCTACACTGATATAAATATATATATGCTGTATACTATGCACATATACTTCGGACATGTTCGAGATGCGGCAACTCTAGATGGCTCTGTCCGCGCAATTGCTGATCAGGGTCAAAATTTTCATTTCCGGACCAAGAAGTCGCAATTTTTCATATTTTCAATGTATAATTAAAACCTCCTTTTAACCTTTTGTTTATTGCATCTTTTGTTGCACTGTCATTGATAAAAGTCATTTGTCTGCAGTTGTCGGACAACAGTAGTGTCACGAATTGTTGGTGTTTGAGATTTATTACAACTACATCATTTGGGACTTCTGTGATTACCGATGTTTGAAAAATTAAGCAAACATTATCTCGTCGCGAATGCAGCATAAATAGTAATGGACTGTCCAAAAAAAAAACCAAAATTGTTAATTTTTAATTTAAATGAAATTCATGAAATCGAACCAAGAAACAAAGAACAAGTTTTATAAAAGAACTTGTGTATTATAGCTTAGAGAAAAAAGTAATTCCTTCGTAATATATATTACATAAGAATGCTCTGAAGAGAAAGAATCATACAGTTCAACACTATACAGTAAGACTTGTTATCGAGTTACTTCGCTTGTACGTGTTAATAATAAAGTCATAACTTCTTAGTAACAAAGTGTTGAATTGTTAACTCAGAGAAATTGTGTTAAAAATATTAAATTAAAGCGAATTCGGTACCGACGGCTCGGCAAGTGTAAGAGTTGCTTGTCCGAGGGGCGATCATTGTCCATGGTAGTATCACTTGCTGTGAATACTGCTTTGTACGCTTGGCTTTGTAATTGCTTCCCTAAAAACGGGAAGAATTACATATGTGGTTTATATTGAGTTACACGGCAAAAGAGCCGCATGTGCACAACGTTTTTTTTTTTTTAATTTGAGTGTTTCAATGGCTTCAACAGTCTTTCCTAGAGCGAGATCGGTCGAAATATGACAGCACATACATTTGAAACAAATACTCAACGTTCGCTTGCAGCAAATTCAACCATTGGAGATATGATTCGGTGTTGTGGCAGCAGTGCATGCCTAACCATGATTTGCGGCGCCTATTCAGGCATAACAATTTGCGCAATGAGTAAAACACGAAACTTTGATATTTTTGAGCGATTGCCGTTTCTTTCGTATTGCAACACCTTAACTGGCGTTACTGTTGAATGCGTTATTTCAAGTGCCACGCAACCCGTTGTTTTGCTTTTAGCGCCATCATATGGCAACAGGCGCAGTGTTTTACACCATTATATCTGCAATTCAGAAAATCATCATCACAAATTCAAATTGACACCTTAGTACACAGTTCATATTGTACATATGTTTGCATAGTGCGTCGAGGATAAACATTTCGGTTAATAGGTTTTGCTCTGTATATTCTAAATAAGATCTGGGTTTCGCAAATGCTTGTAGTCTTTCTTATATACAGTTATATAGTTCCTTTAGTACTTATCAGAACAATGTTTCTTTTAGCTTGAGCTACTTTTGTAAAATTCACAACCATATGCCATTCACAAATGCTTTTAGCTTCAACAAATGAATAGAGTCTTTGTTCGTTACTCGATTGAAATGAGCCACACCATCCACTTCGTAAATCGCTTTTCTATTGAAGCCAATTTGTGTCGATTTTAGTGGTTTAGTATGTAGGTGTGTTGCTGGGAGCAGTCACAGCGGCAATTGCAACAGCCTTGAGCCGATGCATACACGTCGTAACGCCCAGAAGTGTGTGCACTTGCGTTCGAATAACGGCGAACCCGGTTGAATGCGGTGGTGCACTTACTGGTGCCGTCACTGCCACCGCTCATTGTACTGGCTTTACTAGCAAAGAAGGCTTGGCTCTACCTTGGTTTCCACCAACATACTGTGTGTCTATTTTTACTCGCCTTTTTTAGCAAAATGTGATTAAAGCACGTGTTGCTGCGTCAAACGTCTTTGTAGTGGCTGGGCAAATGAAATCGTTTTAATATTCAACTTTATTTTTAAGGTGTAATGCTGCAACACCTACTAGTGAGTTTCCACTTTAAAGTTTGTGCAAATATTTGCCAACAGCATGTAGCAGCAAAGCGTAACTTTCAATTGTCATGACAAATTGCCATCAAGATGCTCCCCCGACTTTGACGTGTTGCAATAAGCGCTTAAATAGCTGAATAGCGCCTTGCTAGTCGTTTTGAATTTGCTCATCAGTTCGCTTCCTATCAGCCAGTTGTATGGTGTTGCCTGCCCTATAACCTCGCCGGCCATAATTTTTACTTTTTCTTCAAGTCTTGATTATCGTCAGCAAATATTGTGATTAGAGCTAACTGGTAGACAACGCTGTCGAGCAGCTTTCCTGGTACAGTGGCGTGCATGGCGAAAAATTTCAATTGAAATCAAACACAAGATTATGCGAGGACACGCTCACCTATCATCTGTATCTTGGCAAAAGTTCATCCACGATATCACTAATGGCTATACTGCCGTTTCAATAAAATTACAAGTTCTATTGAACTGACGACCTAGCGTCCTGACGTTAAGCGTCCTACAAATTAGGAAATATTGCGTTTACATCAACAAGTGTCAGTTCAATATCGATCAGTTGATGTATAATATGTCAGTTTATTTAACAAACCATGGTATCGTATACCTACGTATAAGAGATGCTGGATGTGCGCGTCACTTTTAGGACGGCGAACTCCCACTCTTGAAGGGTCCTAGATGAGAGTTAGTTTCCGGGTCAAGTTCTGGGCCATTAAACTACATGAATTGTTAACTTGTTAAAGTTTACCCGCTAAGCACACTGAAAAAAATTGGTTAATATTATTTCTATGCTTAATGGAATTATGCTATGAAAGATCCTCGACCTAGATGCTGCGGGTCACATCACAACCGGTTTGCGGTAAATACGCAAATTTTTCCTGGCACGTTGGGTATCATTTTAATGTACACAAAATATCTAACTACAGAATATCGAAAAAAAATTCGTACAGATAAGAAATTATAGAACGCAGCATTGCTGGCGAAAATGTGAGTATCAGTTTACCGACCTTCTTCCGTTTTTCACCAGCTTGGAGATAATTATCAATTTTATGGTATCGAACTAATGCTTAGCGCCTGACAGTTTGTGTGTAAGGTACTTGTAGCTAATCGTGCTAGTTTTAGAATTTAAAGAAAGTTGACAACTTACGATCGCGCATTACTACTGTCAAGTGGACTCTGATGTTAACCTAAGGTTTCGAACGTCATTCTCATATATGCTCGTACATAAATATACGTTTGCACATACATACGGGATCATACACTGTTCTTCAGTTAATAAAATACTATATCCAATTGGTGTGGATTTTAGACAAACCCTAATCGCATATTGAGGCTTTGTGTAGATCTTCTGTCCTTATTGTGACCCAAATAAAATACCCAAATAATAAATATATATCAGACGTTGGAAGCTAAGTTCATCGATTTACTCGAAGCACTCGAAGATTTACAGAATCGAAATTCTCTCTAACACCCGACATTTAACATTTTCGGGGGCTTTACAACCACCGATATCGGAATATGTTGCATGTACGTGAATATGTATATATCTATATGTATGTATGTACATATATATGCATGTATATACACAAGTGCTGGCATTACTGGCATTGGTATGTATTTGGTAACGCCTCTCAGAGACGAGGACTCGCTTTGTTTCTCTCACTTATCATTTCATTATATTTGACAATTTATTCAATGCATTCAATGAAATAAATATTGCTGTATTTTACTCCTAAAATATTTTTATTTTATTTTTAAGTTTATTGTTATCCAAAATCCAAGCCATCCAAAGTTACTAGTTTTTTGCAATGCAAGAAGTCTTTAATAGTCAAAGAAGTACTCATTAGCAACTGAACAGTGAACATTTGTATTTTATAAATTCCAAAATCTTCTGTGGGATATTGGTATATCAAAAAATTTGAGAAGCAATGGCAATGGTCTGGTCAATTGATATTATCAGCTAGTTGTGATATTTTTTCACATCTCCCCATATCAATGTCGCCTGTTAAAAATGAAAATATGAAATGAAATAATGAAATATAATATATATAAATGTCAATTGATGTTTTTAAAAATTGAATTAGACTGTACTTTATTCTCAATTATGTACCAACTTAGACCTATCTTACCATTCGATTGTTCAGTGTAGAAACTACCGAATGGCAATATGACCCTGAAAAGAATTACGTAAGAGAAATTTTTAATTTTAAATTTAGATATTTAAACTACGCTCACATAACCTGCCAATTGAAATTGAATATTTCATAGCAACAGCATAATACGTCTTTGCAATGCTAAAGAACGGGTAAACAAACCAAACAAATATTTATTGCATTCAATACTTTTCGTGGAATCTATTGTCCATTCTTTGTGCTAGGGAGTTTTATGTGAAAAATAAATGTTATACCTAATACTCTGCCATAAATACCCTGGGAGTAGAAAACTCGCATATTTACCATGATTAAATGTAAATATTGTAATTCATTCGAATCATGGAATGAGTAACATTAATTTTTCGCCATTAAGATTTAAGTGGATCAATGCAGTAGTTTATACTCCATTATTGTAATTTTCTAAAATAATAGACGCTCGATACAGAAAGTGAAAATTAAAAAATTTCGGAAAATTGGCAGCGAAACATATACATACACATGACATGGTGTGATGACAGTGACTTGACTAGCTGTATTGCGTGCGAGTGGAAATTTGGCGCTCCAAATACCAAAATGAATGAGCATGACGCATAGGTTCGGCTATTTCGGTCCATATTATTTCCTGTTCATGCTCATCATTGTAATCGTCGCTTCAGGGTACATACATATATTTGTGTTTTTATTTATACGCATATACCACGGACATATCCAAAATAAGTATCTATAATATGTATATTGTAAGACTTTTATATGCCTTGTGCCGTTTTAGCAAAATAAAATTTGCTGAAATGTATTTCGAAGTGTTTGCAGATGCTAAATGAAGTGAATTGCGTTGCTGAAAATAGAACCTTAACATTATATTAAAAAATCAATGTGTGATAAATAATGGCTTGACCTCAACTTGTTAAATTACTAATCCTTTAACACTCCTCTAAATATGATTAAAACTATCTTACGATTTTATTATTGACAGCACTTTTTTGTGTTCTAATAACAATCAAAACTACTTTAATCTGTGCAACATGTTGCAAGAGTATAAAAACCAAGAAAGGCGAAGGCAAAGTTAATAAGAGGATGTAGTTGCAATTAGCTCGCACAAATATTCAATAAGGACATCAGCCGTTAAAAGTGTGTTTGAATATTTTGCTTACCTTTCGGCATCTTTCGGCATCTTTCGAATAAGTTTTAATGAAATGCTGTTTAAATGGATGTGTTTATTTCTTTATACTGTCCATCATTTTGAATCTTCGTATATGTATTTGCCAAATATCAGTTTGTTCAAAATTTTATTTCCGACAATATATTTCCACAATATATTATATATATACATATATATATATGTATGAGGTAAATGTTATGTTCGAGTACTAAAATGACGCGGTTAGATGCGCGATCATGGCGCAAGAGTTCAAGAGGTCAAAAAGTGGTTACATAATGTTATTGTTAGGAAGACTGAAATGAACAAAAGCATCGATACCAGCGTGTTCAGTGTAGCACTGCGCAAAGGTGTGCAACGAAAGGTGGAATAAGGTGGGTGTCTAACTGTTTCAGCTATCAGATTAGATGAGGGGATCATGAGTTGTTGAAGCAAACTTACGCACATCCACTGGTATACAAGTAACTCACATATATTATATATTTACAATATATTATCGGATTGAAAGACAGTTATAAGCACCAAAGCACGAAAACGTACACAACATAATTACATGTATATATATATATGTAATAAGTATAGAGTATATACAAGCATAAATGCTGTTAATAAAAATATAAGTATGTAGTTGATTAGGCACAGTGCTGATATGCCAATAGCGAGTGATGTAAGTGTATCTTAAATTTTTTGAATAATTAGCAGTATTTTCCGAAATTTTAAACAATAATATTAATTTTAAATTATTTTTATTTAATTTTAGGTGTTATACCATGAAATCGTATCACATGCACGAGTGGTAAGTGCCTGCATTCGCTCGGCAACAGCGGAGAATCAAGGGCGGGTACTACTGCAACAACAGCAAGAGGAACAGCAGCTGCAATCGATCACAACCATCGCAGAGCAAACAAATTCATCACTCACATCAAACGGAGTGACAACTTTGACAATAGCCACAGGCAATGAGCCGAACAATCACGAATTGAGCAGTGTCAATAGTAGCAGCGTAATTGAAACTGCGGAAAAGTCCTCCTTCTCGCCAGGGCCGTCATTGGGCAGGTCGAATACGGCATCTTCACAAAAAGCAGCAGAAACTAAGATTACTGAGGATAGTTTGGAGCGATTGCAGAACCGTTATCACTTATTATATTTGAAGGCGTTCGAGGTACAGCTTTGGTTGGACGGATTGTTGCGCAAGAAAAGTTCGACTGCGGTAAGTTTGATAAGTATTAAGTAATATGTTTACGGATAATGCAACAGCTGTCAGTAAGTAACTAATCACAATCATCTCAACTTTGAAGGGCAAGCTTATATTCAAGCTGTCATGTTATTCAAAACTGATTTCCTAATTATGTTGCTGAATGAAATTCACAATTTTAATATATAGTTCTACACATAAAAATTTGGCAGACATTTTTCATCGAGTGAACACACACAGACAGACCCTATAAGCAATTTAATTGAAAGTTCAGTCGTTCTTGTGTTTTTCAAGCTGCACTGTGCTTGGGAACAGAAATTCGCCCAATCTCCCCACCTAAGCGTAATATGCTCATAAGTAAATTGATCAAAGTGGATTATTTTTTAGTAAAAAGCTAAGATGCCTTTTGACTTATATATGTCTGTATTTTATACATGTATGTACACATAGTAAATGCGCGCCATATACCAAATGTCCATTGCTCCACTTTGGGGAATACAGCTGTCGGTGCCTTAACAGGTTTTACAGAGCACATCACCACGAGTAAACAGCTTTGGTATGGTGTTATTTTCACTGCCTCTGTGGTAAATGTAAAAATGTTTTTAGAATCGACGCTTCACTATTCATTCGCCATTTGATAGCCGTTGTTCTACTTATATGGCAAGATACGTGGGTATATTCATACGTACATACATTCATATCATAGATATATACTTATGGATACATGTGTGGAATCAATCAAATCATATCACATTGAATTCACAACTTTCAAACCGCATTTTAAGCATTAAGCATTTTAGCCTGACCGAAACTTTCACAGTTTGGTATGACTTTACACTTTGCTGATTCAAGAGTAAAAGTTAGTTATCACCACCTGAACCTACTATGTATATGTGTGTATGTGAGAGATATTTTATTCAAACCACTAAAGTCTTGGGTCAGCCTTGGTGAAGAGTCCACTCAGATTAAATGTCATTTACATGTGGAATCAAATCAATCACTAATGGCGAATTGCGAACAACAATCTTAACCGATATTTGCCGGTGGTCACTGTAATGCGTTCCGAGTCTCAGGCGGCAGCGGCAGTGGCTGCTACCGTTAAAGCTGTTGCGGCCATGTGCTGACATTACCGCGTGTTAGGTTTCAGGCTCTAGATTGGCAGTTGCCGGTTGTTAGTGGCGTTAATTGAGTTCTATCACAATGGCAACTGGTGGAATCGATGACCTCATCACCACTTCTATTTTGTTTTAGACATGAGTTATATGCATAAGGTCAACACACGTATGACATGAGCAGATAATTAATTATCTATGATTTTCACCTAGAGGGATCGGCAAAAAAGCTGCGCAATTGTACACCACACTTGGTACAGGTAAACAGAAATCACATTAAAATATATATTCAAAAGTCAAAATGAAGTTAATTTAAATTCTCGAACTATTTTCATGAGCGATGGTGGTGCTCATGCGCATAACAGTTATCGGCTAAATGTGGCTAATGCAGTTAAAGCAAGAAAATTACACAAATTTACAACAAGCTTAGTTTACGAAACTTACCTATGAAGATATCTATTGGCTTTTTATAAGCCATTACCTTCCGAAATCCACACTCTGATTGCATGCACATAAAAAACAAAAACTGAAGAAAGTGTGCGATGGATTTGTTGTCAATACTCATAAGGCATTATTGAACAATGCTTCTTGTCGACGCTTGGTTTTTGTTGTGAACCAATAAGCCATTGTCTCACGAAAAAATAAATGTTTTCCGGATCGTAATTGATTTTCCAACTATTACAATAACACCAGCATTTATGTATAACCACTAGATACGGGACTTATTGTAGTGTGTCAACTACAACAAATTCCATTTCATACATGCAATAGAGTTATAACTTGTAAATAAATCTAAAATGAATGGTCAAAGTACTTTATGTTCAAATTTCATCGAATCTCGGCTGTACGACAGCACATAGTTCGTCCCAATTTTTTGCCAATCTATTCGTTGCAGAAATCTGGCACATTAAGCTTTGGTTATGAAGTGATAAAACGATTTTTACTTAAGCGCAGCTTAATATGTTCCACAATGTCTCATATTTCTTGGAATGAACAGACTTTTATAGTAAATATATGCGTCAAATCAAAGCGTCTATACATATATATTTATTGTTCCGCTCAGGCTTAGTCCTCCTTAAAAATTCGTACGAATGTATATGAATAGGTTTGAAAGTATATTTGCTCGTCCCAAGTACTCATGAACAGACTGAATCCATTCATGTACACAAACATCATGTATATATAATATACATATGCAGCTATAGCATACTAATTTAATTGTGAAATCCCAACGCGTGAGGCGGAAATATTCGAATTATAAGTTTTCAAGGTGAATATATATAAATATCTAATCTTACGAAACTCCCAAAATTTATCTGTCTATCTTACGAAACAGCGGTAAAAGTTTTTAGCAAATCACGAATTGTTCATTTTCTTGGTGATTTACTGGAGAATATTTTGTGCATGGCCATTAGTTGGCCTAGAAAATTAAAAAAAAGTGTGAATTTTTTATTTGCTGGCCTTTAATCTTCGTGTAAGGGTAAGCGTGAATAACTATTTAGTACCAGGGCTGCTGTGTAAGTGTTGATGGATGATACCCCAATGTGATCTGAACAAATCCAGTTTTAGATCTTGTAATTAGTTTCTTTTTTATCGGAATCAGCATATTTCAAATAACCTTAAGTCCGCTCCATTCATTTAGAGTACACTGCCTCTAAATAAAGCCTTCTACTTCTTCAAATACTTATTTTTATTTGTCTATCTCAATGCTGAAGGAATCACCTTATAAATATATAAATATAAAATGTATCAGCGAATACCCAACTCTAGAAATATTTTGAGTGCTCACGTTTTGTGTTAACTAATTCATAAATATTTGGAGTGTTCAATAAACAAAATTCCAGTTATTACGAAACAATAAAATATTTAGTGAAAGAAAAGATATGAAGAACATATGTACATATGTACCTAATATGGATCCAGGTAAAAAATTGCTTGCCTCATTACTTTGAATAATAGGTGAAAATAAAATACAAACGCTCAAATATACTATACTAGGGGTAATATGGTCCTTGGCGCAGAATGAGGAGCAGTCAAACTGCTCAAAGAGTAAAATAAATATTAGCATGTCTGTCTGAACTATCAGTTTATCTGTTTCTGTCAAAATATTTGAACACTTATATAAAATGCATGTATTGAATTATGTTTCGCATTTTCCAGAGCATTGTTGATGCCGCCGGTTACATTGATGACAACGACGATGTAAATTGCCAATCATCCGAATGTGAAGAAGACGAGGCGTCTGCAACAGAGGATGCCCTAAATATTCTCGGTTCGGGAATCGAAAGCGATATCACGCACAATTCCTCCTCAGTTGAGGAATTGCATGATTGTATTGATTTGGTTGAAGAGGGAAATTGCGACGCCGCAAAGGTAAACTATTTCATTGCTCAGATTCACTAAATGCGAATATCGTTGGTTTTCTGTTATGTGTCATAAATTTATTTGGTTGTCGCATGTTCTTAGCAGCGCATGAATACATTATTTTCAACTTTGCTAAATGTTCCCAATAATTATGGCGTCTCATAAGACACTAATGTACGCATATTGCATGTTATACATATATGAGATCAGTTCAACTAGACTTTAATTCCAAATGGAATGTGAGCTCACCGGTAAGTTCTAGCAACTGTCATTCAACCAATTCAACACGTCCAAAAAGACAACACCTATGAGTTGTTATTGACCCGCTTCAAAGACTGGCGTATGACTGCTTAAAAATTGAAGCACCAATGCTTTAAAAATTAAAATTGGTATAAATGATAAAAATTTATATGATTAAGTACAAAAGTGTATAAATGGAAAATAAAATTTGAATGATAGTTAACTTTGTTGAAATCTTTAGCACAGTTCACCCGTAAGAAGCTTTTTATGAACTTATGTACATACTTAGTATACTGAAAAACTACGCATGTCTGAAGAAGTGATTGCATAATGAGTTACTCGTATGAACTAAAAAACCTACTTTGTTTATTTCATTTATCTTAACCGTAAAATTAACATTACTTACTAAATAGGGCGACTGTGAAGACGGGGACGACGAAGGAGAAGAGGAGGACGAGGACGAAGTTAATTTTGGTCGTTCCCGCTTTAGTAAGCCACCACGGGGCTATAGCAAAGTATTGGTTACATTTGAGAAACGGGGTAACCTGGGTGGTCCATCACGGTCAACCACTCTCACTGATTTCGAAGCTGATTCTGAGAGTAGCGACTGGGAGACAACTGCGCAACAGGTGCTCATACAAAAGACAGACGATGCCGTGATTGGCGCCCGACTGCAGTTATTCAACAGAAAAATTCCAACCAATTCAATTCAAATCGTCACGCCAACAATTGGAGAGGAAAGCAGTGAGATCGCTCAATTACCATTTGCTATTCACACCTCTTCCAGTGCAAGATTCGAGAGTTACCTGCAGCAAGATGACATCGATGGTTTGATTGCAAATAAAAAGCATGAAAACGTATTGGTCAGCGCATCGTCAACGTCAATGAAAACGAATATGAATATGCTAAACGCAGATGTTGAACAACGGAAGCTAGTCTCAATGAGCGCGTCTACAGTGGCCGCCACAATCACCACCACCACTGCCAACGAAACTAACGCCACCTTCACGGACACGCAGTCCCCGCAGAAACTTCAAACACTACACAATAACAAACCGATTGGCCTGCCGATCAAGCAAAAGACCATCGCAATCATATCACCGAATAGTCACAACAATAAATCGCCGACCGTCTTCCGCAAGCGGCAGACACAGCAGCATACTGACATCTCAAAGTTTAATCGATCGAATCGTAAGTCGAAAAATTGTGCCGTTTTCTACTTCAAACATCTGGATACGGACATCGAAACTAACTGCAGCAGCGTTGGCGACGCCGCTGACTATAACACCACAGATCCAGCAGATGGTTTATCCTCGTCTAATTCACAAACATGTGAAGTAAGTACCACCAAAAATGAGTGGTGTTGGCTATGGTAATATGGTACACATGCACAAGCGTTTGTATGTGTTTGGTGTGGTTTTGAAAATAGGTTGGTCTATAATTTAGCCAACGTGGTTCTGAATCACTGAACACATATGTACACACATGCAAATTCGCAACATTCTTCAATTTTCCAGGCTGAATTAAAAAGCTGAGGGTTTTCAACTTTATTTCGAAATTATAAACTCCCAGTAGATTTAAAAAAGTTAAAAATTAAAGTTTTGTACATATTCTCCATTTGAGGAAGGTATAGAAGGTCCTAACACGAATGTAAATGAAGTGAGTATGTGTCTTTTTTTATAGCGGAACCCGAAACAAATACTCACATCGCACACACATCGCAACAAACGAAGGCTGTGTATGTGCGATGAAAGTTTTATTGAGATTACTAGCTTTTTCGTGAATCGTTACATTTAACTAGTAGATAAGTGAGTGGTCATCCGGTGCGTTTAACGTGGGTACCTGCCGATCAGATCCCCGGTACCTATCGACAGTGTGTGCGACAATCGTTTTTTACACTCAATAAGTGTATACTGAAACACATTCTTTCCCTCATGGTCAGCATCAAGTATGTGATGCAAGTGAAATACCTGGGGTTGACCCCATTCACACGGACAATCGGTGGACGAATCGGCTAAAATCTGCCCCTAAGCAGCACAGTCACAGTTTTGTCCATCGATATGTTGACCTCAAGTGAGTGGTATAGGAAGTATTTGTCAAGGCGATCAACCCGGCAATGCCTCTCAAATGGGAAGAGCTACAAATTTAAGATGATATATGAGATTTCGCGACCGATACGAACGACTTTGCTCTGACACATTCTCTGAGTAAGAAAATACTATCGTATTATAATATATTGCATTGCTTCTCCTCTTTGCTGCTTTTTCGCCCGTTGCATGTTGCTGTATGCATGCAGCACTCATGATATGCACACCGTACTATTGTAATATGCATATGAATGTATATAAAATATCGAATATATATTTTTTTTTTTGTATAAATCGTTGTGTTATTTGTATGTTTTATACTACTTACTTGTATATGTTATTTGTACTTGTTTTTGATAATAGAGAGTTATGTTCGTTAACATATTTACGTCATTGTTTCATCTTACTTAGCATCATTTGTTGAAATCGGCTGACGCGTCATCTGATGACGACGGTGGCTGGTTATACTCGGCTGTCCTACCGCCACAAAGGGAAAAGAGCACTGGCGCAGGCGATGGTGTAGGGATCGACGAAAAAGGTAACATCTGCATCACAACCATTGTTATTGATGGCATGCATTCGTCCGCCGTGACATCTAGCTCAGCATTAACTACAACACCAATAGCGAGCAGTGTCATTAATGACGACTCAGATAAGGAAAACGAGGAAGCCCCCGCTACCACATTGGCCACGGCTCTAACCACATTACCGACTTCCAAAGCTTGCGCACAATCTAGCGATATAAGCTCTGCGCCGTCCTCACAAAATCGCACACAAATCGCACACGCCGAAATACAATTGACTACAGTGTCCACAATTTCGGCAGCGACAGCGGCAAAGGCACCGCCTGCAGGTCGATTTAAGACAAAAAATTTCGGCACTAGTAGCGGCAGTGGTAATAGCAGCAGCTACAGTACCAGAAGTAGTAGCTGTTCCTCGAACGATCCGCTCACCGAGACGACATCGGCTACTAATACAACGCAGATCACACAAATGCATTTTCAACGCGTGCATCGAACCGAAATGGAACTGCAAATCGACAACGGTAATAAATCCAAGCAAATGATGGACAATGGTGCGAGCAGCAGTGTGACAACCCATAATTCCCATAACAATAATAATAACGGTGACACTGAAAACAACAACAGCGCCACCAACAGGGACGAAAATGCAAATTATAACGCTAATAATAATCCAACGCAGCTGCTACAACAAGCACTTATTTCAAGTGGAAATAATCAAAAGGTGAATGACTACATGTGAATTTATTCGCGTTCCCGTGTACCAATTTTTAATGAAAATTTGCCAATAGTTGAAAAATTCTACTTTTGTTCAAAGGTTTTGAATTAACTAAGAAAATAAAGGTTTTTAAATATTTTAAATAATCATTTCAAATGAAAACTATAATTGTGATTTCTGGCTGATGACAGTCTTTTATCAAATGCGATTCGTGTAAAAAATATTATGCTGATAATCAAATTTCGACCTTCAAAGCCTTAAAAAATACATTTAAAATAAAACATACGCTATATTTTGACTCATTTTAGAACGAAATGTCTTATTCTGTTCGCTGGCACCCTAAAACTGTTATTGATTCCACCAATAAAACTTCAATGCAATATCAGCAAATTCAGAAAATGGAAAGTAAGAAAGTTATTTTGCCTCCACGCTCCCCACTTAAATCGGAAAAACCACTGCAGTCAACAGCACGAGGCGACAACTTCAGCCCAAATAACGCGACAAAGGTATACTAAATAATAGTCCACTCATAATTTATAATAATCATAACTGTAATCATGTTTCTCATATAGTATAAGGGTGCAAAAGAAAATTCCATTACATACCGAAAAAGTGGTTTATATGGTTTTTTGTACAACTCAGCCGTATCGTTTATTCGCGTTGAAATTTCCTGCCGACTATGTTATCTTGCATTATAAGAAGTGTTGTAATTATTCTTTACTCTTACTCTTAGAAGAATGCACATTTTTGTTAAGTATCAACCTAATAAGCAGCCTATAATTTGCATGAAAAAAAGTTTATTTTGTTATTTTCCATTAAATTCGATAATTTTTGATATTTACATACATTATGAACGTGAATGATAAGTTTTTTATTAGTTAGTAAGTTTATGTATTTTCATTTTATTGTAGAATGCGTCCATTTGTAAGTAGTACAAAAAATACCAACTTGCGAAGTACATTGGTAGTAGGATAAACAATTTAACGCATTTGTTGAAATAATAACAACACATCCGAATTACTACTCATTGTAGCTTTTAAACTTTTCTCTATCAGAGCAGCAAACTACACGTCGCTATTAATTTTCAATAACAAATATCAATATATTATAATTTTACAAAATTTCACATCACTGACGTAATTGGCAAGCTGACCAGGATAAATAAATATGTATTTCCATGCCACATATCTACTTGCACAATATTGCACTCTCACAGGCACGCATTGCGTGAGGTGTCTAGGCTGTGTGGCAATACCAATGGTCTTGACCAGCCTTGAAACGTGCTTGCGCTGTGCCCACCAGGGTTCGGGTATATAACATCGAAATTTCATGTGCGAATAGGTATAAATCTGTATGTGCATACTTAATTGTGTCCGTAATTATGTATATATGTAAATACAATTATCTGAGGCACAGCTGATTTATTTGAATTTATTTGCATTGCGATTATACATGCGATTTTTATGTATATATATTATTTTGTATATACTATACTGTATACACATTGTGTTGGTGTATTGTTAGGTAAGTGAAATTATCTTGTTTCTTCTTGAATTGCGATAATTATTCGCCATTTAAACATGATAACAGTGTTGAATTTTAATCAGAAGGTGAGATAAACAAACTTTTAGTCAGTGATGTTCCTTTTGTTATCTTCATGAAGTCCATATATGTATGTATGTGTATGAAGGTAGATACAGACAATTTAATTAAATTTTGAAACTAACGTCGTAGAGACATAAGATTCTTCAAAAAGAATCAAGGTGCTAAAATGACAGTCAACGGCTAATGTGACCCGTTTTATTTTCAGTTTGCAATTGTTTTTGTTATATGCTTACATACATACATACATACATACATACATACATACATACATACATACATACATACATACATACATACATACATACATGCATACATACTTATTTACATAATTCCACTAAAACTGAGTACTCGTAAATGTTCGTTAAGTCGGGCCGATGTTGCACGAGAACAAAGGCGATGTATCGAATTATTGTATAAATTAAAAAACAATATATGAAATACTTTGACTTTTACCTCCCTTTTACTCTTTTCCTTTTCTAATATATGTCTTGAATTTGAATCCTGAGAAACACTGTTATTGAAAATGCACGATATTATAATTACTCACGCCACTTGCGCACGCAACACCAATTTAAATGAGATACTCATAGTGGTGAAAAGCTAGACTTTCAGTCGTCAATCGATCTTTGAATGCCTTAAACACCTCGATTATTATTTTAGTTCAGTTATATCCAAAGTATAACTTATATAAAACCCATAAACCATAAGCTAAAAGCTAACTTAAACTCATAAATAAGCGTCTATACATTGAAGCATTTACGAAGTGATTGTATCGATATTTATTAGCTTATCTTATCGAGAGCACTGCCTGAATACTGTTGCAATAATATTATATTTGTACTTATAATTATATCTATGTGCTTCTTTTTCACCCCTCTACTGGTTTGCCAACGACATTAAAATATTAATAAACGCAAATAAAATGAAGCCAACACTTTTGCAAACTGATTGGCTTTCGACTCGCAAACTCTTCGGGTGGCTTGCGGTGAAGTCATACAGCTGCTGATCAGTCTGCTCTGTTTCGTTGTGAAAGTTGTGCAAAAATTAAACAGAAGGGAAAATCAAAAGTGGCAGTAGTATTTGATAAACTTTATTACGTTGTATAAACAAAATTTGCAAAAGCAAAAAAGAAAGCTAAAAAAAGTTGGTGAGCCAATTATTTAAAAAGGGGCGTGCAATAAATCACAAATGCATGTTTCTTAGTCATTCAAAGTTAGAGCGTTTCGATTTGCAATTCGATTTTAGTTTCGGTTTCCATTGAATTTGCGTGCACCTGACCACTTCAGTGAGACAACTAATCACAGGATCAGATTTTCCATATTTTAGCTGTCAAACGTTCACGAACTGCTAGTATCCTTTTATACACAAATACAATATCCAATATATGTGTACCTACATTTATTAATTGGTATCCAATGGGGGGACGCAATATTGGTGGACAATTGCTGTATTCAGAATCTCAAAATAAATGAGAAAGTATTGCCCTCAACACCAATGGAGACCACAGCACCTCCTGATACAATGTCCGATCTTTAGAGTTTTAATTTCTGATTGTCTTCCCAAGTATGACCAATATAATAAATATACCAATACAATAATGACTTGAATAATAATTGTAATCAATTATCTAAACCGCCCAATCGTCCAATCGCCACATTGGCTTTGGCCGCTAGAGTTTCGTTTCCTTTCTTTTGTTTCCGTATTGATCATTGGCGCTCTTGTCCTCTTACAAATAACGTGCTCAACATTTTCTGCGTTGTTACTGATTTATCAGTTTCGCTTGTTGCGGCCTTCGCCGTCGCCAGCGTTAGCTATTATTGCTTTGGCCATTTTCGAATTTTCATTCGCTTTTGAATAATTATTTCCGTTTATTATCGTCGCCTCGTATGCATTCAAATAGCGCTGGTTTAGTCATTTTATATGCTTGTTGCAGTTGTTGTTATTGTGAAAATGGATTCATTAGCGGGTATGAATTACAGTTCGGACAGCAGCAAATGCATGATGCTACTAAAACATAATTTAGTTATATTTCAGCACACAAGCGGTTCGAATTGCAATTAAATATCGCAATTGCGCTACTTTGTAATCCTGTATATAACTTTGCATGTGTTTGGGTGAGAGTGTGTGCTTTATTGTCTGATTTTTAGTGTGGACAAGCAATAAAGTATATACATGCAAATATGTGCACGTCAACTGGTACCTCTAAACAATACCTCATAACATCTTATCTAATGAGTAGTATCTACTTGCGAATATCATCTTATATCCGCTTGAAATCCGTAAATTCCAAATGAGTGTGTGCACGACTGTTATTCTGAGTTTGATTTCAGATCCGTACTTGGAACACAAAGGATTATAATTTGTAATTTCTGGTCAACACTTCTGTTATTAAAACTTAGAAAATAAAAAAAATTCAAAGATTGAAGCATTAACGTTAGTTTTTAAATATGTAAATGAATGTGCACAACTCGTAAATTACCATTCTCGACATTCATGCATATATGTCTACTTGCATACATATGTACGTACGTATCTTGTATAATATACATATGAGCTGTACAGACTTTTGTGAAGCTTTGTCGAAAACAAACATACTAAGTGAACGTAAAATCAAATTTACTGAGGCGTGTTAGATTGAATACAAGAACAGAGGGCAATTGTCATTTTGTTTCAGAATACGAATGCATGCTTTGCGACCGACCTTTATGTTTCGGAAATTTTTCGTTAGTTAGATTTCCCGCTCTAATTATTTTGAATATGGAAAACGTGTTATTTCGATTATTTTACACATATATACATATGTATATACATATTTAATTATGATCATACATATATATATTTTGCTTGAATATTTAGTTTAATGCTTGCACTGACAAATAACGTTAATAAAAACGATTGAAATACAATGGAAATACAATGGAAATAGTATGGGATTTGTTCGAATGTGTGTGTTTATTAGTGTTTTAATAATTTCGCACAACTTGACTTGTGATGATTCGGTTCACTTTTCTTAGAAGAAGAATTCTAACAGACGATAAGATATTCAATACCACAGCGTGCTCCTTCGCTCTCAAGTAAATGAGTTGAGCTCGTACTCGTCGCTTCGATACTCATGTGCGTTCATGCCTTTCTGTATGTAAATTTTTTATTTACTCAATTGCTCTCTCAGTTACTTCGATTCACACGCTGATTTTTTGTGATAGCATTTTATGTGCTCCTCTTTTCGTGAAGTTATTTTGCTCTATTGCCGGCTCACTTGTCATATGTGTGATCTTTTGATTTCAGGGTAAACTCTCGCATGAATCAATCAAACAGCTGGTACTTGAAGCAGAGCATTTAGTGCGTGATGTCGATCAACTAAAGACTCCTAATAAACAGAAACAAAAGCATTCCGTCATCAAATTGTCGTCAACGGTGAAAAAACGAGAAATCGCCATGCCTGGACCAATCAAGCAACGTGTGCAAGTAAGTGATGTCGCAAAAAATACATACATATGTAGTCCTTTTATTCATTGAAATTTCTTCTTTTTGGCATATCGGAAGGAGTGGCTGGAGCATCAACCCGCATCATCAACTTCAGTTCAGGGCCATAGAAATCCCATCGATGAATTACAAGGTGGTACAAAGTCAAAAGCGGGCGATGACTGTGAAGCGTCGGGCGAAGCTTCAGAAACAGATTCGGTTCCCCAGCTTGATTCAGATACTTCGGAGGAGCTTACAGAATCAATAGCTACGTGCATGCAGACAAGCACAAATTCATTTGGTGGCAACTCTACAGAATGCTTTGGAAGTTCTGTAGAACCCATAGTCAGTTCAGCGACAATACTAGGTTTCGACAGTAGCAACCAGAGCTTAAATGTAAAAATTGTGAAGCGCTCTCAGTCACGACGGAAGTCGGAACGACCATGGTCGGTGTCATGCCTGTCGCAACTGACTACTGAAACAGTCCCAACAGAGACGATTACACCTGTTGTGGGCAGTCCACAAACTGGACTTGCTAACCATTCTATCAGTGAGTCAGCGCTGGACTCTCTGTCTCCTGGCCGGCAACGTGTCTCTTCCTCATCAACGATAAATGTCACCCAAGGAAAGGCTAGCAATAGCAAGGGATCTTTGAAACGCCGTAAAACTCGAAAGAAGAAAATATCCACCTTTGGGAATTTAGGTGTAGTCGTGTCAAATACACACTCAGTTCTTAAGAAGAACCCAGATTCTGGCTCAGAGGACATCTCCGAGATGCCGCGACTTACACAAACGCTACTCATGAAGTCGTGTGAGTCCATGTCTACGCAACAAATACGTGAAATAACAAGCGCGTTATTTTGCCTAGAACACGGTAGTGGAACAAATCTCAATGAAGGTGCAACAGGTAGTTGTAAAAATCCAGCACAATACACCACGGAAGAGTCCCAACAGCACCCCATGCAGCAGCAACAACAAAAAGATATGAGCGAAGGGGTTCCGTTGATGAAACCCAATTTTCGAGTGGGCTCCTACACCACGGCACATATGCGCAACGAGAAGAGGTTGGGTTCGTTAGCCGCTTTAGCCACTTATATGAACGATGAAGAAGAAGAGCAACAGGGAGGTTAGTACAATCGAAATTGCAGTGATTTTGTATTATTTATATTGCAATTCTGTTATGTTACACAGCAATTTTTATAAAAATAGCTTTATTTGCTCACATATCTTTTATTTCGTCCACTCTTTTTCACACTGCAATCTTTTTTCGTGTTTTAAGCTGCCACACCAGTGCCACAAAAACAGCGAGGTATCTACAAATTCTGTAGAAAGTAGAAAAGTATATTTGTATATGATTAATTATAATTAATCAACCACATAGTTGCACACTTACACATGACTTACATAAACCGGATATCCACGCCGGTGGATTTGCCATGCCAGATGTCAAATGTGCGTGGTTGTATACATATGCACCTATCCAGCAAACATTGTGATTTAAGGTCGATCTAGTGGCAAATGGAGAATTAAGCTCATTATCTAATGTACCTGAAATGGCTAGATTTGGCTTATTTGTAGTTAATGTTTCTAATGAGCTCTTACTTCAGTTTTAAAATTAGTTTTGAAGTTGTTATTGTTGTAGCGACAACATTCCTGAAGTAAGTTTGAGGAGTGCTGCCTAAAGTCATTGGCCGGTTAAAAATTCGGGTCCGTTCCGGTTACGTAGACCCTACTGTCGTCGATTTAAAGTCGATGTTACCTTCAATATTTTATTAAAATATTACGAAAATTTGTCCCCATACTTATTTGGAAATGTTTAGAAAAAAACGTCATATTATCTAATGTGCCAATGAATATTTTTCTGAGCTTGGTGACTATGTTTGCTGGGTACTTATTAAACATATCTAATTTATGCTGAGCACTTCTGTTGTTAATTAGAATACAAATCGTGAAAAGGTCAAATTAGTTTTGAACATTCCATTTAATACAGAATACACCACTGGAACGGAGGATCATCATAGCAGTTTTTCAGAGACAGCTTGGGACAATTATCAAGAAAAATATAATTCCGAAAACTATTCCGAAGGCTTCGACTCGGATGCAGCCAGAAAACTAATGGAATTCGGAGATGATTACAGGTAAAAAAGAAAGCAATTGCAGCATATAACTATTGTGATAGTGCTTAGAATACTAGCTCAGTAAGCATTTGACAGTGATTCCGTACGATATTTTTCGCACCGGGACTAAAAATAGTATATAGTACATAGCTGTTCGTTAATATAACAATCAACTAAAAATAAAATTTTCTCTCCTAGAAATTTCATCGATTCGCAGTCAGATTGCTGTTCGTCGCTGTCTGCTGCCAACAATTTGGATTCGTTGTCGCCACCACGTATGGACTCGTTGCCACAAGCAGACACGAAAACGATCATGCAAGATACAATTGCAAATAGTGTAGACCATGCCAGACGTCGCCGTGCACTTGACTTGGAATACGAGAGGAGACGTAAAACTTTAGAGGTTCGTCGCAAATCATGTCAAGGTAAGACAGCATCTCTGTTAAAAAAATTTCAAAAAAAAATCAAAACTCAATTGTTACATATACATTTGTTAAGATTCAACTGATACACAAAACACGCGAAGTGCTGTCATATCGGCATCATCTTCCGTCAACGCAATTATTCCTAGAATCGGTTTTGAAAAAGTAAATCACCAAAAAAAGTCCGATTCAACTGGTCGCAAATTGGAATTTGGTATGAGTCAATCGACGCAGTCGTTGCGTCGCACATCTGAAAGTGACACATCAACTCGACGTCGCAAAATTGACGATCGGCGTCGTTCATCTCGCAATCTTGATAAAAGTATCAAAGTCATACCGGCCACTTCGTCGAGCTGCGATGACTCCGACGATGAAAAGGAGATGCGTAATTTACTACAGCAAAGCAGAAATCGTTTGGAAGACACCGAAGCCTTAAAGATACGCTGTCACCTATTGCGCCCAGAAGATTATGTAAGTTGGAATACACTCCTATTATTATTTGATTAATAGTCTCGAGATGAGAAAATTGTGAAAGTAACACGATTTTATTGCCAATTTCAGACGGAGATTATTTGCACTTGTCGTGACAACATACGGTGTCTGGAAGCCGTACTACGTGGTCCGCCTGGCACGGTGCTCTCCGCACAATGTACCGGCCAGACAAAAGGTGAGTTGGCTCTTTGTATTCACCTCGATTGCAAGTGTGCGCCCATTAGACGTTTCGTAGCGCGAACAATAGAATTTTTATTGGACGTTAGTAATATGTTGATGTACTTCACACTATACCGTTTTCTTGTAAACACACTAAAGAGCTTGTACTCGGTGGTAAACTTCTGCATTACATTCTTCAAAAGATTCTTCTAAAAGCATATGCAAAGCAAGGATAGCAAACAGCTGAGGCTTTAAAATTTGTGAATACATTGTGACCTTTTGGTTTCAAAACTTCATAAATGTGTTATTTTACATTCCCACATTTATAAGTATATCAATACACACATGCATATATGTCTGTAAGTTTGAGTAAGCGGTAATTCTTTTTTTTTTTTAATTTTCCTAAACAAGTCAAAGTTTAAAAAAAAGCTAACAAATAAAAAAAAACAAGTATATTATTATGCGTTTGTCAAGCATATTACGAATTAATTATTTTCTCTATAATTTTATTTTATTTTTACCAATAAAGATACCTATGTATTTCTTAAAACTATGAATACACGCGTTTGATTTTTCGTAGTTTTGCTATTTTGCGTTTTTGTTCTGGTTATATTAATGCACTTAGTCAACATAGTGCTTGTTTTATTCTTCATGTGTTTTGTCAAAAGTGCAACTTATAAATTAGCTCATTTTTTTTTCACTGTCATCCCTATTGCCATTTACAATTACAATAATTGCAATAATAAAACTAACTAAAGAAATTATGGTACAGATAAAGGGCTCACACTTGTAATTAAAATTTTGTTTATTTTAACATTTACCCCTCAGTTTTATTTAGTTAAATTTAATAAAAAATGGAATGCAATTCTTGTTTATACGTTCCATACAGTGATTTTTATTCGCCAGTTAAAACTTAATTCTTAGTATACTAACACTCTTTAATATTTTACCTGTATATATATTTGTGTATGTGTGTTTTTGTGGTTTAGACGATATCTAATTTTTCACCGTTAATATATATGTATATATATTATACATATTTAAAAGAGTATTGCCCTTAACAGCGGCAGTCGTCGCAGTATAGAGATGCGAGCTATCACTACAAAGGACCAAATTATTTTCTAATAAAACATCCCTTGTGCAGTGGCAAACTTTCGAGTATTTTTCGACCATGGAAAGCTTCTCATGAAATCCATGTCCGTTTGGAGTCGGTTTAAAACTAGTAGGCCCCTCCATTTGTCAAATAACCTCAAGATGCATGCCTTCAATAG
Source organism: Bactrocera minax (assembly GCA_021498325.1). Taxonomy (NCBI): domain Eukaryota; kingdom Metazoa; phylum Arthropoda; class Insecta; order Diptera; family Tephritidae; genus Bactrocera; species Bactrocera minax. Next base: position 191,885 of record JAKEEE010000115.1, on the reverse strand, counting down.
GAGAGGAAGCTCGGCCAAGCATCTATCGTATTAAATATCTTATCCTGGCCCTAATTTAAAATGTGCAGAGATGAGTAGCTTGTATACCAAAAGGGAGCAGCAACAGATGCACGATATTGTACAATTTAAATACTATAATTTATATATTTGAAAAGAAAATGTTTTCTTTATATTTGCCTTATAAAATGTGGTCTAGAATTATGCTTTTCCAAAACCACGTTCATGCTACTACAAATGTTAGAGGACATGTATTTGTCAAAAGCTCTTTTTGGAAGAGTGGTAATTAATTTATAATAAAATGTTGCGTTCATTTATTGAAAATTATGCAAACGTACTTCGAAAATAAGGGATAATATTTATTCGAAATATAATTTATCTCAAGAAATATCTACTGAATGCAATATTAACAGGTCTTTGTTGAAATATTGTTTTATGCAAACCTTTCTTGTTTCAATGAATTTTAATTTACATAGTCAAATTTGTATACGTTCCATCCCAATACCCTAATGTCTGTCCAAGCATGCAAACAAGTATGGGCAATCAATGTATGTGCAATCGACGCCTAATGAATCAGAGAGCGAAGCATAACCAGAGAACTTACAGCACATTCTCTATGGTTGTAAGTTCTCTGGCATAACATGACAAGCACGAAATATAAAGCATCGAGAGAAATAATTTACTATAAAACGAAAATATATGTTATGACCACAGCGTAGGAAAAACTCGAAGAGAAAACTTAATGGTCCGAAATAAATAAGAGCGAATTTATCGCTCTCTATTTCTCTTGCTATTTCTCTGCAGCCTTAAGCAGAGAATATTAACCAAAGAGTTGCTTTGAACTGCTAAATGCCATTTTATGTACATATATTATCAGAGATTCTCTGTTTATGCTCTAAGCTTATGTTGTGTGTTTAGTCCAAGGACAGTTGAAATACATATATATATATATATATATATATATATAGGTTTAATATGGAGTAGTACTGGGTAAGCGCTACCCTTTGCCAAATTTGCCATAATTTCATTCCAACTTTTTCTTATAATTCACATTAAATTGTCACAGTTAAGTGGTTTCTTTGTCCCATGCGGTATGTCTAGTAGATATTTCTTTGATGTTTTTGTACTTCAGGTACTGCTTACATTTCTCAACATGTTTGGGAACAACTGATACACAACAACTGTGGTGAGTGAGTAACTGAAATGGTTGAGAACTGTGTACAATATAGAAACACTGGGTTATGCGCCACAATTCCGTCAGTGTGTACTCCTCGCGATAGCAAAGTGGTTGATTGTCGCATTTCGGTACCAACGTATTAAACGGTTTATTTGGACAACGACAGAAACGACGACAAATTAGGTCATTAAGCGGTTAACTTTTTTCTTGGCAAAAGTGTAGAATCTCAATTTACAGCAATAAAAAATGTGATATAGTTGCGTACCTGAAGCAAAACCGTATTATTATAAAATCTAATATAATGGAAAATATCATAGTGACATCAGAGATGTATTGTTAGTATGGTGACACAAGACAATTTAACAGCGCAGAGTCATTGAGAGAATTGAGGGTAATTCTCAGCGTTATATATGAGATGCTAAGGGAAGCTTCGAAAGGGCGACACAAACCCCACAAAAAGTGAATTTTACTAGAATAACATTCGGTTGTATTATTTTATACTCATACTCATGTGTGCATACAATTAGTAAACAAATGATTGCTTTCTGCTGAAATGAACGGATGAAATGTTATGTTACATGTTTATAACCAAATATTTTTGGTAAGCTACTAAGCAACTCCAACAAGTACTTGAAAGACGAAGATTTCACCTTAAGTCGTTTACGTACAAAGCTTCTTGAAAACTACTTAAGCATCTTAAATTTGAATGAATACAGACAGTTGGCAGATCGTCAAGTGCAATTACCTCAATTCCACTGCAACAAAGTCTAGCACCCGTTTTTGAATACGAAACTAATATTAATAAGCTTAGTCAATTCAAACGCAAACCAATAAAAGTTTGTACATCATAGTGTCAGAGGCAAAAACTCAATTAAATGGATACTTAAACGTAAATATATATTTACACCCTATGCATAGTGTACAAACCTATGTTCGTGTGAAGGCCATTGAAAATGAAAGTCAGCGTCGCAGTGCAAACAGACATCTCAGAAGTGCTCTCAGCGAGTTCATCGTCAGCGGTATCACGATCCTCTTCCGAACAAGGTAGAACTTCACTGTGCTAATTACGACAAGAAATAAAACAAAAAAATTTTAATATATGAATATATGCTCGTATAGTAATAACTGTATATGTCATTGTCAATTAGAATGGAAGAAAATCCCAACATGTGCTCGATCGCTCAGTTAGAATCCGTGTTATGTATATCTTCGAAAATGTTTGCAACGTATTACCGTATTTAGTATTATGTAACCTAAAAATGGTCAGCAGTCTTCGTATGAATGGGAATGCATATTCGCAAGGAATCTGTATCGTGGTCACGTTTACTTACTACGTGTGCACATAAAAATACACGGGTTAGATGTTTTACGAAAAAACTAAATAAAACTAGTAGCATATACATATGAACAAATAAATGTTTAATGTCAACATATTTACTGAAAGTGTATTGACTTATGATAAACAAAAGACACGTCGGGAAAATACTTTCAGGAGCTGGAAAACTTTATATTAAAAAATGTTGCCTAAGAATTCAATATATATTATACGACGAAATTTTGAATGGATTGGAATATTTGGTATCATATTAAATTTTACTTTAGGTCATGTGCTCATAAAGTTAATCTACATTTCTAAGACACATCATCTATGTTCCTGATATTAGTACTGTGGGAAGGTATAACAGCTATAATTTTTATTACCGGATTACATAATACTAATCGAAATATTCTCATTTAATTTTATTGAGACATCTATGGAGATATGCGTGATAAAAAATTTACCAAAGGGACGAAATTTAATATAATGTAATATGTTGTGTATATGAGGAACGTAATCAGTGTAAACCGATTTCATTTATATTCAGTGTTAAACCAGATTATGGTTAAGAAACATGTGCAATTAATTTCATTAATATATCACAGATATTGACCTATATAAACTGTTTAAAGTCAGCTGGAAAGGCGGAAATCACTATTTTGGGTATATTGGAACTGTGGGATGGTCTGAGCAGATAACATCTACTTTTGGCATTAAACTAAAGTGTCTTCGGAAACATATTTCCACACAATTTTACTAAGATAACTCAGAATTTGACCGACTTATTCTACATGGAGTCCCCACATGACTTTAATCACCTCTTTGCAAGCCCCTTGAAACCAAATCAACACCCCTTTTCCTATGGAGCGACCCCGTCGAAGCAGCTTGTTTCTTGGACCTAACGTTAAGTGATTTCGAGGACAATTAATTTTGTGCTTGCCCCCAAGCAGGGTCCGGATAATCGCTACAACAACATATAATCCACTAGAAAAACGATAATCAATACAACAGGTAGTACGTTGGGGCTGGGGTTTTGGGGGGATTTCACTCAATTTCGTCATCAAACCTTAATATATTCAAGATTGTACGTTCATTTAATTTTGCTAAGATATCTTACGCATTGACCGGTATACACAGTATAAAGTCAATCGGAAGTTCGAAAATTTTTTTATCAAGTGAATGGAAGCTAAGGGAAGTATTTTGCCCACAAGAGCACTTTGTTAGCGCAGAGAGATGCTCTCTAAATTTCATTAATATCGATATTTTCGGTAAAGAGTCAAATATAGACATAGAGGTCCAAATATTCGGTATCTGGGGCTTGAAAATATATTTTTCGATTTCCACCATTTTTGCCAAGAAATTGCATGCCTTGAGGTCACTATTTGTGTCATTTTTTATTCCGATATCTTAATTGGTGCTTGAGTTACTATAAAGTGAAATAATCGGATTGAATTTAAAATTGTGTTACATGGAAAGTAGGCATGGTTATGATCCAATTTCGCCGATTTTCACAATGTAACATAAAAATATCAAAGTAATGCTATGATGCACCTATTAGGTTGAAAAAGGTTAAGTCGTTCCTGAGATATGGGATTTCACCGAAAAGTGGACGTTGCCATACACATAAACTAATTTTTACACGGATTCCTATGAAACTCTTATGATCTCGTATCATCTTCGTATAACTATATAATTTAATGCTTCTGAGGTGTTTCTTTAGTGAGTACTCCCACAATTATTCGAAGAACAATTTCAACATATACAAGGTATATTCAAAAAACCGGAATTTTCGTTTTTTGAAAAAAAAAATTTATATTAATTCGTCTACATTAATATTATCGACTTCAAAATAGTCTCCATTCGAAATTATGGACTTATGCCAGCGCTTCTTCCAATCGTCGAAACACTTCAAACTCGATTTTTGGGATAACTTTTAGCTCTTTCAGCGATGCGCTTTTAATGTCATCTATACTCGTAAAACGGCGGCCCTTTAAGGTTTTCTGTATTTTTGGAAATTGGAAAAAGTCACACGGAGCGATGTAGTATTACAATGGCGAATAAGGAGGCTGGGGCATCATTACTGTATTGTTTTTGGCCAAGAATTCACGAACAAGCAACGAAGTGTGAGCAGAATTGAGCAAAAGTGACCAAAAGACATGAATTGTTTTTACCCTAATCTGGGCGTTTTTTGCGGATTGCTTCACGCAAACGGCGTTGAACTTGTAGGCAGTACTCCTTATTGACCGTTTGACCTTGAGGCAAGAATTTATATTACTTTGCCATTAAAGTCGAAGAATATTTCTAAATGTTATTTTCTAAACACAACTTTTCTAAAAAAATTGTAAACATTTTCTAAACAATATCAATTGTTAGGCTCCAATATTCCAAACACCATTATTTGTTCACTCTCATCTCTCTTCGGTTTTTAATCGGGTAAAATTATTTTAGATCTCAATTAGAGATTTCTTCAACAAACACAAACACTTGTGCATATGTATGAAGGAATACTGGTTTTTCTAAAAATACAAAGACAACATACAGAATTTTTTGTACTTATGATTGTATGCATCATCACCAGGTAACTGAGCGCAAATACACTTAATCATCGAACTTGAATTCTGGCTGTGGCTGTGGCTACGGCCTTGTGTTGCGAACAAAGCTCTCGTAGCAGTTGATTTAACTATGCAAATCGACGGTTTGGTTTGACAAGTTCTGACTCGCTTATTTGCTCCACTCCGGCGAACCGAACTTGCTTGCATTTGGGTTTCTTGCTCTGCATTGCGCTTTCCATAAATCATTGTTGAATGCCTTTCAGCAACAACCCACTCAATGTAAGTGCATCTGAAGCACTGACGACCAGTACGCTGCCGAGTTTCGCAAGGTGCGGTCATATATGCGATTTTAATTTCGCACTCGATAACCATTCGAGTTTGTGCTTGGTGTGTGTTTGTATTTTCCGGACTCGTTTGCCAATCAGTTTTTATTTTTCGGTTAGCATTTGTACAGATAAAATATACAATTGAAGTTCTTTCATGTGAATATATGTATATGGTATTCCCATACGGTGTTTTTTTATTTTTTTTTTCCGAACAGTTCATGCATCATCGTGATCGTTCGCCTGAATACCCGTTCGTTCGTGGTGCATACAATCAATTTATGTTGCAGTCCTAATTTTACTTTACTGCGGTTACATTTTTAAAATTTAAAGATGTAAGTAAGTGAAAAGTGTAGTATTTTAAAAATGGGATATTTGAAGCACTATAGTTAATAGTAATCGACATGGTCAGGTGGTTAGTGTAATTCGTGCGTAAACGTTTCGTTTGAGAGAACCGTTGAACTTAATTAACTCGTACTTGGTCCGTTGATTCTAATTCAATTCATTCACCCGGCTACAATAAATTTTAATTTCAGATTTGCTAGCAGCTTGGGAGGATCTTTTGAGCTGGAGTGAAAATGCTGCCTCTGCACGTAAAATGCAGGAAGAGATGATCGTCCTTAAGCATTCTCTTAGCAAATTAGGTAATAATGGCACATTTGAGCTACTGGATACGGAGCCCCAAATCCAAGTCGCCATCGAGGCTTTAAAGGTAAGCATATTAAGTTGTTGAGATGCTTTATAACTTGTTTGACTTATCGGCTGACTATCTTGTAGAATGAGAAAAAAGAATTGCAAAATTACCGCACAAATATGCTTCGACTTAACGCCAGTGTGCACAGTTGGTTAACACGTCAAGAAAGACGCTTGCAGAAAGCCATAGCAGAGGGGCAATTGAAAGATACTGGCAAAGTAGATGTTGAATCGCTCAATAAGCAGAATATACCTAGTGTCGACGAAAGAGATGTTGCGAAGTGTTCATCTCTTGGAATACTGCAGGGTGAAACGGATACAGTGACTACAAATATAATTGACGCTACAAAGAATATGTCCTCATCGATTGGAACCAGCACTGTTGGTAGCGGTACTAAAGTTTTGAACATACAAATATTAATAAACTCGGAAAATGAATTCCATAAGCATTTGAAGAATGAAGTGAGTGGAATGTACAGTGCTTGGGATGATGCAGACGCAAGGTAATAAAATTGTCACTGTTGTCTGAGGGTAAATTCCAGTCAGCACTAAACTTTTCGCGTTTCTCATTCTATAGAATTAACACACAATTGGAGAGATTGACAAACTCGTTGGTGGCTTGGAGGCAGTTAGAAAGTGGTCTGTATGAATTTCAGCAAGCACTCGGTCACGATCGCGGCACATTGAAAGGTCTGGAGGGTGCTCTAGACAAAGGTCAAACAACACCAGTGGAGCTCGCACAGAATGTGAAAGTCGTTGCTAAATTACTTTCGGAGCGTGTAAATGTCAGCGAAGAACAGGTAAACATCTGCAGTTGTTACATTTACTAAAACATTACTAATTTACTCAAATGGAATTAATTATTTTGATACACAGCTCACTGCAGTGCGGGAACACCTGGACCCTAACCATATATTACACATTACAAAATTCACTGCTTCAAACGGTTCCCTTTCGGATTCCGGCATTTCGGATGGTGGCGCAACTTCTGATGGCGGGCTGTCAGAGCGTGAACGCCGACTCGGAGTATTACGACGCTTAGTAAAGCAACTGGAGTTGGCTCTAGCACCTGGTAGTGAAGCAATGAAATCTATTGCAGTGCGCATGGAATCGGCTGAAGCAGAACTTAAAAATTTGCAAAACACTTGTCGTGATCTGATTGTGCGCACAGCTGCCTCGCATCAAAATAAGAAAATACAACAGAAGTTGCAGAAGACCGAAGCACAACAACTACTCGTACCTGTAACTGAAATTGTCGATAAAAGTACTGAGACTTCTAAATCTAACAGCCATGTTGGTGGTAAAGAAGGTAGTTTAGCTCATGACCAGAATAACGTTCTGGTGTGTGAAGCGGCATCAAAAAGAAATTGCAGACGTAAGCAAAGCAAAAGACCATCAGGGTCCGATATCAATGTAAATAACAACAATGCCAGAATCAGCAACAACACTTCGACTGCCACGGAAATGTGTAGTTATTTGTCTGCCGCTGCTCCGGACTCTGGGGACCCTGCTGATGATCCGGATCTGGAATTCGATTTGGATATAGCAGACAATAAGAATGATAAGGCCCCCTATAATAATTGGGCTTGGCGCATTGCAAAAGCAGCGGTGCCAATGCAACTGGCTCTAATAACATTCTTATGCGCCGCTTGTCTTATGCAGCCCAACTGTTGTGACAACCTGAACAATTTATCAATGAGTTTTACGCCTCAATTGCGCTATATACGTGGTCCGCCGCCGATTTGAAATACTTTCTATCGGCTGCTCCTTAGGATAGGGCAGGAATTAACGTAGCGAATCATAATAACATATGAATCTCCTGCTGTCCATGTTGGAGCTTTGAAATTTGCTCATATTCATTGGGAATTGCAAGCTCAAACAAAATTTCATTTGCAGTTGAATTTTACACATTGTGCAGATAAAATTGGTACCTAATAAGGTGCAAAATGGAATAATGGTGGAGGAATGGTAGGGCACTTAACTTAGCGGCGAAGGCAATTAAATTATATAGATTTTAAAAGTATTTGAGAGGAGAAGGTAGAACTGCAAAAAGCGTTTTGGAAAATAAATAGCGTATATATATATATTTGAAAAATTGCCATTAATAAAAATGATGTAGTATACTGGGGTTACAAATGCCGTCATTAATCTGAATGTTCAAATCTTTGGAATTGATTATATTGAATTGACTTTTTCGTCAATTTAGGCACATCACAATGTTGTGAGCATAAAACACTGCAGCATATTCCAAAAAGTGAAGTTCTAAATTTACGGAATAATTGCGAAAGGTTTTGAATCATAATTTAGCCGATAGCAAATGTCTGTTGAGTTAGTACTGCAACAATTATAATGGAAAAATTTGCAGAAATTACTGAGTAGATAGTATACAGCTACTTTTTTGTTTCGAAAACACTAAAGTGCCTGGTTACATATGGCGCCTAGAATGGTTCATTAATGTATATTTAAAAATGGTCCTCATGAAATTATTTATAATACTAAAAGAGATGGAAGGTGAATTAATTTCAGCCTTTGTCAAACGAAAAAAAAACACACAGATTGTGAATTTCAAATTGATGACTGACATTTTACTTTGGATACACAATGCCCATAAGTTTGAGCTATTTTGCAGTAAACACTTGAATTCCTTTTCTATTATATGAAAAGGTGCAACAACTGAAGCTCGCTTTAGGTGCATTTCATACTATACGAAATGACTAATTAGGTGTGCGTATTGACAACTTTTATTCACAAATTAGTTAATCTAATTAAAAAAAGATTTATTAATAAGTATTTTACCTTAGCTGGTATATTACGGTTCTACAAGAAACGTTTCAATTATCTATTCAACGTATTCTTATATTTAGCTTACGCTAACTGGTTATTTAAGCGAGCTGCGAATTGTAAGGCAAAACAAAACTAACAATCATTAAATATTTCTAAAGATTCTGGAGAATTTTAATATACATACATGTGTAAACATATTTCTATGGGCAATTACAAAAAGTATATATCTATATATAAAATAAAAACGTATATTTTACACGGAAGACAAAAACATGAAGATGTTTTTATTTATTTCATATATTTATGTAGCTCATGGTCTGCGATTGGTGGTGCTTTGAGTTCTAGAACGTCTTTCACGGAGAGAGATTCTTCACAGGTGTTAACTGTTTTCTTGTAGGTGTTAACATCCTTAAGTGGCTGTGTGCAGGGCGTTGGTGCATAAGATGGAGGACCTTGAGTAATGAATGGATAAATTATATTATACAATATTACAATTTGTTAGAGTGCTGAATGAGACAGATTGACCGACATTGAAAATAATAAAATTTCTCTCCGCTAAGTCGACGAATACGAAAATATTCGAAATCATTGGCCTAAAAAATTAATTTTACAGCGGCATCTACTTCTCAATTGACGATAGTACAAGGCATCAAAATATGAGCAGATGTCGCGCCAGTACGTTATGAAAATGTAATATATACAATCTGAGTTTATACACGGAAACTTTTGTTGCTCATTATCTTTAAATTGTCTTTTGATGTTGCCAATTGTATTCACACGGGCAACTCAAGTCGGGAATTTTTCCACAATCCCTTTTATATTCTCAAGTTCTTGTACACTTCATTAAACCCGTAAGCGAAAATATTTTCATTAGCTAATTTTTATCATTATTCACATTTCTCTACAATATTTCTATCATATTAAGCATATTTGTAAACATATTTGTTTATTACATACAAAATAGAGACGATAAAATTTAAATTTCCAAACATATTACAAATATTCCTTTGAAACTGAGCGCAATTGCACCCATGGAAAGAATTTCTGAGCTACGTAACAGCAAACGGTTAATTCGGTGCCCTTCGTCTTTCGTCATATATTATATGACGTAATATATATTATATATACGTATTATATATACTTGTACACGTAATAATTGTACACATGCATATGTAGGATATGCCGGAAGCTCGTGGCCTTTGAGGTACTGTTGTCATCTCATAGTATCAAGTATCAAGTGAAGACTCGATTGTATTGGGAATACGAGGCCCGATTGGCCCTAAGCGGAGGTGATAGTCGATCCGGCGAGTGTCTTTTTAAAGTTTGAAAACAAAAAGAAGTCGCGCTGAACTAAATCTGGAGAATACGGTGGATGGGGGAGCAGTTCGTAGTCTAATTTGACTAATTTTTTATATATGGGAAGAGCACTTTTCTTTATAAACTTCTCTTCTTCTTCTTCTTTAGATACTCTTTATACTTATTTTTGACCATCGCCATCGAGGAATAAGAGTCACCATATACAGAATCAAAGCGCTTTTTGATTTCACTGCGCGATTTCCCTTCCACAAACAATATTGTTATTGCCCTTTTTCCCTTTTTCCCTTTTTCTAAAATCTGCGGACATTCCCCAAAATTTTGAAAGAAATCGTTTAAGAGAATGTATAGCGCAATAATAAACTGCTCTTGCGATGGTGGCGCCATCGGGCGGCGAGGCTAAGCACCTATCGGAGCGCCCTCGTACATTGCAGCTATGTGTTGGGCATTGAAGTCATGATTCATTTGAGCCGGCAATTATCATAAGGGCGAAAAGTTCCATCTTTTCGAAATTATAACAAAAGTTTTACAAAACCTCTTCGTGAAGAAAGGTTTAACCGAGGGGATTCTGAGAGAATATAAATATAATATAAGGCGTTATCATGGCGTTACATTATAAAAAATGTACTTTGACAGAGAGAGATCATTTATAAGAAAATTCAGTTTAGTTCGATGTACAGTAACTAAAACTGCCTACAAAAATATGGAAATACCCATGTTTGATATTTGAACGTTGTCACCGTTATATTTCTGTTTGCCATTAAAAAGTTGAAACTGAAACTATCCAATGAAATTATTGTATCATGATTAAAACTAAAATATTAAACTAGTTTTAAGAATTTATTTCGCACTGCAAATTAGAAGAGAAAATAGAGGAAATATTTCTAAATTATAATTCAAGTTACATCGCGAATACATATGAGCTTACTGCACTGAGCACAAAAATTTCTGTTGCTCAGTTGGCCAATAACTGCCACAACTGCCATAACTGCGACAGTTGACTGTTTGAGATAGTGGCAGTACCTTCTGTTCGACGTATTTATAAAACCTTGCCGAAGCGCTCAACTGTATCGTTTAACGGTTTGTATAAGGGTTATTGTACAATGTTCAGCTATCTGAAACATTTCTTTAAAAAATTACTCCCTCAGGTATGCTTGAGTCCACATAATTGGTGACGATCAAATAAATGATTTCACTTTTAATTACTATCGATAAAACAATGGTATCTACATAGATGTGTATGTATATAAGAACATTTAAGAAATAGCTGCAATTCATAGAAATACTTATTCTTCAATTTTACGCAACTTACGTATCAGAATTGATTTTTTTTCAAAGCTCTACACCTCTTGCACCATAGCATTTACATCGACCAAAGAGGAGATATATGAGCTACATGTTTGCTCTTTTGAAGGGCAACATTGTTCTAACATTTAAATTTACATAATCAAAATCAAAAACATCATTTTTCAGTGCTTTTCCGAACCCCCCAAAATAAGAAAAACATAATTGTGTCCTCAACTTGCTAGCCTGTCCGCGTCATACATTCGAGCAGTCGAGTAGCTTCCGACTGTGTCAGTTTTAAAGTTGCTGTTACGCCCATCAATATGCCATAAACTCGAACAATGACGCACTTAACCTTTTGAAAGCCGCGAAACATCACTTCAACCCCGCTCGAACCCTCAAAATTGTGTGTGCTTCATGTCGTCACTTGGTTGCTCACGCAAGTGTCAATTCAACGCAAATGAAATTATGTAAATTATTTTCAGATGCAACAACAACACACAAACCAACAACCACAAACTGGTGGGAGTTAATCTGAAATATTGTATAAGTAAGCATATTATTATAATTGCTGGCGGCTGGTGCTAAAATCGAATTTGTTGTCAACACAATGATGCTACATCAATGCGACTGCCGCAGGAGCAACAACAAATTGGTACCCTTAGTAGATGAGAAGTCGATGTCGATATGGACGAGGAATGACTTCTTTGGCACAGTGCAGCCTCACTGCCGTTTATGTTTTGAAAAATTATGCAACCATTGTTCCTGCTCATTTCCGTTACGTTTCCACCAAGTAGTGGTGTTGTGGCAAGACTGAGGTAGCGAAAACAACTGCAAGGCCCGAAACATACTTTCTACCACTCACTTGTGCCATAGGCAACTCTGTCAGCGAGGCAGTAAGGCTGTAATGAACAACATTGACATAGAGCGAAATAAAGCGCAAATATCCGAGAATGTCGCCAGTAAGCACCCTCTCTTACCATTATTTACCACGGAATCATAATGATATACTGAAATAATAAGCAAACAATAGGAAATCATAATAACGAAGACATGAGACGTGCCTAATACGCACACACCTACACATACATATTTTTACTCAACTTATGGACCGGGACATTTTCATTAATAATCTTCTTATGCACTTAAATAAAATTACTTACACTTGTCTATATATACCTTGCCAATGAGAAAATAATTAAAATATTCATTTTCATAAAAGCCAATGATAACAGTTCCATCGCAACGGAAATCTCCACGGAAGGTGGAAAGGAACCGTCGAGAGGAAATACTCTCCCAGGACTTGAAAATCGTTGCCAGTATAAATAAATGATATTAATCTGAAAGTTTGTGATGAATTAAAAGTTTCTATGTGCTGTTACTGCTGTTACTGTTTTGTACTACAATTTTAGTCAAAAATGTATCACGTTTAAAAATAGCTAGGTATCCCCCCATATCCGCTTTTCTATCGACGGGTCTGTGAGTATAAGGTATTCGTGCGAAGCCATCAATTGATTGGCAAGAATGTTTGGTGACTAAATCAACAAAAAATGGGCTTAGCAACTGTCTACTTAGGTCGTGCGATTTGACTCTGTGAGACTACTTTTTGTTGGGGTTGTGCCAAGTCAATGATCTATGCTGATAAACCAGCTACGACTGACCAGTTGGAAGGCAACATTCGACGTGTTATTGACCGATCAGGTTGAAAAAAACATACATGTATATAAATATGTGTTCCTACTTTATGGACTACATCTTCGTTCTCATATTTTACTTATACAATAGAGCATGTTTATATAAAACATCAATACATACTTGTTCTTCTGCATTAGAACATCATCACGCTTCAGAACATCACCACGCACAGTAAGTAAGCAGACGAATACCGAACATTGATTTATTGCTAAATTTGATACCAATCTGTTGGTCAAAAATTGTGTCAATCCACCGAGTGTTTTGCGCATATTTGGGTAGGCTCCCAGCAGCCCTCATTCACCACCGAAGCACAACGCCCTCGCATTGATCCCACATCCAGTCAATTATTCAATCGATTATTGTTGGCAATCATACAAATCGACGATTTATGTCGCCACCAATTGCCAATAAATCTTCCATGTGCCATTGCCAGCAGAACCAGCAGAGCAAGAAGCCGTCAGCTATCCACCAATTCTTTAAAGCGAACACGAACATACGTTTTACCAACTTAACGATAACACTCCACTACTCGATGCTTGTAAAGCCTCTAACCTAACGGCAATTCAATGATTTCTCAAACATTCGATTGTTGCCGAAAACACGTGGGTATGACTGTGGGGTGGTTCATCAGCCGATGATGAGGAAGGGGTTACTAGTGGTTTCAACATGTGCGCTAACATATGCATTACATATATACATAAGTACTTTCTATGTAGGTATGTGGTTTTGTTTGGGTTTCTACAGTTTTCTACCACATCAACAAAAGGGGTTAATATTTATGTGAGTGCTCTGGACCCATTCCTTGATGTGCTACGAAACCATTTTTTAACATTTCAAATAATTCACACTAATCGAATCAAACAGAAACGAAAGCCTATGGCAAATCAAATTATCCGCCTGTGCGAGGCTTGTAACAATTGTTATGCAAACACTGATTGCGAACAAATTATGCAAAGCAGTTAGCGGAATCAGCGGGTCTGTATAAGTGTATGGAAGTGTATGTGTATACCCTCTAGAGTTGAAACAATGAAATTTTTTATAAAAAATAGATAATTTTTTCTTTGCGTACATATATATTATATACATATATATACATGTACATAGAATACGTATGTATCAAATATACATCTGATGAGTCAGATGAGTCTGTAAAAGAAGGAAAAAGGATATTGTCAGGGTTTCAGTAATTAGCCTGCTTAAATTACATACCCAAAAGCGGCAACTAATAAGTGCGAAGCTTAATATGAAACTCAGCAATTGAAACATTCTTAAAAGTTGTTGTAAAATAATGACATTTATTTGGGATTTATAAATTAATATTTCAACACGTAGCGGTTTCAAATTTTCTACACAACAAAGATCACATTTCTAGAAAGCAATGTAGTATTGGTTTTTCATTTTTACTTTTCTTTTATTACTACGTATTTGAAGAAAACCTGTGAAAGTTTAAATTTGATATTCAACCGAAATTTACGGGCGATTAATTTAACGGAGTCAATTGTTCTTTCAATGTGCGACTAATTAAAAATTCCCCTTTTCACATTTTTCCTAATTTATTACACTCTAATTTTACTTTACAAACACTAAAGAATGCAAAAAATGTCCAAAAAGTCAAACAGTCAAACAGTCAAGCAAAAACATCCCCATTTTCCACTTTCAATTTTCCATCTTCCGCTTCTCTTATTGATGAAGTTCAACTTGGTTTAAAAATGCAAATTTCCGTGAAATTGTGAAAATAAAGAAATTTTGCTGGAAAAAAGAAAGCAAATTAACAAACATAAAAATAATGTTTACACCCAACAATCCAACACTTGTAACAATGTTAGACACAAAAGAAAGTCACAACAATTTGCTGAAAGAAAAATAATACCTGTCCCACCTTAAAATGGGCACAGAACTGTGCTCGACAGGGCGCGACGTAGCTCACCAATAGGGGTGCCAAAAAAGGCAAAATTTTTACAAAATACACCGCCTAATAAAATTGCTAAAATTTGCATACGAAAGTCGTAAAAATTAGTTGCGTTTACCCATTTCTTTTGTTGTTGGTGAAAGGGAGTGCTTTTCCATTTGGGCCGAAAAGCAAGTAGTTTTATTGCAGTGAATGAGGAACGGGTTGACGGATCTATTTACATGGTTTAACATCTGTGTCTTCCAACCCCCGGATGCCAATACTAAATATTGCCATCCTTAGTGAGGATGTTTCAAGGAACAATTAAGTATTTAGGCAAATTGGTGTACACATGCACTATTGGCGCCGGCTGTCATTTAGTCATCATAATAATATATATTTTTATACCCTCATAACATGTTGAGAGTATAACACCTTTGTTCACCCAACAATGATTTATAACACTTAAAACTAATCGAGATAGGTATAGTTATGCTGTTGGTTAATAGTTGCTGGTAAGAATTAGATTTCCCGAAATCTCCCGAAAAGCCCTCAAAACTTTATCTTGGAAGTAACATCAAGGACGCAACTCATTGTGACCTCATTCATGGCGCTGGATACAGGTTCATAAATAAACCATAGGAGGTACAAATATACATTTGGTATGTATGTATGTATGTATGTATGTATCCTTTCAAAAGATTTTACTGTAAGTGATCAACATAATTTTGCGCTTCTTTAAATCCTTTAATGAACCCGGAGCCATTTTCCTTAACACCCCATAAAAGCATTTATGTAGACGCTCGTATCCAGCAGCGCAATCGCATCAATGCCAATTGAAATTCAATTTCTCCCATTAACCACAAAAATGATGATTTTATGCATTTGTATTGCAATCTGGTGACATAAAAGCGGTAATAACATTGCTAGCTAATATTCTGAAAATGCATTGGAAATTGTACCAAAAGCGACGCAAGAAGGAATTCGGCGATAAAAATCTCGAATAATGCAAGCACTCGCCAACGCATTCATAGTCATTCTAACGGCGTCGATATATATACATATATACTTGCTTTCATAGGTGCTGGCTGGCTTAGGAAAAATACGCTACTAAAGACGATTTGGCAAACACTCTTCACAAGCATGTTGTTATCATCAGCATCTAATGTCCGCTGACACTTTTAAGAAAATATTGAGAGTGCATGAGCAAAATGCTCAGTCAACCACATGTGGGAGCTCTCATCCCCAGTTTTTCATATGGTTCATCTAACTACATGTGGCAATTCTAATAGTTAATTCAACGCAATCATATTTCCTTGACAACCAACATAGTACTTTGATGGTGTAAAATTGCTCTTACAAGCGTATATACATTATTGATGTATGAACGAATGAATGTACATATGTACATATGTAATTATCTGCACGATATGAGAAAATGAATTAGTGCAGGCCAGATCCTTCGCTTAAGTGTGGTTATATCAGAGTAGTATACTAAGATACTTCTAAATCTATTTGGTCCATTATGATAGCAGTGGTAGGAGTGGATAAATGGACGAATGAATAAATTGCGTATATTGAAAGAATATTACAAAAATTATTTAAATCACTCTGAGCAACTGCTAATGGGAGGCTCGGAAATTGCATTCAATTCCACCGAGTACAAGCCAATGCCCCCTAATCAGACTTGGTGTAAGACGCATTATATCACTTGTATTATTATGTCACTTTCTGCTGTGATTTAATAAATGGGAATAAAGGATACACATATACATTAAGGCTCCAAAAAGCTGTATAATAATGAGCTCCCAAATTACACATAAGTTAAAAACTTGATAAAATCTTTCATATGCATGTAAGGATGCATGTATCTGGGAAATGGCTAAATGCGAAAACTTGTGCAGTCGTATGTACGGTTTTCAGGATTTTCTCATTTTACTCTGCTCACAGATAAGAAGAATATTTATTTCACATGCAAAATTATTAAAATAATTCAAGTTGCTATTACCCCACGGCTAGTCCTGAGTTCTGACTGAAACAGTCAAAGTCGCTTACGAGTTTCGTTAGTGTACCTTAACTACCGTAATGGATACATCCTCATAAATACGTTATACCCCCGCGAATTGTTGTGGCAAAATTTCACTTGCATACAGATTAGTATCGCGGCCGTCCTTGCCTTTGTGCCCTGAGTAATTAGTAATTTTATTACACCACATAGTTCTGAGCTCATACGAGTATCACTCTCCTCATAACTGTTGTATTCGTTTTCTTAATGGAGACATTTAGTGTTTTAAAGGATTCTGAGGCGTGTGGTGTAATTACCGGCAGCGCGCCAAATGCCAGCCACTGGCGATGAGACAGTCAAACTCTAAGGTGTTGCAAATACTTTGTCCCATTATGGGCCACATATGTATGGAAGTGTGTGGATACGCTTAGAATAAATAGACAAAAATGAACACATGCATATATATGTATAGACACATATGCATATATGTATGTGTGGGCGGATATGAGAGCACACACTACCAAATGAGTTTTGTGCGCACAAATGTGTACCGTGTAAAATGAGTTTATTATAATTTTGTTAAAATATGACATATTTTATTGCTCAAAACACTTTATCTGCGGCAACATTTGCATTTATGTTTCAGAACAATACCTTGTGCGTATATTAAACTCACGATAATGAAATGAAATTAGTCTCATTTAAATTTATACAAGGACGAAATGCCACAAAGAGTGTGAGTATTAAATTTAAAGTTTTATGAGTAAGTTAAGATTTTAAACTTGGGAGATTAGGATACACATTTTCTCACAAGTCATAAAGGGAAATCCAACAAAATGTATTCATATAATGATCACATTCATTCGCTATGTACATATGCATAAAATAGTAAATACACTTGCCCGCTCGTGTCTACTTGTTTTCGTTTTCTATTATATCAAAAAGTTATTAGACCTTGTTAGTTGATAGTTCTCAACTACGTAAATATTTGATATATAATTATTTTAACGAAAACAAGAAATTGTTTCTGAAAAAAATATATAAAATTATTTGTATTATTTATTCAGGAAATATGCTTCTATTTGCATTTTGCTTGCGAATGCATTAAGATACATTAATGGTTACACACATAGTGGTGTGTATACGTAATTGTTTAAAAGAATGATTCTTATGTAAATATATATGTATCGTTTGTACGTGTACTGTATGTGCTTCGTGTGCACATCAATGAATGCGTTTTATTTCTTCTCGTTTTATTTAATGTCGA
Organism: Bactrocera minax; assembly: GCA_021498325.1. Taxonomy (NCBI): domain Eukaryota; kingdom Metazoa; phylum Arthropoda; class Insecta; order Diptera; family Tephritidae; genus Bactrocera; species Bactrocera minax. Next base: position 173,588 of record JAKEEE010000115.1, on the reverse strand, counting down.
AAAGCTGAAAAGCTGAAAATCTGAAAAGCTAATGAAATGGTTTAATGAATCGACAGTTGTGGTTGTGATTAAGCTCGTCGCATTAATGCGGTTAAAACAACTAATTCAAAAGTTTTGATTACCTTCTCACGTACTTAAAATACTTTTGTAATTACTTTGTTAACTACTTCGACAACAAAAAAGTGACAAAAGAATAAACAAATGTGTTCATTGTTATTGTTACTTGATGCTATAAAATTTTTACATAAAACTCGTATCGGTGACTATATCAAGTTGATTCTTTTGACGTACTTAGTTGTTGTTAGCTCATTGTTGCTGCTTGCTGCCGTTCAGGTCGTTGAAGTTACAGTGAAACATAATGATTTCTCATTCCAGATAAGGTGCATTGCTTCTGTTCACGGTAAACGCGAGTCGTCAGTAAGCAGTTAATGCCATTTAAATTTATCTGTAACTTTTTTACTTGTTACCTTTTTACTTTTACGAAACTATTCGGACTATGTGTGTTGCTCATTGACACTCGCTTGCGTTGTCGCGCTCAGTCGCTAAAGTCGGCTCGTGGCACTCTCTCTCTACACAATGTGTAATTTAAAGCAGGTCAATGTTTGAATCGTTTACAATATTGCACAAGTGTTTGTGCATTTGTATACCTTAAGATTGAGCGTGAACACAAATCGGTTATCAGCATCTATAAATCTCTGATTTAATTTGTATTAAAGAAAAACTAGCAGAAAACGTTTAAATTTATTTTGGTATTTGTCTGCGGTGAATTTTTTTATTTTATCATCGGAGTTTTATGTATATTGACAGAAACAGTAGCAAAAGTGTAACACATCTCTTATACAGGCACATATACATACACATCCGTAAGTACATATATTTATATATACATAGTTATACATAAATTAACGCTATAGCGAAGCATCAAACTATTTAGGAAGTTCGTTTCGAATAAAATCAAATTTGCCAAAAAAAAAATACAGCTGACTTTAAAGCAATTAGCTACACAATAATAGCTACTAAAACTAATAGCTTTTAACGGGGTTATATTTAATACACTTAATCTCGTAAATGTTAATATTCTAATATTTTAATTAAATTTAAATATTTAACATTATACTGACCATTGAAAAATCTGAGGATGTTAAATCCAAATTCACCATGTTTCTAAACAAAAAGGATTGTTTTGTTAAAAGCAAATCGCTTATATTGCATAGAAGGCAAATTAAGATAAGTTCTTTGGTGGAATTCGTTAGGAAAAAACTCTGTATAATTAAAGAGATTAATATAATAGAAATCGATAAGAATATTTAGTATGACCATCTATGCTTAACTATCAAAAGGTTCGTGGTTCATGAATTTAAATCCTGGCCAAATTATGATTAAAGATTTTCTAATATCGATCAGTACACCTCGGTCAGGGTTAAAACCGATTTTCGTATATCATAAATATAACAACAACTGACTATTAATCACTGCTCTTTTGATTTACAAAAATTGTTCTTTTAACCACTTGCATGGATATATCGTGCATAGGTACGAAGGATTGTTTTAAAAACGTATACATTTTCAGTTTTTACTTATAGAGATATTTATTAAATAAATTCACATTTCGAAGCGAAGATATTCGATATTATCCCAAAAAGTGATATCATCCCTAAGGAAAATTAAGAAGATAAGATCTGTTTCGGATAGTGGGTGGACCAGAATATCTCATGCGGAAGGAATTCGTTTACTCTCAAATTTAGAAGCTGTCAGGATAAATTCGACCGAATTAGATTAAATGGGCTACATCCACCGAAGAGCAACATCAAAATTTTTACAATAAGTAAATCCATTCATGCATACATATATATGTAAGCATGTATACACATGTGTGTATTTGATACAAATTTACCAGCATTCAATTGAACTAATTCACTGAAGAAGGAGTGCATACATTTTAACAGTTGATTGCAATCGTAACGATATATACGAGTGTGCACATACATACATGATCTCGTATGTATACGGAAGCGTCAACACATGCAAAATGAAGAGTTAGAAAACAGAAAGAAAGTTTTCTGTTTCCATCTCAATCAGTACCGATAAATCTAATTCAGCTGACGAAATAGCGGGGACTGTGCAATGGTCAAAGGGCATTGAGTGGTCAAATTACAGGAAGTTCGTTATCGCAATTACCCCCTTGCCGCGGACCTCAGCTGATTGCCCCTTGCCGCCACTGGCGCCTGGTGCTGATTAAAATGTCACGCATTGGAACGGCAAAAGTGGCAAAAGAATTTGGGAAATTATGCAGCCGACAACGGATGAAAATCAAATAAAAGTTCGAACGTTGAAGACACATTGAAACGCGCGTTGAATAATACATGAATCGTTTCAACGGCATTCATAAAATCCTTTAATCGAAGAAAGTGGTACATTTAATACCGAATGCATAGTAGCGTGTATGCAGCAGACATGCATATATACTGATGAACTGGGACTTCAACTCCGAGCTAAGCACATTTATACGTGCACGTTCATGTTTGAGGTCAAGCCATGGCTATTAGGGTGGTGATGTAGAGCACACAGCTTAAATGGTAATATTTATTTATTTGTACCGCATTTAATTTCGCATGTTTACCTTGTTTCCCAATGCCTACGGACTATCATACTCCCAACCATAAACAGGAGCACACGCCTGTTGACAGCTATCAGTATAACCTGAGGGGGAATAATTACCCTTACTGCCAAGTGACCAAGCCACCACAAATGAAGCTTCTAAGCGGATATCAAACTCATATACATACATATATACATTCATGTATTTGTATGTAATTCAACAACGACGGAATAAAAAGAATGTGACATACCAGTTAAAGGGAACTGCAGTAATGCAAAATGTGGTGGAGTGGCAAGTGTCTTAATCGGTGATGTAAATGAGTATAAAAATTCCAAAAATACGACGTATACATATAAATATGCATACAAATTTGAGTACATATGTACGTACATGAAGAAGTATAACATATAATACCACAGAGACAGTTTGCAATTTTTGTTTATAGACAGCAGCGGTATGCCATATATATATGTACATATATATGTATATATACGAAAATGTTGCAGCATTCGCCACCGAATAACACCGAGCAGCCAAGATTACGCAATGTGTGAACAATTGCGATTTTATTCAAATAACGAGAACGAAATTTAAAATTGCAAAAATAAATAAGTATCCGTGAAATTAGCTGTCTTCTTGTTTCCAATACCCTCTAAAAAAAATTTCAGAAACATACTCCTATATATATACATATGCCGATGTACATATGGTAGTAGAGTACAATCCGTGCTCACTCTTTCTTAACTTTCTCACCCCAACTAAATACGAACAATATTGCCATTTGACAAATTTACGTCGTTCAAAGCAGTCGTGATGAGTTTAAATGCGTACATTTATATGTATGTATACATACACATACATACTTCCATACATGTTTCAGCCCACCTTAGGAATTGCAGCAAAATTTGGCGACAGTTGTTATCTATCGATGTTCGCTCGACATATTAACCACCATGACAACATTTAAGATTTGCAGAACATTAAACTTTTTATTTTTCTAGTTTTTCTTTTTTACTTTATATTTCTAAACACCAATGAGCAGCATATGTACCGACAGGAATAAAATATGGATTCGGGTATTAAATGTATTAATACGTAGATACATGTATGTAGGAATATATTTGCTTGAAAAAAAAAATCAATTAAGACAAGAGACATTGTGCTTCTATTTCACTCAACTTCACGATAAATATTGAAAAACGACATACAGGCGGTTTTCTCTGTCAAGACTCTTTGGTTAAATTTTAAGTCACGCCAAACTGAAGTAAACGACCTTTCTCAACGATCTTACTCAAGTAATTGTCTCAGTTCATTTGCTGTCCACCTCATCAAGGAACTTCAAAAGTTAATCTAAATTTCTGTGTGTTATTGGGTTAATTGGAACATATTTTGATAGATTTCCCTGTGTTTCGATCTATGACCAATGCAATAGCAAATTGATATGTTTTCAAAAAGCGGAGAAAAGAATTAGTTGATATTATTGAATTTCTGAAACGAAATTGAACTAATTCAAATTTGAAAGCTCAACCCATTGCACCCCCTGGATTCTCCAGTGTTTATCATACTTTTAGAACTAATTTGCACCTAAACATGTGATTTATGGGATTAGAGGAAGTGAAGATATTACTTAATTTAGAAAATGATGAGAAAATCTTCACATTTGTTGGTCTTTGTGCCACAAGAAAATTCTTGACCTGATCTTATTAATATTTGCACAATTCATTGGTTATAAATTACTTGTATTGTCTCATGCACAAGCATTCACCTATGAGCGTTTGCTTTTGCAATTTCTGAGACCTGTTCAGCATTTCAAGATACCTCAGCTAACCAAGCAAATGTCTTCAAAAGACATATGTTGAAATGGGGCAGCAAGAAGTCCAAATGCTTTATTGGTTTCTTTGCTGCAACCAAGTCGACCACATCTGGGAATATAGATAAATTAGAGGAAGCAAATGGAATGAGAAGTAGATAATCACACACAGTGGATTATACTCAGAGAAACTGTTTGTTCGTAAGTGCTGTAATATTAATTTATTGCTTTTATTCTCTATGCCTTTGGCTAGACCCCGAGGTCGAATCGAAATGAAAAAGGACAATTTAATTTAATTTTCGTTAACGCGAACTAATTGCTACTGAAGGATTCGGTGCCGAGTTCTGCGAAAGGAAAATTCAACTATTGCTAAGGCCTGCGAGATCATGTAATGCGATGATAAAAAGCCAAATTTCAAGAAGAAAGCCATAGTTCACACTTGTGACCACACGTGGTGGAATGCGGACACATAAGGGGTGGTACACATGCATGCATTTCTATACTCGTAAATTGTACATAAACACATACATCTATGTAAGAGTGAGTGCTGTTGCCGCCAGCTGCTGAGGGTTGCGGTTAATTTATAGCCACTAATTACGATATGATGAATTTTCATTTCAGTGTCCACATATGAATGAAAATATGTATATATGTGTGTATGTATCAAATCAAAGAAGTCAAAACAATGGCAAGGGAAGTGGGAGTATGTTGCCAGCCGCAAGTGTCCTCAATTGCTCTGCTCATCAACTAATATTTGATGTGGTTTAATTTTGGTTTTCGGGTTTTAAGTAAAAAATTGTGTATGATATGGTTGTTTAATATGTAATCTGACAGCGATTCTCATGAACATGCACCCTAATGGAAAATGTGACGGCACAAAGCACCTTCTCTTTCTAAGCGCAACGATAACTGTCAACAGCCACAAATATATAAATCCAGTAGAATAACGTTGAAAAAAAAATGCGTTTTCAAGAATAATGAAAAATACAGGTTCCACCCTCACTCCCACCTACACCATACCCCACAACACAATGGGTTGGCGTAATCTTCAAATGTGTCAGCAGTAAAAAGATAATCATGATTTACATCGCTCAGGAATTTATTCATCATCGCGGAGATGGACAAAATTCGTTCCTACGGATTCAGCATTCATTCACACACAGCAACCAAAGTGAACATTTTTGAGGATTATTAGAGTGAAAATAGCGAACTTTATTAATTTGCAAATGAATTATTGACTTGAAGAGTGCTATAAAAGAATTCACACGTACAACACCATAAATTCAAATACAAGTATTAATGGGGATGATGTCACTTTATGAGGGCATTATTGTCATTAAGTCAAACATATTAGCTGAGTCAATAAAGTTAACTTAACTTAGCTTATGATTTGCTGAGGGCCGTCGAGAGAAAATGTGCTCATGTTCTTAATATTTTCGAAGTTATGTCAAAAAATGTTTCGAGAAGTATTGAAATATAGCTACGCTTGTACAATGCCTACATATTGGTTTGGTTACGGGATACTAATGTAATTTCTTCTTACGTTATATTATTTAAAGCGTAATTTGCTCACTTATTCATCATGTCCTCCCCACTTGTATTCAAATTAGACGTGTACAGGGGAATGCTTTAAATTCGGTACATATGTACATGCATATATATATTTCAATGCATGTTTATTAAATGTTTGAAAAGTAGCATAGACGAATCGGTAACCAAATGTCGAATGTTTCAGCCTCCCGTCATGTGATTTCTACACCATTAATCTTTATTTCGATTTCGACTTTAATTTTACCTTAAATTTACCTGGATACACAGTCGAACGCCCCCGCTGTGAGCTTTCTTCAACGCCTTGTCGGCCACATATAATGTTCCACCCATTCCAATCGGACTGACACATAATGTCGAAAGTCAGCAAAACAAACAAATTTCTTTTTTATGGTAATTGAAGTTTTTATTGTTTTCTCTCATTGATGTTTATTGGATTTACTTGGTGGCAATGGCTTTTTTACAGTATATGTGTGTTTGTATTTAGTTATATTTGTAATTTCGTCGTTTGCATATAACTTTTTATTCATAAGGATATGTATTGTATTGGATGGATATGTATTGTATGCCTTTAAATACTTATGCTCACTGAGAACTTTAATATTGTTTACTTCGAATTTCAAAAAAATGCCAAAACTTCTATTAAATTTTAAAATATTTACTAAATAATACCTTCTTCAGCATCCTTCTCCGACGCACTTCTCATCTTTTTAGCAACTGTCTGGTGTAGTTGGCCAATGCGCGTCGAATAAGCGTTTAAACGTGCGCCGAACGTCTGTCATCATTCACTGCGTCGAACAGCAATAAAAAGCGAATAACTCGCACTGCAACTTTTTCTGGACAAAATTAGTAAGGTAAGGAAGCGAAAACAAAAACATCACAAGGTTTGGTTGCCTCAAATACCGCACATTCCTGGCATCCACGATTGAATTTCCACAGCGTGGCGTGATGCTACCTAGGTTCCCGCAAAGCACGGTTTGTCCCTGAAGTAGTACATACATATGTAGGTGCACCACTATTGGCAAGATTCACAGTTGCCAACGTACTCTGATTGCTTCGAGCCATAGCTGTAAGTGGCAAAAAAGGATGAAGAGAAATCGAAAGCTAAAAACAAGTAGCATCTTCAATTGTCAACTGCTCCATGTCGTTATCGTCACCACTGTAACCGCTGTCTACTACACATGGATATACTACGTATTGCTCCTTGCATTACGCTGAATACAGCATATTTATGTACATACTTGTATGTATGTAACTATGCTTGTACGTTTATATGTACCTAAACGAAAAACTGCTGGCTCACTTGAGGCATTGGCAAGGAATAATTACCAGCCGTTTTGCTGGTTGACATCAGCATTGATATAGGACTTGGATCGACCTGCGAGTGTCTCGCTCGTCTCTCCCATCTCTCCCACCACTTTTTGGCTGCGAAGTATTGATTTTTAGTTATTGAAAGCCACTCACTGCATTTGACAGAAAATTGCGTAAAATCAACGAAGCAAAAACTAAAAAAAGTATTTGTACATACGAGTATATATGTATATACATATGAGGCCCACGAGTACAAAGTGCAACAGTAGAGTAAGGAAGCACACACGTAAGAGAGTATGTACAGCCATTCGCCGACAAAGTTTAAACGAAATTGCTGCAATAAGAAATATGCCGTTCGGATCGGCCGATCGCTGGCACCGTGCCTAAGATAAGCGTAATGCTGTCCACTTTTCAACTCCCCCAGGACGTCAAATCTATGCGCCGTCGCTCTCCAGCGAATAGCTGGTAGACAACGCGCCAGAGCAAAAAGAATAAAAAAGCAATAGAGCGAGTGCATTGAATAACAGTAGAATTGTCACCAGGACGCCGTGATGACTTTTTCCCGATGAAGCTAGACTTTTATTCTATAGTTGCGTATTCTATAATGCTTCTTATTCTGGTACGCTACAGGCATTATTATTGTGCCCGCTCTGTCTTTACAGCTGATCAAAAGACGATCACTACACTTGTTGTTAAACAATACCGCAAACATTTGTTGACAAAATGTGCAACAGCATCATAAACAACAGACAAAGAAGAGGGCAACGGCAGCGAACGGCAGCGAACGGCAGCGAACGGCAGCGAACAGCATCAATAGCTACGATTCCATCTATAAAAACCAACGAAGTCGGCATGTCGATGCAGTTGGCAATGTTGCTGTCGCCAACCTAATCGCTGTTGTCGTCATGTTTCTACGCTGATCACCCTCCCCACGCCAGCTTGCGATCTGCAGGCACTACTACCACTCCGACTTGATTGATGCACATCAATGCCCATGTCACCAAGTTGCTGCAGAAACTGCTGTTGATATTTCGCCGTTGCCTATTTATGGTCATACGTGAGTTTTTGCTCATTGGTGTGTTATTCGACTAATTGGGTATGAAGAGGCTTAAATAGCAGAGCATTGTTCTACATAATTAGCTGCTGTTGCTGTTGCTGTTGCTCCTGGTATTGCCAATGTCACTGAATTATCCGCCATAGGTGTGTTGGAGAAGGATTACTGGTGGCTATGCGCACATAAATAAATTAATACATACGCGGATAAATAGAGAATCAAATAATAAGTATCATAATAACTATTCGTACGTCGTCTACAAAATCTGTTGAGATCGAGCTACTTTGCGTACAAACAATTATAATGTTTACATTCCCATGTTTTATCCGTTATTGTCTCTTCTATTCTATATTTTACATATATACAAATGAGTGTTGATCAAGCTTTCATATTTTGTTGACCTAGGTGTACCATATCAATTAACGATTCCAATTCTAATTTCAATTACTTCACAACCACCAGCGCACAGCTCGCAAATCGAAGCTGGCGTTTGGCACACGGCAATGGAATGGACAAGCGAGAGTCGCAGCGTCTTCTAAGCGCCACTTTGTGGCGACGCATTCGGCATACACTTATGAATTGCAAAATTTACATCACTTCGGCTCCGCGCCGCACGCCATTGTGCGGTTCATTCGACAAGTTTTTCACTCAATAATCGGAAAGCTTTGAGACACCACTGCGCCAAATATTAGTTAACATGAATGCCTCGTGCGGTCAGTGAGACGTGATGGACATGTAGAACTACAAAGCGCTCATCGGATCGGTTGGCGCAGCTCCGCAATGTCCCATTTCGGAAGTTGTGGAAGCGTTTGCCACTGCGTTCACGTTTATGTTCATGTTTACGTTTTCGTTTGCACTTAGGCCTACGCTTATTGATGCCTGTCGGCTACTTCAGTAGCGTCTGTTGAACCAGTTAAGACTTTTTAGTGGTTGCGTTTGGCAAATCGATTGTAAGCAATACATGACTCACTGCTGCTACCACGGTCACTGTCACGGCCTTTTCCGCTTACCTTGCAAAACCGTTGCTCTCCTTCGGACTTCTACACCAACTTAGGTATGCATGTGTTCTCGTACATTCATCCAAACGAACATACATATGAATGTACATACAAACCTATGAACGTCTACATATATTATAGATGTGTGTACACATGTGCCACCGGGCGGCGCGTCTTGGCAAAGCGGTCCATCGCAGCGAACTGTATCGTGTGCGTAAATATCACTTTAAGCGAACGTGATATTTTCAAATTGATGACCATAATCTCCAGTTGTTGGATGTGACTGAGAGACCGAGTGAAGTCTTCTCGTAGTAGGTGCACGTACTTTACGTTGCGTAAATTTTTGAAAGCATGCCTTCAGTTTTCATTCATAAAACGAAAGCGAATGCACAAATGTGGTTAGTAGTAGATTCTTCCGCGTTACAAAAATAAACAAGTTGGAATTTATATCTCGCGCACAACTCATTTGTTCTCTGAGAGGGACATGTAAGTCTACGTTAAGAACCAAAATAGCATGTAAACATGGAACAGTAAGGCTGAAATCACAAGAATCAATAGTTTGCATATAATGATAAATTCGTAAGATTTTAACGATGGGTACTTATATTTCTACGCACAGAGCTTATACAAATAGTTGTAATATTAGGCAATTGATCACTTCTGACAAACATGTGAGAAGAATTTATTTTGTTACACAAATGATTGTATGTAAATAAACTTCAAATGAATACAAATAAAGCAAAATTCTATACGTATGTGTGTCCGTATGTATGAATGTATGCACGTATGTATTTGCGTACATTGCGATATAGTTTATAATTATATTTGAAATCATCAAACTCATTTTATTAATTTGCACAATTGTATGTTTAATGATAATAAGCTAAGACTTAATTTTAAAGCGTTATATAAAAATTGTCATTTATTTGAAGAATGAGGGCGTTGATTTTAATATGCAAAAAATACTCTTCTAATTTGACAAGACGAAAAAAATTTTTTCCAACACACTACCGGGATGTTTATCTTTGCTGGTGTTTCACGCCTAGATCATTAATTTTTTCGCAATTTGTTCACAACATTTTTTTAAATCGTATTTAAATGTGTTCGTTAATACATAAACTAAACGTAAACCAAGAATTTAGTTTTATTACAGATTTAGTAGTTTATTAAACATGGTGCGATAACTACTAGTGTCGTTGCTCTGTGAAACAACAGCTACAATATCAATTCGACATAAACCTTCGAAACTCTCATAAATGCTTTATAAAGATGTGACTGTAGAAATTTGGCCTACAAATAAGCATTTCGAAGAATGTTTCTCTCCAGCAACCCGAAAGCATAAATACGTCGACAGTTCATTTGATGGCAGAGCCATATTTCGCCTTGTCATGATCATCAACATGTGTATGTATGTACGTTATAAATTGCACTTTATGGTACTCAGCAGCTGAACCCTTCCATTTAAAATATACCTTTTTATATTAAATCAAATGGTTCCCAACTCGACAATTAGATAATTATTAGCAATTGTTCCTTTCTAAAAATGTATTCATGATGTACATATATCTGTATACTCCCAAGAAGTGACCAGAGTTTCCGTAAGTTCCACGCAATTGGCAGACTTTATCCATAAGAGCTGATCATACTCTTTATCAAAGGAAGCAGCGCTCGTCTACCGTAGTACTTAGTTAGTACTTGACGACGGAATTTCTGCATACCAAATTTGAACTCTCATATTCTTGAATTAATCGCCTCTTCTTAATGTTAGCTAAATGGCTCTTGTACTAATAAGGGACTGGACATTAACTGGGCAGCCAGTGACATCGGGCTTATTTATTTAAAAATTTCCTACAAAGGACTAGTTAATTCCTACGTTTGTGACGACCTGGTATAACGAAAATATTTTGCGACTTTATTCCAATAAACACGAAGTAATCTTTTCGATGTGTGCTAGAGAGTATAGATAGGGCTCTATGTCGCCTAAAATCAGTCTAAAACGTCAATGATGAGATAAAATATAAATAAAATAAGACAAGATAAGATAAGAAAACATAAAGAAAGATAAAGAAATTTCGATCTTATTCAAGTTTCATTAGTTTCATTAGTTTCATTATTATTTGTTATTTTCACTTTTCCAAGCTGAATTTTCAAGATGTGCATCATCAACTCTTTTGTATTTAGTTGCATCAAAATACTTATGTTTTTTTCGATTATCTATTTTATCGTATTTCAATTTATCATATTGAAAATGTTTCTCAATTCAATAAATTTTTTACCAAAGGTAAGTATTAATTGGTTATCTTAATTAGACTCATATTAAACAAAATAAATCACAAACCAATATATTCAACGATTTTATTAGCTAAAATATTCGATAGATATAAGATAGATCGTTAAGCACATATACATTCACACTACTATACATATTTACAGACATAGATTTATAATTCTTAGAAATTCGGTATCATATAATCGACTATGAGAACATCCAACATAAGAGATGCGTCGTAAAATATACATTAGGAAACTTTCAAATGTTGCGTTTATAAAGGTGCAAACATGCCACATATTTGTCATGCTCTTCTTAATTCCACTTTTCTAAAAGACGCATATATGGCCAAAGTACTTACGTAAGCGGTTTGAAACATCTAAATCCATAAATAAACAATTTAAGTCCATAAAACATACGCCACAAAGAGATGGCTAAGAGTAACGATACTGTAAACATATAAAACATTTGAAGGCAGTATACAAATAACCGAAGGATACCATAACCGAACTTTGTATATAACCAAGCATATGGCCTTAACCACTCGCATGTACTAAGGCGAAAGAAAAGGCTAAAAAGCCTTTGTAATGCAAGCGAACAACGAGCGAGTAAAAGAGATAACAACTGAAATGTTATACTAAAATGTAGTTTTGTAGCATTGCACGAGTGGAGTAAATAATTGAACACTGTTAGCAACCACCAGTCGGAGAGACGAATCTGCAGTATGCAGCGACCTCCCTTCGCTGTTATATACATACCGTTGTGAGTGAATAAAGTTGGTTGGTAGTCTTGCTTCCAGTTACTAAAGATTGTACTGTAGCAAAGAGGCGTGGTACTAAAACAATGAGTGCGAGCGAGAGAACAGTGTGTAGTAAATCAGTAGAAAGCGCGCAATGAAGTATACGTCGTAAGAGGCAGAAAGTGTATTTACAAGAGTATGAACATGCACGCATATGTAAACAAAATTGCTTATCCCGATTTTTTAAGTTGTATTAATTCCATATTCGTTTGTTGTTGCATTGCTTTTTGTCCACGGCCATTAGTAGTGCCATAGCGTTAGGGAAGATGTACTTTTTGTTGTTACATTCATATGCTAATTCCTATTCGACAGCAACTGTGTTGACATTCAGTCACGTCCCGCCCATTCGATCCCGTTCACTTACATTCCAGCAAAAGCACCGCCATTATGCGTATGAATACCCCGCTCGATTCCGGTTGGAGCCTATGTTAATGCCTCTCAAAATTAGTAGTGGTTGGTTTTTAGTAAACCTCAGTGAAGTTCGTATACGCTCCCATTAATATTAAATTTTGAACTTTCATTTGTAAAGGTTTTAATTCATATATAATATTCCTTTTTATTTTACCTATGTAACATATATAAACTATGGAGACAAACAAGTTTAGCTCCGATTGTTCACTTCTTTTCATATACAAAGCTGATTTAGACATTTTAGCTATGGATAGCAATTTTCCATTATATACATAGGTAATGAAAATCAAATGGGAAATTAGGTCTTTGTTTCCTAATAAACAAAAAAACATTTTTAAAACATAAAAAGTGTATGTTATGGTCGTTATTTTATTTTATTTTAACGATTTTCCTGAAATTTCTTTAGAAAATATACTAAAAAATATATTTAAAAGAAATTTATTGATTTAATTAAATTTATTACTACCGAAGGACAACGTGCTAAGCAAAACTTTACAACCGAATTTTAATTAAATTTCTTTCACTCGGATGTGTGAATAAATTTTTTCCATTTGTGGACCAAAAAATGTTCACTTGCGGTTGTGCATGTGGTTGACTCCAGGATTACCGTTATCGCACGGCTTCCCGACTGGGAAAGATTCTCCTTTAATTTTATCTAAAATGGTGGCTAATTGTACAAAACATTACTCTTTTTGTCGTCTCCTAACATGTTACAACAGAATGTAAAATTTTGTTTACCTAACGGTTGTTTGCAACACCTAACTAATTAATATAGGTATAGAGTTATATATATATAAAATATCAGGATGACGAGATGACGATTCTGAGTGACAGACTGTTTGTCCGTCCGTTTGCCCATGCATGCGATAACTTGAGTACAAATTGAGATATCTTAATGAACATGTTCCTTGGCACTTTGAGAATGTCGGTGTAGCAGATGGGCGTAATCGGAATACTGCCACGCGCACACAATGCCGATAAACGAAGACCTATAAAATGTTATAACTAAGGTCCGAATTAAGATTTAAAACTTAAATTTGGTACAGAGAACCACAGTAGGGGGCATCTGTGGGTTGAAAATTTTCTTAAAGTGGGCATTGCTCCGCCCCCTAATAAGTTTAATGTACATATCTCTCAAACGACTAAAGCTCCATCCGCCAAACTGAACGAGGACAAATCTTTTCAACACCTCCATAAACAGTACGGAAATAAGTGAATTCGGGTAATAACCACGCCCACTCCCCATATAACGGTAATGTTGAAAACTACTAAAATGTGATAACTCAATAAATAAATACGTCAGAAGCATTAAATTTCACAGCGAAGATAAACTAAGGGGCTTCAGAGGAATCCGTGTTTGGGCAATACGTATGGCACCGCCAACCTTTAGATGGAACCGTATATCTCAGGAACCACTACACCAATTACAACCAAATTCTATAAATAAATATATATTAGCATCCTATATTATGGTGTGAAAATGCGCGAAATCGAATTAAAACCACGCCTACTTCCCAAATGTCATAATTTTAAATTCCAAATGATTATTTTACTAGATAAATTAACTAGCAATAAAGATATCGGAATAAAATTTCCTACATAATAGCAGCAAGGTATGCTATTTCCTGCCAAAAAATGGTGGAAATCGGAAAATAATTTTCAAGCCTCCATGCACCGAATATGTGGACCTTAGTGCCTAAATCTGATTTTTTGCCGAAACTAAAGGTCAATGTGTAAAATATCTTAATAAAATTCTAGGAATATCTTTCCATGATAACAATGTGTTCTTATGTCGAAAAAATCAGGTACCATAATTGGGTAAATACTTCTTCTATCTCCCATATACCTAATATAAGATTTTCAAACTTGCGGTAGACTTCATACTATATATATCGGTCAATATGTAAATACTTCCCCTAGCCACCATATATCTAATATAAGAACATTAAACGTCTATACGTAAAATATTTTAGCAAGAGTAAATAAATGGATAATTTTTGATTTACCACAGTTTAGTGCCGAAAATGTGTGAAATCGGTTACCCCAGTTCCATATACAAGACTTTATTATTACATTACATTATTATTATTATTACATTATTATTATTATTATTATTATTATTATTACATTATTCTAGAAGACTTTATGCCGAATATGTTGGTCAGTGTGTGAGTTATCTTCTTAAATTGTATGGAAACATATTCTCTAGAGTACTTGAGTAATGGCAAAAGTTAATGCCATCGGTCCAAACCTTCGGCAAGCTCAAATATATCCGATGTAATGATTGCCGACTTTCCAGCTGACTTTAAACCGTTTATGTTGGTTGATATATATGAGAAATTTTAATGAAATTAAGTGGGTATGTTTTCTTAAACATAAAGTGGTTTAGCGCTAAATATGAATGAAATGGGTCTAGACCGTGGTCTAAGCGCCTTATCCCTAATATAATAATATCCAATTCTCTGGTTGACCTTTTCCTAATATACACATCATACAATATTAAGTTTAGCCCTTTTTATTGAATTTATATCACATATCTCATTTGAGTTAATTTGGTTGATTTTAATATAAATATCTGGGATACGAAGCAAAATATAGTAATGAAAATACATTATTCTTAAAATACGTTATACGCAACGGTTCCGTCGAATAATCGATGTTGGATTCTTACGCAATACTTTTTAATATAAAGTTTTACCAGTACTTGAAAATATTTGCGTGCATTTAATCCTTGCACATTGTGAGAGTATAAAATGTTCGGTTGCACCCGGTTACACCCCTTACTTATTTGTTACACTAAAAATTTGCCTTAAATATTTTTATAAGAAATAAAATATGTAACGTAACAAAATTAGCAAAATTAGTAAAAGTTAGCAAAATTAGTAAAGGATTCGATGGCCACGTCGGGATTGAAATACAAGACCTGTTCACCTAATAAATAATGTTGCAACAACGATAAAATGATTGTTTTAATGTCAAAAGAAAGGACTGAGACCTCCATATTTGATATACGACATACTTAATTCGACCACTTTTGGTCAGAGGTGCCACACACATTGATATTAATAGCGAAGAACCCATTGACTTATATCAAAGCACAAAAACAGTTTTTATCAACATAGATTTAAATCACTAGTCACTGTGTAACGTTGCTTGATATCAGTACTTATTAGTTAATAACCTTTTCTGTCAATTATTTCTAGAATGACTACGTTAATGCTAATTTTTTTCAGTTGACAGTCTTTTAAGTTGGCGAAAAGAATAGGGCGCGCTCCGTAAATTTGTTTAAATAGTAAAATATCGAAACAAAACAGGTTAGTAACATTTTTTAACGGATGCATTAATGACCAATAAATAAATTATAATATTGGCTTTGTAATTTGAAAATGAAAGGTAGAAAAGTTGCTAGTCCTTTGAATGGAAGATGGTGAAACTATAAAAAGAAAGGGAAAAGTTCACCTTCATCACGTGAAAAAATCCAAAACTAGAAGGAAAAGCAAAACTTCAACCCGTTTCAACAAAATATTGGTACGTTACGCCAAGAAAAATTAATTTAAAACTTCCAACGGCTTGAAAAGTTAATTGCTCCGATTGCAAGTCATACAGTTCGAGACCGACTTCAAAAAGTTGGATTAGTTGGAAGGGGTGTTAGATAGGTATCCTTTTTAAGTAAGCTCAATATACAGTAAAGGCTTAAATTTTCCAGTACGCACTTGGTCAGATGAAACCAAGACAAACTTGTTTGGATCTGACTGACTGGATCTGACTGGATCTGACTGGATCTTTCAGGACACCTAACATAACTTTTACCGTCAGATCCAAACAAATTTATCTTGGTTTCATCCATAGCATGTCCCTCCAATTTTCGCGAACCAACTGCGTGCTATCAAATTTAAGTGTATTTTAAAATCTGAGTTTTGTAGCATAATTGGTGACTTAGCCAAAAACAAAGGCCATTTTTTGGGGGTGGTATAGTGCGATTCTATCCGTTTGCAACACCAGGCTCCTAATAGCTAACATGGCTGCTTCTGTTATTATTTCTTATATAATTATTAATTCTTCAATAAAATATAATATATGCACACAAATCAAAATTTCAAACCTTCTACAAAAATTATTTAAAGTTCATTAAATGAAAGAAATATTCAAAAATGTAAAGAGACGTATATGTTTTTGTGTTAATCGGACGTTCTTAAAACAGTACAGGAGTGAGCAGCAAGTGGTCACATATTGATTACCCCTTCTGTTAGCAATGTTTATAGGCATCATATTTAGCAGTAAGTCAATTTGAAGTTAGCGTCTACCATTATGATTATATGTTTCCAATTAAAGGCATTCACTTAGGAAATTTCACCATACAATGAACACGTGTACAGAAATGGTTTTATAACGATTTCTCTGCAACCATTCTTTAACACGATAATAACCCTAAGGTATTTTAGTTTATTTGTAAGCTTTAGCTGAAATCAGCCAAACCAATCGCCAGAGAAACCATGAAATGACCTGTCAAATGTTTAGAACCACTAGGATCCTAAACGTATATGGGTCACATATATACATAAATATTCATAGACAAAACGATCAAAATTTTATGGTGCAAAGATTTTTATAAGGCATTTTCACGGCAATACAGTATGCTCCGCTATCAATCGTCTTCCCTTGTATTCTTATGTTTCCTATGTATATGTATGTATAGTTCCTATGTAGTCAGCTTCGACCGGCCTTCCAGACCGTGGTGCATCTTCGACATCAAAATTGCCGGATCGAAATTTTGCAAACCAGTTCTGGCACTGGCGTACTGTTAACACGCCTTCTCCATACACATCCGTCAATTTTTTTCTCGCTTGGACAGCATTTTTACCTTTTCTGAAGTTAAAAAGTAAAATATGACGAAAATGCTGCTTATTGCTCTCCATATTTAAAAAGGCACCAACCAAAAACTACTGGGTAGAATTAATAGAACTTTTTCACACACAAGCCTTGCAATATCAGCTCTCATGACATATAATGGTTATGGGGCTTAAGTGTGAAGTTAGTTTCGAAAAAACGTAATTAAGTCCTCTGGCGGGAAAAAACGAAATGACTTTCCGAACAACCCAATACATTTGTATTAATTTTCATTCATTGAAAACTTACTTGCTTCGAGTTAGTACAGTTGTTGGTATCAGAATATTTCACCCCTGTCACATTACCGCTCTTCACTCCCTTAGCCAAATACAATGAAACCACTAATTTGCAACATTACAAAAATTAAATTAATGTTTACACTCGGTGTTACTGAAGTACGTGCACGCATACACTCTCATACATTCAATGACAATTTTCAACATATTCAGAAGCACATACGCACATCCTTTTTAGGGCTGATGATCCGATTGAGAAAAGCAAAAAAACAACCAGTACAATTAGAGGCGAGTTGTTGAGGTTTGCACTGGGCGATTTCTGTAAACACAACAGCAGGTTGCCACGTTCTTAATCGCATTACACGGTTCAGCCCCAGTATATATACATTAGTTGTCCTCTCGCCGTCCTTAGCTTCAAATTCGATTAGAATTAAAATTGTTTCGAAAATTATGTAACCATTACATAAGTATATGTACATACATGCTCATGTAAGTAAGTACACATGTTCCCATGCGCGTGGATAAAGTCAAAAACTTTTGAGACATTTAAAGCTTGGAATCATCACAGGATAATACGGATTACGAAATTAATGAAAAATGAATATGTATAAATTTGCGTATGGTTTAAAGTTACCCAACTTGTTTTACTATCTGCTGTGGAACCATATGTTATTTATAAACATCTCTATTAAAGAAGCATAGCATAGAATGCTTAAGCTTTATCCCTTGGCCTTTATGTTTGTATTGTATTATAAATATATATTATGCATTCTTATTGTTGTTGTATTGTCATAAATTCACTTGAATTTAGAAGAAGTTGTTGGTCTTGCAAATTTATCTGAAATCTAAATTGTTTTTATTGCTTTGTGCTTTACATTACATTATTCTACAAACCACTGAAATTATTCCTTTAAATCGAGTTGCAGAATCACAAAAACCACAAATCACCAACACCACGGGCTATTCGCATGCATCTACACCTACACTTACACAGTACATTTAACCGCAATAAATATCCACATGACACTGGAGCTGTGGGTGTAGTAATTTTAAACCGATGTAGCAGCCAACCCTGGACCAGTTCAGATAAAGTGGCCATTTAAATTAATTATTTATATCCGATTGTCCTGCTTGAGCAATTATGTAGCATAATAAAACGATTTGCTCAAAGGAACTAACCTCCTCTATACAATTTCTATTCAACTGGCTCCATTGGTTTGGTGTTTGAAATATTATTGGTTGATTTACGTATCGGTAAACAAGGAGTAAAGGATTAGTTGTCAACATTAAGGCATACCTTAAGTGAGCGAAACGCTTGTTGCCGAACGTTTTTGGCCTCAATAAACTCTTGGTACCTTATGTGAAGCATTGGTAAGGATATTAAGAAATCGAAATCAGTTTGAAAACGGCTATGTAATTTTTTCTTTTAACGTATAAATTGTTTGTACTATTTGAATGGACGAATCTTTTAATCATTATTGCCGGTTCACCCGACCAACCGACCATTTGCTTGCGCAAGCTCTATTCAAAACATAATTATAATAATTGTGGTAGTTCTATAAATTTTAGACCTCGAAATTAACCCTTGCAATATGAGCATTCAATATTCTACCACTTTAGTTAATGCGAAAAGACAAAGATTGATATTGATTCTTATGTAAAGTGTGATTGTAAGCAAAGTGTGAAAATTTTACATATTCTATATTTGTTACTGTTTTGTTATTTCCGAATCATTCTGCCTTGAGATATACGTCGTAAGATTGTAAATTCTGTACCTTGGCACATTAAATATCCACCCGCTGAATAATTTTGCTTTAATAAATTTAATTTATGGATATTTATGGACCTTCCATATGTTCATATGGAATCTAAACATATCCATTTACGGAATAAATTCCACCCTAATCTAAGCTTATGTGCAACTAGTTTAAACGAATTGTCGTAGTTCCTAACTCTGATACCAACTGGCTCTCAGGCATATTATTCGACAAACATTGCGTGTGGTAAAAAAACATTGAACACTTAAGATATTAATGAAAAATTAGTATAAGGTGAGCCGATATCAATTCCTTTAAAAAGCAGTGAGAGAATAAACAAGTATTATTTCGCCTTTCCTCTGGTTATCTTTTCGTCCGACAACGCTTGCCACTGTAGAGAGGTAAATAATACATCCGGTTTCAAAAGCGCCAATCTTAACTTTTCGCCCATCCGCTTACACAGCGACGATTTGCGAACGGTGAGGGCAAGTCTTCTGCATCCCACTACTTCCGCAAATAAGAAATGATTTACGTTGGTTATAAATGCGACTAACTTTGTCTGGTCTCTCTTTAACCCAAAGGAGCTGTTAAAGTTTATTAAAAGCTCGGTAGCATGTAAATCGTTTGGTATTGCCCAACGGAAGTTTAAAAATACATTTACGCTGACATTATCACTTTGAAATGTTACGAGTACAAAGGCCATTAAAACGATAAATGTTAAAGTTGAAAGAAAAGCACATCAGTTGACATACCTACATTTAGCATTTGAATTTATTAAATGCCCGAAAACAGCAAACAATTTATATATGTATGTATGCCGGTTAAGCGAAGCGCATGAATTTATTTATTATTATTTGATTTAATATTGAAAAAAGGTCAAATGTCCAATAAATGAATCAAATGAAATGACACGTGTCCCGGTGCAAATTGACGTAAATCTGACAGTGAATGACACTTGCTTGTTTATTTATGCCTCCACACAATTACCTAAGCCACAAATAATATTTCAATTGATTGCATACGTATGTGGATATCTACATACATACTTATATGGTTGTATTTACTAATAGCTAAAAATAGTCTTGACATTGCTAAGATTTTTGTTGTATATTAATAAATCTGTTTCTTACACCTTCATAAAGTAAAGAACCAGTGGTGGCGCTGCTCTTCTTATTTTAGTGGCATGCAGAATGTCCATATGTTAAATAGATGATTATGTGTCACTCTTTCGTGTTAAACACACTCTTGGAAAATTTATATTGCCTACCGACCCCACTATCCGGTTCGTAACAAGTACACGTTGTATGAGATGGCAGAGATTTATGCTTAGAACAACAATATGCCAAAATTTTACAAAATTTCACATATTTTGAAAATTACCCTTTTAAAGTAAAATAAAATGAAATATAAAGTGGAAATCTGTACGTATGAATTTCATAGTTCATGCCTGCCCACCCACAACCGGACTGGTTACCTTCTTTACTGATTTTACGCATTTGGCCGTCGCCCTCAATTCTAGCTTTTCCCACTGAATTCCCTTTGTTACTCTCTGGAGTGTTGCGATTTTATTTATTGGCTCTGACGCGCACCCTGCGGGATAAGCATTGTGGTTATGGTTTTTCAATATAAGAGTTTGTATGTATGCATATACATATTTTCCATTGGCTCATGTGGGTGCGGATAAAGCGAATAATGCATTTGATTCGGATTAGTTTAGGTGGCTGATGTAGCCGCTGTTTGTGGTTTTTTAAGCTTATTGAGGTTTAAATATTTGATGATGATTTTTTTAGCACAAGAAAAAGGCCGAAATGCAAAAAGCCGCACATACTTTCTTTGTTTTATTTATTATTTATTTTTATTTATTGCAACTGTTTTCTTTGCTTCGTATATGATACAATCGCTTCAGATTCTTATCTTTCAAGTGTTCTAAAGAAAATATATCAAAAGAAAAAATGCGCATACATACTTAAATACCTATTTATATTAGTATTAGAAAAAGTATTTTAATAAATTCATCGGAACAATTTCCATGTTTTCTCAAGATGACTACAAACGAATTTGTAAATTCTGCGAGTAGATTAACATTTCGTCAATAAATCTCAAAACTTGAAGACTAGTCGCAAAACTTGAAGCTAAAAAATAATAATATGCAGCAGAACCGATGTATGTAGTGCGTAATGTATATATGTTTATATAGTTATATGCATACAAATGGGACCAATTCTTTCATTTTATTTAAAAGGTCTATGTTTTGCCCTGTCTTTGCCGTGGAAACTTTTACCGAATTCAAACGAATCCCATAGCAAATTGATGTGATATACAAGCACACCTAACACAAATAAACGTATTACATTTTCATAATTCATGCTTACCATATTCGCCACTTTTCCATAAATTTATTGCTATGGCGAAAATAATGAATATAAGGGAAATATGAGTTAAAATAAGAGGGCTGTTTATGACCCGGAGTTCGTATACTCGTATTTTATTCAGTGTCTTTCACGATGAGTATTTATGAATGTAATGCAAGTGTCTTTGCATTTTTTTTTTTTGCCATTACAAATAAGCAGGTGCCGTCGGAATTTCATAACAATCTCTTTGGGCCAGCGGCAGAGGAAACGCTCTACTTAAAGGCACTGCGCTCACTTTGGCTTTTTGATTGGGGCTTCCGCCTTGAATGGGCCGTATTAGATTTCATACATCTCATTTATTATGATATTCCAAGCAGATGTAAATAATTCAAGAAAATTGTACTAAATTGCTTAGCCCATTTATGTTGACACTATCTCACGAGACGTTTATCTTTGCTACTTGGATGATTAATTAAGTTTTAGGCAGGCAACGCTTTCGGGCGTAGACGGTTGACATTTGAATTTATTCTTGGATTGGGCGCAATTTAAATCTTTGCGAATGTTGTTTTTATGAAAACCAACTGAGGAATTGCAAAGGACAGGTTGTTTTTATTATTAGCCCCAAGGTGCAGATAATTCTTGCAAGCATTCATCGAGCTGGAGCTGAATGTATGGTAAAAAAAATGTGAACCAACTACCACACTTCGTCATTGGAATGCTTATAAACTAGAGTACACAGCTGTAAACTCTGAAAATCCTTTTACTGTAGTCAAAAATGAGAAGCATTTTTCGCATTTTTAAAGATACATATCGTCGTTAAACTCACAAGTTCCCCACACTTCTCATGCTTCTAGTGCAAGATCCGATATAATCGATTGAAAAATTCAGCTAACACACCAATAAATTCCAATAACCTAAATCATTGCATAAATATACATACATACGTGAAAAACATACCGAATTACATGAATATACAATAAAGCTTTATGTGTGTGGAATGCTTGAAATTTATAACGGCAATACCTACATATTTACGCCTACTAGATTTTCCAAGTGAATCGGCATGAAATGACCCTCATTAGTTATGCATAGAACTCAAATCGGTTGGAAATTAAGCTTCAATCATTGATTTCTACTTTCATTCATTTCCTTTGAGAGAATGTGTCGTCATTGTGTGTGTGGTTCAAAAGCTTACAGAATATCAGTCAAAGCTGACATATAATTCAAGACATTAAATTACTCTCTAATTTACATGGGAGAAAGAGGTTTATCCCTAATTTTCTAATCATACATATGCATGCATTCATGTGCACAAGTACATGTACACAAGTTATGTACATATATCCATACTTGATTAGTAGAGTCAGAGTTAAATAATGAGGTTTTGAATACAATTTCGAACATACTCAACCCGTTAGTGTTGACAAATATCCGGAGAATGGTAAATGTAACTACCTAATTCCATTGCACAGATGCTGTATTATATTCATATCTGTTCTTTAACAAGTTTTTTGGTGATATTTTGAAAGATTAATTGTGTATATATGTATATACATAACTTTATGTATAGGCAAATGCATTTTTCACAGAAATTTAGATTTTTAAGCCGCCTACCTACCGCCTACGTTCGTTTATAGTAACTGTATTTACGGATGGGTTAATTGTAATTGTGATCTTATGGTAAGAAGTTTTTATGCATAATAATTATGTTCATCCATGCGAATGCATTTCTTCAGCCTTAATAATCCACTCAAATTTATTAGAACACAATCTATGGAGGCTTAATCATTAATATATGGTATATAAACGTATATCTACGAACGTTCTTACATTTTATGTATGTATTTTGTAGTGTAGTGACCTCTTGCAAATATAATAGCTACCCACGAACATACGAGTATTCTTCAACAAGATAGCAGCACCTTTCGGTGGAGGTGGACAATTCAAATAAGTAGGTATGTATGTATACGCCAGCAAACAGATGGTCATAACCCGAACGTCGATCTGGCTTGGTCAATAATGCAATAATACTTACGATAAATAAATAAAAATGCCATAAAAATAACAAATAAACAAGGCCCTCAAGATATATGGCAAACGTTTGGAAGGTGTGCAGAGGTTAACGGTAATTGTATTTGAAAAATTCAAGAGGACGGCAGTCGACGCAAAAGATGTGCACCCAAAATCAACAAGATGACCACAAAACCAACAAAAGTAACAAACAAGGGCAAGGACTATACACAACGGCAGCGGCATTACCATGGACAAAAGAAAGCAACAAAGAAAGCATCGAAAAAATACATCGGCTACTACCTACAACACATATAAACAAAAATGCTCAGATATCTAGCATCAAGGGTTCTATTTCGATACCTTATGCAAACGCACACACACCAGTTTACAACGATGATGCATCATTATCATTACAACCACAGAGTTGAAGAAATACAATATGATGCACCAGTTGCTACAAGATTTCAGTAAAGGAAACCAGAAGTGCCGTTGAAAATGATTACGCATTGCTGAGCGAATTCATAGAAAGGAAAAGCGAGTATCCACAGAAATTTATTGGATCATAACCATAAAACTAATAAAAGAAACATCCACATGCATCGGTTAAATGAGGGCAAGTGCATTACTCCCTTAGCCGTAGCACTACCTGCGTTCCACATACTTACTTCGATACACATGTGCATATGTATGTATGTACATATGTATATTTCTTCCAAAGCACCATGCCAAGTAAAGTGGCTTTTATAGCAGCATTTTGCGGGCGTTGCGTAAAAATATTTTCTTGCTAACACTACATCGAGATTAGTGCGCAAATCAGAAGGACATGGTCAGGTTATGCTCACCCCCAAACCGTTTTCCAAGGATTGTGCATATGTGTGATACGCGTCTGCATGAAAACTGGAAAACGAAGTTCAATGCCTAATAGGCATGGACAGTTTGATGGCTCTCATCAACCGTGTCTGCCAGTTGAGTTTCGACATCTCGCCGTTTCGGTTTCCCGCGGGAGTATTTTTATTGAGGAATGCAGGACAAGAGTTGGATTTTATTTGACGGCTGACCATCTTTCATTGGCACTTTTGTGCGCTCTCCATTTTTTCACTTGCCTTTTTCGTTTTCCGCATTAAGTGCATATTTATTTGCACAAAATTTGACGCTTTATGATGTCCCTTTAGTGCTGAGTGGACACAAATGTAATTGAATGATCGAATTTTTTCCTTTTTGAAGAGTCAGTCTTCCGCTTTTTACTCCAAGGTAGAGTGCCAACGACGAAAATTAGTTATACTTCATTTTCTTTTCTGACTCGGTCACATTCAGTGAACGACTTCATTGAAAAGCATATCTATTTGTAGGACTATGTGCCGCCACAACACAGTGTAACACATATGTACGTAAATGTAATGTTTAGTCATATAGGCTCCCTGCGCCACCAACTACACCAACAGCAAATAACCTCAGTTGCACACTTTTCATTCAACATCTGAGAAACTATTAATGCAACAACAACAAGTGTCCCCAATGCTGAGCACGTCACCGTCTCCGAAACATTATTTAATTGCAAAGAAGCCTACTAGGTGAAGCGGCCTAATGCAGCGAAGCTGCTTCTACTTTGCCCCTAAGGGAGTTAAGAATCGATAACATCGTAAAACGCAAACAAACAAATTAAATAAAAACACCTATGAGCTCATTCAAAGATTAGGCAAAACGCAGAAGACGCCTCTTACATACATATCTAGTAATAGTCTTGCCAGTAGTTTATTTGATCACACCATAGAGACAAGTAAAAAAATTTTAATAAAATATCTGGAAACTCGTCAAAAAGGCGGAAATGTGGTGCGTGCTTAAAATAATCATTCAGTTCATTTTAGGAGATAACATCTCGATCTCACCATTTGTATTCCAACTAAAATGTATAATTCTGTTCGCTTTGAATATATGTACGTATGTATGTATGTGTCCCCCGTAATCGGCACCGTGGTAAGTGAATAGATACTTATTTACGAGTATGCATACTTTTATGTATGTATGTTAATAAAGGAAGAAAATACATTCGTAAATTGCTTGTGGCTTCATTCATAAAATATGCCAATGAATATACACATAAACTCAAACATATATAAAAATGCACATACATAGACGTCGTTTTTCGAAATTCTTCAACGTAGCACGAATTATATCACTTAAAAATTTGCATAGATCTCAAATTAATTTAAAATAATATATTTGACTTAATACAATATATTATATAAACTTATTAAATGCGTTTGTGAAGGATGTTTATTTTTGAATGAGGAATATGAATGAATAAAATTGCCAATATTTTGGTTTCGGTATTCGGTGTTCGAACAATCAATTGTAGCTGGTTTACCAGTGGTCTGTACTATTTGCTGTACTTATACTGAATTATACCGTACTTATTGAATTGCGTACCGTCTCTAGAGACAAACGGATTAAAATTACTTGGGTGGCCCATCAGTTGGTAGGTCCCATCAAGTTCTTCTTAAACAAGTTTCACGTTGGGTGTAAGGGTTTTTCCACTGTTCTGATTCTCCCCTGCGGGTCGGGGGATAAGAATAACCCGCGGTAAGGCATGCCTGTCGTACGAGGCGACTAAAATCCACAAAATGCACTGCATTTGAAATAGACTTTCCTCAAAAAATAAGCATAGCCATGTCAGAAATGGTGCTATATTACTTAGCTTGAACTGAGTTTATATCACTTTAAATGTATTATGAATGGGTAACTCAACTGGTAGTAGCCTTTAGGCTACAAGGTCTGACCGGAGACTATAATCTGGTGCCACGGGGAGCAGGAGCCCGGTGGAGTTGCTTGTCGCTCCATCCTGCTCATTGCGGTAGGCCCTTCGGGGAGTATCGTGGTGGCTGTGGTTTAACACCTGAATGCGGGTAGAACTGGCGGGCGGTACAGTTCAGTGTGGAGTTGCATTGCAACCGGGTGCCAGACCCATAGCACGGCAGAGGTTTTAGATAGGCATCGAACCCCACCAAGGTGGTTATTGTGCCATTCCACAATACCGATCGGTACCGTTGGTTTTAGCGAAAGCTATTATTAACGGGGCGCTGATCGACGCATTCTATTGATCTGTTGTGTTTTTGAACACCGTGGAGTCGAGCTGACAACGGCAGGTACCTACGTAAAGCACATCGGCTTCTGTTCTGATTCTGTCCCATTTAGCACTTAGACGATTGATATTGACTCACAAAACATTTAACTATATCATTCACCATTGGCAGTTACGTTGACTTCATATTCATATTTAGAAAAGTTTAGACAAATAATTCCTTCGACATCAGCAAATCACACCCAACGGCCCCTTCTTTTGAATACAAGGGAGCCTGAAAAGTCTCTTCATACCAATTCTCTAAGTACTTGGAATTTGTTTATTAAAAAAATATTTTTATCAATCATTCATTGTTTGAAGATCTTTGTCAACAATATAGAATAACTCTGGTCTTATGATTGCTAATAATTTTTAATAACGTTTTTTCAAGCATACCTTCGACTTCAGTTATTTTCGACTTTCCATTTGACTTTACACCGTGTATATTGGTGAATATCTGTATTATTTTAATGAAATTAAGTGGACATTTTTTCTTGACCACATAGAAATATGAATGAAAGATTTGGACCACCTGGCTCTAACCCCTTACACCAAATAAAATAATTTCCACCCCTATGTATGTATGTATGTTCCCACGGCACGATTTTTATACTCTCGCAACATGTTGTTACAGAGTATATTAGTTTTGTTCGCCTAACGGTTGTTTGTAACACCTAGAACTAAACGAGTTAGATAAAGACATATATATATATATATATATATGATCAGGATGAAAAGACGATTTGAAATCCGAGTGACTGTCTGTCCGTCCGTGCAAGCGATAACTTGAGTAAAGATTAAGATATTTTGATGAAACTTGGTACACGTGTTCTTTGTCACCGTAGGAAAGTTGCTATTGCAGATGGGCATGATCGGAGTACTGCCACGCCCACAAAATGCCATTAATTGAAAACAGATAAAGTGCTATAACTATGCAGCAAATTAAGACATAAACATGTAATTGGGTATACGGGATCCTAGTAGTGTGGGGGATCTGTGGAAAAATATTTTTGAAAAAGTGGTAATGTCCCTGCCCCCCATTCTCATATAACACAATTTTAAGTTTCATCTGATCCTTTCACTTTAAAGATAAATCGAGCAGCAATTGAGATATGAAAATCAGACTTTGTGCAAATAGTGCCTTCAGGATATGTCATCTTATACGTAAAAATAGTTGAAATCGGATTATCCGCCACCTCTTTTCAAGCCACCGGATACCCAATATTAGGACCTCAGTGCCTCTATCTGACTTTTTATAGAAAATATCGGGAAATCTGTAAGATATTGTAATGAAATTGGAGGATTTTCTTTTTATGATAATAGCGTACTCTGGTATCAAAAATGGGGAAAATCGGATAAATACTTCCCCTAGCCCCATATACCTAATACAAGGATTTTCAACCTCCGGGTAGACTTTATACCATATATTTTAACCATACCATATATTTCATATATGTTAATATGTAAGATATTTTAGCAAAATTAAGTGAACATGTAATATTAGATATACCATAGTTTACTGCCGAAAATGTGTGAAGTCGGTGAACGAATTATCCCAGCTCCCATATACTACGTATAATGATTTTCGTTATTCGAGTAGACTTTATGGCGAATATGTCAGTCACTGTGTTAGTTACCTTTACAAAATTAGGTGAAAACATGTTCCCTAATATACTTGAATGATGAAAAGAGTTAATGTGATCAGTGCAGATCTTCCTCTATCCCAAATATGCCCGATATAAGAATTCCCGACTTTCCACCTGACTCTAAACCGTTTATGTTGATCAATATGTGTGATATTTTAATGAAATTAGGTGGATATGTTTTCTTAAACACAATTTTCGCGCTAAATATGAAAGAAATCGGTCTAGATCTTGGTCTAAGCCGTTTCTTCCTAATATAATGATTTCCGTTTCTCTGGTTGACTTTTTCTTCATGTATCTAATATTTTCAATTAAGCCACTTTGGTTGAGTTTATATCACATACATCACTTTTGATATCTCTGACGCAAAGCAAAATATAACAACGAAATTACATGAGTCTATGGCCTGTTAAATTAAGTTAATAAGATACCAAATATGATTGCAATCCATTGACAATTTCTTCGAATAATGAATGTTGAATTCTTCCGCAACATTTTTTAATATTAAGTTATGCCAGCATCTGAAAGCATATCCCCGTCTCAGATCCTTGCACATTGCGAGAGTATAAAATGTTAGGTTACACCCGAACTTAGCCCTTTCTTACTTGTTCTTAGTTAGGTTGATTTTATGTAAATATTTCGGATATAAAACCAAATATAGTAAAGAAGATGATTGAGTCCATGACCTATATTATGAGATAATAAGATACGAAATATGATTGTTATCCATTCACAATTTCGCGGAATAACGAATATTAAATTCATAACGAAAATATTAAGTTTTGCCACACTTGAAGATATTCTCCTCCTTTGATCTGTTCAAATTGTGAGTGTATATAAAACACGTTAATATATCTTTCAGTAGAAAGTGTTGAGGTCCAGTTAATTCTACGAAAATTTTCATATGCCTTTTATTTTGCTTTTTTTACTTTTCACTATATTGCTTATCATCTTCTTCATTTGGTCATTGTTTAATCATTATCCCAAAGGTTCAATTTTCTCTTCACTTTGCTCATGAATATATTAAAGCGCTGATAAGCTAATGCTAGTCGGCTTTCCGTATTCGTTGACATGTAGCAAATAAAGAAGTATGTGAAAATGTTTATTGACATTTGGGATTTGAATTGATTTTTGCTATATAATTCCATACCAAAGCATTTTTTTCCTCTCCAGTAATTTTCGCAATATCCAACGCACGAAGCGAACGTCCCAATCGTAGTTTTATTGTAATTCGTTTAGAGAGCCCAAATGTAAATAGGCTGTTAGAAATTTATTGAATTTTATTTGTATTTGAATTGCGAAAATTCATTTTATCTTAAAAATCTGAACACGTCAAATATGTTGACACTGTATTTGCATAAATAATGATGAGTTACCGAAATATCTCTCTTTGAAGAAAACTGCATAAGTTTAAGCTTCAAAGAATTCCTCAGTGCGGAGACTCTGACTAGTATGTGCATTGAAATAACAAATATATGAATTTATTTGCGAAAATTAATGTCAGATTCATATTATTTCTGAACTGAATGAGAGTTCTACGCTTTGTTGTTATAATAGTAGTTTCTAATT
Organism: Bactrocera minax; assembly: GCA_021498325.1. Classification (NCBI taxonomy): domain Eukaryota; kingdom Metazoa; phylum Arthropoda; class Insecta; order Diptera; family Tephritidae; genus Bactrocera; species Bactrocera minax. The sequence continues at coordinate 143,215 of JAKEEE010000115.1, read as the reverse complement.
TAACGCCCTTCGAACGGCGTAGTAACACAAGGAGACATAATTGAAAAGATATCGAACGAAAAGAAATCTCTTCTCGTGATACAAGTTGCCTATATAGATGCATATACATAATAATAAAATAAAGTTTAATTATAAACTTTATTTATTTCCCTAAACATCTCCAGCTCCACCGTTTATAAAGAACTTCATTATCCAAACGAAAAGAAGCGAAATAATGAATTACAAACTAATGACACATTCAGTAGCCATAAATTGGTTTACAGCCCACCAGAGAATTGTGATTAGTGACCAGCAAAGTTCAGTCCTGAAAGCAAGCAATAAATACGAAAGTCCTCTTACGACTTGCTGCCAAACAGGCCTATTATAATTATTTTATTTGTATGCAATTCAGCAAAATGACGCCGAAATTGAGAGGCTGTACGAAGCGTTACCAAAGCAAAACCGCCCATATGCAGCCAGCTGATTAAAATCAGCATGTTAAGCCAGTCAAACACCACACGAACGTACACACATATACACACAAATGAATGTATTTGCCAATCATGCATCCCCCAAATAATCGAGCAGTTCTGTACATGTGTGGATACGACGGTTATTGGGAGTATTGGTTCGTTTCAGTGTTTCCGGTGCGACACGTGGTCAATCAGCAGCCCAACAAAGACTGCTCTAATGAAGCGAATTAAACACCTTCTTTGTTGGAACGATACATATACAACAAAATACCATGCATATATATATATATATATAGCCGCATTCGAAAAAATTAGCATTTTATAAATACTTTCACCCCAAAAAATTACATTTATGCTGATTAAGAAAATAAAAGTGAAATATGGGCGAGTTTCCTATATATTCTGACACAGAAATTTGGTGTTATAAGACATACTTGCAACTGGAACTACCTCTTTAATTCTTGGCCCTTCTCGAAAATATTTACGGCTATATTTAAAATCTCTCTTGGGTTTATAGATTCGATCATAAGATCCATCAGTTATCATTTTTTGCAAATACTTACTACAAAACACATATAATAGCTCATTCGTAACGCATATTTTTCGCTTGTCGCGGGATCAGTTGTTGCTTTACTTATCGCGAAATGAAACAAATTTGTTCCATCAATATGAAATATTGCAAAATTATACTATTAGTAAAATAAAAAAAATCACGTGATTGTATCTTGCTTTTTAGTCACTTTTCTTTCCAAGCACACCATGCATTCCTTTACGCCTATTAATTCTTTCATCTGTACCAAAAATACGCAATTCACCCTCTTACCTCACTCTGTGTGATAAACTTCTCTTTTCTTATATACATATGTATGTTTTTGTCCTATATACGTACATTTATATACATATATGTGTATAAATATACACGTTCTTAAGACAAATAAATCATAAGCAATAAATTACTTACTGCTAAACACGTACATACATATGTATATATGTTTGTGTATATACAATATATATGCAATAAAAAATTGTGGTGCCAGCGTATTTACCCAAGCACCTTACGAGGTGTGAATAGCCATCCATGCACATGCGAATGTATTAATATTGTAAGTAATTATATAACACCATCTACTCCCAATTCGACCTTACTATACTATATAAACGCAATATATATATATACATCTGTAATTATATGTATCGCAACACAAGTCGAACAGGATGTTTCTATTAGGGCCCAAGCATATATTTTCTAGAAACTAGAAGTATGTACATTATTAAAAAGAATTATTTAACACTGATTGGTAAACAGTAAAAAATTCAGATGTAGGGTCTTCTAGATTATGTTCGCTGTTTGATAAAAGAAGAGCTCTGATTTGGAGAAGGAAAGAGTTTTGTGTAATGTTAATAGTCCATATATTATTTTCATATAAATATTCAGATAAGTCCCTCCTCAAGCCGCCCATAAGGCATAAGGCATTCGTACTAAAAGATGGAAATTTATTTTCGGCCAGAAATTTCGGAAACTTACAAGAAAAACAGAAGTAAGGTGAGTCACCCCAAATATATAAATATTTATGTATATGTAGCCTTGAGACGGAGCAAATTATAAGGTATTCGAAATTGACAGCATTATGTAATGAATATAAAATTATGCAAATTACAGTGTAGTTACTTTTAATGGTGTACCTTTAGAGAATGGGGCTCGTGAAAGTGCTTCCATTATTTTAAAGGTTTTTCATGCATCTCAAAAACACGTGTTTGTAAATTTGTATGCTTATATTTTACGAGCTTATAATAGGGGTTGACTAAAGGCGTATTTATACTCTTAGAAGCAAAAATGCGTAAAATAATCTAATCAATACATTACGAAAAAACAAGAACTTCTTGTATACCAGAAAAAAAAAAACGTAAATACAATGAAACATATATATACTTACGCAAATAAAAAATAATATTAAAGGTAATATACTCTGTTGCAACATGTTGAGAGAGTATAAAAATTGTAATACTAAAGAGGGGTTTTAACTCTAATAATATTAGATGTTTCTTTTTCTTGTTCGGGTCAATCATGGTACATATTAATTAATAGGATGGATATTTTGCTCTGCATTTCTTAACTTAAAGATATTAGAAAATATTAATATTGTGGGAGCAATTTCATTTACTACTTTTCGAGAATTAATGAGAGCGATATCCTCCATCTGATCTTAATTCGCGAAAATGAAAATCATTCATTTCGACTCCTTTCATCCATCCATGTTTCCGTTTGAAATATTGAGCCCACTCTTTCCAAGTGTTTTTAAATCGACAAAAGCACACTATATGATTCCAAAATGAAACCATACCCGAAGTTTACACATTCTTTGTTTTACGTAAAAAAAAATGCAAATGTGTTTTGTATGCGTTGAAACTTATCGAATTGTTGTTACAAATACGAATCCTCCATCCGCCTGTGTAAATCATATGTATGCAACAATTTTATTTATTTGCGTCTATGTGCATATGTACATAAGTATGTGATTATGTCAGCGTCCCTTGAAACTTAAACACACTTACCGACCTTCCTAAATTTTTGCAATTTGCACATATTATCATCGGGTCAAATGCAATAAAAGTATAAGAAAAATATCATTAATCATTTGAAGACATGATGTAGAAAAAATAGTATCGTCTCGTTGTGACCCTGCCAAAAGTGATTGAGGGAATGAGGGAATGTCCGAAATAAAAAATGTTCTTTTCATCAGAGAGTTTTATATATCAAAATAAGAGCAAAAATTAGTAGAAGTGCATAAATTATCCTTTTTAGATTGAGTTGAGCGAATTCTAGGTAGCACTCTAAAAATACTTACTCACGTCTAATGTAGATACATTTGCACATTGTAGAAATATATATAGGGTACTTTTTAAAAAAAAAACACTTGTGTTGGTTATTTACTTTCAGTATACTTTGTCAAATTACCATGAAAATACTTACATCGAAAACGAAAACAATTACAAACATTTTTTCATAAGTTGTAGTCCATACAGCGAATTCACAATCACATTTTTAAAGTCAAAATATCTTTAACGATGCTTAATAGGTACGTTATTATATTACGTTAGTAATACTTTTTATCGCTTAATAAGTACGCGAATATGCAAAATTCGCGTGTGTGGGATATATCATAATATAGAAGAAGATCCCAGACTCCTTTGCAATCAGAAGAAGTAGTGTCTGGCGTGATTTGCATGTCGAAGGCATTATTGGTCTATACTTTTCTAAATCTGAATATGTTACTGTTAAAGTTACTGTCAGTGGTGAGTGAACTCGATGGGATCTGCCATTTTACTCCAATTGTCGTTTAAGAAAATACGCAATTCAATAGTCTATGCTAGTAAACCAGCTACGACTGACCATTGACTGTCTGTGTTCATAAAACACTGTTGCGATGGTTATAGTTCAGAAATTTTGAGCAAACATTCAAATCACATATAGGTTGAGAATTAATAAACGAAAAATACGAAAAAAAACGAAATTGAGTTTTGTTGGACTTTAAAAGAGTATGTACTATATACTATACTATATACTATGTACTATATACTTATGTGTCCAAATTAAAAATAAAATTACCGTAGCTCTAGAAAAACACCCTTTATATCATAGAACTGTAGATTTCCACATTTGGTGTACAAGTGCAAACTAATGTTATGCAATCCAATTTGCTTCCTAACTTTTACGTTGACTCTATCAAGTCTTATTGCACAATGACACATCCGCATCAATAAGTGCATAGAACACACAGGAAGTTGTACATCCATCACTTTTATTGGCATTGTTGTTATATGTTAGGTGTTTCTGATCTCACAAACTCACAAAATCCGACATGACCGAAAGGAAGGGTAGTCACAGGCTGACGTAGAGCAGGGTGTCAATTTGCAAAGTATTCACTTGAAATTTTCTTCCGCTTCGACTTTCTCAATTTACAACAATGATCTGTGAATTTTGGCAAAGAATTTGCGATATCCCTGGAGTCCGATGAACAAACAGCTTCTTATACACGGTCAAGTGAACTTGTCTTCAAAGTACTACTTGCCACATAAATATCTATGAAATTTACATGGGTAAGTACCTCCATACCTTACAAATATGTAGATATATACACACTTAATCGTGATTCAAACTACATAATGCTCTCTACTTATCAGAAACAAGCTGAAAAGCATTCCCTCCACGAAATACATTTTGTTGACCTGGCAAAACGGTGAATCGTTGGCATATGCTAGGTATAAAATCCCATGTGCTGGTATATGTATATAAGCATTATGTTTGCATGTAGAGGCCTTCGTGTAATTGTAACTATCTAATCTAAACTATACAGTTGATTTGATTTTTCTTACAAATAAAATTTGTACGACAATACAGATGGCTAACTTGACCAATAAGATTTCTTTTAACAACACACACACAGCAAGGAAATAATGACGCCTTTCCCTCACATTCACTGCCTACTTTTACGCACAGTTGAGTCTCCACTACATACGCACGTACACGAGTGCCTTTGCTGAGTAATCTTGCATGGACGGCTGCTACGCAAAGTGTGATGCACACGTAAAACCATAGGACCTTTGTATCCTACAAAATTTATGACATGCTTGTCCCTTTGTTATCTCTATACGTATGTACTTCGCAGACGCCAGTTATTCTTTAGCCAGTGCGGGTTCCACGAAAAATCAACCTGTAACTAACTGTAAATCGCAAGTCCCAGAAATAGACACATTGTTTGGGCAATAAATACGATAAAATTTATGTATTTATCTTCGAAACACTTTTTATGCTTTTATTATGATGTCACTCGATAACATTGCCGATTTCCCTTCCCAATAACAACCGAGTGCTGTTATAATATTTTGTGACACAAATTTTTTTATTAATTGCTCGCATTGTTGCTGTACACATTCCGCACATGCTTGTTTGTATGACTCTATATTTTTAAATTAAATCAAGAGAAACATTCTATATATGCTTGCAAGTGTATAAGTGAATAAACTACTTGAAAATGCATCTGAATAAAATTAATAAATAATTAATATATTTCCAAAATTAAGATGAAATCAAGTCTTTACAATTTATGATCACTTCAGTGCAAAAGTTGTGTGCACTTGGCGTCTTTGGCAAATCATAAGTCCTAATAGGACATAAATTTCATTCTCAAATGCAACGAAGTCGTTGTCGGAAATTTTTTGCATTTGGAAATATTCGCAAGCGCAAATAAGCGAAATTTGATAAGCAATAAATGGAGGCTGGAGAAGGCACACTCGCGCATAGAGATTGTACTTGTGCCCCAGTACGGGCGGCAAATACAGCGTTGTGCGCGAATGTGTCATGCCACCGTATAAATTTAGAAGCACCTTACATATTTGTACACACACGAAAATAGCCGGTTGAAATTGAACGCTAAACACAATCTTAGGTAATACTTAGAAGGAGAAATTCTATTATATTTGCCAACTCAAAATGACTACACACATATTTAAAGCATTTGGCACACATGTTCCCAGAAGACGCCCAAAGTGACTTCTATGCTGTTCAAATGAACGAGTATGAGTATGTACATAAATATATATGAATGTGTATGGCTAGGGTTGGAGCGGTTGTTTTTGTAATTTTAAATCCGATTTATTTTTTAAAATGCCTCAGGGATCGATTATTACCGTTCAAATTCGAATAAAACGTACGCGTGTTCAATGCGATTTTAAACTTGCATATCGAACATCGAACAGTCGAACAGTCGAACAGAAAAGGAAGAAATGAAGAGCCATATGTAAGTCTGTTGGAACACTAAGCACCCTGGATGGGTGTGGGTGCGTTTCAGTAGATTTGTTCATTTTATGCGCTTTGAGTGCGCAATAATTTAAGGAATTTGAAGTCAATTCAATGTCGCCTGTGATGCTCATTCAATTTCCTATTATTACAATTGTCACGAGAGTGAACGAAGTCAGCCGAAACGATATGAATCATAATAAAAATGCATTTAAAATGCTAACAAAAGGCTTTTGTGCGTATTTTTCCTGAATTTTTTCAGTTCGCTTTATTGTGTTGTACGCGAAGCACTTTGCAAAGCATATGTTTGTACATAAGAAACACATCTCACCACCCACCCTAGCGTCCATTGCCGTAAGCTATATATTATGTGTACCTTCTTTTCTTGAATAAAACGTTCTGTGAATGCCGATTGAGAATGTGGCTGGAACGCAACGCATCGAAATTGACATATACATTTACACATAAACACACAAGATTAACTCATTCCTACTCTAAATTAACGCTCGAAGAAGTTGTCTCAATAAGTCAAACATCTTTCACCACATTTTTATTTCCCTTATTTAGTTCTACATAATCAAATGAATAAACAGAGAGGGTTTTAAACAGATTACATGTGTGTCTTACAAATATAGAAAGTCCTTAATAATTAATAATTCAAATTTACCTACAAAACCCGCTACTGGGGAAAGGGCACTATTGTTTGATTTATTATTTTTCAGATTTTTATTAATTGATTTATAATTTTTTTTTTTTTACAAGAATGTATAAAATGACATTTCAAATAATATAGCTTGGTTAAATATTTATCAAAATGGTAAAACTTTCGCCAAGCATGATACGATGTACCCGATACGATCAGTCTATATAATTACCCTAGCTGCCATGTACGAAATATATTGTTTTACGGAGCTTCGGTCGACTTTACATCTTAATTATCGGTCATGGAATATATTGGTAAAATAGCGTAATAATAATATGATACAATATTCGATTAATGAATAAAATCGCTACAAATGTACATTCCTGGAGCCCACATTTACCCAATAAAATGATTTACATTGCTGTAATATATGTATTGGATGTATATATATATATATATATCAGTTGGTGTGGGAGATATAATAATAAAATTATGTGAGAATATTTAGCTTAACACATCGTGATAGTTCAATTGATTGACAATTGTAATTTTATATGTAACATTTTTTATTTTTAATAAGTTTTTCAGACATCTATAGTAAATAAAAAGGGCACTGCATGGATTATAGTGATAACGGCCAACAATAAACTACATTAAAATACATACTAAAAGAGATCCATAGTGGACCGACGGGCATGTCCTTTTTAGTAAGAAACTTTTCACTATTCTCCATGGGTAACAATTGAAACTTATCAAGTGTACGTTTGTAGAGCAATATATAGCACAAAAGCATCTGATATTTAATATTCTCCACTGCTCTCATTTACATAGTTACACTAATCAAGATAATACGCCAAAGCTCTAGCTATGCTCAGAGTCGGCCTGATGCAATCTAGAAAAGAAATCATACTGAAAAGTAAAGTAAAAACAAGCTAGTAAAAACCACTCGCTAAGAGAACAACATGCGCCACAAGACAACACAAGAAAAGCCGACAAAGAATCTTGTAGCAGTTGTTGCTAAATTGTACTCCCCGAAAGTAAACCACACTACATTGTATGTTTTGCTCCTTTTTCGAGAGATACAATTTATTCCTTAATTAAATCTTTAGAATATTTCAGCTGAATTTATTTGGAAAATATAGAAGATTCATATTGCATTCTACGGAAAAGAACGGTGACACTTAAACATTTGTATCTGAATCGAATATATCCACATGTATCCAAGTGCTTATGTATGTATATATTACTATAAATATAACTTAATCCGGGTAAACGGTTAATCAAGCTCTCCAAATATTGAATGGCTTTATGCTTGACCACCGAATAATAACATTTCGCATTCACCAATTGAGCAAAGACAAACAAACGTCATGGCTGTTGATTTAGAATGGTTAGGGAAGGAATTGGAATTGTTTCATTATGGAGATTAAAAGTTAGATTTAACTTCCTTTCTATAAACCAGAAAGACACATACATCCATCTACTTACTTATAAATTATGTATATACATACAAATGTCTACAGGTCATTAACTTCCTGGGGAACCCTGCGAGAGTTACAAATTTTTGGATAAATGAATAGCAACGAAACCAAACTCAATGGTTCCAAAATTACATATTGTAAGTTTTTCTTTTCTATCACTCATTTAAATTTCTATAATACCGTATACTCTACTAGAAAAAATTTAACTCACAAGCATTTTGCGAAATGTCCAGCCGGTATGCCGTAAGCCTTTACTTCATCCGTATATATTGTAGATAAGCACACGGGAAATACGATTGTTCTGAACGTGTGGCCTTAATGAAGGACTTTTCATGAATGCTATGGATTAATTTTGAAATTGTAAAACTTGGAAATACTTACATATGTTATTACATGCGATGAGCGGAACATCTCTATACAGTTAGGTAAATGTTAAATTAAATAAGTCACCCCAACTTGCTTCGGTCTATTGTAGTAGACTTACATAAAGCATTGAGAAAAAAACATTCGCTGTTCTATAGCGAACTAGAACTCTCAAAGTCAAACAAAGTCACGTTTGTTTGCGATTGACCCAGTACTATTTCATCTCCCACCTTTAACCTCATCCCTCTGACCCTGCGAATTGGGCTTTAATTCAAAAGCACATTATTTGGCCTTGACAATCACACTCAAGTACAATCTCTTTTAGGAGTCACACACACTAATACCGCTAAAACTCAGCTCACGTGACGACTAGAACTGGCAAAGTTACAAGTTTTCAGCATTAAAAATGTTAATTAATCGTGGAATCTACGAAACAATTCTTTTACTGTTCATTATGCTCCTCATCGTAACTTCTCTGCTCTCGGCGAGCGGTGAGCGGTAAGCGGTAAGCGTCAAGCGGACAACTTCTAAAAACTATTTGCATATAACAACATAAACTTCATTAAAACGTAAATGCGGACGTATATGGGGACGTAAAAAACAACAATCGCAACAACAAAAATATACGCAGAATAAATCACAATCCCGTGCTGATTTGTTTAGATTTGCCTGCATGAGCCGTTGCCTCACTTGAGGAGTAAAACATTACCGGCCAATTAGGTGCAATGTAACACTTGCACAGGACGACCGCCCGCTCGTGCCAACCGTGAATAACTCTACAATCGAAACTGCAATTGTATTACATTGTTGATATTACTTTAATTTTTTCTTTTGTTTCTTTTGCCACAGCACACTGGTGTTCCGGTCCTTTGAGCGTGAGCCGCAGACTGTATGACGCCCAAAGTCGAAACGGGTGCGTGTATTAGGACGATTTGCAATGTGCTCAGCAACAGTGCCAGCTAAGGTTCCCTGCCATCTGAATTGCATATCGGTTGAGTATGCACCGGTTTTTTGCGTGAAGCCAGCATAGGTACTAAAAATTTCACGGTTTGCATCTCGCACTTCCTTATCTTCGGCATCATATTCCACAATGATTACGCCGCAACTGAAGTCAAGGTTATTTGCACTGCCACTGACACCACCAACACCACCAACACCACCAACACCACCAACACCACCACCACCAATCTTTGTTTGTAGATGCTATTATTACTTTTGAAATAGCTGCTCCCATTAATGGATCATGTCTGTTCCGCAGCAGGCACTCCGATTCCCTTTGCCTTATAAGTCTCGAAGCTATTTTCACTAATTAAACCTTTGTATGCTCAACACTTGTACCATTCCTCCCGGCTATTGGAATTCGCAATCTCAAGCAATGTATACATTTCCAGAACAAAAGCAAAATGTTCCCGCTTCGCAGCTCTTTTTAACTGTAAAACAGTAGCAAATACATATGTAAGAATACGAACTTGCGGGTAAATTAATAAATTACTTATAATAAGATAAGCAGAAACAATTTATAATTAAAATTATGATTTTGTATAATAAGATGACATATAAATATACGTATATGAACAAGTAAAGAAGGGCTAAGTTCGGGTGCAACCGTATATTTTATACTCTCGCAATGTGTAAGGATCAAAGGCGGAGAAATCCTTCCACGTTCTGGCAAAACTTCATTTTAAGAAAATGTTGCGTAAAAATCCAACATTCATTACTCGTGTGATTGGATTAATCATGCGATTGGATTATTACCATATTTGGTATCTTACTAACTTATATATATATATATATTTTGCTTCGTATCCGAGATATTTATATTAAGATCAACCAAATTAACTAAAATGAGATATATGCAATATAAACTCAACCAAAGTGGCTTAATTAAATTTATTGTGTGTATAAGGAAAAAGTGAAACAGGGAAACGGAAATTATTATATTAGGAATAAAGGGCTTAGACCACAGTCTGGACCGATTTCATTCATATTTAGTGCTAAACCATCGAATGTTTAAAAAAACATATCCACTTATTTCATTAAAAATATCACATATATAGACCAACATAAATGGTTTGAAGTCAACTGGAAAGTCGGCAATTACTACGCTATGTATATTTTTGGTAGGTTAAGTTCTGGACTTATTGCATTAACTTCTGGCATTACTCAACTACACTAGAGAATATTTTTTCATGCAATTTTATGAAGATTACTCTCGAACTGAACGACAAATTCGGCAAGAGTCTGCAAGAATAGCGAAAGTCATTAAAGGTAGTGTATGGGAGCTGGGAGAACTCCTTGACCGATTTCATACAGTTTTGGCATTACACTATGATATATTCAATATTATACGCTCACTTAATTTTGCTAAGATATCTTATATATAAAGCCAAATGGACAGAATGTTATCAAAGATAGGCCGCTTCTAAATTTCAGAGGGATAACTCATATATTGACAAAACTGTATGGTATAAATTCAAACGGGAATTTATTTTTCATTTCCATTTTTCACACAAGGGCATATAGTTATCATGGGAAGATAATCCTCGAATATCATTACGTTATCTCATATATTTTCCGATATGTATAGTATAAAGTATACCGGAAGATCAGAAATACTTATATTAGGTATATGTGGGTAAGGGTAAGGGTAAGTATTTACCCAATTTTCCCCATTTTTTACACAAGAGCACATTATCATGGAAGGATAGTCTTCCTATTTCATTAAGATATCTTATGTATTTACCGTTATATATGATATAAAGTCCATCGGAAGGTTTAAAATCCGTATATTGGATATGTGGGGGCTAGGGAAATTATTTACCAGTTTTTCAGCCATAAACACTGTGGTCCTTATATTATGGATATGAGGACTTGAAAAGCTATATACCGATTTCAACCATTTTTATGTCCCAGGTGACACGTCTTGAGGGTACTATTTGTGCAAAGTTTTAATCCAGTATCTTTATTGATGCTTGATTTATTATTGTGTGTAGCAACATATCAAATTAAAAAGTTTGTTATACGGAAAGTAAGCGTGGCTGTAATGCGATTTCGCCCATTTTCACAATGTGACATAAAGATGCAAATAAAATGTTATGTACCGAATTTTCTTGAAATCAAATAAGCCGTTCCTGAGATATGGAAATTCACCTGAAAGTATGCAGTACCACACCCATTGTCCAAATTTTACACGAATTCCTAATCATTGCTTCCATACCATCTCCAATGTAAGATTTAATGTTTCTGACAAGTTTCTTCAGCGAGTTAACGCAGTTTTAGTAGTTTTTAACATAACTTTTGTATGTTGTTATTATCCGATTTCACTCAGTTTCCCACTTCCACCCACAGTTGCTTCCCCACAGTTATGAGGATATGTTAGAAGAACTTGTTCTGAGTTTTGTTGGTGATGTAGCTTTAAGAGTTTGTAAGTACTCCGATTACGCACATCTGCAAAACCTTCTCTGAGTGCCAGGGAACATGTGTACCAAGTTTTATTAAGATATTTCAATTTTTACTCAAATTATCAAATATATATAAATGCGCGGACAGACAGCCACTCGGAATTCAACTCGTCCCGTGATCCTGATCATTTATATATATATCTAATATATATATATAACTCTATATCTATCTTGATTACAAATAGTTGTTACAAACAACCGTTAGGTGAGCAACATGTTGCGAGAGTATTATACAATATATTTACATACATTTTCTTAGTCTGTCAATTCAAACTACACTCAGAGTTTTGAATATATTATATTATATTGGTATAGATACGATGCTTACACCTTCGATAGATGTTGGATGGGCTTCTTCGCCATTCAATGATGCGTGGTTCGGTAATATTCGGCAAATCGAATCAAAACTTTTCATGCCAGGTATACACAGACAGGGGACAGTGTATGCCACATTCTTCAAACATAGTGGACGAAAATATTTAAGTTCTTAGGTACTGGTGCATCTTTGAATCAACTGTTAAATGTTTGTGTACTTATTAAAAATGCTCGATAAATACCACTGTCGCCCACATATTACAACACAATTTTGTATAATTAATAAAAAATATATATAAATACAAAGCAATGTTTTGCTCAATACAAGAAATTAGCATTACATTGGATTTATTTTTGCAGAAAGTGTTTATGTCTTTAAAGCAAATTTTAAAGAGCAATGTACTGAACATGGTCCGTTTAGAACAAATTCCTTTCCATTCCGAAAAATTTGAAACCCGACCCACCTGTTCATCGTCTTAATAAATGTTTGCTGCGAATTGCCGCGATTTTCACGAGGTCTGAATTCCAGTCACGTTTTCTATCAGTTTGAAAGGAAGACGAAAAATCAATACCTAAAACCCAATCACCAATTTTTGGAAGCACAGAAAAACTACAAGCGGGAAGCATTAACTCGGCAACGGATTCTCCTTCAATGTCACCAGTTGTGTGGGGGCATTTTCTTTTAATTGAAGACACGGAGTTGGAGAAAGAATATTTCCGTACTCATACTAATTAAATAAATATGTACAAATGTAGATAATATGTACTCATGCCTGGACACCTAAATGTTCCAAATGTATGTAAATGGAAAAAATTAAGGAATTTTAAACGTTTATAAATAAGACTCAATTCCCGATTTATGTCGTTTTTGATTGATTTTCTTTGAAAATAATGACTTTGATTAACTTTGGAGCGGAATCAATTGTATTCGGATCAACATTAATCAAAGTGTTCTTCAAAATGAAGGGGTCGATTGAAATCTAGCAAATCAGCCACCGGAAATATGTGTTTCGAATGTTACAAATGACCTCAGCTACTTCGGTTGGTGATGAGATTTATGGCATTTCGTCTTTTTACCCAGCCGCAGGACAAATGTGCAGAGCCGCAAATTTTTAGTTTGACATAATCATATGTGCACCGCCACCGCTTTGCACTTAAGTGTTGATACACATGTCGCGCTACATATTATATTTTCAACCGCGTTTGTCAAACGAAATGCCTCGGGATAAAAGAAGAAACTAACTGAGCCCAACCTATCGCCTGGGTGGTGTGCTTCCCTTCCCGAACAACATCTCGCTTGAAATCATATAGCATGTTAGTAAATATCATATGTATGTGCATACATATGCGCATCGAAAACGTTTGGACATACACACATATAAACATAGGTGCTTTCAAGGCGTGAGATTAGCCATGCTCGTCCTGATGCTGCAACAGCTTCGTCGGACTTGTCATGTAATGCAATAATATTTGTACAATATTACCCTTGTTTTCGTTGTCCATTCCATCCATTCACTTTTCCACTTATGTCACATGATAAATGACCTTCTTTTCTTCCAACCTCTATGAATTATGGCTTTCTTTTTCTTTACTTCGCCCTTTCTGCGCTGCCTAATATTAATTTTTGGTTTTTCTGTTTCTGCTTCTGTTTTTTTTTCGCTTTGAGATTTTCGCCTTTCATAACTCTAAGACGTGCGATGTCTTTTTGTTGATTTTCTATATTGATGACGCTGTACTTGTTTTTGTTGACAATATACGGCAATTCGGCTTAAATACCCTTGAGGTTCTGTTAGGTAAATTGAGTAGGAAGTCGGAAATTATCTTCGCACTGCCTCAATATAAAGCAAGTGTGAGTGCACGCGCCATCGCCATTGCCATCGTCATCTATTGCCAATGTTGTCACTCTGTAACTTTACAGTTATGATTTTGTCGAATGATATTACTTACAGATGAAACCGAAGAGCACAACGTGAATGAAACGCAGCGCATTAATGGCGAAAATGCTAATTTAACCCTTTTTAGTATTCATAGCTTTACGGTTCAGCTAATACACTTTGGAGAGTCCCACACACGTACTCTCCGCCCGCATCGTCAACAAATGATCAGATTAATCTTTGTCGCGGCGCTCATTTGCATTCCTTAAGTATTATCCGCCGGGAGTTCTTAAACATCATTCTTGATGTTTTCAGACCAGTATAACCAAAACCACTTTGCGCAAAATATTTATTAGAACCATAAACATGCACAAGTACACATGCATAAAAAAAAGTATGTAATATACATATGTACATTTATATATACTATGATCGCATCAAAAATTTTTCCATATTTAAAATTAGTACAACAAAGTAAATTTAAAGAGATGTATTATTTTATTCCCCATTATAATACTGATGTTTTAGACCTAATAGGTGAATCCAGAGATACCATGTTCTCATACCACAACTGTTGGTCACTTTATCTGGAGAAAAAAAAACAACCTAACTTTCTCCACTGATTTCTTTCCCCAATAAGACCATAAATTTGGCCTATTATATCAGTGTCAAATGGACATGTGTATGTACATAGACATTTAATGTAGGGTGTAATTACTTTAAGCCAGCCATACGGTAGTACAATAGATGCGGTAATATTGAAAGTTTACTCTTTTATTTTTGTTTTGTTCTCAATCTTTGTTATAAAGGAGTAATAAATATAACACACACTCAAAATTAAAAAAATTAAGGATATATTTGTGAAACCAAAGACATAGTAAAACACAAGAATTTGAAATGAATTTGGAAACTTCTGGCTACGGCATTCACTAAGAAATACGAAAATTCAATACGATTCGATATGTAAATTTCTGCCCAATACTAGAAATTCACACCACTTGTGATACGCATAGCATCATATCTGAAATATTCTATCTCTAAAATCTTCACAAATTTTGTGTTTCGATACAGTGAGTTCCAATTCCAAATTATATATCCGAAGAGCTCTATATATCAGTTTGGACATTATTGAACATTTTCATAAATATATACGTATATATGATATACGAATATGTAAATTACTTTAAACTATGCATTTGTTTATTTACCAAAATAAAAGTCGGTAAAAATGAACGTTGTTGAAATACTAATAACCATTCAGCACATAATAACTTCCAGCCGCGATCCGGGTACGTATGCCTTTCGGGGACCGCTTGTATCCCAACCACCATACGCACCAACTGTTTGTTTTCCTAAGATTGGGGCCACAGCCATTAATCCTCCCAGGTCCGCATATCAATAATGTTACATTACTGCAGGCACCATAGTGCAAAGGCAGAGAAACTTACAAACGTGTATATACATATTTGTCATACTATAAATCTGCAACAGCCAATGTAACTGAACAACAGTCGATGCATTTCGTATGCTCGTGCACACTCAAACGGTTATCTTTACACTGTCTTACGGACAAGCATACATGTGGTTCGCTTGCATACAGTCTCGGTTATATTAATGGAGGAAAACATTCAAAATACCGTATGTGTATATGAAGGTGTAAAGGAGAACAGCCTATCACAACGTCAAAATTTTAATATGTATGTATGTCCATTTTGTTGTGCGCCCCTCATGGCGGGCAGCCAAATAAACACTTCTGTAAGAAAAACGCCGACAATAAACAGTTGCCATCTCCATGCCCATCGCTTCGGAATAATCAGTTAGCAAAACTTTCGACGACAATTTCTTAACTAAAGTTCGAAAACGTAACGTAGGAAAAGAATCGTAAGTACGTATAAACACTCAAACATTTATTTTAAATTTTGGGTATTGTTTTCTCTCTCCCCAATGTTTCGCCTATCGATTTGCATACTTTTTTGCTTTTACTTAGAGTAAAAAAAATTCTTGTGGTAACGCCTTTAGTTTTTAAAATATAATACTAACTTCGCTGTTTTATTGAATACGAGTACGCCTAATTTGAATGCACGATGCACCTGCATGGGTATAATTCGTAGAATGTAGTATATTTTAGTTTTATTTACTTTTCATGGATTTTTATTATTGCCGGCCCAACCTCAAATTCGATACCTCTTTACAAACTCACTTACTTACATTGTTTGTGCATGCCTATGTTGGCATTACTGTTTCTTTTCCATATGTAGACGGGCTCTTTTATTTTGCCATTTTCGTCGGAGCGCAATTTACATATCTGGGTCTTGACGCTTTATCCATACTAATATAATTCAAAATACCTCAATAGATTTCTCTTTTTATGTTTCCGTCCTCTTTTCAGTAACTTCAGGTAATCACAACTCGAGCCTCACCTCATTAGCCTTCAACGTGGTGCTAAGTTGCTCCAGTCATGAAAGATTTCAATTAGATGCCTGCTAGTAATAACAACTATATATAGAGAGAGGTATTCTCCACGCAGAAACCACATAGAAGAGAGAATAATGCCTTCAAAAGTTTTCTAAATTGGTCAAGAGCTCAGTCATCCCAGTAATATTCGTACATATATTTCATCGACTGCATTTTATGAAATATTGGAAAATATATACGGATATATGACTCATTAACATGAAATGGCTAAGCGTAGCTATTTTTTCCAGAGAGTTTTCTACTAATTTCATTGTCATTTTACAACGTTTGGCCATAACTTTGGTAGCCACCGACGATTGAGACAAAAGAACTTTGCAAACACCCAGAAACATATTACTTTGCTAAAGTTCAAATTATTAAGTATATGGCGTAAAGAACTTCAGAAAAAGACTTTCGTTCAAATATAGCTCAAAAATCGATTTTCAACACAAAAACCCCCGCTGCTGCTATGTAACCATATTTACACTGTATGTGTGTCATCCTTGTATGTGTGTGTATATGGAATCAGATGTACGTGCATGTATGAGTGTGTTCTAAAGAATGTATACTTTACTGTGTACTTGCAGCAAATTGTAGGAAAGTTTGTCATTTCGTGAAAGAAATGTCTTTGCGTTTATGAGGAAATATGAAGAATTAAATTCATAAACTTCATTCACAATGCGTGTCACGTGCGCGCAAACGTACGCATTGCGACTATACGCTTACACTTAGATGCACATACATACACACAAGCACACACAGAGTCAATACGTTCATCCATCTGCACGTCCACCTACCT
Source organism: Bactrocera minax (assembly GCA_021498325.1). Classification (NCBI taxonomy): domain Eukaryota; kingdom Metazoa; phylum Arthropoda; class Insecta; order Diptera; family Tephritidae; genus Bactrocera; species Bactrocera minax. The sequence continues at coordinate 125,576 of JAKEEE010000115.1, read as the reverse complement.
ATACATCCAACCAAGCATACAGGCGGGGGAAAAATGCATAGCTGTCGGATACTGGCCGTCGTGGAGACATTTCACTTCGTATTTCATCCGCCAAATGAGCTAGTGCGGGAGGCGAAAAGATGCACACGAGCTTTAATACTACAAATGAAATATTCGTAAAATTTAGCCAGCAGTTATCTGCTGTAAGATTTCTGACAAGCGCACAAACATATAAACTTGTGTAAATAAATTCGAATATATGTGCGTCTGTATGTTTAAACGATTACTTGCAAAGATACATACAACTAAAAATAGGAGCAAGTCAACTGCATTTTCTTAAAGCTTTTGCAACACATCTATCCATTGTCAAAGTAAGCACAGGCAGACATACATATGTATGAGCCAATGAATATATATGCCCAAAGTATTTTCCTAATGATTTGTCAACTAGTCGTCTGACGAGTCATTATTTTACGAGTTAGCCCCAACTAAGTACTTCAATTATTTATGATAAACCTGAATACGATTTCTAGGAGAATAATTTGAAAATTCTAAGACAATTTTTGAAACTTAAGTTACTTTAATAGCGTATATATGTATGTACATAGATGTATCTGGATATAAGAATAGAAATGGATATCGCTGCTCGTGTTCCGTTTTATTATCATTTTAGTGACGGTGCGCGCTGCTCGCTAGACGCATTAGGGAGAATTTACCTTCCTCTATTAGCAAATCAAGGCGAATGTGGAATTGTATGTAAATATGTATAGTTCGTACACATAATACGCTCATATAGTATGCCACTCAATCGTCGGTGGACTGCTTTATTACCGAAATTGTCGTTGACTCAACTCCCAAAGTAGTTAATTATTCAGTAAAATGTCTTATTCCACTTAGAAATAAAGAGAGTAAACGCAATATTCAAATCTACATATGATTCAAATTCACTTGCAAGAAGAAAAAAATGTGTCTCGCAAATCTTTATGTACCGCAAGCATCTAAATGTATCAAATATTGCTAAGTATAAGAATAAAATACAAACGCGATCTATGTACGTATTCACTTGATAATACATACATGTAAATGTATAAATTTTTTTAAGGTCAACCAGAAATAAAAGGATAAATTCGGGTGAAACCGAACTTTAGATACTTTCTAAATTTTAAGAATTAAAAGGGTGCGAAATATCTTGAGATGTCAACTAAAATGTATTATAAACAAGTAAAGAAGGGGCAAATTCAAGTGTAACCCTACATTTTATACTCTCTCAATTAGGGAGGGAAATATTTTCAGATGTTGGCAAATTTTATATAATATTATTAAAAAAATTTTCTTAAGAATTCAACATCGATTATTCGACGAAATTATAAATGGATTACAATCATATTTGGCATGTTATTAACTTAGGCTATAGGTCATATACTCACTTATTTGTATTAATAATTTTTCATGTCCGAGATATTTATATTAAAATCAATCTAACTAACACAAATCACTGTATTCATCACTTTACTTCATTCGTCTACAATTTTTAAAACTAGCAAATGACATAATACTAATCGAAGTATACGCGCATATTTTTGTTCAGACATCTTTCATTTAGATATATGCGATATAAATTCAGCCAAAGGGGCGGAATTTAAAATATTGGGTGTTTGAGGAAAAAATCAACCAGAGGCGTAAATCATTATATTGGTGATATGGGGTTTAGATTAAGATTTACACCGATTTCGTTCATATTCATTCATATTCATATTCATATGCATTCAAAACACTTCATTTGAATAACATATCATACTTATTGACCTATACAAACAGTTTAAAGTCAGTTGGAAAGTGGGAATTTACTCTTGTTTATTATGTATGGGGACTAGGAGAAGTATTTACGTAATTTCTGCAAATTTTTTACACAAGTGTACCTAGTTATCAGGAAAAGATGCTCTCTGAATTTCATTAACATATCTCACAGATTAACCGATATTTTTGGTAAGAAGTCAAACATAGGCAAAGGTATCCACATATTCGTTATCTGGGAACTTGAAAAGTTGTACTCTGATTTCGATTTTTTTCGATTGTTATATGAAACAACTTAAAGGCACTATTTGCGCAAAATTTTATTCCGATATCGTTATTGGTTCTCGATTTATTTGAAATTGTGTTATACGGAAGTAGCCGTGCTTGCAGTTCGCATGTTTAATTTGGTTCAAATACTTGGTTTGGTTATAATACTTCCTGAGCTAACGGGTTTCACCTAAAAGTGGGCGGTGCCAAATCTATTGTCCAACTTTTACAACGATTCCCATGCATAAGCTTCGTACCATCTTTACTGTAAAATTCCATGTTTCTGTAGCCTTTATTAAGTGAGTTATCGCACTTTCAATAGTTTTCAACATAACCGTTATATGGGGAGCAGACATGGTTATTATCTAATTTCACCCGTTTTCACACTGAGTGAAGTGGTGCTGGAAAACTTATCCGAATTTGCTGGTTGATAAAGCTTTAGTGGTTTGTGAGATTTGTATCTTAAACCTCTTAGGGGGGTACAACGCTACACAAATACAAAGTGTTGTGTTTTATCTGTAGAGAGATTAATAACCTGCCTTAACCTGTTCAAGTTAAGTACTCTCAAAAATAACTTCTCTTTGAGAAGACCAGGCTTTTGTAGGCAGTATAGATGCCTTCTATCGGCTGAGTGGTCGCCGCTTTTCTTGCCAAGAAGAGCACCATCTCATTAGCATCTATACCTTATCCATAGATAATCCATCCATATCTTCTCCATACCTTTAGGTAGAAAGGAGATTAGGTTGATACACTCGAAGGACTCGGCCCTTAAACGTATGCTTACGCTAATTTCGATCACTAATATAACTAAGCCTTATATAACCCAAAAGTTTCTAGAGCCCACAAACTAAAGTGTTTACCTATCTTCCAGTCAGCTGCGTCTGATATGTGTGGTGCATTTTGGGGTATTCCATCTGTCGAGATGTCCTCCGCAAAGTGTTCCCCAATAAAATTGTAACACTGACCTTCTGAAGGTCCCATTAGTTAACTTGATTGTCAGGTTGGCCTTTATCGCTCCTTCATAAGCTTCCCCTTTATGCATTCCGAATTTTTCAACTGTATTCTGTTAGATTTTGAACGGCATTCCTGTAATTGGCTTTATAGAAAAGCTTACGAGACTTTACTTGACCATTATCGATTTTAACTATGGTTTGTACGTAGTTATGGGACAGCAGACGTGGCAGACGTCCATTATAAGAGTTTTTACCACCTCTATCATGCTATCTAACGCCTGGCAACCAGATTCATTTTTTGCATTCTGTTCAATGAAGTCGCACTACTGTGGACGTTGCCTCAATATATACTCAAATTTCAAGTAGAATGTATCGATGTTCGAATAGAGAGGGTTACGAGGAAATTGTCAACTGTGACGCCAGCTCATTCAACCTGTTGTTACTTAAAGAGATATAGAGAATCTACCATCTTCACAGAAGTGAGCCACCTACAGTGATCTTTTAATATATATATATATATATGTTATGTCTAAGGATACGCCAAATACAGTCCTTGCAGTTCTTGCAGTCCTCGCTTCCAAATTCAATGTAGAACGGTCAACCATCCCTAATTCTATCAGAGCAGTGGCTATTTTTTGTGGTGATGTTCTGCAAACCTCACCGTTGCTTCTGGAAGTGTAGTCTCTTCTCATCCGAGATAAACGCCAGGAAGCAGAGTCTTCTATCCCTAGCATCCCCCGGAGTGCGCTGTAATAAATATAAAATACTAAAAAAAATAATACAGAAAAAATACTCGAAACTCAATCGAATTACAGGCTGTTACAACAAATTTCACAGGTCAATCAGGTGGAGTGTTATTTAAAGTTAAGTGGAATATTTATTTCATTTCATCTAATGAAGCACAATAGAAATATTTGCTGGTGGCAAACAACAAAGATAATAATAATTTCACATTTTCATTTTACTTGTTTGAAACTAATTAAATAAAGTTTTAGAAATAAAATTTAAGTTTTCACAGGATTTTATTTCTTAGTTACAGTGAACCATCTGCTATACTGTATTTTATATATGTACATGTAAACGAGGACTAGTGAAAAATTCAACCAGGTAAAAACACATTTCACTGGTTTTTATAACAGCAAAATATAACAATGTACATCAAAAATTTTTGAATTTGATTTGGGAGGAAATAATAAACAATATCTTTTGTTTCCCAGTTAGAAGTCTCTCAATTTAGACTTTCTCATTAACTGGTCAGGTAAATTTCTTTTATAAACACTTCCTTTGAATATTACGGAGTGAGCTAAAGTTAAACTTTCTGTCTTTAAATTGCATAATATCAAGATACAATCAAATTTAAGAACATTATCCTCATTGCAGACAACTTGTTTATTCTGGACAATTGTTCTGAATGCCAAATATTGGTCAATACCACAATTTGAAATGTTTTGCTGGTGGTAAGTTGAGAGCGATCTTTAAAATATTCAAGGACCTCCTTTCCCCGAGGATAATGCTCCAAAATATTTTGAATGCCAACCAATGTATATAATGAAATTATATATAACAAGTACGGAAGGTCTAAGTTCGGGTGCAACCGAACATTTACTCTCGCAATGTGCAAGGGTCAGAGGCGGGGAAATGTTTTCAGGTGCTGGGATAACTTGATATTAAAAGATGTTGCGGAATAATTCAACATTCATTATTCGAAGAAATTGTCAATGGATTGCAATCATATTTGGTATCTTATTAATTGTTGCTCGATTTATCTACTTTAAAGTGAAAGGATCAGATGAAACTTAAAAGTGTGTTATGTGAGAAGTAGACGTGGTTTTTATCCGATTTCGTTCACAGTGTTTTCACACTGCGACATAAGAATGCAAATGTAATGACATATACCATATTTTGTTGAAATCGGTAAAGGTGTTCTTGAGATAAGGGATTTCTCCTAAAAAGCCCATCACCAAAACTTTACACGCATTCCTATGTCACCCTTCCGTATCATATTTGCTGCAAGATTTAATGTTTCTGATGTGTTCCCTCAGCGAGTTAACGTACTTTTAGTAGTTTTCAACATAACTTTTGTATGGAAGGTGAACGTGGTTATTATCCGATTTCACTCGTTTCCTCAGTATATAAAGATATGCTAGAAAAACTTAGTCGGAGCAAGTTTGATTGATATGGCTTTAACGGTTTCCGAGATATATATATTAAAAGCTATTGGGGGTTGGGGCTATTCCCACTTTTTCGAAAATGTTTGCCCACAGATCCCCTACCCTACTAGGATCCTTTATTCCAAATAACACTTTTATATCTTAATTTTCTGCTTAGTTATAGCACTTTATCTGTTTTCGATTAATGGCATACAGACAGTCACTCGGATTTCAACTCGTCTTTTCATCCTTATCATTTATATATATATATGTCTATATCTAACTCGTTTAGTTCTAGGTATTACAAACAACCGTTAGGTGAACAAAACTGTAGCAACATGTTGCGGGAGTATAAAAATTATAAAAATTAATTCAGGAGGTATCTAAATATCGTTTAGTTCTTTCATCCTGTTTTTTCTCGCGCAACTGCCATCTGTATATTTATAAATTTGAGTCACTTAACAGGGGCAAAGTTATTATCTGTATAAACTTAAAAAACCTTTTGCCCGTAATATATATTACAAAGATAAAACAAGTAAGGAAGGGTTAAATTCCGGTGTAACCGAACATTTTATGCTCTCGCAATTTGTGAGGCTCAGGAGGCGGTGAAATATTTTCAGGTGTTGGCAAAGCTTTATATTAAACAAGAGCACGTTATCATCAGGAAATTATTATTATTATTTCAATAATATATTTCACAGATTGACCGACATTTTCGGTAAATTGTTCATCATAAGCAATGTGATCTTCATATATGGTATCTGAGTATTTGACAAGTAATGGTTCGACTTTAACAACAACCATTTTTAGGCGAGAGATGGAATACCTTGAAGGGTCTTTTTGTGCAAAGTTTTATACCGATATATTATTGATGCTTGATTTATATTCTGTAAAGTGAAAGAATCAAAGGGAATTTAAAATTGTGATGCATGGAAAGTAGACATGGTTGTACCTCGATTTCGTCCATTTTCACAATATAATATAAGAATATCCGGATAATGTTATTTACCGAAATTAATTGAAAATTATATATATATGAAAATCCTTAGATAGAGGGTTTCAGCTAAAGGTAGGCAATGCCACTCTCATTGTCCAATTTTTATATCGATTTTTATATCGATGCGATTCATCTTGACTGCGAAATTTAATTCTTCCGACGTACTCGTATTTATTTAGTGAATTATCGCACTTCCAATATAACACACATGTCTGAGGAGGTGCCGGATTTGTCCTCAGCAGGTTTGGTTGATGTAAGTTTAGTGGTTTGTGAGATATCTACATTAAAACTATTAGGGGACGGATATCTACATTAAAATCAATTCACTGTTATGTACATATTTACTTCTTAATGTGAGGTAATTTTTGCCTAAATTCCCTTCGTAAGGAAACATAACAACTTTTCGTCCTCCCCCACTTCCTTGCTTTCATTTAAAAATATATGAAATTCATCACCTTGAACGTTCATATTACTATTAAACAATTAGTTACCTGTGTTAGTTAATAAATTATTTCCCTTTGCGAATAAGATTAATAATTGGAAATTAATTATAAATAAAAATATGAATGACTCTGTCTCAGCTGCCAAACACACCCACGAATACGAAGCATCAGCTAAAGGGATTAAATGTTCTTGTTTTAGTAAATCTAACAGATTTTCTGTTGGTTTAACTGTTGGTTAAACTCCATGTAATGTTAATACCCATTTCTATTAAAATTAACATATTAAATCTGTTGAACTAATAGATAAGCAAAATCAACATAAAACAATTTATTCAACAACAATTTCTGTTAATAATCAACAGAACTGACCTGTTGAAATAACATATTAATGAATGGCGATGTATTTAACAGTTGCTTCTGGCAATAAATAACAGATGTGGCCCGTTAAAACAACTGAGAATTTTAACAGGTCTATTCGTTGCAACAAATGGGAATTTCGTTAACTTAGTCCATTCATTTAGAATTCAGTTAATTCATCAAGTTTTCATAAAAACAGTCTCGTTCGGTTAATATAACTGTTTTAATTTCTCTCAGTGTGCACATATATCAGTGTATATATACATCTTTCCCCATATGTAATGAGAGGCATGAGTATTCTCACACAACATTTCAATTATTTTTAAAGGAAAAGTTCCATGATCCATTCAACAAACAAAAATTTTAAATACGTATTTGCCACAACTGAATGATATTAAAATAGATATATGGTGAAATATATATGAATGTTAAAGCGAAATCTGGCCACAACCTCACTTGTCTACGATATAACGTCAGTTTGAGTACCATTCGCTTAGAATTTGCAATACATTACTCAAGGATTAAGAAATATATCGAAACAAAACTTGGTAATCATGGTGGCATGTTTTTGGAAAAAATCCAAATATGAGCGAAAGCGATCAAAATTTTTCCCACGGCTTCCCAAGGCAATGCTGAATAAAAAAAGTCCATCTCTCTGCATAAAGAAATTTGAAAAGCTTAGCCTAATACAGAATACTGATTTCCAAAGCCGCATCTACAAATATTGGAGGCTTTTTAATCGTACAATTTCGATTAATCAATATTTTCATTACAAAAATTCAACATTAAAGTAGAGGAGGTATTGTTGCCAATACCTCCAATACCATCCATACCAATGTTGGGTTCTGAAACTAAATAAATTTTGTCAAAAAATAGCTACGGTTTGAATTTTGTCGTATAAATTTAGTATAAATAGACACAAACATGCATGAGAATCTTCATATATGCGTACATGCACACACGCGTTCAAATATATAGGAAAGTGAATATATAAGCCGATTCAAATGCCTAAAATAGATGTATGTATGTATATTTTGTGAGCAAGTACAACAATGACAAATAATATGAGAAATTTCCTACCACAAGCCCTACTTATATAGTTATTGTTGTTCAAAAGTAAAAATTGTTCAACTGAGATGCAACAAACAAAAAGGAAAATCAAAGTCACGCTATCCACGTTCCAAAGAACGTTTTGTCAACCAATGTGCGAGCATGTTTCAAATAAACAGTTCCGTGCAACTGCCCTCTTCGCTGTAGAAATGTCTTTTAACGGGGCGGGAAACTGTAAACAAACAATGCGTTGATCCAGCACGATTCCGTATTCGGCAACATAGAGAATATCTCAATTTCGTTTCGAACCCTGCAATGTGAATTTTACAATTGATTGCAACTTACTGGTATTCATCCAAGTGCAACTGGGTCCACTACGCCAAGACGCAAAGGAAGCAAGCATCGAGAGACAAGGCAATGAGCCACAAAAAAATTCGTTTGAACACAACTTACTTCTGAGTTTCTCCCGTGGGAGCCTTCGAAAACTGGCTGCGTAGGCATTACCTGCTTCGTCTTTTCGATTCGGTTCTAGCGACAATCACGAATTTATTATATTGTAATGCTGTGACAAGTGGCGCTCCAGCCTCATTGCTTGTCAAATTCGTGCCCACGTAATAACTCTTTGCTTTTCTTTTCGCATATATGTACGTATAAATGTACATTATACATATGTGCACACATGGGTATGTCATATTTCGGTGTAACAATACCGACTGCACTAAATAATGACTTTTTACAAAATCTGTTTGATATGCAAAGTTATATACACATGTCAATACATATGTACATAATATATATTGGTTGAGATATATGACTTTCCTGATTCTTAATTTATAAAATTAAGAATTAAATGTTGTTATGTTAAAAGTAAGTAAGAAAGGGCTAAGTTCGGGTGAAACCGAACATTTTATACACTCGCAAAGTGCAAGGATCAGAGGCGGGGATATGCTTTCAGGTGCTGGCATAGCTTTCATGTTGAAAAATGTTGCGGAAGAATTCAACATTCATTATTGAACGAAACCGTGAATGGATTGCAATCATATTTGGTATCTTATTAACTTATATTACAGATCATGGACTCATGTACTTTCATTGCTATCAAATTAACTCAAAAGTTACATATGCGATATAAACTCAACCAAAGTGGTTTAAAGAAAATATTATATATATGAGGAAAAAATCAACCAGAGAAAAGCAAATGATTACATTAAGAGTAAGGGGCTCAGACCATGGTCTAGACCGATTTCTTTCATATTTAGCTCGAAATCACATTGTGTTTAAGAAAACATATCCACTTAATTTCATTAAAATATCACACATATTGATCAACATAAACGGTTTAGAGTCAGGTGGAAAATCGGGAATTCTTATATCGGGCATATTTGGGATAGAGGAAGATCTGCACTGATCGCATTAACTCTTTTCATCATTCAAGTATATTAGGGAACATGTTTTCACCTAATTTTGTAATGGTAACTAACACAGTGACCGACATATTCGGCATAAAGTCTGCTGGAATAACGAAAATCATTATACGTAGTATATGGGAGCTGGGATAATTCGTTCACCGACTTCACACATTTTCGGCAGTAAACTATGGTATATCTAATATTACATGTTCACTTAATTTTGCTAAAATATCTTACATATTAACATATATGAAATATATGGTATGGTTGGAATATATGGTATAAAGTCTACTCGGAGGTTGAAAATCCTTGTATTAGGTACGCAGGAGCTAGGGGAAGTGCTTCCCCGATTTTACCCACGTTAAGCACATGGGCACACTGTTATCAGAAAGAGACGCTCTCTGAATTTCAAAGAGATAACTCAATTTTGACCGATATATATGGTATAAAGTCTACAGGAAGGTTGAAAATCCTTTTATTAAGTATATGCGGACTTGGGGAAGTATTTACTTGATTTTCGCCATTCTTGATACTAGACCACACTATTTCATGGAAAGATAATCCTCCAGTTTCATTACAATGCCTTACAGATTTACCGATATTTTCCGTAAAAAGTCAGATAGAGGTACTGAGGTACATTTATTGGGTATCTAGGGGCTTGAAAAGTTATAATCCGATTTCAACTATTTGTACGCATGAGATGAACGTACTATTTGCGGAAAGCTTTGTTCCAATATCTTAATGGATGTTCGATTTATCTACCTTAAAGTGAAAGCATCAGATGAAACTTAAAAGCGTGTTATATGAGAAGTAGACGTGGTTTTTATCCGATTTCATCCATTTTCACAGTGTGATATAAGAATGCAAATTTATGGCCACGTACAAAAGTTTGGTAAAATCGGTTAAGGCGTTCTTGAGATAAGGGATTTCTCCTAAAAAGCCCATCACCAAAACTGTACACGCATTCCTATGTAACCCTTCCGTATCATATTTGCTGCAAGATTTAATGTTTCTGATGTGTTCCTTAAGCGAGTTAACGTACTTTTAGTAGTTTTCAACATAACTTTTGTATGGAAGGTGAACGTGGTTATTATCCGATTTCACTCGTTTCCTCAGTATATAAAAATATGATAGAAAAACTTATTCGGAGTAAGTTTAATTTATATAGCTGTAGGGGTTTGTAAGATATGTACATTAAATCTATAAGGAGCGGAGCCACTCCCACTTTTATTAAATTCTTTACCCACAGATGCTACACGCTATTACTCTTCTCTGTCCCAAATAACACGTTTATATCTTAATTTGCTGCTTAGTTATAGCACTTTATCTGTTTTCGATTAATGGCATTTTGTAGGAGTGGCAGATGTCCAATTAAGCCCATCTGCAATACCAACCGTCTTACGGTGACAAAGAGCACGTGTATCAAGTTTCATAAAAATATCTTAATTTTTAATCAATTTATCGCTTGCATGGACGGACGGACGGACAATCACTCGGATTTCAACTCGTCTTTTCATCCTCATCATATATATATATATATATATGATATGACATATATATATATATATGTATATATCTAACTCATTTAGTTCTAGGTGTTACAAACAATCGTTAGGTGAACAAAACTAATATACTCTGTAGCAACATGTTGCGAAAGTATAAAAATCATCCCAATACGGCGACACATTTTCATAAAAGTTAATGTTCGTTGTTTATAATACTTAGCGTGAACCCCATTAATGTTAAATTTGTAAGAGTTAAGCACTAATATAAAAATGGTAAAAAAGATAAGTCTCATTTGAAAGCTTATAGGATGAGTAGTTTTGTCTTGCCGAGAATCTTCTTCGATACTAACAAGAATCAAAGATAATATTCTCGATATCTATAATGGGAAAGAATTTGAATATTGATCCATATCAAAAAAGCATAGGTCAGTAGAAATATATCACACATTTGATTCCAGAGACTCGAAACCAGCAAATATATATTTTTACCTAAATAATTGTGGAAAATACTAAAAAGGGGTGTTTAATATTATTGTTCTCATTAATACTTATTACCTATATACGTAATTTCTAACGTAACGTAAATTTCTACACTAGTTCAAGAGCACTTGACATCATATTTATTCATTCTGTATAACTTCCCTTAATATTCTAAGGGATGAACTTAACTGCATATACATATAATGTATATGAATGTCAATATAATAGTTTACAATAATATAGTTTTAGTTAATTGGGCAGTTTTCATAAGTTGATGGAATAAGACTTGAGGAACATTTCCTATTGTCAGGCGTCAGGTGCACACCTGAGCCCCTGAAGAGCTGCTCCTAAAGGTGTTGGTGGTGGCGCAGTTATTGGCACATCACTGGTTTGTGGATGGCCTTGCCGTTAGTGGTTACTTCTTCCAGCGAAGCGTTGTTGCAGCGAATTCTCAGTCGCGGTTGTTGCAAAAGTCTACCGTCGTTTTGTCTCTTATATTAACTTTTTTATTTCGCTTTAGCTATGTATATGCCTTGCAGCTTGGTTGGCCGCGGTCGTACTCTAACGTGAGATGCTGTATTACTCCCGTCTAGTCGGCATCGTTGTTATTGCTGTCTTTGCAATCTCGAACTGGTCTTTTCGTTGAGGCAGGTTTATGTCCCACCAGCAACAACAGTAACACTAACACCATCAATTGGCCACCTTACAATCGTCGTTGTTGTTGGCCCGATTACTGAACCGGCCGAAGCGACGACTAATATGTACACATCGCCACCGATGTTGAAGACGATGACGATGACGACGATGATGCTGGCATTATTGGTAACACCAACAACAACGAACGTCTGGCAATAACGACGATGTTGCAGCTGAAACATAAATGCAGTGAGGCAACTCTGGCTGCCTCACGGTACCTCAGACACCACTGCGCTGTGTTGGATGCTTCATTTGATGAGATGAGTGGCGACCATGTTTCCTGATGCGAGGCGGATAGTTTATCGCCAATTTTCATGCCGTGCAGAGGTGAACGCGGAAAAAAGGCGTTCAAATTAAAACGCACTGCACTGTGTAGGGAAACCTCTATTTGTGAGAACGCCTGCCCGCCAGTATATTAGTAGCAATGGGTATTCCGTCGGCAATTGGATTCGTTAAATCGTTTCATTCGCTGATTTTGTGCCTTTGGCAAATCGGCTGTCTATAACGCTCTCGCACGCATGATTATTAATGCCTGAGGATAGACATGTATAAATATGTCATACTACATACTGGCATACACACATATATGTACATAAGTGAAACAATACGGTTCGGCCATTCGCATTGTTTGAGTGCACAAATTCCGACCCAAATCTCGGCGCAAAATAGTTGTAATAACAGTGTCGGCTTTAAAATGATGATTTATCTTTGCCAGACAAGTGAAAGTGGAAATTAGAATTAAGAATACATATGTTATATGACTATTAAAATTAGTTTAGCGAATGTAAGAATATCTAAAAATCGAGCAGTGTAATGAATTAAGTTATACACATTCATCCGTAGTTTTCAGTTAAATTCAAAATATAAGTGATTGACCACGATCTCTCGGACAATGGATCATCCAAGTAGCGGTTTTGTGGCATCGCCATGGGCAGCAGTATTGGGCCATCACGCTATGGCGGCAACGGCTGCCAGTGCTGATGCTGGATTCGCGGCAGCAGCAGCGGCACATGCCCAGAATGTAGCGGCTGTTGCTCAACATCACCATCACCATCCTCACCATCATCAGATAGCTGCTGCTGCTCACCACCACTCGCACCACCACCCACATCACCACGGCCACTCACACCACTCTCACCATACACATCACTCCCACCACCTTAATCCGTCGGCCATGCCTATGGACTTACATGTACCACAAGGATTTCCATATTACAGGTACTCTTATTAACCAAATCTATTTGTGTGCATACAATTTTTTCGGTTACTACTTTCAAAGCATATCACTTGGAATTAATTGTGTAACTTGAAAATCACCAATCCGATGCCCAATGCGAAAAACTCTGAATCGAGAATGTTATTACTCTAACGATTAACACGATTATTCTTGGTTAGTTTTGTTTTGAAGATATATTGTATTGGTATTTATTTATTTATTCAAATGAACAATTTATTCTTACTGATCAATTAACAAGTATGCTTAGAGTCTAATTAAATATCAGAAGAATATGAACTTTTATCAGAGTAGTAGAATATTATTTAGTTAAATGAAACAAGATAAAGCTCAAACGCTAAAAGCGAAGTGTTTGCAGTTTACGCTTAAATGTGTACACCGAACAGTTACGACACATAAAAGCCGGTGTCGATATATGCATGAGGAAGATAAGTTTCATATCCTCCGTACACCTCTATTAACACATTTGAATTAATCTGTAAAAATACAATAATATGTAGAGATAGGCGTTTAATTTTTTTCATTAAGTTCCGTTTGCAAATAATTTCATAAGTCATAAGATCATCAGCATATAGTGCAAGTTTGTCAGAGCTTGATCTGATATTCTCAATAAATAATATATGTAACCAGCAAATAAAATCCTAAAATATTCTTCAGGTATTATTCAAATATGACATAATCCAATAAAAAGTAGAATAGAATACTAGAGCGAAGCGTTTCAAATATTATTATAATGAATGTGAATTGATGACGTTTAGTATAACGTTAATTAAAATATATCCGAAATGGCATGATCCCCGTAAAAATATAAAAATTAAGCAACGCAGAATAAATACCATCAAAACATGAATATTGGGAACCAAAATGAACTTTTTTGTTTCTAGTTTACCTAGAAAATATTTATAATTTTCATGATGTTTATAATGAAGAATGTATAGTTCCAACTCAACATTATTTGCAAAACTTAAAACAAAAACCTTGTCAATAAATTCAATATTTGACATATATGGTACCAAGTCAATTGGCGGTAGAAAATTTTTATATTGTATATTGGCCTCAAGCACATTATGCTAAGTTGTAACATTCATAATTATCACCATCATAAAAAAAATTTTTGTTTCTAGCTCTTCCGGCAAGAGATTTATTGAACTTTAAGGAGTTTTCAAGAAAACCATCATATGAAAGATGTGCTATGACCGGAATTAGGCTATTTTAGTACGTTCATGAGATACATATGTCCCACTTTCAAAGTTTGGTTGTACAAAGTATTTATCTCCGTGTCAACAGGCCTTTACTTTTAGTTATAACGCTCGAACCGACACACAACCACTGCGAAATGAATTATTTTCGTCATTTTCATTATTTTGATTAACCAACCTTTTATCCCATACATGAATTAATCAAGGCGCTTCCATTGTAGCATGCGCAAATTTTTAGCTCATTTTTCAAATATTATATAAATATATCTATTGTGTATATATGTACGCGTATAAAAATTGCCATATTATGTTTAGCATATTTTAGAAGTAAATATAAAACTTCTTGTTTGTACGTCACATTACTATTGATGTTAATTATTATAAAAAATCTCGTTGCATATCTTGGAATCAACACTCCTAAATTATTAAACAAACAAATTGATTCATATAGAGTAGAAAGCTAAATACATTTTTCTGACTCCACCTAACGCTCATATTATATTAAATATATAGTCTCAAGTAAAAAGTTTTTAACAAATAAGTTAAATCAATGATTTTGCCAGTCATTCAGAATTGAGCTAACGAGGTATTCATATATTCGGGAAACTTTTATTATAAAAGAGGAAAGTCCTCCTAGTAGTAATTCACATAAAGGTATTAGGTTAGATCTAGAATAAAGAATTCATCGAACGAGGACAAGTAAACGAATTGGCTGTTGATTAGATCGTTGTTGTAAATCTATCACAGTGAGCACTTTATCGTTATTACTTCAACAATTTATTTTAACATGGTCGGCAGCTAGACCGCGCAAACAAAGATTTAACTCATCGGTGCAATTGAAAGAGAATCCAAAGTTCAGCTCTTGCACAAAACACCAAACATTTCCGCAACATCCATTCATCCGTCGATACGTACTCGGCGGTACATAATAAAAGTCTATCAGGATTTTTCAATTATATCGAAATAGCGTTATCCGTACTTGCATCGCGTCAGAACGCATAATTACTATAATCACCTGAGTTATTACCTCGACGAATGTTGCTGCAAATCGAATTTACCATCGCCCGCTGACCACCGCCGTCCGCCACCTCCCATTCACTGCGTCGTGGCTTTACCAATATTATCAACAGCCACATTTGAACAGGGAGAATACGAGTGCTCACTTCAAAGCGAAAAGTGAAAAAGGCAAAAAAAAACAATGTAGCAAGCATTATATTTAAAAAAAATATAAGCTGCCAATGTTTTATGGTTCATATTCGGCGAGAATTCGAGACTTCAAGTTGCATTTCCTCTCCCCTTCATCCTTTATCCTTCATCGTCAATTATAGACTCTTGGTGAGTTTTCCACTTACGGCACACTAATAGAATTTCGCAATCGGTTTAACTTAGAAATCGTATAACAGTGACAATGCATTTTAAGTTTTAATTTCGATATGCCTCATTTGGGTCTTCCTTTAAATACCTCCATTTTATTATTGTGTAATATCTGACTATAGTTGTTGATGTTATTGTCACTTATTAAAATTCTAATGGATATAAACCCATGTACATATATTTGTATGTAGCGTACCAGTTCATATCAACCAATGCATACGCCTTGGTCATCTCTTCAAGAAGCGACCATTCCATCTTCGGCACTTTGAAGAATTTGTGACTAATTTGAGTGAAGTAGTTAGGCATTGGATTTGCACACAGTCGCACACCCTCCCAAACAAGTATTAGAACTTCATAAGTGCATATGTACAATAGCATGTGCAAGCAAACTATATTAAGAACGATTGTGAAATTATGGCGTGAATGGGAGGATCTCTGGATCACTGCAATATGAGACGCAAACTACTTACTACACCATTCCATATAAAATGCGAATCACAATTTCCACAATTTATTTTCGAACGTGATTGGTGAGTGGGGAAAAGCAACAAAAACGATGTTCTTGGCTATGCAAAGCAATGACCAAAACGAAAGAAATAAATGTGGCGAAACTGCAGAACGCATAAAGCAGAAGGCAGAAAAGCAAAATTAAAAAATAAAATAAATTCATCCAAAAGTTATATAAAATGCAAGAATTATGATGAAGACGGTCGCAATAATGATGATGATAGCGGCATGCTGAGGCAATTGCTTTGAGTTGGAAGTGATGAGAATTGCGGCGTTGGAAAACAAAGCGAAGCAGCTTCGCAGAGACTAGAGAGTAGGCACTACAAATCGGGCGAAAGGCAAAAGTCAACGCTGACTTTGAAGTGCTGAGTGCACACCCCTTGAATCCGATTCACTTCACACAATCTGCCATCTGCATTCACCGTCGATTTGGCCAGTCAGGTGAGTAGCAAATAGGTTGCGAACTTCTTAGCCGATTCCTCTTTCTTATAATTTTTGTAACAATTGTTGCCATTGCCGCTGCTAACGTTATCGCAGTTGGAGTGACTACAGCGGTTCAGTAAAATCGCTCCTAATTCGTTCCAAGGCTACATAGCCCGCTTTACAACCCATAACGGGCATATTACTTGAACAATAAAATGGATAAAATTCGCCGCCATTGGCTTGCATCTTCGTACGTAAATATGAACATCGGTATTTTACAGCATAAATTGAGAGCGCCGGCTTGACCAGCAGCCTTAGTTGGATTCGCGCAAAAAGGGTGGCTCCAGTACATGCCGCCATTAATTTCTACAAATATATTAACAGGTTTGCATTATCACAACACCATCATTGTGATACTTTTATCAGGCAGATTCAATGAATTCAAATGCATTTCCATCACCCAAATCTCTGCAGAGAGCTCATCGCACCTGCAGACGCAGCAACACCATTTTATAAAAATCGAGTGTCTGCGTAGGAAGCACTCGTCAACTGACGTTGCCACAGATTCAATTAAGTTATGCAAATTGGAAGTCTCTGCCACTGCACACAAACCATGCATCCAATCCAATTCCAAACATTGCACCCTCACTCCAACGCCATGCCGCCTTGACGATCCTGATGATTTTCTCCTTACGTTGCTGTTGTTGCAATTGTTGCAATTGTTGCTTTTTTCAGTGTTTTGATTATTCCTCTATATAATTTTGATGATTATTTGATGATGTCGAAGATGTTCACACAGCCTGCAGCCGAAAACTCATTACAAGGCGCTGCGTCAAAACCCAGATGGACACATCCTTATGGTCGGTGAAGTCAAAGAAAAATAACATCGTAGTTTGTGTCGACAAGTTAAACTGTAAAATTTACACAATCTTGATTAAGTTTAAGCGGCAACGGGTCTAACAACCACATCATGCTAACAGTGGTAACTTCACTCCGTTTCATTTCTCACCGCCACCACTACTGACGGAGTTCACTGCGTTTGCATTGCTACCGTCCGGCTGTAGGCTAATTTCTGCGGCAGCTCATAGAAGCTGATATACCGCAGCAAGGGCCGCACAAAATTTCAAAAACACACTTACAGTAAGCAGCCCCTTTGACACACTATTACTTGTTGTGAATTTGTCAGCATGTGTGCGTTAGTGTTTCAGTACGCATGCGCAGGCTCACATGCACAGCCATACGTTAAGTGCAAAAGTACAAATACCTGCTTGGAATATGTAATTCAGCACAAATCATAAAGCGCATTCACAAGTGCTTATAATGCATATCTGCGGACTCAGTTATATATGGGTGTATGTATTTAAGTATGTAGAGAGCGGTAATACACCATCTGGACAACGGCGCGATTACATATGAGAATACAAATTCTTTATTAAGTATATGTGTATATGTGTATATTTATATATTTTATATATATCTACATTACAATCTATATATTGTATAATGTATAAATGTTGAAAAGTAAAGGCGAATACATAAAAACGCCCACAACTAATTTGAACTACAACTCTAGCACCCGTATTAATGGTAATACACATGATTCGTATCCATGAATTGCCTGCATTCTACTACTATGGTTTTTACATATGTACGTAACATGATATACGGTACATAAACTGCTAGCATAATTCCAAATTTTCTCCCATTCCAGACTGAAAGTAAAGACCTTTTTATGTAAAAAAAGAAAGTTCTATAAATTTTGCGGAGAAGGAATATCATTAATGCTAGTTCGGTAAGAGAGGACGTTATTTCCAATTTGACCATTAATATACTTTTTGAAAACAATGTTTCTTTTATAAATAGTGGATGATCTAAAAGAGTTCTAATTAAGTGATACTTAAAATGGATTTCTTCAAATGAGAGGTCATTTGCTACTTACTTTTGCTTTTTCTGTGTTGTAAAATAAGGCTGTATTTCACCGCACGGCACTGTACTCACAAAAACAGTATCCTAAACACATATAAATATGTATGAATGGTGAAATTTTTATTTTTTTTTGTTTTGTTTTGAGTTTTTTGTACAATACAGTTTTTTGATACAATACGTAGAAGCCAATGCCGGCAAACAAGATCGCAAACCTCAAAGGATAGATGCGCATCGGTGGCAATAAAACTCAATTCGAAACAAATCGATCCAAGTCACTATCATCAGACAATATTAAAAATTTTCATCGTGCTCCAGACTTTCATAGCAATCACCAACTAACTGCTGCACCAACATCACAGCCTGCAGTAGATCAATCAGAGGACAGCGAAATTCAACTTAAATCAAAACAAAAAAACATATTCGTTCAACGTACTGGTACTACAGCTGAATCCGAGGAACGGAACAACGCGAAAAAAAGCATGATATAATAATATTGGCGGACAATATAAACGCCCCAATAATCTCCACTCAAAATTAAAGAGATTTTTAGTATACTCGCGCAGATGGAATAACAGCTTCGTTAGCAACATAATATGTGCTAAGTAACTACATACATACGAGTAGTCGATAACCAGCTACCATGGACCACTACTGTAGATATGCACACACTACAGTTATACATCGTCACATTGGGCAGTAAACGCGATTGTGCTTGTCAATTTGATCGATTTTCTAGAAAGAACTCCATATTAATTTGTACCTGTAGCACTCAAGTCATACCCCACAGAACAAGCAGCGATCACAAGCGGAGATAGAGAGTTGAAATAAATGCAATGCGCCGCAACTTCATTAAAATTACCACAAATGAGCGCATCACCTAATAAAAAATAACTACAACAAAAATTGTTGGACACCTTCTTAATGAGCGAATTCACACTTCCTAGCGGAATATGAACATCGATTATACACATGTTTGTGTTTTTATTATTATTGAGTATGTTGCTTCGAGTTCACACAGCTTCATTGTTCGGGTTCTTGGTGAACGCAGCAACAATGTATCTCGAAGAGTGAGACAACCGTCCACACTCAAGAATTTAAATTTCTTCTTACATCAAAATGAGTTTCAAAAGCGCGTCCTACGCTAAATACTTAAAATGCCTTAATTTTTGAGCATACAAGTAACTTTATTATCCAACTTTACAAACGCTCATTTAAAAGCATTAGTGAAGTAGTCAACCAAATTGAAAAGTATTTTTAAATAAACCGGGTCGGATAGAAGAAATAAAATATCAGCTTTTCGTAAGATATTTACGATTCCCTAGGCAAATTATCGGCGCAACACTTCAGTGAAACGGTTCAAATTTAATAACATGTCGTTGTTAAATACAGTTTAAATAAAGGCACCAGAGATTTTTATTTGCGTTGGCACAATCAGTTATGAATTAAAAGATCAGAAATCAGAATGCGTCACATTGATCTCTACATGTGACAACATATATCACATTCATTAACATTTTTGCAAACGGCCATATCATCTATGCAATGTTGTTCTTGATCTTAACAGAGTCGGTAATAAGGAGTCAACTATGTCAACTATGTCAACTATGTTCGTATATTCAACATCTATGAATGACTTTCAACATAAAGACCAATTATTATAAAAATGCTTTTGATATTGGTTGAATATGAAGTTATGTAAGACTTTATTATCAAAAAAAATTTATTTCACTTTTACACATATATATGTATATATGGATATATCATACACATGTTCGATTATTGATGAATTTTATACTTTCCCAAAATCTTGCACAGAATGTAAAAGCCTTATTCACCCTCTGAATGTTTATATTACACATCGAAGCGGACTATTGTCATCCATAATATAATGCTACAACTCTGCTTTTGGGGCAGTTCAAATTTAACATTTGAACTGCAAGAGCTATACCAACATAATTTAATGGAAACATGGCTATTTGCTATACGCTATGTTAACCGAAAATCGGCGAAATCTATAGTAACATGTCCACTTCTCATATAATGGTTATATTTAAAACTACTAAAAGTGAGATAGCTGTATAAAGAATTACTTAAAAGTTTTAAACAAAATTATATGGATGACAAACTTTCATACAGCTCAGCTCACAAATTGGACTATGGACAGAGCACAGCCTACTTTTAGGAGAAAATTTCACATCTCAATGGCTAATAAACCAATTTTATTCCAGTTTGGTTAATAACATTAGCGTTGTCTTTTTCAACATTGCCTGAAAATTAATCAAATCAAACCAAGATCACACCCACATGTAGTGCAACATCATTTTAAATGTTTGCAAGTTATTTGGATTTCCAATAGGTAGATCACCTTAACAGTAATTATTATCCTGACATGTGACAACTTTGATACGAAAATAGCCCAAATCAGTTCGTACACCGTATATGAGCCCTTCAGTCCTTCTGCGAAATAAAATATGGTAGGTTAATTTGATACCACAAATTAAGACAATCTTTTCAAAATTTCGCCTATTAACGAACGATTAATGAAATATAAAAAACAATTGATATTATAATTTGGCTGCATTAAACTAAATTGTTTATTATAATAATTAAACTGCTATTTAATATTAGTGAAAGCGCTAGTTAATCAAATACCAAGAAATATTAATATAAACACTTTATTTTTATATATTGTACATATGTGTCTATATAAAATGTACAGTAATATATGCACATGTCAGTCACATACCTGCATATGTGTGTCGGTAGAGCGAATCTAACGATCATTAACCCATGGCCTTCGTTTACTGGATATGTGCATAATTTGGTATTTGGCTGCCGCCTATATGGCGTAATCAATAAAAAACTGCTGCAATTTTCCCTTTCGCGTAGTAGCCATGAAAATAGAGGTCCCAAGGGCGCTTGGCAGACGACATTTAAAAATAGCTCCCTCTTTGCCCGACAACGATCTCATCACCTAAATTTGAATGCAAAGATTGTCACGCTTGTCGTGTCGATTGTAATTATCGCCATAGCTGAAGCCCTAAAATGGGTACTTAGTTTAACATAATAATTACTAAACCATGATGAAACAAATTAGCAGCCGGCCAACCGTCGCTTTGCTAATACTTGAACACAAATACATATGTATGTATTTACATTTACGTGTTGATAGGCTCATAAGCATCCTTGTAGGAATGATATGAATTAGTTAGGGTCTCCAAATTGGCAGATATTTCATCAGTGAATATGTGATAAACGTGGCGTGGCGCAAATTAAATAAGTTTCCTTCTTGAACATACCTTAGGGTTAAAACAAGCAAATCTCCTGTTTATATACACATATATATGTACAGAACATTTATATTTTTTAAATATTGATAAAATATGCTGAGGGACGAAGTGCAATGTTCGCAGAATACAAAATGATTAAAATATTATACTGTAAGAAAAAGAGAGAAGCAAGAAACTTCACGTATCGACACATAATGTGGTTTTACCTGCAGGGATGCAAGAAAAACATGCTCGAATTCTTATGAAGACACGTGTCCAGCACAAGCGCGTAAAAGAGGTTGAATCACAGAAAATGTGTCGCAAACAAGGATACAATTGCCTAATAAAGAGTGAAAAATTCTCGACCAAAGTCAGTCATAGATTGCTAGTATTAGCAGTTAAAATAAAAATTCCATAAACAAGGAAGCAACAGGGAAATGGCGGCAAACTATGTATCCTTAATTGGTCAAGAGCGATGTTTAGACACTTGCTGATGGCTCACACGAAGATGCTCACAACGGATTGTAGAGATGATTTGGCCTTTGAAAAAATGGGATTAATTACTAAATGTAAAAAAGTAAAAGAAATCTGCACTAACAAATTTGCTTGAATTTGTGAACCATGTGTCAGTGGGTTTTAGGGGTAATAAGCATACTGATATTATATACACTGACTTTAGCAAAGCTTTCGATAAAGTATTCGAAATCACTCACTTCTCGCGCAAAAACTTGATATTCTTAGTTTCCTACCAAGATTCCTATCTCAATAATACAACATAACGAGTGATATTTAATGATACTCTTTAGATTCAATTAATGTCTCTTCACGTGTTCCATAAGGTAGCCATTTTGGTCCGATTCTCTTCTTAATTATTTATTAATGATATTTCTTCTGTATTAGGGTACTCAAATTTTTTGTTATATGCCGACAATGTAAACCTCTTTACTTCTTTAGTTCTTTGATAATATACTTCAATTGATGAAAGGTGTCTGTTGCAAACAGACTTAGACAATTTGGTTATTTGGTGTGACAGAAAGGCTATGCTCCTTAATTTTAAAAAATATAAGACGATGTGTTTTTCCCGTGGATGTGTGTTCCTCTCTCACTATGTAATAAAAAAATATAGTCCAGGACAAGTATTTAACTTTGTGGATTTCGGAGTTACTATGGACCTTAAGCTTAATTTTAGTCTTTATGTTAATTGAATGATTTTGAAAGCTAAAGGTGCCTAGTCTAGCCTAGAAAGCCTAGTTTTGTTAAACAATGGTCTAAAGAATTTAGAGATCCGTATGTTACTAAAACTCTTTTTGCAACATTGGTGAGGCCTATATTGAAATATAGCCATAGTGGTATGGAATCCTAGTTACCAAATCCATTCTAACAAGTTAGAGTCCGTTCAAACGCAATTTTTACTTTTTGCCTTAGGGTATTTCCGATGGGATTCTAGCTTAAGTCTTCCTCCATACACTAGTCGTTTAAAACTTATGATTATGAAACTTATGAAGACTTATGAAAATTCTGAATGAATCAGTTTGTACTTCTTTTCTCTTGTGTGAAGTTAAATTTAATATCTCGATTCGCTCGTCGTATCCGTTAAGTTTATTATTATTATTGTTATTATTATTATTATTAATTATTATATTTGAGTGGTTATGTGAACATGCATACAATGCATATTTAAGCAACCACCTCGAAGTGTTTAGATCCTTTTGAGTACCTTTCCATAAACAAACAAGTAAGGAAGGGCTAAGTTCAGGTGTGACCAAACATTTTATACTCTCGCAATACGCAAATATCACTGCCGGAGATAATATTTTCAGGTGCTGCCAAAACTTTATATTAAAAAATGTGTAAGAATTCAACATTCATTATTGGACAAGTGAGTGGATTACAATAATATTTGGTATCTTATTAAATAAATTACAGGTCACAGGCTCACGTACTTTCATTACTCTATTTTGCTTCGTATTTCTAGATATTTATATTAAGATCAACCGAATTAACTAAAATGAGATATATGCAATATAAACTCAACCAAAGTGTGTTAATTAAATATATTGGCTATATAAGGAAAGAGTAAACCGTTATATTAGGAATAAGGGGCTTAGACCACGGTTTAGACCTTCTTCATTCCTATTTAACGCTAAACCACATTATGTTTAAGAAAATATATCCACTTATTTAATTAAAATATCACACATATAGACCAACATAAACGATTTAAAGTCTGCTGGAAACTCTCAAATCATTATATCTGGTGTGTTTGGGCTAGGGGAGTGTCTGGACTGATCGCATTAACTTTTGTCATTACTCAAGTACACTGGAGAACATGTTGTTACACCATTTTGTTAAGGTAACTCACACACTGACCGACATACTCGGCATAGAGTCTGCTAGAATAACGAAAATCATTAAAGGTAGTGTATGGGAGCTGGGATAATTCGTTGACCGATTTCACACATTTGCGGCATTAAACAATGGTATATCCAATATTACACGTTCACTTAATTTTGCTAAGATAACTTACATATTGATAGAAATATATGGTATAAAGTCTACCCAGAGGTTGAAAATCCGTATATTAAGTACATAGGGGTTAGGGGAAGTGCTTACCCGATTTTATCCATTTTAAGCACATGGACACACTGTTATCAGAAAGAGACGCTCTCTATTTCAAAGAGATAACTCATATATTGACCGTTATATATGGTATAAAGTCTACAGGAAGGTTGAAAATCCTTATATTAAGTATATTGGGACTAGGGGAAGTACGTACCTGATTTTCCACATTTTGGACACAACAGTACATTATTATCCTGGACAGCTAGTCCTCGAATTTCATTACGATATTTCACAGATTTCAAGATATATGTGGTACAAAGTCCACCAGAAGGTTGAAAATCCTAATATTAGGTATATTGGGGCTAGGAATATTATTTACCCTATTTACCACATTTTTGACACAAAAGCAAATTATTATCATAGAAAGATAATCCTCCAATTTCATTGCGATACCTTACAGATTTCCCGATATTTTCTATAAAAAGTCAGATAGAGGAACTGTGGTCCTTATATTGTGTATATGAGGTCTTCTAAAGTTATATGTCGATTTCCACTATTTTTACGGATGGGATGGAATATCTTGAAGGTACTATTTGTAAAAAGTCTCATTCCAATAACTTAATTGGTGCTTGATTTATATAATTTAAAGTGAAAGAATCAGATTAAATTTAAAATTGTGTTATATGAGAAGTAGGGGTGGTTGTTATCCGATTTCGACCATTTTCATAAAATAAGGGAAGGATACAAATATAAAAACATATACCAAAATTTGGTTGAAATCGAAACCCCTTCCTGAGATTTGGCAATTCTCTTAAACGTGAGCAGTACCATATCTATAGTCCAAATTTTTTTCCGTACCATATTTACTGTAAGATTAAATGTTTCTGAAGTGTTTCTTCAGCGAGTTAACGGACTTTTTGTAGTTTTCAACATAACATTTGTGTGGGAGGTGAGCCTGGTCATTATCAGATTTCGCTTATTTTCCCAGTATATGAGGACATGCCAAAAAAATTTATTCTGAGCAAGTTTGATTGATATAGCTATAGATATTTGTGAGGTATGTACATTAAATCTATAAGGGGGCGGAGACACACCCACTTTTATTAAATTTATTACCCACAGATGCCGCACCCTATTAGCCTGCTCTGTTGCAAATAACCGTTTTGAAGCTTAATTTGTTGCTTAGATGTTTCTTAGGTTATAGGTTTTCGATTAACGGCATTTTGTGAGCGTGGCAGTACTCTAGTAGTATGCAATACCAACTTTCTTATGGTGGCAAAGAACACGTGTACCGAATTTCATTGAGATATCTTAATTTTAACGCAAGTTATCGCTTGCACGGACGGACGGACAGTCAACCGGAATTCAACTCGTCTCGTCATCCTGTTCATTTATATATAGAACTCTATATCTATCTCGATTAGTTTTAGGTGCTACAAACAACTGTTAGATGAGCAAAACTAACACACTCTGTTGCAAAGTGTTGCGAGAGTATAAAAACACCCAACCGACGCCCAAAAAAGTTTCGAGAAA
This sequence comes from Bactrocera minax, assembly GCA_021498325.1. NCBI lineage: Eukaryota > Metazoa > Arthropoda > Insecta > Diptera > Tephritidae > Bactrocera > Bactrocera minax. Next base: position 99,469 of record JAKEEE010000115.1, on the reverse strand, counting down.
AGCTGATACTCGCTAGAAATGCTTTGCCTTCAAATGGTTCACAGATTCCTGAATTTCTTTTTATACTCTTAAGTTGTTGTTGTTAACTGCTTAACTGCGTTAACTTGTTAATATAAACTGTTCGCTCCGCAATCAAATATCGAAGAAAATTTTAGTATAAATACTCATAGCTTGGCATGGTTATCTGATATGGTTAGTTTCCGAATTAGCAAGGTTTACTATAAAGTATAAAACTTCCGACAATATTTTATCTAACACTTATTTTACCATGCACAAATGAAAGATGAGTGTTAGTTCGTTAAAACTACCCTACCTGTAAGAATTTTCAAGGATTCCTGGTTTACAACAACAATTTTTCTAAACAGCAGTGTACCGTACTGGAATAATGTGCCAAATAAGCAAAATCGAACAGAAATTTGCTTGCTCATAGTCATCCATATTTAATGGTCTTCACCTCCAGAACTAGGTTTACTTTGCTTACGTCAACTATGATTTACGATTCTCATTTTTGCTCCGCAAAATGCTGTTGATTTCTTTGCATGTTTATTATAAAATTTTTGTGCACTCTTGGTAAACAAGTACTGACTAAGCCGTGGTTCAAATTTCCACTCGGAATCTGGGATAAATAAAACATATTATAAATTATGTAGCATATCTATTTTATCCAAACATTAAAGTAATAAATGGAATGTCTTACTCAATTGAAAAAATAAATAACAAACTGTTGTTTTTTTTTTCAGATACCGGGATGATGCAATTTGCTGGGGTGATAGGTAAGCCTTTATTTATATTTTGATATTACCTATTCAGCCTTCAACTACTATCGTCAAATTAATATTTTAAGAAACATACATTTACTGGTAATTATGCACTCTTTTGTAGAAAATCGATGGAAGAAATTGGAGCCGCCCAATCTTCTGTAAATGCAAGGTAATAACCATACATACATACATTATACGATACAAACACATTTTAAATAATCTTTCGCGACTCTGAAAGGGATTTAATTATAATTACAATACATGAAGAAGAAATAATGGTAAGTAATAATGCAATTGCGGTCGATTTTTTTTAATTTTTTCGTGTTGCTCGGAGCAAAAATCGAACTCTGGTCCCACATAATGGTAGCACTCTTTCACACCATGGCAAAGGCAATAGGAGGCTGAAATTTAAAAATAGTCAGTTGGCGTGGCCATGTATATTTTTTTAAGAATTAGCATAGACAGTAAAATCACATATATGTAAATCATCTAAAAAATAGCAACGTTCGTCACAATACACATTATATACATATTATCTATATAGATACGATTATGTTTATAATTAATTTGTTCCCAAAGTTCACTTAAAGACCCACTCATCTGTTATCAACGTCGATTCAGAATCTGTAACGTGGTTGTATTGCCACTTCGCTCAAGATGAAAATATCTACCTCTGATTTTTATTATTACTGCACATGAAGCTTTTTCCATAATGCACTAATACATACATCCATACATATATCCTAATGTTTGCCTCGGCGTCTTTATAGCGTCATGTTGAATTTGTTAACATAAAATTATTAGCCCATCTAGACGGACATTGCGTGACATCTTTTGCGGCTTAGGTGACATTTAAACAGCATATTTTACTGATATGTTGTTGTCAATACATCGTTTCGACTTTGCAATGTCAATAATGACAACAACCAACCCTCGGCGATACCCAATTCCTAAACTGTAACAGCAATCGTTCGAACATTGGTAACTTAGTTTAGATACTTAATGTGAATTATAGTAGAAAAATTAAAAATATCAGACTAATTGGATTTATCTTATGTTTTCTCATTTAAAGTGGCCAGACTTTCACACATATATGTTAGATATTTCGATATGTATGTATGACATGCTCATCACCAAATATTAAATATGTGCACAATATACTTATACTTATATATTTGTATTTTATAGGTTTACACTCATTTATACATATATCCATTAATTAATGCTAAAGATATCGTAGTTACAGGCTTATACACATTGGAACATCGGATAGAGAAGGATGGGGGGACTATGCTCATAATGTAAAGGCAAAAATTTTGATTGCCTGTTCCATATTCTGAAAAGAGGAGTAAAACGATTATTTCCAAATTTTTTTTTCTTGTTTTTTCTAATTATTATTAGAAGACATTCATAAATGATTTTTCAAATCAGCCAAGCTTTCGATAAAGTATTATAAATCACTCAATTGTCGTGCAAAAACTTGATCTTCTTGGTTTAAAACCAAGATTCCTTAGATGGGTATCTTCCTATCTCAATAATACAACATAACGAGTGATATTTAATGATACTCTTTCAGATTCAATTAATGTCTCTTCACGTGTTCCATAAAGTAGCCATTTTGGTGCGATTTACTTCTTAATTATTTATTAATGATATTTCTTCTGTATTAGGGTATTCAAATTTTCTGTTATATGCCGACAGTGTAAACCTCTTTACTTCTTCTTTAGTTCTTTGATAATATACTTCAATTGATGAAAGATGTCTGTTGCAAACAGACTTAGACAATTTGGTTATTTGGTGTGACAGAAAGGCTATGCTCCTTAATTTTAAAAAATATAAGACGATGTGTTTTTCCCGTGGATGTGTGTTCTTCTCTCACTATGTAATAAAAAAATATAGTCCAGGACAAGTATTTAACTTTGTGGATTTCGGAGTTACTATGGACCTTAAGCTTAATTTTAGTCTTTATGTTAATTAAATGATTTTGAAAGCTAAAGGTGCCTAGTCTAGCCTAGAAAGCCTAGTTTTGTTAAACAATGGTCTAAAGAATTTAGAGATCCGTATGTTACTAAAACTCTTTTTGCAACATTGGTGAGGCCTATATTGAAATATAGCCATAGTGGTATGGAATCCTAGTTACCAAATCCATTCTAACAAGTTAGAGTCCGTTCAAACGCAATTTTTACTTTTTGCCTTAGTGTATTTCCGATGGGATTCTAGCTTAAGTCTTCCTCCATACACTAGTCGTTTAAAACTTATGATTATGAAACTTATGAAGACTTATGAAAATTCTGAATGAATCAGTTTGTACTTCTTTTCTCTTGTGTGAAGTTAAATTTAATATCCCGATTCGCTCGTCGTATCCGTTAAGTTTATTATTATTATTGTTATTATTATTATTATTAATTAATATAATTATATATATTATTAATATATTATATATATTATTATAAATTAATAAAATTTTGAACTAAACGAACCGTTTCCGTCGCATATGTCATGATTTTAATTCTCACTTCTGCATATTTGATTTATCAGACTCACTTTTCAGCCTTAAATAAACTATATTATTTTATCTTAATAAATAAGATCATAAAAAATCTATTATAACCTAATTTTAAACCTTAGCTGTTGAAAGTTTTGTTTTTCTAGCTGATCAGTTTTTGATCTCGACTCTTAAAAAACTCTCCTGCCTTTCATGGCTCGGCTAACCGGCACGTATGCGGATTACGCCCCTCGTGTCGGTTGGCCGGGAGGAGGGTAACCGTTAAGTTTATTATTATTATTATTATTATTATTCAATTTAAAAATATATTTTGCTTTCGTGTTGCCACAAAATTTGTAGCATAAATTATTTTCTAAGACACAAATTAATATTAAATATAAACGAAAATTGAGTGTCCAGTGGAGAATTCAGGGAGTAGTTATGAGTGCTCAAAAATATCTTACAGTTAACCAAAGGAATTACACAAGAAGTTCATAGAAGAAGTGGACGTCATATAGGCCAGGTCGATTGCTTAGGTGAACCAGAGGCTTCCTACAGATATTTAATCCTCATACTATTTTTTGACCATGTTTTAGATAATTTTAAATTATATTTTTTTCATAAACAATACAAAATTGCGATGTTCAAGAAATTTTCAAGTACTTTCCCCAATTAATTTTCTGTATTATGATAATATTATTGCTTAATTAACGATATAGAGCTTCAAGAAAAATATCGTTTTCTATGCTTCGGAAAGGTATGTTTGCAAAGCCGTCGTTTCTAAGTTGATCAGTTTTACGCTTCTCGTTCGTTCTCGCTCGTTCATCGTGAAAGTGAAGGTAATACGAGTATGTCTACGATGGAAATATGTAATGAATTTGTGCATTATCAACGTTATTGAAATCTGTTACTTTAAATACCCTTGGGTTCATTGTATTTGTTTCTAAAGTTAAGTCTACTTGCCATTTTACTGAACTTAAATTTTGAAATATTGTTCTTAACATTAACGGCCGATATCTTGAATGTTTTTTATAAGCCGATGGAAAATGTATAAGAGTTTACTAAGTAAAATATCTAAGCATTACCTTTCAATATAAATAATATAAATCTACTGAAATTAAACTATCATACACTGCATAATATACATATAACAGAATAGATTTTTTAACCGTTACACCATGAATAGAATATTATTCACCTATATAAAAGGATTTAAAAACTTCAGAAAAAGTGAAAAACTCTACACTTGGACAATGGATTTTGAAAGAACCGCTTAAAAATATTTGTTCAGAAGAGTAAACTAATTGAAACCATTCATATTTATAAATAGTTAGTTAACATACATGTTTATTTCATTCATTTGCTGCTTACAATCATACACCAGTAATGGCATAAAATATTTCGCAATTCGAACACATGAACTTTAAAACTCCAACGTTTAACAAAAAATTTTTGATTACAAGAACTTTTCGGATAACTAAAAATTATTGGCCACTTTTAATGTAATTATGTGCCATCTCCTGATATAAATTTCATTGTTTTGTTCACAATGTGTGTTGATATTTGAGGCCTTAAGCACTGAATTTACCTGACTGCCCTTCATTAGTATTAAATCAACAAAAATTTACTTTTCGCTGTCGAAATATTTTGGCACCTTCGCTATTTGAAGTTTAACAAAACACTCATTTTAGTAATTATATAATATTTTACATACAACTACAATTATTATGGACGGAACCTGGAATATATGTATGCACTACTTTTCAACTAGAGTGATAGATCTACAAACCCAACCAGTCAGACGAGGAGCTAATTTTCAGGTTTGGGTCAAAAATCTGACTCATACCAGTCCAAAAAAATTAAAAAAGAAAATTGTTAGATTAGAATAAAGCCACTGATTTAATAAAATAACGCAATGGTAAAACGTTCTATAATTGGGATATGTTTGATCTCTCTCTGTTTAGTTGGATATTAGACAGGAATTTCTAACTGGTCTAACATCAATAAGTTTATTCGTCATATTATTATTGCTAGTTGAAAGTTGGAACGTTGGCTATAGGAGCGTAAAAACCAATTTCAACTATTTTTGACACAAAACTTCTTATTTTCATTAAGTCGACCGGAAATACGAATGGAATGGGAACGGAAGCAATATATTCACCGATTTCGATAATTTTTAGTTCAGAATAGCCACATGTCAAGACCTTTAATAGTGTAAAGTTTTAATTTAATTAAAATTGAAGTTAATTTTATTACAAATAGAGTGATTGTAGACTAATTTCACCAGTTTTCATCTTGTGTCAATAGCACAAAAGGGGAAAATTACGGAACAAAATTTTCTTGAAATCGGTTAATTGGTTTGAGAATTATGAAATTTCTCTCAACAATGGACCGATTTGACCGATATCTTTAGAACATCGTATGGTAGGTATGGTAAAATGGGCTAGACAATGCTTAATTTTCAAATTCATTCATTATTTACATTCGTCTGTTCTAAAAATATATATGGTGGAATTCAAATAGATAACTTCTTCCCTTGAATTAATTAACATTCAATTAACTAGATATCCACATAAGAAATCCTAATAATCCAAGATATAGCTCTTCCAGAATGAGTCCAGTAACCAAAATGATACAGAAACAACAATTTTACCGCATGAATTTTTGCCGCCGTTCTATTCCTCTGTTAGAACTACTTTTGCAGTAATTGAATTATGGATAATCTTTTAATAAAAATATCTGTACAGATATCTGTACATGATATAAAATTGCAAATTTATATGTACGTAAATTAATATGTGTTAACAAAATACTATTTAGTATTTTAGTCACAACATGTCCATCAAAATAGTAAACACGAACGTTGAAGCCGTTTCGATAGTATCCGTATTTACTTAAATTCACATATAGTCACGCAAGCACGCATACATGCATATATTTCATAGAAATTCATAGGTTTGTGAGAATATGAAAGATGTGACGTGTGTATGTAACTATATTTAAAGGACTTTAAATATTTTATATACACTACAAAAGACATATACATGCCGCAAGTAAAAAAAATTTATATTTGTATACAGTTCTCCCTAGATAAGCTTAAAGTAGTATTTAGCTATATCATTTTAAAGGCGATTTGACTGTCGTCCAAATCATTATTGTTATTAAAATAGTGTATTGCTAATACAAAGACGCATACAGGACAAAAATAAAACACTAAATCTGATGCCATTTTGTAGCATTTTTACGTGTTAAATGAGGACCTGACTTTTATAATATAAAGATGTATAATGGTCAAAGAAGTTATTCGTTCACAGAAGAGACTAACCCTATTGGTCTTAATTACATTAATATTAAGTAAATGTAGTTTAAGAGCTGAATTGATCACCTTATAATCTCGAATTCTTGGGATTTTTAATTATTGACAAACTTTCCGCAGCAGCCAATATCAAACCTCCAGGAAAATTGATTACACTCAAACAAATGCATTAGTCCTGCGAGTATAAACCAAAAGCTTTGCTACAAAATGGAGGAAGCGGATTTGAACACCAACTACATATAAAAGAGAAAATTATTTGCTCCTCTTCCGATATACTTATATACTTTATATGAACAATTGCATCAAACACCTTTTAGTCCTTTCTTGTCCTGCTGTTTTTATTTGGACTGTTTATCCATGCAATTCTTTATATACAAATATAGGGTTAAATAAAAATATATTTTATGAATATGTACATGTATGCATATATGTATATATGTCTGTTAAATCAGCATAAATGCAGTACGAAGTACCTGCAATGTAATGTAAATAATGTAAAAAGTAACTAAATATCAATAATGCGGCGGAACAAAACGAGACAGCCATAAGTGAAGGAACCGAAAATGTGCTTTTTTCATATATGAAATTGTGTGAATACTAAGTAACCACAATAACATAACCAAATGCAAAAAATAGCCGACTAATTGTCGTGCGTGACAGCCTATTATACTTCGAATTGTTAGTATATAACTAAAGGACTGCTACAAAGCGACAAAATTTTTCGCTCACGTAACTACCAAAAAAGAAACTGAAACGAAAATATTGGCTTGTCGGGCGTGGTACCAACTGAGGTCAAAGCGGGATAGCAATACTCAAATCGTTTCTTCCGTGAAATGTATATAAGATTTACACATATTTGAATAAGAATTCATATCCCATGCACGAATACTGAGGGCACAAAGGAAAACATAAAGATACTACAAGCATTGTGAAGATACACCAACAATTCTTTAGTATACGTTCTTCTGCAAAATAAAATACTTATGTATAACAAACCGTAATTTCACCTCGCAGCTCCTTTTTGAAATCCTATGTTTAGTTGCATGTTGCATATATGTACATAAATATATATGTACCTCTGATTGCATGGCTCATTTTGTATGCGTTCAATGTAGATCCAACCAACGGCAGTCACGTCCCGCCCATTTACGCTCAATGCAGTACATGACCAACAACAGTAACAGAAAGAGATAGAGTGATACGACGTAATATAATGTCTAATACTGTGTGTGCGAAGATATAGACTTGAGAGTCTTGCGCGGTAGTTATGGCCGTAGATAAGAGAGAGGGTAAAAAACGGACGTGAATCTTCTTCAAATAGGAATGACGAGCTGAGCGTGCAACTGCTTAAAATGCTACTGGTACAACGAGTACATGACCGAGCAGCTAGTCAGGTGCACGACAGCGCCCACACATATTCAGATTCGTAAACATGCGCAACTTTTCCCCCTGCTTACATATAAATGGATAAAGACGGTTCTTTGGTGGGTAAATACATACATTTGTACGTTATATATGTATGTACGTATTTGTTCGTATGCACGTAGTTCAATATCATACAATAGGAAGCGTTTCACATGTTCATCAATTCAATACGCGTTTACGCGAAAGCTTTCATACATTTCACTACAAAACTCTGCAATCGTTAAGACTTCCTTCTCTTTTTCACGAAATATTACAATTAGTAGTAACTGAAAGGATATGAACATTGAAATAAACTAACGGTGATAAAACAGCCCAACAAAAGTTAAAGTAAGTATGACATTCAACAACATTTTTAGGTTGACGGTCTGCGACCATTTCAAATTTCTCATCCGACTCTCATACGCACTACAATTTTAGGGACAGTGTCCTTTGCGGTATGGATATTCATACATATATAATATAAATGTAACATCTAAATTTTTGATAAATTAAGAGTGTTCCGATGATTTATCGTTAAAAATATTGCATATAAATATAACCAAAATTACGCACGCATATACTTATATATATACATATATGATAATCATCCCGTTTGCGATGAGCGGACAAAAACCTCTATTTCAACCCCCGCAATGCTACGCTCTGTCTTCTCTTCCTCTCTTCGCGCCAAACTGCGTGCTCTCTACTCTGTTTCACACCATTTCACTAAGTCACTATGCCTTCGTCATACAACATATCATATGGTATGTATATACATTCTTCTATATATACGCATATAGATATATATATACACTTACATAGCTTGCCTAACCTCCAAAGGCATGGCCAGATTTTCGTGTCTTTTGGTTTTATTTTGAACGTGAATACGTCGTTGAATTATTCTGCACGTACTCGTCGCCAACTTCGGACGCATTGTGTGTATAGTCGCCAAGTCATACTGCGTACGTTTTATTCTCGTACACTTCCTTTTGTCGTTTTCGGTATTGCACCAGCGCGCATACTAACTAAACTGTGCCAGACTACAACACTTTCTTTTGCAACGGTATCAACGGTGCCGACTATAATCAGATTTTTCAACACAGAGTGCAAGTGTTGGAGTGACCGGTGGACAATGGCGGGTGGTAGTAGATAATCAACCCCAGTCATGCATAGTGGTATTCGCCAACTACGTGTAATTGTTGACAGCAATTGCTAGCCAGATCCCATTCGGTGTTGAGCGCTCACACGTAAACATCCCTGTACCAGCCTCTCCGAGCATACGGGACTTGGCTGAGATATCATATATACAGGCCATATACCGCAACGTGTTACCATTAAGTACGCACGAAACGTATAACAACGTATTGGAACGTGCAGTTGATGTGGACCGTTCGGTACGCGGTTAATAATGCTCAAAGTCATCTGAACGCACGTCGCGTACGGTCAGTACTCGGGCGCGGTAGGATTCAATTGGAATTACTAATCTGAATTTGCCGAATTCGGCAGACACAAAACCGCGAGTGTCAACCGGAAGGCCAGACTAACGCCAGCCAACAACCTTCATACGTCTCCTCATTGTAAATTAGGCCGCCTCCCTCATTTATAGTTAAAAAAATCTAAGTGAATTTTGTAAATTGGATTGCAAGGTGTTTCGAAGAAAGTGAAATTATTGGAGAAAACATCATAATAATTGTTGGTTAATAGTATTATTTAACAATTCTGTAAAATACTTAATTTGTTTACTCATGTTGATATTGAAATGTACTACATAAGCATGAATGAAGGAACATGCCCATAGAGATCCTTAAAATATGTGAATTTTAATGCGCATGTTCATGTGATTGAAAACGGTGTTAAAAAGCATATAATATACGATATATCAAAAAGCAAAAATTTTTAGTTCAATTTTAACTGTGTGATAAAGGTGCGATAATATTAAATACATATGAGATGTGCATATATTTACCATGAAGCAGTAGTGATCACATACATTTTCGAATTGACTCAATTATAAAACCAATAATTAGTGTACTCTCGGTTCAAAGCAACAGATATAAAAATAATTAATTAATCGATATTCGACATGCTACCCTATCAAGCAGTTGCAATGGATTATGCTGGTTACCAGCGGCAACCTACGCCAGGGCATCCTGGAAATCACATGTCAGCTATGGGTTCCTTGAGCATGCCCGGTGTGGCGGCCGGACCCTTTACTCACTCATGGTTGGTGCCAACACAGGATCTGTGCGCTATGCCATATGGTAAAATGACAAGTCAGCACCAAACCGGAGGAATGCACGGTCCACAACAGCCCATCGAACCAGGGTCAGTTTACAAATTATTTAATCACATCGACAAATTACTATTGCAAACTCAAAATTTATATTGAACCCTTTTTGTACGGAGCATTCCTTCACATAACCGTTTGTATCAGCATGCGAATTAATATATTTCATTGAAGCTTGGTAAATGGCTAAAATTAGAAAAATATGACAGGAGTATATATGTACATATTCGGTATATCCCAAACTTATCTCTTCCTTTTTCTGATATAATTACGTTTGTAAATATTTAAAATATGTTAATTTATAAACAACGAAGAAGAAATAAAGGAGTACTCGGCTTACTCGTAAACCAAAGTAATCAGTTTGCACGCTTGATCGAATTTAATTAAGATGTGTTAACCGATTGTTAGACTCAGACTAAGCGTCTGAGTATTCGAACGTTATGTACGTTTGTTCCCATACATTTATATACATGTTTACTTACTTATGAATGTTTACACAGAACTCAAATATTTAATATTGAATACATAAATATGTACATATTTTGCAGTATCAGTAACATGAACAATTTTAAAACATTTTTAAAGATATGTCACGACAGATACAGTTTTTAGAACAATTCGAAATCTATATCTTATAAAGCCCATATTATTCCAATTAGATGCTCCGATGATCGACGTAATGTTTTCAGTAACCCACTCTCTTCCATCATAGATCTATTTTTAGTTTCTAGGCAAATGTAAAAATGTAAATGAAAATCAAGACGCTTTGTAAATGCATCATTATGAAATAAGTGCTTATATATGTATATATCTACATGTACGCAAATACCTGGGTTAGTCAATTGGCCCGTGGCAGTCACATGGACAAAATAGCTTTCAGTTAAATTTGTCCAGTGGTCCACTACATTAATTCGTTTAATTGCCCAAAAAGATTTTTAACACTTTAAGATACACATCATTGATGTCAGTGTTCAGTATGCTTTCCAACTCAATGCCAGGTAAAATGAGTTACGGCACGTTTTGAAAGACAAAACTTAAAGAAGAAGCTAAATTTTTAATGAAATCGTAATAAACCAACATCTCCAAAAGCACCAACAAAGGGAAAAGCCGCGATTATGTTGTTATCGTTGTTTCACATACGACGAACTAAAAGTAAAGATATAAAAATATTTTGTAAATGAGCAGATGTTCACCACCGAGAAATATCAGTATTATTTATGTGAACATATATGTATGTAAATATTAACCAACGTAGATATGTATATATATATATATGCTGCACAGTCGTCAGAACAACATTTAACCAAAGAAGCCGACATGAAGCACAATCGAAAATTCTGAAAAATTCAAAAGGAAAAATAGAGGTGAAATAAAACTCAAAAGCTGCAAATAAAAATGATCTATGCATATTCATAATTGCATGTATTCACACAGTCCACATACCTTTATATGTTTGCAGATATGTACTGCATAAACAAATATGTATCTCGGCTTGACATCTCACTGCTAAGCCAACGCTTTTATGAATGACAATTCCGCAACGTTAGTCATATTTGCAGAATGAAGATGCAAAATGTTGCACATGCGCACTTTTTATGCCCATTTGCATGCATATGCACATATGTCTGTGCATTTGTAGGAGTGGTATGTGCACGTATAGTAATAGTGTTGCTGAACAGCACCAATAGAAAAACAGTCTATGCATTCAATCAAAATTTCAACATAAATTTCTTAAGTCCTTAAGTTTCCTTTGTATATTAATTTTTAAACATTCCCGCTAAGAATACTGCAGTTTGAAACTTTGTTTACCTCTGTAACGCAAAAAATGACAAAACGATGTTGATGATTTCATATTAAAAGAGACAATATTTTATTACAACATAAAATTCATTATCCATTGATATTACTTGTAATGATAATAGAATAGCCTGAAGAAACTAAACGATGCCTCATATTTATCCGTTTCGATACCATCTTTTGTCAAACTAATGATTGATATTTACAAATCACCACGAGACTTTGTGTAAGTTCTCACATTTTTTATCTATTCACAAAAAATAGTTTCTTATAATTTATCGAATATTATATAATTATCACAAATTTGTCAATGATGTTACACTCCATCACCACTTGAATTGTGAGACAGCGATTATGGAAATGAACGATCATTTGGTTTTTACTTTTCCTATGGTGGAAAGCGAAAATACTACATTTAATAGTCAAATTGCATTGAAAGGAACTTGACTTGGCTATGTTCTACGCCACCTTATATTTGTCTGTCATATATAAAAGGGGACACATTTTTCATCTATTGTTGCATTTGACGTTAAACGCCACATAATGGTGTGAAAGACCTCATCACTTTGTCAAAGTTACAGATTTACAAACATCCATTCATTCACACGTTCGCAGAACAAATTGCTGGCAATTATTTATAGATTCCGTCCAACGTTATTGTGAAACATTAACTTTAATTCCGAATTATTTCTCTTTTTCTCATCCCAACACTGTTCCTTTTAAGTGCTGTTCGAGTTGGAAATTTATTTAAAGTGAATTCTTGGACAATAGTGTAAATAACTCACATATGGATGTATCATAAAAATACCAATAATAATTAAAAATAATAATGTTTCAATATACCTCATGTTCGTCAACCAATTAGCTTTTTCTAATTGGCATTTGAAAATTTACATTGTAGATTTTTTGTGTAAAAATTTTCTAATGTTTTCTTCATTCAACGTTTGTTGTTTTTCTATACTTCACTGTATAATTGTTATAATTGTTTTTTTTTTTTTGAATTATTCTTCTAACTGTGTTGTTTATATTACCAAAATGGCTTTTAAAAATTGTAAAGTTTTATCAGGCATAAAAAAGGGGCAATAATATCAGCTCAAGCGTTATGCAGTATCATAAAGTATCTCTGAAGTATTGTATACAAAGTTTCCTACATTTTCGCAATTATGTCCCATTAATATTTGAAGGCGGAGAGCTATGTTATTAATCCTCTACATTTCTTTTTCTAAAGGCAAAGAATCCAAAATTGATTGCTTTTGATGTATATGCTGATCTATATGTATTCCTTCAAGAACTCAAACTAATCGCTAAAACTTTTACGAATTTTCCAACGATAATGTAATTATGTACAACAAGTATACACAAGCAAATAATTACTTTTGATTAAGGCAAAATATAAAACTTCAAACTACTTAATGTGTTTGTTGCAAAGTTTTGTAAATCTTAAGGCTCACAGCTCTCAAATGTATCTCAAAGGTTTTCAAATGTAAATATGTTTGTAATTTGAAAGTTTTTAAAAATAATTTAAAAAAACGATATAAATAAGAAAGCACCTCTCAAATTACTTAATTAATTCAAACCAGTAAGTAAGGGTTAAGTTCGGGTGTAACCGAACATTTTACATACTTGCAATGTACAAGACTCAAAGGAGCAAATATTTTCAGGCATTGAAAAAACTTTGTATTAATATAACTAGTTTATATTATATAACTAAGTTCAGCTTGCGAATATGTTTCCATACAATTTCATTAAGATTACTCACGTATTGATCGATATATTCGGCATAAAGTCCACTAGAACAACGAAAATCATTAGATATAGTAAATGGAGCTGGGGTAATTCGTAGACCGAATTTACACATTTTCGGCAGTGAACTATGGTGTATCCAATATTACACCTTCATTTAATTTTGGTAAGATATCTTACATCTTCATCCACATATATAGTATTAAGCGCATCGGAAGTATGAAAGTCCTTTTATTATCTAAAAATGGGGGGTATGGTTTTCGTAAAATGTTAAAAATTCAGCCAGAGGCACTGAGGTTTTCATATTAGAAATATCGGAGACAACGGAGAAGTACCACGGCTTCAAGCCACTATTTGCTCGAAGTTTTATTCCGATATCTTCATTGGTACTTGATTTATATATTGTAAAGTGAATGAATCAGATGGAATTAAAATTTGTGTTATATGGGAAGTAGGCGTGATTGTACTCCAATTATGTCCAATTCCAACTGTAAGTCAAAAAGTAAGTAAAAAAGTCAAGAAAATGTTATGCAGCAAATTTGGTTAAATTTTGTGAAGTAGTTCCTGAGGTATGATAAGATTTCACCTAAAAGTAGGCGATGCCAATCCCATTGTCCAATTTTTACACTGTTATGCAGCACAATTGTGCTATCTTTGTTGTAAAATTTAATGCTTCTAACGTATTTCAATAGCGAGTTATTGTACTTTTAGTAGTTTTCAACATAATCGTAATATAGAGAGTGGGCGCGGTTATTATACGATTTCGTCTATTTGCACACTGCATAAGGATCTGTGCAACATGTGGCGAGAGTATAAAATTCGAAATTTTTTTGTACATATTGGACCCGATGCGGGTCGGGGGATAAGAATAACCCGCGGTAAGGCATACCTGTCGTAAGGGGCGACTAAAATCCACAAAATGCTCTGCATTTGAAATAGACTTTGCTCTATAAATAGGTTTAGCCATGTCAAAAGTAGTGTTATATTCCTTAGCTTGAACAAAGTTTATAACACTTTAAATGTATTACGCACACATTTAAAGAGGCATTTTAGTTCAAGCTACAAATCCCACCAGTCGGAGTTGAATGGGTAACTCAACTGGAAGTAGCCTAGGGTACAAGGTCTGACCGGAGACTTTAATCTGGTGCTACGGGGAGCAAGAGCCCGGTGGAGTTGCTTGTGGCTCCATCCTGCTCATTGCGGTAGGCCCTTCGGGGAGTATCGTGGTGACTGTGGTTTAATACCTGAATGCGGGTAGAACTGGCGGGCGGTACAGTTCAGTGTGGAGTTGCATTGCAACCGGGTGTCGGACCCAAAGTACGGCAAAGGTTTTAGGTAGGCCTCGAGCCCCACCAAGGTGGTTATTGTGTCCATTCCACAATGCCGATCGGTACCGTTGGTTTTAGCAAAAAGCTATTACTAACGGGGCGCTGATCAACGCATTGTATTGATCCGTTGTGTTTTTGAACACCGTGGAGTTGGGCTGTACAACGGCAGGTACCCACGTGAAGCACATCGTTCACTGTACATATTAGACGCCCCCTGCGGGATAGGGATAAGAATAACCCGCATGCCTGTCGTAAGAGGTGACTAAAATCCACAAAACTGCAAATCCACTGCATTCTCTTATAACAGACTTAGATATTACTAGAATACAACAGACTTTGCTCTAAAATAGGCTTAATCGAGTCAGAAAATAGTGCTATAATACTTAGCTTGAACTCAGTTTACGTGTATAACACTTCAAATGTATTATGCAAGCAATTAAAGGCCTTTGAGTTCAAGCTACAAATGTCACCAGTCTGAGTTGAATCGGTAGCTCAACTGGAAGTAGTTTCGGTTACGAGGTCTGACCGGAGACTTAAATCAGGTACCACGGGGAGAAAGAGCCCGTTGGAGTTCGCTTCAATCTGCCCATTGGGGTTGGCCCTTCGGGGAGTATCGTGGTGGCCGTGGTTTAATACCTGAATGCGGGTAGAGCTGTGTCTGGTCACCCCAATGTGAAGTTGCATCGCAACCGGGTGCCGGACCCAAAATACTGCAGAAGTTTTAGATGGGCTTCGAGCCATACCAAGGTGGTCATTGTGTCCACTCCACAATGCCAATCGGTACCGATTGGTGTTTAGCAAAAAGCTAATCACTCTCGGGGCTCTGATCAACACATTGTATCGATCCGCTGCATTTTTGAACACCGTGGGGTTAGGCTGTTGCATACAGCAGGTACCCACGTAAAACACATCGTACTCTGTACATCTTAGACATAGACTTCAAAGACATTTCTGTTATGTTTCCGATACTGATAATGATGTTTACAAGAGACGAACTACAGCAATGTGTTTTCCGAAGAGTTTGGAAAACATAGAACTCACTTTTTCATAACATACTTAAACCAAAAAAATATTTTATATAATACCATTTCTAATATGCATACTAAGGTAATAATATATGTAAGAAAACCCTTTATCGTTTCCGAGAAAATTCATAGTAGTAAATCGGGTAAAATATGTACCCAACAATGCCGCAATTTTCTCAATTTTCAATTGAAGTTACGATGTAACTTTCGACTTGATAATCAATTGAGAAAATTAAACACTGTCTTAATAATACATACCTCAAGTTTGAAGTCTGTTTGAAGTCTGTTTGAAGTTTGAAGCTCATTTAGTTATGTATGTATTTAGACATTATCTACCACAACATATAATAATGTATTCGAAAATATAGTTTGATACGAACTTAGATCTTCATAATTTAGTACACTGGTGATAAAAATTTATAACTTATAAGGATTTTAATTTGTTTCTAATTTTGCTCGAAAAACGAAATTAAATGAAATTAAATTACATGCACACATGAATTAAAATATTAGAGAAAGTTTATTTAAAAAAAATTAATTAATTCCTGAATTTGTATTTATAGGATTCTCGAATTACGAAAGGAGAAGTCTAGAGACGCAGCAAGATCTCGACGTGGCAAGGAAAACTACGAATTCTACGAATTGGCGAAAATGCTTCCTCTACCTGCAGCTATAACAAGCCAATTGGATAAGGCTTCCATTATAAGACTGACAATAAGTTATCTGAAATTAAGAGATTTCTCTGGGCAAGGCGATCCACCATGGACCCGAGAACCGTCGAGTAGTAGCAAATTAAAAAGTAAGTTGGTTTATAAGAATGTAAATGTGTCATCTCATAACTTGTTGTAATCAGAAAAATAATTACATTAAAAAAACTAACTAAATTACAAAAACGGCAAAATAAAGATTCGCAACCACGATTGTTCCCAATAGGACTAACAAACTTTTTGTGTGAGCTTATATCACATTCAACAAGATACAAACTAAAGCACCCCCTGTTGCGTTTTTATAAATTCCTTTTTTTTTTAAACAAGGAAATCAGAAATGAAAACCTTTTGCATGTATCGTTAGGAATATGTAACAAAACAATATAATTGTTATTATTCGAATGTCAAAAATTTTATCTAAAATAGTTTATAATAGTCAAAAACTCAAAGGTCAAATCTGTGTGTCAAATGGTGTGAAAAAATACGTTTCATTGAAAATCAGTTCAGATAATTACTGCACATATTTAAGGCATTGCCAACACTAAATTATAAATAACATTTCGCGATTTGCCTATAATGCCTGTTTTGTATCATCGTTCTTATTCTATAGTTTTTCCTAATAATTTCCATATAACGAAATTTTAAAAATTCTGAAAAATCTTAAAAACAATTAGTTGAGATCAACAGAATGAGCTAGATACTTTAAAACAATATGCCACTCCTTGCAAGCAGTTGGAGATGTGTTAATGATCACTATACCGTTTCTACTTTCATCTAAATGGCCTTATTTCTTTCATTTATCGTGGTATTACGTTTTATAACTAGCCAGAGTACATGTATAGGTCCATTATTCGTATTATTCTGTGAATTGGCCCTGTACCCTGAGGAGATAAAATTTTTCACATCATTAGGTTTGCACCAACGTATTTTGCAGTTGGTATAAAGCTTATGATTGAATCTCCGACATTCCGCTCTTCGCCCTTGTCATATCTTGTCCATCAATTCTTCCGAGGATAAAACATTTTTCGATTTCTGAACATTTTCTGACAAACACAAAATTGTCTTTATTATTTTGAAGGTGTTTTTTGATGAAAAAACTATCTTGTCGAGGGGCTTTTCTTCGTCTTCCTTTTTATTATATTTTCTTCTTATAGGCCAGGGTCTGTTGCTGAAATATTTTGCACTAATTTTATGTCGAGATAAACGGGTTTTCCAATCATTTGTTAATGTGTCTTTAAAAATGAGTATTACCTGCTAACAATGTGAGACTTGAAATAACTAAAATTTTTGCAAAACTTCATTCAAGTGTGCTTAGGAGAAGTCCCATTAAGTTATCCAATATGCATATTTAACTGATATTTATTTAAAGTTGAATTATTTTTTTTTTTTGTATAAAAAAATAAAGGGGTTGCTTAGTTGTTACCATTGAATTTTTGACTACTATGAATTATTTTAGGCGAAACTTTTCACCTTCAGAAGAAAATAATAACAGTTATGTTGTTTTATTATAAGTTAATGTTACTGATTTTTTTAATATTAATTAAAAATTTATATAGGCTTGCCACCCCACATGTCCCATAAAATTACAATTATTTCCATATGTTGGAATGAATGCATTTAAACTTTTAAAGATTTTAAGTTTACAATTATGTAACAATTACGATTATATTTTTATTTCATCAGGTGCTGCTATTCGACGTGGTCCCGCCGTAGATTTATTCGAGCAACATCAGGGTACTCACATATTGCAGGTGTGTATGAATATTTTGAAAAATTAATTGTAATTCAATTTATATAGTGAATCTTAACCGTTCCGGTTACGTAGAACCGAGTGTCGTGGAAACGAATTTATCTATTTTGTCGTTGGGAGTGTGTCATTTATAAACAATTATAAATTATAATTATATTAAATACTTAATACTAATATCAACAACAATAAAGGGCTAAAAATTTTGAGTTCGTGCATATTATTTTTGGAGTAATATATCTGTGAAGGCAGGAAAACTGAATTTTTCATTGTTTATATGTATGTACATATGGTTTTTATATGTGTGTTTCCAATTGCATATTTATTTCATTTTTGACTTCCAGTCACTAGATGGATTTGCATTAGCTGTCGCGGCAGATGGCCGGTTTTTGTACATATCGGAAACGGTATCTATTTACTTAGGCCTGTCACAGGTAGAAATGACAGGAAGTAGCATATTTGACTACGTCCATCAAAGCGATCACGCAGAAATTGCAGAACAACTGGGGTTAAGCTTAACCAATGGCGGTATTGCAGCTGGTGGCAACGGCAATGGTACAACTGGTCTGGCGTCCCCCACATCAGGAGCGTCAGACGACGGTGTTGGTACACATGGAACGAATAACCCCGACGGTGATTATTTTAAGAAGCACTTCTAAAAACTCAAGAAACGAATAATATATGTATTTGCATATGTACTTTTATTTGAATGTACATAATATATTGAAATATATATGTTAAATGTGCGAAAGTATAGTCAGTTGTATATACATATGTATATTCGAGAATGATACAAGTTACAAATACTTGTTTGCTAATTCAACTATTGTCGGATATTTCAGTATCTGCACAAATGACCGTGTCATCCACCAGCGGATACAAAGGTTACGAGCGATCGTTTTGCATTCGAATGAAATCGACACTCACCAAACGAGGCTGCCATTTCAAATCCTCCGGCTATAGGGTATGTACGAATACACATACACATATGTATGCATATAAATATGTATTTATACATACCTACATACATATGTAATTAGTATTTAGTACGCATTAACACATAATTTAGTTAAACACAGATCAATATACGTATGTACTGTAGTTAACTTGAAATATTGAAATACACAACAACAATCTTACTCGGATTGATTGTCTCACGTTCTCCCCCTTGCCCTTTTAGTAAGTAGCTTTAGAGCTTTTGTTCGCTTTCATATAATATAACATATCTACATACATATCATTCTATATGTAATTTTGCAATTAAATAGAGTTTTTACTTTTAAATTATGTTCGCTCAGGTGAAAAACAATGAGGCAAATTGTAAAATGAAATGAACTATATCTACATATTTATATTTCACCATTCCATTCCCCACTTATGTATCTGCAGGCAAACGATCAATCGGTCAGTGGTGGTAAAAATGGTAAACCAACGAGCACCAATTATTCGGTACGTATCAATACAAATCAGGAGCAAATTTGATTCCATTTGTTTCGCTTTTGAGAGTACTTGATTTCCTTATACATACTTATGTGTACATTAGAAGTCTACTATCTCTATACATATGTATATGTATAACAGAAATATGAAGTAGTGCATGCCACTTTTCGTTGATTTGAATATAAATTTTACTAACTTTTTCTTTTTGTCTGTTAACTGGACTCTAGAAGAAAATAAATAGATATGTATACAGCTTGTTTATTGATCAGTTCAAATCTGCGCTCCATTGCATTATGATATGTTTTGTATGTGGTACAGTACATTTCTCAAAAGGTGTCTTTTGAATTGTAATTCTTTGCAATATCGTAAAAACAGGGTTGAATTCGTAAGAATTTGCCAAAATCCCAGTGTTCAAAGTCAACACCATTTCTCATGTCTGACTAACAAATAGTAAAAAAGAGAAAATTGGCTTGCGAAATATTAGGTTTGATTGATCAGTTTGAATGTGGATGAGATCATAACAATTATTTGTAGCCATAAAATTACAAGTTTCCTTTTTTTTATTCTTAATTTTAAAATTCTATTTTTCTATAATTTACTTATGTAGGAAGTTAGGACTTATAGTGGTGTAACAAGAAAATATACGATAGCAGGTGGATTTTACATAAACTACAAATTTTGTGGTATATACAAATACACCTACATATGTATGTACAATATATATAGATCTGCATTACATAATAATATTATTAAATACACTATATACAAGTAATATTTGCCTTGTAATGGCGTTCATACATAAGTATGAATCTGTCACATTTTACTTATACTTTTTTGAACAAAACTTTAATAATAAACAAATTTTGTTTTATGAAAGCCATATTTATCAATCTAGTAATATTCTTTGTATGTGCATTTATTTCCTTCTTATTCCGATACAGGTAGTTTTGCTACTATGCAAGCTGCGACCGCAATATACATTTTCACACACACGAAAATCTCAGCCGCCTTTGTTGGGTATGGTAGCTCTAGCCATCGCTCTCCCCCCTCCTTCTGTTCATGAAATACGTCTGGAATGCGACATGTTCGTAACCCGAATAAATTTCGATTTTCGAATAGCACACTGTGAGCCAAGGTATGTTGGATAATGCATATTTGCATGTCATTTATAAAAAAGAATAATAAATGTGCAAATTTATATGTATGTAATATATACGTAATACAATGGAGATATTGCATTCAATCACACAAAACTTATATTTATAATGGCTAACAGTTAATATTGACTTTTCCGATCAATAAAGGGTGTCTGACCTGCTGGACTACAACCCCGAAGATCTTGTTAACAAAAGTATGTACGGCTTATGTCATGCTGAGGATGCCATTCGGTTGAGAAAAAGTCATATGGATCGTAAGTGTTTATCTTCCGATATCAATTTACTTTTGCATACGCAAATTTTCTTATAAAATTCCAGTGATAGAAAAAGGTCAAGTTCTCACTGGGTACTTTCGGCTGATGAACAAGAACGGAGGCTACACTTGGTTGCAAACCTGTGCAACGGTAGTTTGCAGTACGAAGAATGCTGACGAACAAAATATAATTTGTGTCAACTATGTTATCAGGTATGTACACACATACAAAAGTAATTCAAATTTTGTAATTCACTTAAATATTGCAGTAATCGAGAAAACGAGAATCTCATATTGGACTGCTGTCAGATGGAACCCAGTGTGGATTGTATTAAACACGAAGAACTTGTCAGTGACAAGAACTCCGGTTCGCCTAGCAGTGATGCCGCACCCGAAGGACAACCCGGTGTTGGTGGTAGCGTCAAAGACTCATCACCCAAGGCTAATGGTGATGGGCACAACCAACGTTCTCGCGGACGGGGTCCAAGTTCCACAGTAAATACCACAAGCAACTTAACTTTAGTTAAAGATAGTCCGAATTCTGTAAGTGTTGAAATGGAAAATATGGCGAGTTCTTTACCTACAACTGTGGCTACACCAGCAGCAACCCCTACCACTACAACAAAACGCAAACGAAAAACCAAAGCATCTCTGCAAATTGATGAAAATTCAGATGTAAACACAGTTAATGTTTCGGACACGGATACGCAACCGCAAACGAAAATACCTACAATAGAACGGGAAGTGCCACGTAGCCGTTTGCCGACGACAGTAGAACAAATCCCACAGCAGCCGCAGCAAGCGCATATTGCCCAACAACAGATACCGCAGTCACAACAACAGCAACCGCATTCTGAGGCTTCTGTGAAGGATTTGGAAAATGCTATGACTAAACACTTGCCCTCACCCGGAATAAATAGCAGCGATGCAGCGGTAATAGCTACAGATTTTAGCACCGATGCTTTATTAAAACAGCAGCAACAAAACGAAAAAAGCAGCACTATACAGTGGATCGGTGCGCCACATTATCAACAACCAGCGCAAATGCCTGCTACCGCGCTATTGCGACAACTTTATGCTAATCGGGAAAGCGTTATAAGAGCCACAGCTCGTCAAACACCAACGGGCGTCTTTTACGGTGACCAACAGGGCGGACCTTTGCCCACACCCCCGGGCAGTGAGTCGTCATATGACAATCACCAATATCTACAGCTTCATCCTGCCCATCCACAAAAGTCTTCTTCAGATGCATTCACAAACTTAGTATCCACATACGGTGGTTACCACACCTCCATCGATTATCATAATGCTATGACTCCTCCTAGTTCAGTATCTCCGCGTGACAGCAACAATACCATAAATGCAACCAAAGCAACCTCTCATAACAGTAACGGATATGATTACACGGACTCCCTACGTGTACAGTATTCAGCGCCGAACAACGCCGGCGAGAGTAATGGCACACCTGCTCTACCGCTCAAACCACAGCCATACTCGGCCGCAACGGCCACTATGCACCATCCCCACCCAAGTGCCGACGCCTCCAGCATTACATATAGCAACTTAGATCAATCACAATACTTTCCACCACATTCCAGCTTTCATTTATATCATAAAGGTACACCTCCAAGTGGCTGGTACTCAACACCGTCATAGGTCAGCCTTCAGAACTGCAATTTGCAGCAGCAGTGGGGAACTCAGAAAGAACAAGGATTGCAACAAGTTGAACTACATCCAAAGGAGAGCTGGGATATTGTTGGAGCACTTGGAAAAGTTGCCAGAATGTTCTTCAGTGCCCGCAGAGGAAATTAAAGACAAAGGCGCATCTACTGATTGAATGGAAATTGCAATGCTTATTAAAAACAGGAACGCAGCGCGCAATATAACGGCCTAATTCAACTGTGGTGTAAAATCATTCATACATACTTTTACATATGCAAGTATCTACAATAGAATGTAAGGAAAATATTATTTTTCACACTATTGTTCAAAATAATGTACACTTATCCTTTTAAAAAAAAATGTGGGGTCGTTATTAAATATATAATTTTGGACCTATTGAATGGCCATACATGTATTTAAATAAGTATACAATCGCGTGCACATGTGTCGCGTGCGTGTGTTTGTGTGTGTATATATGCGTGTGTATATATTGTTAATGAAGTATATACTGTTAATAACTTTTGGGAAATTCTAAATTTTCTACTATAAATAAAATATGTCTCAAAATGTGCACATAAGTGCGTATGTATATCTATATGTATGTAACTCAACCATGGAATATTAGAGCTATTTAATCAATTGATTAGAAGTCAATAAAAAGCTGTAGTCTTTGTCAACATCGTTTAGCTTACAATTGTAACGGTATTCTCAGAAAATAATACTCCTCGATTTTCAAATTGCATATGTAAGCACTTACTCACGTGTAATAATTCTGTTTGACCAAGCAAACGATACATTTAGCATTTAGTTGTCTTCTGAGGGAATGAAATTTAATTAAGAAGGCATTAATCGACTTGATAGAGCTCTAAACTCTTCGAAGTAAACATAATATATACATAAGCATATATTCCATTGTTCAATTTCGTTTTCCTTTCCATTTGAATTTTACTTTTAAATATTTTTTCAAACATTTTATACACATGAATAGTATAAAAATTTGTAATAAAAAATAAATAAAATTGTATGTAAGTGCACATTAAACATTTGCACATTTCAGAATTTAAAATATTTATAAAATGAAAGATGTAAGCCAACAAAAATTGTATATTTTTCGTATGCTATAAGGTTATAAGGTACATAAAAATACTCAAAATGAACAGTTTCCAATTAATAATTTATAGCAAATAACGAATTGCTTGTATAAGACTTAGATAGTGTGCCAATAACGCAGAGAAAAAAAATTTACATTTAAGAAATTAGAAGTGCATTTTGTATTGTTATTAATTATTTAAGCTATATACTAGCGGTTTACTTAAAAGTTTATATAAAATTAAGGACAAATATTTGCATGTCGCAAATACAATACTATGACATACATATCAATCGTTTTTATATTCTGTTTATAACACTTCCGGTTATGGAAGTGCACTTTCTTTCAAATTTTGTAAATTAATGTAAATACATGTATGTCTATGTGTATATATGTGTATATTTATATATGTACAAATTCAATTGAAAACTTATATAAATACATACGAACGTTTAATCACAAATCCCATTTGATTCCCACCGCTCATTTTTAAGCTTATTTCGTTTTTATGCTTTTGCAATTGTTAAACAAAATGTAAGTTGAACCTACTGCATATATATATATATATATATATATACATATATATACATACTAATATACACCTACATAACATATAATTCGAATGTATGTACACGCATATACACTGCAACCCAGTTAAGAGTAAAATAGCTAAAAATATAGGTGGATTTAGAAAATTCATCATAGTAAATGCACATACTATACGTATACATAAATAAAACCAAATGGAAAAACTACATACAACTACCTTAATATCATATAAAAGTCTCGTGTCTGAAGTGATGAACTGATTTATCAATGGGATGTGGGGTAATATGCAATAACATCAAGTGGTGAAATAGTGTTCCCATCGCTATTTGTTAACATATCTTTTGTAATCAACCTTCTTCTGGCACTTGCTTCCTGTCAATCCTTCCTTCGTAGTGAAAATCGGTGAAATTATTCGGTACTGCAACTCCTCACTCACTAAGGAATACTGAATAAGTGACCGAAAAGAATAAAAGCACGATATCGGCAAGCCCTGATACTGCTAATTGCCAAGTGCCTAGGTGTTCTCATCGGATCAAGAGGGCTATACTTTATGGGAACAAAGGATAGTTCTTTGTATCACTCCAACGGATGTCAGAGCAAATGAAGCTTATCCTCCATGAGCAACGTAGGAGAAGTCTTGGATATAAAGGTCGATTTGGTCCTCTAAGATGCAGTGTTGATGAACAAATGGTCCACAGTCCGTCTTTAGTCTTGAACTGTTGCATTTTTTGATCACGGAACCCAAACGATTTTCAGAACTGTCTCAAATTGAGTTAAATCTGGAGGTTGGCCTTTGAATATGCGGAACCTCGGAAATAAAATCTTATATTATTGATTTTATTGCTAGAGGTGATTTATTTAATTTATTTATTTTAGGTATTGGTAATAGGGGGTGTAAATAGGGCTCTTCCATTATGTGACTGCGTGTATTGAAGAAGTCATTGATATCGCCATGACCAAGACCATAATTAAAACGTTAGTCTGAAATTGAATAGTTCCTAACCACCACTTCTTCGATGATCTTAGGTGCATCGAATTTAGCTTGGACAAAAAACGAATTCGTATTTTGAGCAGTCAGAACATGCTGACCTGCATCTGGACGTTCACATTATTTGTAATACATCTGCTAGATCAAATCACCTTGAAGCGCTTATCCAAGTTCGAGTTCCAAATTGGTTCAAAGCTCAGGCGAAGTCTATTGTCCTGAATTATTCATCAAATCTAGTTTCAGGCTGCCACACCACTGCTGTGTTTTTCAAGATGAAGAAGAAAATAAATTAGTACACATCATTTGGATACCGTTTTCCTCCTATCATCTTGGCAAAATAAATGTTTTAATGGCAAGAAGGGCTGACTATCGGTAGGACACCTAGTCGGTTTTGTGTTTATGTAAGAAGTAGAACGTCTCCAATGAAGTATTTTTCGGAGTCGATAGGCTTCAAACAAATATCTGTGAGCATGATTTTGACGAAAAATAGTTATAATGTGAACCTCATTGTGTTAAGTGAGGTATTCTATCACCTCATGGTAGTTGTATGTGACTATGAAGACCTGTTACATTTGTTGTTGAACTAGAGACAGAGAAGAATCCCAAAATAATTTTGAGGGATAAAATAATTTCTTTCAGCTGTGTCAAAACACCTTACTTAACTACGGTTACGGTACTAGTATACATCTAGCACCGTTCCCACGACAGTCAGGTCTACGTAAACTGAGTGGACCCGTATTTGTATCTTGCCAAAGACTGTCGATTAATTTCTTCTTCATTTTCAATTTTTTCTTCAAAATTATTTGGGAAATGTTTTCTACTCTTACAACAACAACAAGAGGTGCCCCAAAAAGTCTTCATAGTCCCAAGCGATCATATAAGGGTGGAGGAACTCTGCATTTTACACTTTCGACGGAATACGTTTCATTTGCATTTAAGTATTATACATTTTCGAGTACTATACAATACACGAGTAGCTGGTACTTCTTGGTGTCGAATAAATCATAACTATTGAATATAATTTGAACATTATCATCAGGACTACTTGAGTTGAATGGGCATACGATGATAAAACAAAATTTATTCATGCCAAGAGAAAGGTTACTGGTATTGTACCATTCTGGTTCTACCCATTTTATCCGCTTATGACGATTTACGAGTTGTTGTTGTTGTTGTTTTGTCAAATCTCTCGGTTGATACCCTTGGTGCCCTCCACATGGACCGGTGTGCAGCTCGTTGAGAAGTTCGGGAATTCTTACTTTCGGAATAATCATAAGAGCTCGGGAGGTTTGCCCATCTCCGTTTTCCCATTGTCGATGCAAGCAACCGGACAGCAACTTTAAACTATTTCTCTGTGCCCAGTATGCCTTTGCGACTGTACTTATGAAAGTGCTTGATGCTCTTCACCAGCGCCAGTAATTCTCTCCTAGTTACACAATAATTCTTCTCTGGCCTACTTATCGTCTGACTGTAATACGCAACCACTTTCTCATGCTAGCCAATAACTTGTGATAGGATGCCTCCTATTGCATACCCATTAGCATCCGTATCCAAAATAAACGTTAATTCTGGGACCGAATATGCTAACATTAGCGCAGTACATAACCGTTTCTTCCGCGTTTGGAAAGCCACTTCCTGTTCTTTATTCCACTCAAAAGCTTTGTTCTTTTTCGTGAGTTCATGGAGGCTACTGGCGTAATTCGGAACTAATCGTTGATAATAGGTACATACTCCACGGAAACTTCGTCCACTTCATGTAAATTTTTAGAACTGGGCCAATCTCTTACTGCTTCTATCTTTTCACTAACTTTGTGTTCTAAGTAGTTTACTTTTTTTTGGTCAGAAAACACTTCCTCGGCCTCAGCTTTAGACCAGCGTTATCTATCCGTTGGAAAATCTCCTCCAGGTTCTTAAGATGTTCATCAAATTTTTTACCTAGCACGATGATATCGTCCAAGTACACCAAACAGGTCTTCCAGTGTAATCCCTAGTCCATAAGTCTCTCAAATGTTGCAGGAGCGTTACATAATCCAAATGGCATTACGGTGAATCGCCACAGACCATCTCCACCGCTGAAAAACGTCTTTTTCTTGTCTTCTTCGTTTACTTCCATTTGCCAATAACCACTTTTCAAATCAAGTATTGAGAACCAATTCGTGCCTGATAACAAGTCCAGGGTGTCATCGATTCTAGATAGTGGATAACTGCCTTCCTTTGTTACATCATTCAACCTTCTATAATCCACACAGAATGTCATGTTTCCATCTTTCTTCTTCACCAGTACTACAAGTGAACTCCATGGACTCTCTGATGGTTCAATTACGCCACTTTCGCTCATTTCACATATGGTCGGGCAAAACTTCCCATTTTGCTAATGGAACGCTACGGCGGATTGGTCTCGTATCACCTGTGTTAATAAAGTGTTTCACAAATTTGGTTCTGCCTGGTGTGGAATCGTCTTTATCAAATATATTGGAGTATCTGAGAAGGAGTTTTTTATCCTTATTTTGATGGTCTGTCTATAATTCCTCGGTCCATGCGTTAATTTCACTCGAGAGAGCGTTTTCACCTATGGAATTTCCTTCGGGACGTGTTTCGCAATTTATCACGGCCTCAATCTCCTGACACTGCCCGAATATAGCTCCTTTGGAAAGTTGGATTGGTGACTGGAACACGTTTGTCTTGTCTTGTTGTTGTTGTTGTTCTTGTTTGCTCCATAGTCTTCATCTATTTCTACCCAAATAATTGCCTCCCATTTTGGTGGATTCAGCTGTTTTTTTTTTATTAGCACTCGTCTACTGTTGAGGTTATTATCATAGCCAGACATAATAGGTACTTTCATATTGGTATAAGTCATTATCTTATTTTCCATGTCGATTTTGATCCCTTGATTAGCTAAAAAGTATACTCCTATTATGATTTCGTCGACGAAGTCTGCCATAATAAAATTGTGTAACACGGCTACCTTTCCAATTGCGTTCTCAGACGTTACTTCTCTGACAACTTAGGAATGTTCTCCAGTTGCACTACGTAACTTTGCCCCTGCTAGTGATCTTATTTTTTTATCAACCACATCAGATCGAATTATGGAATGTGACCCACCCATATCCACAGTCAGTATGCGCTTTTTGACGTCCACACACCCATTAACGGTACCGTTACTCGTGTTCCTGCTTATTTGTGAAATGGAGATTACAGGGACATTCACTTGCGGTAGCCAGTCTGTGGCCTTTACGGCTGGCTAGCTTTAGTTTAACGATTTGTTTCATTTGCCAGCTGCTTGATCTTCCTCAGCTTTGCGTTTGCAGTCCGGTTGGATTATTGGACCGGTTGGATTCGATATTACAGTTGCGTGCAATATGACCGTTTTTTCCGTAGTTGAAGCATTTAACCACGCCATCATATTTCTTACGTGTTTCGGGAGATTTCTCCAAGATTTTATTCATCTTTTCAAGTAATGGATTCACCCAAGTAGGTTCTTCTATTTCTACTTGATGAGCTTTAATTGTGCGATTACTAAGGAGAGAAGCCGTTTCGTGCGTTAGAACATTCGAGCGGGTTTTTACAAAACGTCAACTTCGGACAGGCTAACGAAGCATAGCGTGTAGTCTCATTTCGTATTCCATTAATGAAGCTCTGAATTTTAATCTCCTCAATGTATTCTACGGATTTGTGTGCATTAGCAAACAAGCTAATCTCTCAATTTCCGTAGCAAATTCCTGCAGAGACTCATTGATTTTATAGCTCCCATCAAAGTTTCATAACTACTCGATTCGCAATAGGGAATGGTTTTTAAGATTTCTGCTGCAGACCCTTTAAGTGTAACGAATAATTCAGCGACTTTATCTTCAGCGTTCCAATTATTTGCAGCTATGGTCTTTCCAAACTGAAACTTGAAAATCTGAAACGGAATTGTGCCGTCGAAGGATCGAGGTTTTTCTTTCGCAGAGCCTGTTCACATAATTTGGCGATTTACTGGTTGCTCGCGGAGACTATTTTTCAACTCATCCACTTCAGCCCTAATTATATCCTGCTCTTCCGAAATCTATGTCGACACCTCTGTCATTTGTGAGGTTACCTGAGTCATACGGGCCTCCTGATCTTTCAACTGCAATGGCACTTCTGCTATCTGTGAGGACACCTGCGTCGACATAAGTGTCTCCTGCTCTTTGAATTGCGATAGCATACGTGTCTCCCACTCTTCCACCTGTGATGATACCTGCGATATTGCAGCCAAAATCATGTTCATGTCCATAACCTTTGATGAACATTCAGTCTCTTCCCTTTCTTCTATCGTCGTTGTCGATTCCTCTATTTCTGGTTGAAAAGCATATTCGTCGACATTAATGTTATCCGCTTCAATGGCCTCTCGCAAAGGACATTGTAATTCGGATTTTATTCCATTTGCTGGCAAACCACGTTGCTCCAGCTCTTTTTTAGTAGTTGAATTTCACTTACACTTTACTTGGCAACATTCTTATTCGAACTGTGTCTGATGCCACTCCGGCAGCACCTATAGAGTAGATCGTTACCAACAGCAAGGATGACATGATACTAAACTCTGTATTTCGTGAGAGAGCTGTGAAAATCAAAATTCCTTATAATTTTTGCCAATGTTGCCACTGCCGAAAATACTAGATTAGGTATTTTGAAAATAACTTTTGGATATTTTGAAATTTCGATATTTCGGTCCTCCAGTGGGCCTATATCATGCATATCCAACCTTAAATACGTACATACATACTATAAATAAGTACCAGATGAGTACGTAGATAAAGACTCAAAAAATTTTAAATTCATATAATAACATTTAATAATATATATGACCATAAAAAACGAAATTACAAAGAAGCAATTCATAATACAATATTATGAGAAACGTATTGAATACAAGTATTTCTCATTTATAGCAAAGAATAGCTAAAAATATTTAGTTGCTCAAAACTCTATATAATCTGTGTCGCTCCTTGCACATTTATTTCACACTGATTTTGTCAGTTACTGTTAGCGGGTTTATTTCTGGCAAGCGCCTTTTTTGATTTCAGCAAAGTTCCCTGATCTCCACCGCTAGCAACTTAATCATGGAACGCGTTTCAGAGAAAAATGAGAGAGTTTCGCATCTTGTCATCCTTGCCAACAGATCGTCACTCGAACATTCAGGCAACAACGAGTTTCGCTGTCTAGTCGACTCTGGGAACTTATTGTTGCTTCTGGTTTATTCAGGCATTCGTGTTCGCCACAATATCGCCATTCCAACATTTTAACATCTACGAGTTTAGACAGGCAGCTCTGGCATGTGGCTATCCACCAATCTCTTAACAATCGATAGTGTACGACTAACTCGGTTACATTTATCAATCGATAGTTTGTAGTAATATATACGAACAGCTTGATAAAAAATCGGACACCTAGAAAAACGAAGTATATAATAACAAATATTATCCAGATGGAAGAAGTTGATAAAATTATTGTTCAGTCGCTAAAACAGATCGGTTGTGATATCAATTACAATTGTACCATAGCCGATTTTACTCCAACATTCTTGGTGTACACAGTTTCAAAATGCTTACAAAAAATTCAACCATATTCTAGAAATATACCACACGCTCTGCCTGAAGATTTGGCAATGGCGCAGAGATTCTCCATAGCTACTACATTGTCCTCAATCATATCTAACCTCAACTATCGTGCGGATATTGGATATCAGACTTTCCTATACCCCAATGAAGTAGATGTTCGGAAATTGTTAATGTTTCTAATTGAAAAAATTCCTCGCGATGAGAAAATATCTCCAACCGAAGTCGGAAGTTTGCCATGTGATATAGAAATATGGAGAAAAAATATTAAAGAGACAATATTGGAAGAGTTGCACAAACCATGGATACCGCAATTCTGTAGAAATTTGAGGACTGCTCGAAATTTTAGATGCAGTGGTCAGATAACCTACTTCAAACCGCATCACAACCTAATATTTGTTGTTGAAAAATCATTACCTTTACAAAAAAGCTGCTGTTCCCAGCATAAAACAATGACAGTTTTTCAACAAATAGCTACGCAAAAAGTCGACCTAATAAGCACAATTTTACATCAAAACTCTTTCAATTTATATATAGGCAATTCATGTATCAACGAAGATCAAGAAAAAGTTACAACAAGACAAGGTCAAGTCGCGACAGGTCTGTCAAAATTGGAAAGTTTAGTTTTAAGAAACGTAAAAGACATATCGCCCATCAACAATCTTACAGAAGAGATTAACAGTTTTAAAAATCAAAATGCTAATATTTTAACAATACGAAAAACGTTAACAAAAAATATAAATATAATAAAAAACGGACAAGTAGTAACACATAATGAATTGGAAAATATGCAGCCAGAAGTCAAAATACATGAACGCACATGTCTTGTTTTAGATAATCCAAAAGAGAACACATGTAAATTAGAAACTCTTATTCGGAACACCTTAGAGCGTCGAAAAAATCTGAACCAACAGTGGCACGAATTTCGTATGCCAATGCTGAATACTATTGAAAACCTGAGAACTGCTAAGCATTCACTAAAAACTAAGAATGTTAAAGAATTTCAGAAAATAATCAAACAATTAGAGAAAGTGTTAGAAGAAAAGAAAACTCATCAAAACCAACTCGCCATAGAACTGAGAATGATTGAAAATGAAACGGCAGCTCCTCGTAAAGAATACATAAATAGAATATTAGAGTTTATTTCCAATATACGAAAGCAACGAAACGATATTTACAAAGTTTTAGATGACACTCGTGATTTGCAGAAACAGCTAAACTCTTTATCGGCACAATTACAGCGACAATTTTGTTATACGGATGATCTGCTCTTTCAGACTGCCAAACATGATGCACACTCGAAAGTTGCGTACAAACTTCTCGCCACATTGCATTCCACTTGCAATGAACTTGTTGAACTTGTTACAAAAACAGGAAATGTGACTAATACATCGCGGGAAATAGAAGTTCAAATAGATCGTGAAAAAATTAAGAATGTAAATGTTCGTTTACAACAAATAACAGATGACATACAAAATTTTGGTAATTTAATTCACAACCTGCGGACTGAAATACACGAGATAGAAAATGAAATTTCGAAAGCTTAAATCACAAAGTTATATATCTAAAAAGTTTGATTTTATATAAAATTAATATTAGAAATCATATTATTTTTAAAATTATAGTCACAGACACAAAGTAATGGATATGTTCCAATCGCTATAAATATACCTTCCTAAATATTGATATTTTAATAATATATTTTTAATATTCATTACAAATATGATAATTTATATTTCCGAAGTGGTTTATTTATTATTACTATATTAAAAGATTTAAATAAACATATAGTTCTTTATTATTGTTATACAAGGGATTATGTTTTTGAAAATATAAATTCATGCTTATAGAAAGGAGTACATACGTAATTTATTATTTATTGCAATAGCATATCCTACTCTTAAAGAATATTTCAATAATAATTAAATGATTTTAGGTATAATATCGATTTTGAACAGATTACAAATTAATCACTCCTAACAATGTCAAAAATCATTGATACCTACATTTCACACATGAGCTATGTGTATATGTACACACGTATGTACAACTGAAAAACTAAAACCATCACTACTAATTACACAATTATTTTTAATTAAAGACCAGTAGTTATTTTTTCAAATCAAATAAAATATTGTGCATTATCAAATACGAAAGGTCTGCCTTTTAAAAATGGCCACTCTCCAAATACTTTTTGAAGCTTTCATAACACTCTTCCGACGTCCACTGTTCAATAATAGTATCGAATTCTTCGTCCAAAGCATTATTTATCGTTTTCAGATAATTATTAATAATAGATTTCTTCATGAAACGGTAGGACTATAAAAGAAGTAATGTTTATAGAAGTTACTTAAGTTGAACAATAATTTCTTACTTCGGTTGACATCATTGCTATTTTTTTAGCAGTCAGTAAAGCATCGTCATTTACTTTACCAGATGCGGTAAGTTTGTGTACTAATCCAGATAAAGCCGATTCCGTTGAATGTAGTTTTTCTCCCATCCAAAAGAGCTTTGTTTTCTTTGAGACCGCATCATATTAATCAATATTTATGTATAATGTAATTTCAATACTGCACTTACATAATTATCGCGAATTTTATTGATATTATTCCAAATGCAAAAGCCTTCGGGCACTTGTCCTATTTTTACGTAAGGAGTTTCATATGAACCCTTATCACTTCCTATAACTATATCAAACAATGGTAATTGCATTACTCCTAATCCAATATTGCTGCCGTTTACTCCAACAATAAGCGGCTTGGGAAACGTTGCCAGAGTCTTCAGATAGTTCCTTTAAAATCATTGTTCACTATATTTGTTTCAGCATAATTTCAATTAATTTTAACTTACTTAACGGCTGCTGCTAAATGAACAGCGAATTGTTTACGTTTGTCTATAGTACCATGTGTTAAGTCAGTGAAATCAACACCGTAACAGAAATTCGGTGCATTTGTTGTAATCACCACAGCATTGCATTCAATATCCTTGCTTAGCTTTTCTAATATATCAACCAATTTATTCAACATCTGTAAACAAGATCATCATCATCATTAATCATTCTCACTATATATCATTGTATTAATAATACAATACCTGAGCTGTGAAAGTATAATTTATTTTTGCCTTCTGGGTGTTAAAAACAATTTGTGCAACTTTTGCGACTTTTTTTACAACGACATCTGAGATATTTGAACCAGTTAAAGACTCCTCTTTTAGCTGTTTGGCTGAACTTTTGCTACTTACTCCAGTGCCCTTGTTTTTGTCTTTCTCATCGATATTAGCGGGACTGCGAGTGCCTCTTCGGCCTGTAGAGGCGACCACTGATTTTTTAGCATCATTTGTTGCCGAGACATCCAAATGGAGACCAATGTTTGTTTTTCGATTCCCTTTTTGGTTTGATTTTAATTCAGGTTTAGCAAATTCAAACGAGTTGGCAATACAAGTTTTCGCACCAATTCCAACACCAGATCCTTTAATAGCCATATTATTTTCATTTGATGTTTTAAGTAAACTTCTTTGGGCTGCTTTTGCTCCGGAATTGTTCGACGTTACGCTGGCAGTTGTGTTTGGTTGTACACTTTTGGTCAAAATTGTTTTAGTTGCACTTGAAGCTTTTGACACTGGCGCATCCAAACTAAGACGCCTTATTGACGCACTACTGGAGTAAGAACTATTAGAACGACGTCTTATGATCATAGCATCATCAGTAGCTTGCTGTTTATAAACATAATCCCATGTGGAAGAGGGTCTTTGTTTAGAATTGCGTTTGTTCTTTACACCCGCACTGATTGTTGTAACTGCTGTTGTCTTTCCCGACGTTGGAGTTGTTTCTCGTTTTAAAATCTAAAAAATATATATATAATATAAATTATTACTACTTTTTTGCATCAAAATATTTTAATGAAATAATACTCTTTCGGAAATTGTAGCAGCGCGACTTCGCATTAACGGCTTATGTGGTTTGTCGGCTCCTTGCTCAGCAATAAGTTTGATTCTCTCACTTTCCAAGGAATGTAGCATGTTAGCAGCACCCTCATCGCTTACTAAACGATCGATTTCACTAACCCGCTTTTTCTTAGACCCTGTCCCACTTCCGTTTATAACAGGCGTCTGTGAACGGCGTTTAATTGGTGATTGAATTTTCATTATATTATCTTCAACTTTTTGAATTTTATTTGATTGGACAGTCGTTGGAGAGGGAGATACAATTTCCTTTACTTTAGTTACCATGGAATCTAATTCTGTCTTCGAATCTGTGCCTCGCACCTGTTCTTTACCTGCGGTGTTGTTTCGATTAAGAGATAAAGATCCTTTAAGAGGTATTTTTTTTTCTTTCAATTCAGCCTGGTGGTTTCTCGTAACTTCTGAACGTACTCCCTTCAGAGTTGGAACTGAAGGTGTTCTTTGAGAAGATTTGTTTATAGGTTCATTATCTCCTCCCATATTTGCTTTAGAACTATTGCGTGCAAATTGTGCATATGAAATTTGAGTTTCAGGAGCATCCGGATCCCAAATAATTTTCGGTTTTATAATTCGTGTACGCTTAAACCCAACAACAGGTTTTGAAGTAGATATATCATTTTTTAACGGTTCTGGCACAAGGTTACATTCTTTTTTGGTGTTGTCTAAACTAAATTTACCCGGTTTTTTCATATTTGATTCAGGTGATATCGGTTCGCTTATTTTACTAGGCATTTCCTTGTTATCCACATTCATATCCACCTCAATTTTCTTATTTTTTATATTAGTGTTTATATTGCTTGTGGACTTTAAATCTATTTCAGTATCATCATCGCTCCAATCTGCACCAAGTGATGTTACTAAATCTGAGCCGTCTTCAACTTTCAAAGGTTTAATATCTTGTTTGCGCCTACGTTGACGATCACCACCACGTGCATTCAATCCTGCTATTTGTTCCATAGCCATAGCTCGTATTTCTTCATTTGTTAGATGTGTTATTGCACTAACGTTGGGATTACAAGCAAGATTTGATGTCATATGTGTATCGTTCAAAACATTTTCTGTCTCTTTTTGTACAGATTCAAGTTCGTCGGATTCATCGTACACGACTTCCATAATTTGAAACTGCCCCTCACCTTCAATAGTCACACCTTCAGCAAGGTCACTTTCTGTAACAGATGGGGGGCGCATATTTCCCCTCTCATTGTCGTTTTCTTTTACTCTTTTGGCATTTGTATTCGTGTGTTCATCAATACCTTTTAAGACTGCAATCAAATCTTCATGTTCTAATGCGTTTGTCCCATTGTCTTCTTCTGCAATATTATCTTCATGATCGCAATTAGTCTGCAGAGGGCCAACACTTTCTTCAAGACGAACACCCTCCAAAGTTTTAGAGCTGGCATCTTTCGATTTCAAAGACGACATCTTCTCACTAGATAATCCTTGTTTGTTGACAACCCCATTCCCAGTATATTCTAATTTTGTGGGTTCCACGTGGTGCATTTCCGCAATCTCGCGTTCTAACGAAGTCAACTCGTCTATTTTATCAACTCCACTATACATTCCTACAAGCAGCAATTCATTCGATATGATTTTCGCTGTACCACTATCATCCGAATCCACACATTTTTTTTTCTTGGCTTTCTCAGCTGCGTTCTTACCATATTCACTCATTATAGTCTTTGTTTTTATAAATTTTCAATTTTTTGTTAAGTATCAGCCAGGATGCAACCTTTTAATTTGTGGAGAAAGATTATTGCGGTTGTTATTTTACGGCATGTTTACATCTTAACCAGCGCCATTTTCCCCGTTTCTTTCATAGAATAAAAAATTATGCACTTGGTTCATGTATGCCTGCAGAAATCGAAACTAGCAAACAAATAGGTGAATAATATTCCATTAACATGTAAATATTATATCAGCAATTTATGTTTCAGTATATTATATATATAGGATATAAAAAACTATTGTATTTTGATTATTTTCACGTAATTAAATTCCTTGAAATTACAATTTCCAAAACTTTATCAAATGTCAATTAGACAAATAATTGTGGCCATATTAAAGACAAATTCCTAAAAAATATACCAGGAAACAGGGTAGTACAATGTGTATTTTCGAATAAAATGTAATGATAAAAATTGTTTAGGTATAACAATTAATTCACATATAGATACTTACAACTAATGTCAATAATTTAGACGATCCTAAACCTAATCTAATCCTAATGCTGGTATGTAATTGACAAAGGATTGTAATTTACTATATAGCCAAGGCAAATTCGTAAATAATTTATAGCGGCATAACATGGTATGAATGTATTGTGCCTTTACCTTTTCTCAAGATTGCGCTACCTACACCTCCTTATATGAATTTGCCTCGCCCTTTATCAAATATTTGTACAATACAAATACTCACTAACATAATGATAAAAAACAGATTAATTTAACCATAGTAATAATATTTAGTTGATAGCTGAGCAATTACTTAAAATCAAAACCAATTGTATTAAAAATTATTATTTAAAATAAATTATACTAGCAAATTCATATTTGTTTGTTGCATTTGAACGCTTATGTTAAATACCCGAAACTCCACTGAAAGAATTTGTGTGAAAACCAATGCATACACACATTTCAAAAGGCTGAACCCTATGAGTAAGAAAGGGACGAGTGGTGCAAGTACACAATAGTTTCGGGTAGTATTGTCAACTCGGCCTTAAGAAACTCATAGTAACTTAAACACAAAACTCTAGTACGACTTCCTAGTAATTAACGTATGTTTTAACAGAAGCTTGACTTGCTGGGATTATTTCACCACTGCATCTCTGGAATCGTATGATTCAACACCTTAAATCATATTTTACCAATTAACTTCTGTGAAAGGTACACAGGTGATAATATGATAATAGAACGGATATTTCGCAAGTACTAAGACGAGCAGGACTTTATAGTAGTGTGTACATATGAGTATACATATCTATACACATGCTTCCTATAACTTACACCAAAAATGTTAGTGATAGAATTAAAGATGAATTTAGATATAAAATGAAAGAAGAAAATGTAATAAAAATGGGCAGCTTTGATTTTTAAAACAGTTGACTGCTGTCATAATCGTACTTGGTGTTTGCCGAAACTATTGTGTTCTTTTTGCGCTCTAAAATCGCATTGCTTTGACGTCGACAAGGGTGGTACGCTTCAAAAGTTCGGCTCCGTCGTTTTGTCGTTGTCGTTGTCGTTGTCATTGCCGTTGTCATTGCCGTTGTCGCTATCGCGATCATATTTCTTTGTTTTGTATAATTTTATATCGCATAAAATCGTGAGTACGTTAACTTTTATTGTGTGCCAGAAATGGATGCACAAAAACTTACTGAATTGCTCCGGGCTACTATCGAACCGAATCCCGAGCAGCGAAAGGCGGCAGAAGACCAACTGGCACAAGTAAGTGTGATTAAAACATTTGAGGTTATTTAAAGCATCAAAGTGCTATTGAAATCAATTGTTTTTCCCCCAATTCAAACAAGACTTTCGTAGTGATTTGATTACTACAATCTTAAACGAGAATCTTTTGTTCATCAGAATATTAAAAGTACGAGCAATGTTAGTTTAAATTTTATAATCCTGTAGCACGTGTTTTGATTTTTCCTATAAATTTCCCATGTAAGTATATGCATACTTTACTTTCAGATATTTAGAGGCAATTGAAATTAGTAATGGAATCAAGAATGTCTTAAAATCTTCTAAACATTTGAATTTGTTTCGGATTCATGATATCCTAGCCGAGATCTTATGTTAAAATTAATTAGGAAGCATGACGTATCCGATATTGAGTGGTGCCAGACAAAAATATTTAAGTATACATTTCATTTTAATGCTATGTACATGCGTACAGTTTATATATTAGAAAATTTTTATTGAAAAATAGCCCAAGAACGTTCATAAAAAAGTATGCAACAAAATGAAATCAATATAAGTTATTGATCGTACGCATATTTGACTTGTAATATAGTGTATTCAAAAAAACATATTTAATGATCAGCTAATAACTTAACTTATTTGATTTAATGAAAAGTGTACATACATCCAAACGAAATAAAATTGAAAATACTATTTAAGAGGATTTTAAACACTGTTATCGAACCAAATGAATTTTTCGACTAGATCGGAAACAGTGAAACGGTGAAACATAAGGGG
The DNA here is from genome assembly GCA_021498325.1 of Bactrocera minax. NCBI lineage: Eukaryota > Metazoa > Arthropoda > Insecta > Diptera > Tephritidae > Bactrocera > Bactrocera minax. Next base: position 59,998 of record JAKEEE010000115.1, on the reverse strand, counting down.
CAAACAGAAATGCGATTAGTGTGATGGGTTCTTATTAAGGTTATGTTAGGATCAAAATAAGAAGTGCAGTCGTGTAAGTTTTACCCGTATCCAGCGAGTTAACTCGAGCTCTTCGTGCACAACTATATTTTATTTGATGGTTACGCCAAAGTTCATCCGACATAACCTGATGTGCTTTTTGTGAATGATACCTAGGATCTACTTATGAGACTCCGGCCAAGTACTATTACTGCAACAATAACAAAACTTGGAACTGTGTGAGGGAATATTGAAGTCTTAAGTTTTTATATAGATGGGTGCTTGAACCCAGTCAAGAATTCTGTCAATTCGTAAGCAAACTGCATACTGGTTGAACATCTCTATTAGGCAAATTGATTTTTTTTTGGTTTTCCCCAAAAAGAAGAGCGCATAAAAGAATTTTATTGCTATCTTAATATTTTTTTTTCGGGTAGATTTTTTGTAATAGACAATTTTTAAAGATCAAAACAGTATAGGCGACAGATGAATAATGCTTTCATATTTCCGTATCAGGATTACTTGTCATTAACATATTTATTTGTCTGTAATTCCAGATACACAAAATAATTGGATTTGTACCGACAATATTGCAAATCGTTATGCAAAATAATGTAGATCAACCAGTACGCCAAGCCGGAGCGATATACCTTAAAAATCTCATAACGAACAGCTGGTCAGATCATGAGTCGAAAGCGGGTGAGCCAATACCCTTCTCTATTCACGAACAGGATCGTGCTATGATACGTGGGTCAATTGTGGATGCAATCGTGCACGCTCCAGACATTATAAAGTTAGTTAAAAGTTTCCTTAATCATTTAAATTTTTCTAATTGTCTATAATTTTAGAGTACAACTGGCTGTATGTGTAAATCACATTATTAGGAATGATTTTCCTGGACGTTGGCCACAAGTAGTCGACAATATCAGCATTTATCTTCAAAATCCAGGTTAGTATAATATTATATAAGGCCTCTAATATAAAGTACTAACAATTGAGACATTTCATATAAGATTATAAATTCAAAGCTATGAAATCTCTACTCCAGATGTAAACGGATGGAATGGCGCTCTGGTTACTATGTATCAATTAGTGAAGACATATGAATATAAGCGTTCTGAAGAGCGTGTTCCCTTAAATGAAGCAATGAATCTTCTTCTTCCAATGATTTACCAACTTATGGCTAATTTGATGAATGATCAATCTGAGCAGTCAATGTTACTTCAAAAACAAATATTAAAAATCTATTACGCCTTAACCCAGTACACACTGCCTTTGGATCTTATCACTAAAGAAACATTCTCGCAATGGATGGAGATATGCCGGCAAATTGCCGAAAGACCAATACCAGATTGTTCACATATAGATGATGAGGAGAAACCTGAATTTCCTTGGTGGAAAGTCAAAAAATGGGCCTTACATATAATAGTACGAATGTTTGAACGGTATGCTTTCTTTTATTTTAGTCTTGATTTAATTAATATCTTTGATATATATTTCAAAATATTTCAGTTACGGTAGTCCAAGAAATGTAGTGAGTGAGAAATATCAAAAATTTGCGGAATGGTACCTTCCAACATTTACATCTGGAATTTTGGATGTACTACTAAAGATTCTTGACCAGTATAGAAATCACATTTACGTTTCCCCTCGTGTCCTTACCGACATTTTATCTTATTTAAAAAATGCGTGAGTAAAACATTTTAAACAACGCAATAAATATTTACACAAATACTCCACAGTGTAAGTCACGCATATTCTTGGAAATTAATAAAACCTCATATGGTAGCTATAGTACAAGATGTAATATTTCCTATTATGTCTTTTACTGATGCCGATCAAGAATTGTGGGAGACTGATCCACATGAATATTTGAGATTAAAGTTCGGTAAGTTTCGTTTGTTTACATACATCTAAATGGTTCATTTATTATTCTTTATTACTCTTTAAACAAGATATATTTGAGGACTATGCAACACCGGTACCAGCAGCACAATCTCTGTTACACACCGTATGTAAGAAACGGAAAGGAATTCTGCCAAAAGCCATGAATATAATAATGCAGGTATAGCAATTAACTTGCTTCCTTTTGACGACCTAAATATTACTTAGGTTAATAGTATACATTTTGAAATGTTTTTATTTGAATAGATTATAACATCGCCAAATGCGGATAATAAACAAAAGGACGGTGCTTTGCATATGATTGGAACTTTAGCAGACGTGTTGCTTAAGAAACGTATTTATCGTGACCAAGTGGAAACTATGTTAACTACATACGTTTTCCCTGAGTTCCAAAATCCAGCTGGTCATATGCGCGCCCGAGCTTGTTGGGTGCTCCACTATTTTTGCGAAATCCAATTGAAGAACCCACAGGTGCTAGGGGAAATTATGCGCTTGAATATACATGCATTACTCAATGATAAAGAGCTTCCAGTTAAGGTCGAAGCAGCCATTGGATTGCAAATGTTCTTATCAACCAATGACGATGCAGCACAATACGTGGAGAGTCAAATAAAGGAAATAACAAAAGAGCTATTGACTATTATTCGTGAAACCGAAAACGAGGATCTAACAAATGTTATGCAAAAAATTATGTGTACATTTACGACTCAACTCCTCCCGGTGGCCATGGAAATATGCCAGCATTTGGCTACCACTTTTAGCCAAGTACTTGAATCAGAAGAAAATTCAGACGAAAAAGCCATAACAGCAATGGGTTTATTAAATACGATAGAAACCTTATTAACTGTTATGGAAGATCATCCCGATGTTTTATTAAATCTCCATCCCATCGTTATTAATGTGGTTGGTCATATATTCCAGAATAATATTACCGGTAAAATGCAATTATTTTCTTTTACTGATGTTAAATCAAAGCCAGCATATGTATTTCCCATAAATTAACGATCTAAATTATGTGCCATTGTAGACTTTTACGAGGAGACATTCTCATTAGTTTTTGATTTAACGGCAAAGGCAATATCTCCGGAAATGTGGCAGATGATGGAGCTAATTTATCAAGTTTTTAAAAAGGATGGTATTGATTATTTTATTGATATAATGCCGGCTTTGCACAATTATGTTACAGTTGATACGCCAGCTTTCCTTTCTAACCCTAATAGACTCTTAGCTATGTTCGATATGTGCAAAACAGTAAGTGAAATACATTTAAATGACATACATGTACATATATTTTTAAGTTTATTAAAAATTTCCTTTAAAAAACATTTCAGATGCTAACTACTAATCCTGGTGAAGACCCAGAATGTCATGCCGCCAAGCTGCTTGAAGTTATTATTTTGCAATGCAAGGGTCAAATTGACTCTGTAATTCCGATGTTTGTTGAATTGACTTTATCACGGCTCACTCGCGAAGTACAATCATCTGAACTTCGTACAATGTGTTTACAGGTAATGATTAATTGCTTAATAATAGTTCTAAAAGATACCTATTTAATTTGTTTTTATAGGTGGTTATTGCTGCGCTTTATTATAATCCACAACTTTTATTAACCATCTTGGAAAAAATGTCGCAGCCAAGTAATGAATCGATTTCATCACATTTCATAAAGCAATGGCTTCATGATACTGACTGTTTTTTGGGGTATGTAACACAGCAGAGTCATTAGTATTATTATTCCTATTATAAATTGAATATTACGCACTAGTATTCATGATCGCAAATTGTGTGTCCTCGGGTTATGTACTCTGATTTCACTGGGGGACGCAAAACCACCAGTTCTTAGTGAGGTAGCTGGTAAAATCATACCGAATCTTATTCTACTTTTCGATGGACTTAAGCGAGCATATGAATCACGTGCACAAGAGGAAGAGGATGAAGAGGAAGAAGAAGATGAAGATGATTGTGAAGGTTTGTGTTGGTATTATAAAATCAGTACGAATCATGTAACTATAATTTATCAGTAGAAGCGCTGTCAAGCGACGAAGATGAAGTTGACGAATTTGCATCCAACTACCTGGAACAAATTGCTGAAATATCTAAAACAAAGGCTGTAGAAGCTGGTTTTGAAATGAAGGCTGAGATAAAAGATGATGAAGATTCAGATGATGATGAAGAGGAATCTGTTGATGATCTTAATGAAACTGCTCTTGAAGGCTTTACCACGCCGATCGATGATGAAGAAGAGGATTCTGCTATTGATGAATATGTTACGTTCAAAGAAGTATTTTCTGGTAGATTAAAATTTCTATTATATGCTCCGTAACATCTTCAAGACAAAATGTAATTTACTTTATAGCGTTGTCCACACAAGACCCGGCATGGTATGCACTTTTAACATCGGGCCTCACAACTGAACAAACGAAAGCCCTCCAAGAGATTGTGGTCACCGCCGATCAAAGAAAAGCAGCTAAAGAATCAAAAATCATTGAAAAACGAGGAGGTTTTGCATTTCCACAACAAACCGTCCCCACTTCTTTTAAATTTGGCTCCTAATACTGATCTACCTAAATGCAACAGTGTGCGAATTTTATTTCACGATCATAAAAGATATTTTCAACAGGCATGATTATAGGATTTTTAAGATGAATATAAATGGTATAAAGATCGGTGCAAAATAATGTAATTATAAAGTGATTCCTCAAGACCATGTACATTTTATATAAATTTTTATTATTTGAATATTTTCCATCCAAGATTCTTATAGTTTTCTACTAATGAAATTACGAAACACAAAAATGGATTTTATGCAGCTATTTACGACAGTTTCATATGGTCTGTTATGCATATTGCTGAAACATACATACAGATATAAATAACAGCTGGTAGTGACGTGGTGAAAAACTACTAGTGTTCTAGAGCACTTTTAAACCTAGAAACAATACCAAAATAGTTAAAATAAATAAGTATTTACTGTATTATCTCATTTACACAGACCATTTGATGCTGCGAATGAGAATGATTTAAGATTATATGAACACATGAATTCATATGCATAAATCTAATTGACCATCAAGTTTAGTCTTTATAACATTCTTTTTTTTTTTGAAATAAATACAATTCAATTATTTTAATAGTAAAGAACAGTTGAGTTTAAATTCACTAACAACACAATCTTTGTAACAGTTTACATTTATGTTTTAATATAATATTCTTATATATATCTTATAATATATTCTTATATATCGCTCATAACGAAATAAGTGAAAAAATTAAATAGGATACAAATTTGATTTTATTAAAAAGGTTTTAATCGACTTGAGACATCTTGGGATAATTTGAGTTATTCTGATCTACAAAAACAGGTCACATCTAAGATGCCGTAAAGTACTTAATATTATTTTTGTATCATGAGCCATAGAAAAAACCGTCAAAAAACATCAATGTTTTACTCTGAAATGAGCGTCTACAAAGAATGTTTAATCGTTGCATGGATTTAGATAAGCTTTCAGCTGAACGTAAATGGGACGAAGTATTCCATTGCCTTAAAATCGATGTAAACTCAACCATAGAGCTGGGCAGTATTAAAGGTAAAGATATAACGCAAGCAAGATTTATTTATTCTAAAATATGTATTTATTTATACAAATTATTGTGTAGTTTCTAGGGATAACGAAAACACTGATAAGTGGTTGGATGAATACAAAGGGACTATGAGCTCATTAGAAGTAATTCTAGCTATTATTCTGTTTTTCGACCAGATATTCTATCTCTTTCTTTTGTGGTATTTAATTTGTTTTACAATCAAATTTATACGTTATCGCGGAGTAAGTACGTGCTGGCAATGGGCTCAGAAAATTTATTCGTTAGAAGAGAAAATTAAAGTGCCGGTTGTGACTAAAAAGAAAACCATATCTTTTGCAAAAGGCACATTTGAATATTATAAATGATTTCGATGCACATATCTGTATACATATTATGTTTGGAAGTCCCTATAAAAATAAAACTAAATCTTAAAAAAATCATCAAAGATTCTATGAATACTGTTTAAATAAATAAAATTTGATGAACTTTCATTAAATATAATACAAATCCGTTCTGCCTTATATTAGCAGTAATTTACATACATATGTATGTATATAAAAAACTGAATTCAAAGAGCGAAAGGAAAGTTCGGAAGTATACTTGTATGTATGTATGTGGGCCGAAAGTGAGGGGGTCAGCGCGGGAGACAACTCGCTACGTGGTCCCAATATGATCGCCTAGATGCAGCAGGACGCAGCTGAAGAAGATTCAGACTTGCCAGAACACTGTACTCCAGGCAATTATTATTGTGTTTTATCCAGAATCGATTTCGACATACCAAACTTATGTCTTGCATGCAAAAAGTCCTCGAAGACTAACCACCTCTTTGCATGCCCCATGGAGCCAACTCACCTAGCACCCCTTTCTCTATGGTCTGACTCCGTGGGAACAGCTAGTTTCCTGGACCTACCATTAAGTGACTTCGATGACAGATAATTTTGCGCTTTCCTCCAAACGGTCTGCTCACTACAACAACAACAATCACACAGCAGTTGCCCAGGTGGACTTACCCCACGCGATATCAGCCTAGGTTAAAGACTAAAAATAACAAGATAATTTGGGATCTCTAGCGAGAGACCTTGAGCTATTATGGTTCTGCGAAATAATATTGATTTATGTATTTTAGAGTTCCTAGCTCATGACCTGATTGCAGTGAAAGCCAAGGACTGGGTTTGGCTAACTGGTTTGACTTTGTCTTTACGGCAACTTATTTCCCACGAGGAACAAGCTTCCTCTAATTTTGGGGTGCGATGTCAACGCTCACCACATAGAATGGGGCAGAAAGGAGTAAAAATTTACTAAGGCTTAATAGATTAGACTTATATTTATAGCTGTGAAGGTTATTAGTTTATTTAACTTAAAGCCTTGCTATAATTTATAAGAAAGATAGATGGGAGACACTGAAGTTAAGCTAAACGTGGAGATAAAGGATCGAACTAGTACCATTTTGAAGGGAATATCGTAAGTGAATATATTAATAGAATTAATATTAATTGAAGCATAATCGTAGATATTAAACTATATCGTCTTTTTAGCACCATCAATTGGATGACCGACCATTTTGGTGAGAACCCAATAAAAGGGGGGAGTTCACCTAGAGATAAGAGATTTAAGAATAATATGAATTTTAAAGTTTTGGAGTTGAAGAATGTATTAAACTATTGATTAATATGCTATATCATAAAATTAGCCTTGTCAGACTAATGAGAGGTAGCCTTGCCGTGGCGTACATACCCGAATTGCAGGAGTAATTTTCATACCCAAAGTCGGAAGGGAGGACTAATCACTGCCATAATATTTTAGGCCTATTAGTGTCACTTTCTTCATGCTGAAAGGTATGGAAAAGATTGTAGACAATGAGATAAGGTCGAACATACTGAGGTTCTTGCCTCTACATGCTAGTCAGCTTGCGTACAGAGCACGAAGGCCCACTAATACTGCTTTGTTCCAGCTGTTCTTGGAAATCCAAAGTTCGTTGAATAACGGAGACGTGGCTATCTGCGCCTTTTTAGACATTGTAGGTGCTTTTGTCTGAGACAATGAGTTTCACGCAAGCGTAGTAAAAGCTCTAAAGTGGGGGAACGTGGCAGCTCTAATACGAAGATGGGTAGAAGCTCTATTTTGTAAAGGGTAGCTGAGACCACGAAAGGGGAAAGTAAGATTTGACTCGGCACCAGGAAAGGCTGACCCCAAGGTGGGGTATTGTCCCCCTCCTATGGAGCTTCATCGTGGTCGAGCTACATGAGCTGCTAATTAACAATTGTGATAAATTAAATAGCAAAACATACCATGCTGCACGTGACCGCAGAAGAGTATGGCAGAGGTAAAGTAATTTCTTTCCAAAAAAATTAAGGCCATTGGTGAAGAAATCTCACTGGCCTTTCTCCCAAGACACGATATCACCAAATATACCAATTTCTCCAAAAAGATTTGAGTTACCTTTGACAGCAAACCGTTCTCACAATAGTCGGGTCTACGTAACCGGAACGGATCCGGATATTTATCCGGCCAAGGACTAAACACGGCAGCATTCCTCAAAATTGTTTGTGGAATGTTTTTGCTGCTACAACAACAACTGCCAAATGGAGTAACTCCACACAAATGGTCGGCATTTTATAGCACAATTGTGCTACCTTGCATCACACGTACACTTACGCTCTATCGTTCAGTCGTTGTCGAGACAGCAATGAAACAGCGTTGCACATAAGCGTGCCGCTAAGGCAAAAGTGCTCTGCGCGAAGTGATTCAATATGAATAAAAATGCGTGTATACTGAAAGATTGAGAACAATTTTCAAAATCTAACGTTACTGAGTTCTCACTAGGTACCTTTACTTTCGTATTCACCTACACAGTTACAATTTCTCTCATGGCGACCACTGCTTCACACTATCGATTAGTACACCGACGGCTCTAAAATATCGGAAGGCATTGGTGCAGGAATTGTGGACTGGCAGCGCACTAAGCTATCTGTACCCTTTGGCTTTTTCTCGAGGATTTTTTAAGCAGAAGTTTTTGCAATGAGTCGGTGTGCAGACCTCAGCACAACTATCGCCTGTTGCCACACTAAGCGATAGACAAGCGGCACACAAAGCGATCTCATCCTAAGAAATTAAATTCCTATTAGTTCGGGAGTGCGTAGAACGACTGAACAGCCTATCAGTTCTTAACCGTGTTAACCTTATCTGGGTGTAGGTATACAAAGGTGTAGGCTGGAATGAACAGGCTGATGAAATCGCCTGGAGTAGCTTTTAGAATGATGGGACCAAAAGCGTTTTTCGTGGTGTGACCCCGTACCATAGAAGAGCTGTCCCGAAAGGAGAGAGCAAAGATAAGCACTGGCGGCTAACTCCTCGCCTGCGCCAGGCAAAGCCGATGCGGGGGTATAACCTCGTAAGGTTTAAACAAATTATAAACCTCCTCAGGGACAAGTTCCGGTTACTCTTCACAATACATATTGGTCACTGCAGACTCGAAGAGGCACCTATTCAAGATGGGTTTAACATCCTCTGCCATGAAAACCGGAAACTCCGGAGCACTTGCTTCTAGATTGAGTAGCGATCTGTAGACGCAGAAATCAGGTCCTTGGATCCATTTATCCGAGTAGGGAGCACAATTGCATAGCGGTCTGTAGACTCAGAAATAAGGTCCTTGGATCCATATATCCGAGTAGGGAGAACAATGCCTCGCTCTCGTCTACTAATATCATAGAATTTATCGGGGTGCTGCTCGTATGTGAATCTTTGTGGACGAGGAAGGACACACTACACCACATGTCGCAATGCGTACCTCGTTAATCCATTATTTATATGTGATATAATTTTGTAATGGTTAAAAATTGAAGTGTAACACCTAAAGATTTGATAGTATACGTTTTTTTTTGATGTACATACACGTGCAATTCATCGTTGTTAATTTTTCATGTAAGCATATTAAAACCAAAGGTACCCAACAGATTTAACTTCTAAAGACACTGGACAACATCACAAATTTAATTAACCGTTTGAACAACAGTTGGGTCTACTAAAGGCGCGAACCCGGATTTTGATCCGGGCAACTGTTACATATGCAATATGCAGGCTCCTTTGACAATATAAACAGCAATAGAATTATTAGACCACGTTCATGCATGAAGACTTTGGGCTTTGTTGCCCAGACCGTTTTCTGTCGGCTAGGGGCGTCGAGGAAAGACGAAGTGCACCGCGTTGCTCGAGCTCGACGCGCTTTGTGTTCTTGTTCGTTACAGTTCGCTGCTACGTAATTCGCCATCCTTTTTTAATTTGATATTCTTTTCATAGTTGCAATTGCGCTCAGTTTCAAATGCATATTTATAATATGTTTGGAAATTTGGATTTTATCGTCTGTTTTTTTTAATGTAATATACAAATATGTATACAAATATGCATAATATATACTATAAATATTTGAGAAAATGGTGAATAAGGATAAAAATTAGCTAATGAAAAATATTTTGTGTACTCCTTAAATGAAGCGTACAAGATTTTGGGAATATGATATGAAAGGGAATGTAGAATATTGCTCTGCGATTCGTGTCGTCCGTGTGAATGTAATGGGCAACACCGAAAGATAATGAGATTACCCGATTATGAGCTACAAAAGTTTCCGTGTATAGACCCAGACTTAGCGTTTCTTAACCCAGAAAGTTAACAGATATCGTAAGTAGAAAAGTAGCTGGTAAAAATTTTCACTCAATACTCTCTCACATTACGGACCGACTGTTCTAGATATTTGATTGAATGGTACATACGTTTATACTTCTACTTTCAAGATATTGGAACGGATTTTCTAAATTAATCGTTCACGTTGAAACTCTACCCTAAATTCGATCATTGAATTGTACAACTAAAGTCACAATTTATTGGCTATACACTTTTCTTTTATTTCTTATTAAATAACTTAACACTTTATAGTCGTAATTAAGTAGTAGTCCTAACACGTTAGTCGTAAACGTTAGTCGTTATTTGAGCTTACTTATAATTAACTTTCTCTTTACTTGGCAACACTCTAATTGTGTTCTGAGAATGTAGTTTCGATGTCTGGTAGGTTCCGGCAAATTATCGTCGATTCTGGAATTCGTGTTCGCCACAATATCAATGGGAAAGTAATTTTTTTTTATCTTTTTTATCGATAATGACTCATGCTATTGATAATATCTTCCAGCACTATGCTGCTCTTCACACTTTTAGTCATCCTTACTTATGTATACGTTTCGACTGAAGTTTGTGTTTGAATGTGGAAGCTTCGGAATCATATTTGTGCATCAAAAAAAAAAAAGAAAAAGAAAACATTAAAAATTAAATAAGTTTTATTACATTTTATAATTATTTATAAAATAACAAAATGTCAAACAAGTGCTTAGGTAATGATGTTATTGTAGAGGAGGTTGGTAGAGTTCTAGCCTTGGTTGTCAAAAATTATCTGATTTAATAATGATAAAATTTATATTTTACAGATTCCGATTTTTCTGTCCAAAAATCTCCAGGAAAATTTATATCTTTTCCAGTATCCCACCAAAACACAGATAAGCAACTTTGATAATTCGGCTGTAGTTAACTGCTGCGTAAAGCCATTGAACCAAGAAGTGAAGGTTGATTTCGCATTAAACACAGATTCGCATTTTTATGACCGTTTTAAAGGAGAAAAATTCGCTTTGGCCTCTGACGGAAGATGTCAAACAAAAGGCGAACGTCCGACTTATAAGCGTGGGATCATGGATAAGCAAGCTTTCACGAGTACATGTTCGTTGGATGATGTGGACAAATATGTAGTTGGTATCCTTTCGGATAAAGAATTGCATTTGACACCCTTGGCTAATATACTGCAATTACGCCCTGCATTATCCCATTTTGATAAAGAAGACAAGCGATTGAAGGCAGAACAGAAAGCCCTCAACGATGAAGATGAAGACGAAGAATTACAACAAGTGACTGTCAAATTTGCGAAATCTGGTGTAGGAAATAAAAAGTCAAAAACTAAAGAAAAACAAGGGTATGCAAGTTTTATAAAACGAAGCAATGAAGAGTCGTGGTGTGAGACTTATTGGCATCCGCGAAAGTCACCCACTGCAGAACTTGAAAGACATAAATTGTTTGCAACAAATCAGCAAATTAACTTGGCATTAGAACTGGACTTTCACAAGTATGTGAAGAAACTTTTGCCTGAGGATGGTAAGGATCAGGGCATAGATGCCGTACTTCCACCTAAGGTTATTAGTAAATCTCGGCTAAAGGCAATGTCTCTTGTTGACCAACTTAAAGTAATTCTCAAAGATGGTGAGTACTTTCTGTTAATAAAATTTAGTTGGTTTAAATGACTTTTTGTTACAGTGCGAATGATCAGTTTTGAGGATATATACTCAATACTTCAGGAATGCAATGATTGCAGTATATCAAATGAAAAAGTTCTTCGCGCTTTACCTCAAGTTGGAGTACTGATCCATGGCAATTGGGTACCCCAGTCCGATATAATTTATCCTACGAATACATTATCCAACTCAAATGGTGTTTCTTCAGAACTAATGATACGAGCACGAGATTATGTGGTGAATATTCTACAAATATCCAACAGTCTTTGTTATTTATTAATTTTACTTTTAAATAGCTTTTCAGGTTTTCTCGTGTCAAGCATCTATATCGTCGTCAAGTAATAACGGCGACACAGCTCCCACCTGACGAAGCTGCTGAGGTACTACATTCTGTTGCTCGACTGAACTCTGAAAAAAAGTGGGAATTACTACTGTCGCCCAACAAAGAGTTTGAACAAAGATACCCAGAACTTATACAGAGGCAAGAAATGGTTTGGCGAGCTACTGAGCAATCTTATAATGAAATGGATTTTGAGAAGTCACCCAAGCGTTCACGAAAACGATCAATTCGAGAAAACAAATCACAACCTGCCCAAATGAATCAAACAGAAGGACCCTAAAAAATATATATACCATATTGAAAAAAAATTAAATGTAATCTAATTCTTCTTTAACATAAGATTGATACATTTCACTATTTCTTGCTGTATTATATCGCGATTATTTTTCTTTATTTCGTATATCTTGGATTTAGGTGCCCTTTTTATAGTTTGAATAAGATCATTTTGTTTGATAGGTGCGCACGGTATAGTAGCCAAAATGGGCACTTTATGGATTAATTCATATAAAGCACTCTCAAATTGTTTGCTCTTCAGTTCCATTTTTCCAATTTCATCAATGACCAGAAGTTCACATTTGGAATTTGCACAAGCAATTAATGGAAGTACAAGATTTTCGAAATCATTGATGTGAACAGAATACTTTCCGACCTTTGGCATCTGTTTGCTCTTTTCGGCATGTTCTCTAAAAATTGCTTAAATGAATGTCACTTTTTTTATAATTATACATTCAAACCTTGCTAGTATGCAACGCTGCCCTGACAATGTCACAACATCAAAACCGATGCGTACATGTGTCTGTTCATCCCTCACTTCCTCAGTTAAGAACCCCTGGCAATTGTAAATCAGCCGAACTTCATCAAAAATCTTTCGTATTAATGTTGTTTTACCTACACCTTAAAATAATATGAATATCCTTTGTATATATCATTATTTGAAAATTCGATATAAATACCTGGCGAGCCCGTTAGTAAAATAATATTAATATTTGTTCCCTCTAGATCCATTGCTTCTATAAAAATTGCTTCCAAGTATGGTTGCCAAGTTCTCTTTCTGATGTGTCACATCTCAATAGTACAACATTTCGTTAATTGGACTGATAAAAAATTTTGTCACTTATGCTTGCTTCTTTAACTGCTATTTACTAGCTATTTGAGGTGCTATATTTTTGAAAATGAAATTAAAATATTTTTATTGTTTTGATTACAAATATATTTAAAAGGGGTAAAATAAATAAAGGATGCACACTGTATCTCACACGTCAACAATCTGTTTTACTGCGTGTGACAACCTCCTACTCTTGACAATACAAAAATTCAGTGCTAAAATATGTTGAGTTAAAATCATTTTAATTTTCGCAACTATCAAATATAATATATAAATTGTGTTTTCTTTTGTAATGGCTAGTCCACGTACACGTCGTGTTCTTCAAGAATTAAAACCCAAGGATGAAAACTCGGTTTGTTAAAAAAAAAGAAGAAATTACTCTCGGTAACTATATACTATTATACTAGTGTTCTACTTTAATATTTAGAAATGCTTTGAGTGTGGTACACACAATCCTCAGTGGGTTTCAGTTACGTATGGAATTTGGATATGTTTGGAATGTTCGGGGAAGCACCGTGGTCTGGGCGTACACATATCATTTGTTCGTTCCGTAACTATGGACAAATGGAAAGATATTGAGTTGGAAAAAATGAAAGTCGGAGGAAATTGTAAAGCTCGAGAATTTTTCGAGGAACATCCTGATTGGGATGATCGATCGCCCATTACCCAACGCTATAACTCCAAGGTTGCTGCTTTATACCGAGATAAAATATCCACTTTAGCCCAAGGAAAGTCTTGGGATTTACAAGAAGCACAAAACCGTATTTCCGCTACCAATACATTCGGCAACAATTATTTCAATGATCAAAATATCAACTACACTTCTCATTCCAAAAGTAGTGGTTCTGAAGGTGGTTATCAAACAGAATCAAACATTGGATGTGGTAATATTACAAATAATTATCAGCAGTTCAATACGCCTGAGTTCAAGGAGCAAAAGGAACAGTTCTTCGAGCGTCGAAAAATGGAAAATGCATCACGTCCAGAGTGGGTGTTCTTTTTCTCGATATATAAAATAAAATTTTTTAATTAATTTACTTTTAAAAATATTCAGCAATTTGCCTCCTAACCAAGGAGGGAAATACTCTGGCTTCGGGTATTCTCGAGATCCTCCTTCAAAAACACAATCTCAGGAAATTATTGACTCTACGCTTTCTTCCTTAGCTTCGGTAACGATAAAATTATATCAAAATGTTTCCTATATTATAATATACTCTTTAAAACAGGGTTGGAGCTTACTTTCGGCAGGAGCGTCGAAAATTGCAAGTACGGCAAAGGAGAAAGCTGTCACGACTGTAAGCTTGGCTTCATCAAAGGTATGATTTGGTAATTTTTCGGTTCCATGTTTTTCGTACCTTTACTATTACAACATTCTAATTTCTTCAGTTAGCTTATTCTATATTATTATTTTTATATTAATTTGTAGAAATAAGGGTATACATGTTTTGGTGAATTTTTATTTAGATTTTTATTTTTGGTTATAATTATTTAGATTAAAGAAGGCGGTTTATTAGAAACTGTCCAAGGTCATGTTTCCGATGTGGCGTACAAGGTTTGTATTAGTTAAGAGTGTTTTTGTTTTACTTCGTCTACTAAAACTTCTTATGTTCATTTATTTATCGTAATCCTTTAGGTAACAGATATTGGCAAAAGAGGTTGGAACAATATTGGTGGAAGTAACGTAGCATCTAATCAGTACAATCCAAACGGGAACAATAATAGCAATGATAATTCCTATCAACGATCTTATTCGATTGGTGGTAAATTTTTCCGAAAGATTTATTCTTATAATAATTTTTTCAATACCATGTGTCAATTACAGGTGACGGTGACTGGGATTGGGGAGATAGTTCCTCTAAGCCAACTTTAACTCAATCTAATTCGTATCATCAACAACTCGGTGAAATGAATGATAATAACTGGTCAGGATTTGATTCAAGTGGATATCAAAGTGCTTACCAACAATCAAAAGCAACTGAAGTTGGTCCAGTCGCGACATCGGTAAAGAAAAATACAAATCATCAATCATGTTCTCAAAAATTGTGTGAAGGTTTCAATAGTCTTGATGTTAAAAATGTTGCCAACAAAACCACCAATAATGGAAAGGCCACAGAAGAAGATGCTGCTTGGGATTTGCTATTGAATTAAATGATAAGATATAATTGATTTTTGGAATGTTTTAAAAACTTTTCATATACGTTTATAATAGCATCATATCGAACATTTTGCGCGAAATGATATATGACGAATCCTAAATTGTTGAGGAGAGTGTTTTTCTGTGTTTTGTTTTTTGTTTTTTGTTTTTTGTTTTCTCGCACTACCTTGTAATAAGAAAGTATATATGTATATTCATAAAGTCATTCTTCGACGTAGTTTATGAGATATCTTGTAGAATATTTTACCAAGTAATAAGGCTGTTTGGTGAAAAACACACTTGCATCAAAAAGTAAATCTCATAGAAATCTTAAAAACGTAAATTTCGCGCAGAGTCATAGATGTATATTTTAAGCGTTACATTAATTAAAAAATTTTTAAATTGTAATGATTTTTATCAAATAAATATTCATCATAGAACAAAATATATTCAGCAATGTAGTAGCAATTTTGACGGTTTTCTGGTCTTGACTCAAAATGGAATGGTGCAGCTAAAAAAAAAAAAAAAACATGCACACCCGTAAAGTATTGTGGGCATACAACAAATAAAACAAATGAAATGGTTCTAAAACCAAGTAATAGATTGAAAACACGCTGAAAATACCTAAGATCTTTGAATTTACCAACAATTAACTCTTTCACCTTTCGGCACTGCTGCCTCTGCTAAAATATTACAACCAAAGGGCGCATTTACTCGACCAATTTTAGCCAATCTTGATGCAAAGCATTACCATGGCTTAAATTTTGGAAGAATCGGACCATAACCATGCATCTCGTCTTTGTCTCATAGAAGGCTACTTTGAATACCACACCAGAGATTTTCTTTTACAATATTTAACTCAAGCACCGTCGAATATATCGAAATAAAATGCGATAGCAATCGGTCCATAGCTTTTCTATTATTTCCATTTTTCCATATTTCGACCAGTTTTTCACGAGCCATTAATTTTTACAAATAGCGCAAATATTCAATATTCAGCTGCGTCCGACATCCTTATCAGCTTTCTAACTTATTAATCAATTTAAAATAATTAATAATTTTTATCTTTTCACATCATGTTGCACAGAGTATATTAGTTTTGTTTACTTAACGGTTGTTTGTAACACCTAAAACTAATCGAGATAGATATAGAATTATATATATCAAAATGATCAGAATGACGAGACAAGTTGAAGTCCAGATCCTGTCTGTCCGTCCGTCCGTCCACCTGTCTGACAAAATGTAGTTAAACCTATAAAATTAATACCTATAAAATGCTGTAGCTAGGCTTCAAATTAAAATACGATGCTGTAATTTGGTACATGGCATCGAAGTATGGAGGGCATCTGTGGTTTAAAATTTTTTAAAAAGTGGGAGTGGCTTCACCCTCTAATAGGTTTTATGTACATATCTCACAAACCAATAAAGCCATATCAACAAAACTTTCTGAGAGCAAGTCTTTCGTCAAAACGAATAATAACCACACCCTCCCCTATATAACGATTATATTGAAAACTACTAAAAGTACGATAACTCACTGAAGAAACACGTCAGAACATGACATCTTATAGTAAAGATGGTATGGAATGGATGCACAGAAATCCGTGTGAAAAATGGAAAATGGTTATGACACTACTACAATTTCAATCAAATCTGGGCATAGCATTATTTTGATATCCTTATAGTACTGTGTAAAAATAGGCGAAATCGGAATACAACCACTCCGTCTTCCGATATAACAAAATTTCAAATTCAATCTGGTTCTTTCACTTCGGAATAAAGCATTACACAAATAGTTCCCATTTCCTGCCAAAAAAAATTATGGAAACCAGAAATTTTCCTTTCACGCCCCCAGATATCGAATATGTGGACATTAGTGCATATATATGGCATTTTACAGAAACATATTATGAGTATCATTATTCTAGTGGACTCTATGCCGAATATATCGCTCTTGTTTTGAGTTATCTAATAAAATTTAGTCGAAGTCGAAGAGTATGTTCTCGAGAATACTTTAGTTGAATGCCAAAAGTAAATGTTTCTGCTCAGACATTCCTCTATCCCCAATATTGCGATTTCCGACTTTCCAGCTTTAAGCTTTAAGCCGTTTATATAGGCCATCATATTTTAAAGGAATTAAGTGTTTTCTTATGATTTACTTCCTTCTGGTTGACATTTTTCAGCATACATTTTTCAGTTAGTATTTGACAATATATATCGCACATATCTTCATAGAAGATGTCTCAACAAAATTAAAAAAAAAATAAAAAGTATGCCACTTGCAGCTGCCCACAACACTAATTTCATGAATATAGATGATTTATATTAATCGGATTGACTAATGATAGCATAAGTTATAACTAGCATAAGTTAATATGATGTCAAATATGCTTACAATTCATTAATAATTTCGTCGATTAATAAATTTTGAATTCTTCTGCAACGTTTTTAAACCTAAAGTTCTGTCCACATCTGAAAGTATTTCCCAGCCTTTGATGCTTGTAAATTTTCGTGAGTATAAAATGTTCGATTACACCGAAGTTAATCCTTCCTTCCTTGTTTATTATTTATTTAATACAGAACCTGTATGGAATATGGCAAATTTGGATATTATTTATTTATATTATTGAAAACAATTTATTTCTCTTTTTTTTCTAATTTGTATGTATTTGGATTGTCACCAATTTAATTTCGTTCGTTTCGTGCATAAACAGTATTCTTTACAATTATATAGGTTTGCACAAAAGTATCACACCCGAGTTCGATTTAAAATTGTTTTGCAAAAGTTTGATGCATGTTACGAACCTTTTTTTAATTTTAGATTTAAAACCTCAAAATTGAAATGAGTTTTTCGTGAATGTTTTCAATTTGTACCATGTTTAAATTGTAGGTTATGTACTTATTATAATGTTAATTATTATGTACCTTATTATAAACCACATCATTAATACAAAGAGAAGTAGTATTTTTACTTTGAAATATGTCGATATATCAATATCGATTTTATGTAGTATAATCAGGCCTTGGAATCTCTGGATAAATTTGCTTTTGGGGCTTGAGTGGCACTTGAAGTTTACCTATTATATTAGTGTATGACCAAGGTAATTGACTACGCAGTTCTGCGTTCACGTGTGAGTTTGACTGTAGTGAGACATCTAGACTTGAATAGCGGCTGTTAAGAGGTGTTTCTGTTGACAGGTGTTGAACTTGTTCCAAAGACAAAATGGGAGAAATCGGCTTGGAGTTCGCGGCAGGGTAGTCAAGACGATCAGGATGTGTATCGGTATTGCGATACGATACATTATTTCCAACTGTCTTAAATTGTTCCCTATCATTTTGTGTTGACTCAGAGGAGACTTGGCGTATTGTATTCAATATAATTGGTGTTGTGTTTTCGTTTATTTCATTTTGAATTGGAGTTCGAATTTGTTCAGTTACTTTCTCTTGTGTGCTCGTACCGGATTTAATGGATTTCAGTTCTGATCGGAGCGGGTTGGTATCTACCATATTTTTTTCAATGGTTGAAATAGAAGAGCTCTGATCACCAAAGATATTGGTGGAACTTTCGTTTGTTATTGAACTAGAACTCTGAAAAGGTAAAAAATAATAATTGATCTCATCGAAATACATGCATATGTACATAAATTCATAGTCTTTACATTTTTTGCCAGAACATGAGACAATGACAGGCAGAACCCAGTACCAAAAATGTTAAGCAGCCATATAAGCACCACACGCGAACTCAAACAAGCCATTACCACAGCAGGTGTAATGAAATAGGCATCAAATTTTTCCAAGAAACTCATTAAAGCAGCATTTGTGTTATCAGCTCCGATATATGTAAAGGCATCACTTGCCGTCTAAAATTTTAAATTACCGATTAACTATTAAATAATAAAATAATTTGTGATACATACATATATAGATAAATTGTTAGTTTTTTACTGTGTGCAAATATAATTATAGTGGAGTTGTAGTTTTTATCTTATTTCTATTATACATACATATTTATATATATCGTGTTAACATGGTTTAGCAAACAAATTTAACAAAAACAGAAATTATGAACTTACTGCATGGGCTGAAAAGTCTTTGCCCTGATCGAAAGATTGCACCACAAACAAAAATCTTAAGAAGGACACAGGAAACAGTAACACCGGAAGCATCAGGAAATTTTGTGGAACTTTTTGGGTGAGCATAAAATTAAATTGATTGTGATTAAATTGTGATTTAGCTACACTCATTGGCATCTCAAAGGAATGCTCAAAGCGAATATGTCATATAATTCACGAATTTCTACATATGAAAATGCCTTGTGGGCGATGGGTGTTGCGTTTTTCGAACATCAAACATTTATCGTGGTTACTTACGACCGATAAATCGAAGGAATTATGGTATGACTAATTCATATTCATTCAATCCAGCCACCGCAATCGCCAGATTTGGCAGTCAGCTATTTCAAATCAGCGTCAGCGACTCAAATAGTGGTTCGGTGGAAAAAGATTTAACTCAAATGAAGAGGTCAAGAAGAAAACAAACTCCTGTTTTGAAGGCGTCGAAGCTTCACTCTATGTAACAGACATCGAAATGTTACAGGACCGTTACAACAAATGCATTACTATAGATGGAGATTATGTCGAAGAAAAAAGCCATATTTTTATTTAACATCCTTTCATTTTTAGGTCAAAGACTTCTCAACCCATGTATATATTACTTACAGTTGTGTGTATAACGTCACATATGAAATAACCAGTTGCTACGCCGTCGAGAACACTTCCTCCGATTACCATCACAAACCATGGCCAAAATGAAATGGCTGCGACGAAGTTTGTAACACGTCCACAAATTGAAGCTATGGTGTCAAAAACATGTTAACATTTCTGTATATACATACATACTATTTTATGTATTACCAATTTTACCAATATTTAAAAGCAATTAACTTTTGGCATTTGGTGAACTATTTGCTCGTCTAAGAGAATATTGTTATTTAAATAAATTAAAATTGTGTTTATTTTATTTTTATTTTAAGACACTGCTTTCATCTACCACAAAAATCGAAGATATGTTTTAAAATCACATAAATTTAACTTACCTAAAACAAGTAGAGATGTCACTATCCATAACGCGCTTACTGCTGCATATGTGATCAAAAATATATACGTCCGATTTGTAATCGCAAATGATTTAGACCAAAGCATTTCAATTACAACTTCGTTTGATAGACCTGGCGCTGATACTTTTGGATTCCCGCAGTGTTCTCCTTGAAAACATAATATAATCTTCATTTTTAAGAGGCAGTGCCCATATTTTTCAACTTATGAAGAGTTAAATAAAATATGAGATTTTTTTTGAAACTTGTTCGCAAATGACATTAATATAGAGTGTATGTGCTACACATCATAGTTCTCTGATTGAATATAGAAACTTCAGAAGATCATTTAGATGGATATTCTGTTACCATTTCAGTATTTAAATATTGTTAAAACCACCCATTCTAAATTAAATCAAGCAATTTTAAATTATCATGACCGTAATCCTCAATCAGCTACTCTAACTTTTTATGAACAAAATCTTGTCTGTTATAAGCTGTAGGGAGTTACAGTATATACAGTTGCAGCATATTTTAATATAATAAAAATTAGATGCCGTTTTTCCAATCCGTTATTTGAGGACCCATTTGGTCATTCTTATTTACTTCTTTAATATTTTACGTTCGTTTTTCTTTCTTTGTTAGGTTTCTGCATATGCGTGTAACAGTAGTAGTTACTGCTGTGAAACATCAAATTAGCCTGGAAATCTACCCGTTTACGAATAGAAACTACCGTTTGAATTCCAACTAGACAGAAACTCATTCAGACGGAGCCCAATTACGGAACGATTGCACGATTTTCTAATGGCTTATTTTATCAGTGGCTTTACTCTGTATTCCTAATATAAATGTTTTGCCTTTTTTTGAGTTGGTATGAACTACCACTAGTTAGGTTTCTGAACGAAATCTGACAATTCTCATCTAGTAGGACATCAACTCGTAAAAAATACCAATTGTTTGCTTGGGAAAAAGACATTTGAGCTTGTCGTTCGTACTACTTGTAAAGTAGTTTGTAACTTGTTAAAAAGTTATTATTTATATGTAGCAGGAAAGTACTTAAATGTTATAATGATTATTCTCAATCTGTCATAATGCTTAATATTCGTCTGTGTGGTAATTATGGAACATATTCGTCATTTAAAGCTTTGAGCTTATAAACAGTTTAAAATTATGTATATGCAAACACACATACTTTGAAAGTAAATCAAGCGCATTACAAATTCAAAAGGAATTCTGGTTATATCTGTCGTTACTTCATTCTGGCAGCTCTCCTGAGTTACTCCGTATATGGACAAGCCAAGATAAACGCAGCCTTGGAGCTGAAAAGGTATCCATATTTCAATGTATGTACACGTGATTATGCAATGCTTTTATAACTAATAATGATTGAAATTTTAAAGTGATTCACGCTAGTGTACTACGCTTACACAAATTGTAGCATGTACTATATATTTCCCCATAACAATAAATTTGTGTGTGTATATACATATGTATGTACATACAAAATTGAAAATCCGTATTTCTTTTCATTGGAGTTATAAAAGTGTTATAATTTGTACACTTTATTTTTTTTCGATTTTCACGTTATTTATGTTTTGATAAATCTTTAAACGTATTCGCTGTTATAGAACCTAGTCGCATGTGGATGTATGTATATATATATGTTTACGGAAAACAAATATGAATATTTTCTTTTGGCTTATTAAGCGTTTAATAAATTAAAATAATTACCAGTATCACAATTGCCATGAATGCAATGAAACATTTGGCAAAACCAGTATTGACATTGGAAGCCATAATTCTTATATTGCTTTCCGAGAGTATTTTTAAGATAATTAGAAATCAAAAGAAAAAAACCTTTGTTCGTCTTTCACTGAGCGATTTTTACAACTTGTGACTTTAGATGAACTGACCGCAATACAGAAACCAACGACGATAATGTTTAGCAGTTGTTGGCGTTGACGAAAGTTTGATTTGATGGAGTATTGTATAGTCGTTTATCATTTGGCGTTCAATTCGATATCTTATCAAACTAATGACTTTTGTCGTTTCCAATTGAGAGAGGTGGGGAACTCTTTAATGCGGGATACGAGCATTACATAGTTTTGTACGTAGGTACCATAGTACGGAAGAGAAAAATGTGAAAATTTATGCGAAACTTTACTTAGTGTACTCTCAAGCGCTACGTATTAAAAACAAAGAATCTCTTTACTCATACGGTTTTATCAATATCTTATCATGTTAATTTACATCATTATTAACTTCGATAAAAATATTCAACGAACAACATCTGCGTACATACATTGTACGTGAGTACCCTGCAATCAAATCAACAAGTTACAAACTACTTTACAACTAGTATAAACCAGAGGCTCAACTAGTTGCCCGACAGTCTTTTCCAGTGCAAGCAACTTGTATTTTTACCAGTTGATGTTCTACTAGATGACCGGTTCCCCTGCGTCGACGAATATTTTAAAGATTTGTCTTTAAAATTGAAAACGAAAAATTTTAGCACAGCAAAGTGATAAATTTAATCGTTTTAAATACTGCAAAGGTATGGTATGAACCTAATCGGACAAGAAGTACAATTTGATGTCCCTTGGCGGCACTATATCTTTATAACGGACTATAAATACCCCTTTTGGGAATAATCTAGTTTTGATAAAACTATTTTGGAAATTTCAGTAAAACTCAATTCATTGGTTTATATTAGATACATATAAATGTAAGGAAGAGCTAAGTTTGGGTGAAGTTGAACATTTTATACTTTCGCAATTTATCTTATCTTACTGTGAAAATTCATAAATTGACCGATAAAGTCCACTGGAATAACGCAAATCATTACAAGTAGTATATAAGAGCTTGGCTAATTCGTGGACCGATTTCACCCATTTTCGTAATGTATAGATTATCGAATATTATACCCTCACTTAATTTTGGTACGATCTGAGGCAATATGTTGCGAGATCAATTTATTAATATATAATATAATCTAACGTTATAAACATTTTTATAAATTAACAATAAAAATAAATTTATGGTATTCATCTATCTATTTATATTAAGTTGTATTTTTACCTCTCGGAAATCTCTATACCAACTAAACAACACAAAACAGAATAACAAATTCAATAAGATACAAAATTCAGTGTACCTAATAACACATAAAACAATGAACAAATATTGCTCCCACACGCACACATATACACACGAACTTCCCACGAACACCCATCGCACAATTATACACTTAATATAAAACTGAATTTGTAATGTTTAAACTAATACCGATTGTTGTCTTTTACCCGGAATCGGTGCCTATTTGCCGACATACCTTAACATAGGGATTAGAGCAGGCCTAGATCAATCTCGGCAATATTTAACGCTAAGCACATTGTGGTATAGCATAAAGTCAAACTGAACGTCGAGATTTTTTGGCGTCAAATGGAAGTATGCTCAAGAAAATATTTCCAAATATTGGCATATAATTAAACGACATTTTTCTTCACCAAACTTTCAGTACTTAATATTTTCAATTAATTTTGTTCAAATATTTTACATACTGACCTATATATTTGCTTTAATGTAAACTATAATAACGAAATTTATTGTATTAGGTATATGAGGGCTGAGGGAAGTACTGAATCGATGTTATACATTTGTAGCACCAGACCACATAACTGTCAGAGAAACAGGATATTTTTCTTCTTCCGAATTCGACCTGCGATATTTGCCACACATTAGAGTATCTATTTCTGTTGATTTTTATTCCAATGCAAAGTGAAAGAATCTGATCGAAATTAAAATGGTGTCATGTGGGAAGTAGGCGTGGTTATAGGCCGATAGCCCATTTTCAAACTGGATCATGAGGATATCGATGAAATGTGAAGTACCAATATTACTAGTTTTGAACATAACAGTTTAAAGAGGGTGAGCGTAATATTATCCGATTTCATTACACTGTAATATAAAATATTAGAAAGAAATTCTTCTACTAAGTTTGGTTGGTATTAACCAAACATTTTGTAACTTTTGAGAACTTTTGTAATTTAGTTTATCACCTATTTGTTATGTATTTGTTATAAAAATCCGTTGAATTTGAGAAAAATTTTGCAAATATTGTATAACTGTAACAATAACAGTTGTACTTTATTTGGTACAACGCTATGAAATGTAATGTTAATTTAAATTATGTTAGCAAACTTTTACATTTGCATACATTATGTCTTTCAAATACGCGAGATATATATATAGGAAAGCTTTGGAAATTCACAGTTCCATACATACGTACTTCCGCCCATATACACATATGACAGCATCTAAAGAGAAAAATACTCGTATCTCTCAAGTTAACTTGAATTCAAATATCACATCGTACATGTAGGTGTTGGGAACTGTTCAGCCATTGTTTGCTTAAGTATTCTGAGATTTCAATAATTATACATATGTACTTGTATTTGTTTTAACAATTTGAGCCCGTTTCATAATTACTCTGTTTGTTTGCACAAGTCATATGATTCGCATTTACACTTTGGATTGACTTTTTTTAATAACCGATATGGAGTATTCTTCTACACTCACAGGGGCTGATCTGTATATAGTATACTTAAAAAAAATATGTAATATAACCTACATACAATTAAACTCGAGCTGATAATATTACTGGCTCTGCTTCGATTTCAGCTACATTTGCCTTAAGTTCCGCCTCAGTTTGTTTTAAATTTGAAACAGTGCTTTTCGTTGTTGATGACAACAGATTTTCAGGTTCCTCAGTGGCAGTTAGTTTGGTGTTGTTTTTTTTCTCCGTTTGGTCCTTAATTTCTCCTTTTGCCTCCGTTTGCTTGTGGACCCCTTCATGATCATTAATACTTTCAAAGTTTTCCTGCACAGGTATAGCCTGGATATTTGTATTTTTAATGGTGATTTGGGTTGCTTTAGAGTCAGTGTCCTTAAAAGTAGCGGATATTAGTTTTGTGTGATGCAATTGGAAAGTCGGCACAATGGGAAAATTCCCATAATGTGGTTGGGCAGAAATATGGTCAACCTGTATCCTTGTGGATCCTGATTCTTTATTGGAAATATTCTCGTTCGATGAATTTATTCCATCTTCGGTTTTATTTTGATCCTTTTCGTAAACATTAAGTTGGCCAGGTGATTCATTTTCCGTTTTTCGTTTGAATACTGCATGCTGTTCAATAGGAGTTAAATGGCTTTCCGTTGATTCCGTTGTTTTATGTGCGAGATTGCCTGCACTAGAAGCTGATTGTAAAAAATTCTGCTCTAAATCCCCAATTAGCGATTGCAAGGAAACCTTCTCCAAACTTCCATCTCGGTTATCTTCGTAGATTCGACGCTTTACTATTTGTGATTGCTTTTCTGGATTATAAAGATTTACGTTTTTTAAATATCCAACAAAAATATCATCCAATTGCGATGGACGTGCTAGAGATATTTCACACAATGTGCTAAGCAACTGAAAATTCAAATTCATAAACTTTTATTGCCAACCGAAATTAATTGTTAATCACTTACTATCAAATATGATGCACCCCACAGCATAGTAGATACGAGAGTATTCGTTTGAAGTGTGATTTTACGATCAGATGCGACTGCTTTCCTCAGGCACGAATTCTTTTAGAAATACTCTGGGTTCGAGTTAGGCTTTTTAAAGTTTCGGTGACATACTTTACATAAAAGCTTTTCTCGGATTGAGCGTATAAAGGCGCAAATTAATTTGGTAATACATTTTGCTTTATTTCATTCGAGTGATGCTTTTAATTACCCTTTAGTAAGGTGTATACTTCTTATACATGCATACATATATGGTATTGCTGAATAGTACCAAATATATTTTGGGTTCGCACATACACATATGCCATGTGATATGTATTGAAAAGCTTTCATCACACCTGGATAGCATCTCATAATGTCAATAAATATAATCTAAAACGATACATTAACACACATATTAACATTCACCGGATAGTCCTTCTATTACCCTAATGTTTCAGGTTGATTAATATATGTAGTGTCATATGTCATATATATATATATATATATATATGACACTATAGGTGGGAATTGCATCCGTATAATGTAAAGAACGGAGCACAAAAAAAAATTTTTTTTTTAGAATGCGCTCAATCCATACTTTATGACACTTATATAATATTAAGTTCTCCACCTACAAACCGCATGTTTTCAGCTTAGTGATGTAAATAATAATTTCAACGTACAAGAATTCCTAAATTCTGAATTAAACGTCGAATAAAAAACCATTCCTCGACTATGACTTTGCAATGGTATGATTAAAATGATCATGGAATAAAAATTTAGAATCAACAAGTAAGAAAGGGCTAAGTTGGGGTGTAACCGAATATTTTATACTCTCACAATGTGCAAGGATCAGAGGTGGAGAATTGTTGCGGAAGAATTCAACATTCATTATTCGAAGAATCATGTCAATGAAGAAAGATGTCAATATATTGCAATCATATTTGTTATCTTATTAACTTATATTACAGGTCATAGACTCATGTACTTTCGTTGCTATATTTTGCTTCATGTCAGAGATATTTATATTAAAATCTACCAAATTAACAAAAGTGATATATGTGATATAAACTCAATAAAAGTGGTTGAATTAGATAGACTAGAACAAGAACTAGATATTAGATATATGAAGAAAAAGTAAACCAGAGAAAAGGACATCATTATATTAGGAATATGGGGCTTAGACCACGGTCTAGACCGGTTTCATTCATATTTAGCGCGAAACCACATTGTGTTTAAGAAAACATATCCACCTAATTTCATTAAAGTATCATACCAACCAACCAACCATGACCAACGGTCAATACGGTAAACGGTTTAAAGTCAGGTGGAAAGTCGGGAATTCTTATATCGGGCATTTTTGTGATAGAGAGATCTTCCTCTGATCACATTAACTCTCTGCACTGATCACATTAACTCTTTTCATTATTCAAGTATATTAGGGAACATGTTTTTGCGCAATTTTGTGAAGGTAACTCACACAGTGACCGACATATTCGTCATAAAGTCTGATAGAATAGCGAAAATCATTATATGTAGTATATGGGAAATGGGATAATTTGTTGACCGATTTCACACATTTTCGACAATAAACTATGGTATATCTAATATTACACGTTCACTTGATTTCGCTAAGATATCTTACATATTGACCGTAATATATGGTATAAAGTCTACAGGAAGTTTGAAAATCCTTATATTAGGTATATGGGGGCTATGGGAAGTATTTACCCGATTTTCCCCATTTTTGACACAAGAGCACACTGTTATCATGGAAAGATAATCCCCGAATTTCTCTAGGATATTTTACAGATTTACCGAAATATATGGTATAAAATTTACAGGAAGGTTGAAAATACTTATATTAGGTATATGAGGGCTAGCGGAAGTATTTACCCGATGTTTCCCCTTTTTGACACCAGATCACATTATTATCATGGAAAGATAGGCCTCCAATTTCATTACGATATTTTACATATTTACTGTTATATATGTATAAAGTCTAGAGGAAGGTTGAAAATGCGTATATTAGGTATATGGGGGCTAGGGGTATTATTTATCCAATTTTCACCATTTTTCATACCAGAGTACACTATTATCATGGAAAGATAATTCTCTAATTTGATTACAGTATCTTACAGATTTCCCGACATTTTCGATAAAAAGTCAGATAGAGGCACTGAGGTCTAATATTGGGTATCTGGTGGCTTGAAAAGGTCGATTTCGAATATTTTTACGCATGAGATAGCATATCTTGAAATCACTATTTGTACAAAGTTTGATTTTCATATCTGAATTGCTGCTCGATTTATCTATTTTAAAGTGAAAGGATCAGATAAAACTTAAAATTGTGTTATATGAGAAGTAGGTGTTGTTTTTATCCGATTTCGTCCATTTTCACAATGTGACGTAAGAATGCAAATATAATGTCGTATACCAATTGTATTGAAATCGGTCAAGGAGTTCTTGAGATATGGGATTTCTCCTAAAAGTGGGCGGTACTACGCCCATCACCAAAACTTTTCACGGATTCCTATGTAACCCTTTCGTACCATATTTGCTGCAAGATTTAATATTTCTAACATGTCCCTTCAGCGAGTTATCGCACTTTTAGTAACTTTCAACACAACTTCTGTATGGGAGGTGGGCGTGGTTATTATTCGATTTTACTAATATTCTCAGTGTATGAAGAGATGGTAGAAAAACTTAGTCGGAGTAAGTTTGATTGATATGGCTTTAACGGTTTCCGAGATATATATATTAAACCTATTGGGGGACGGGGCCAATCCCACTTTTACAAAAATTTTTGCCCACAGATCCCCCACCCTACTAGGATCCTCTATACCATATAACACGTTTATATCTTAATTTTCTGCTTAGTTATAGCACATTATCTGTTTTCGATTAATGACATTTTGTGGGCGTGGGAGATGTCCAATTACGCCCATCTGCAATACCAACCGTCTTACGGTGACAAAGAGCACGTGTACCAGGTTTCAGCAAAATATCTTAATTTTTAATCAATTTATCGCTTGCATGGACGGACGGACGGACGGAGAGACAGTCACTCGGATTTCAATTCGTCTTTTAATCCTGATCATTTACATATATATATATGTCTATATCAAACTCGTTTAGTTCTAGGTGTTACAAACAACCGTTAGGAGAACAAAACTAATATACTCTGTATCAACATGTTGCGAGAGTATAAAAAGACCTAAAAATATTGAACCAAAGAACACCAAAAGCAGGCAATATATTATCGCTAGGACACAACTGACAGACGACAGACAACAAGACAGACAACAAGAGAGACAATAAGACAGGAAAACAGATTGAAAGACGTAAATAAATTTTTTGAAAACCCGGTGTGAACAGTATCAACCTGCTCATGATCATTAGAAACATATAGATAATATTCGAAGGAGCTTCGTGTTAATTTACATTAAACTTTTTTTTTTTTAATGAATTCAAAACACCTAGATAAAGTCGGCAGTTTCGAAATTGTTTCGATAGTTAGCATTTTTAATTGTGTTACCACCTTTGGAAATTAGTGCAATGGAAGCAACTTCAATGATTGCAATGCCAATGAATCTCATTCAAGCGATTAGTTCAATAGTGGGCGAAGCATTTGCTTGCATTGACGACTTGATCACTGAACACCAAATTTAATTTATACAAATGCAAATAAATACAAAAGAATACAAATTTGGAGTTGAGAGTCGATAAAGTTTAAACTCAAAAAGTCCGCAAAAAGATTAAGAGAATTTATCAAAAGGAAACCGTGCGTGTCATTGAAAAATACATCAGACGAAATACTAAAACACGATTTTTTAGAATCTTGGATGGAGTCAAAAAGCTTTGCGTTTCAGTTTAATTTCGGACTCATAGTAATGACATAATTTCTACATCAATATGACCGTAAATTTTAAAATATTTAATATAATAAAACACATAAAAATTTAAATTTTTTAACACTAAATCTTTTCTGTTTCCATCTAGAGGTGTTATTATCAAGAGCATAAATTTCAAGATTTAGAATCAATTTAATTCAAAGTGCATTTGAAATAGAGAAAATAATCTTCATTTTTTACTCAGCACTATAAATGTTATCACAATCTTCTGAATTTTGCTTATTAACTCGTATATATGTACAAGAGTAACTTCACACGTAGAATTTAAAGAGTGTTGTTCAAAAATTCTTTGTAGCCAACTCACAAGCTTGTGCCATTTGGAGGGTTTCGATTTTAAACTGAACACTCCAAAACGCGCCAAATTAATTAGAGCCACCTCAGAGCACATACCTCACTTCCTTTATCATCTTACTAATTAGCACCCTGGAATCGATAATTAACAGTCGATGTTAATTAACAAATTGCAAAAGCTCCGAAAATATAAACAAACATCAATTCCAGTTAAATGAGTTCGATATAAAAACAACGTAAATTATGAAACAAAGTTCAAACTGTCTAAGTCGTTATTTTACTGGGAAATAGTGTGGTTGGTAGCAAATCGATCTTTAACCGTATAAAAAGTGATCCAAGTTGTCTAGCATAAAGGGGTAACAGCGCAAATCAACTAATGATGCTAGTAAAATACACCGTTTTTGTTTCAATTTTGGTGCCATTGCTCTCCGCTGTCTCGATAGCGTTGCCTGTACTGGACTCCTCAAGAGACGTAGATAACTCAACGTTGCAGGAAATGATGGCCAGTGTTAATGATACGCCGAAAAACCTGTAAGTACTCAATTTTACACTATTTCAAGAAATTTGCAGAAATACTTTAACTGATATTTCGCTCTGAATAGCTATGTTGTGAAGGCTGTAGTTTATGAAATTGGCATATTAACGGAAGTCGATGACAATGAAACCAGTTTCGAAAGGTAGTACATAATTAAATATAAATATATAAATTAAATAAAAAAGTCATCGATTTTTAGCCAAGAACGAGTGGATTTAACTTTCTACGACACCCACTCCAATCAGAGCCATATTAACCTTGGTAATGTGCCTCTACCGATTCAAACGAATATTTCCGGACACGTACTTACGGGTATCGCTCCCGTCAATATTGGTGCATTCAGCAGTCCTACAGAACTTTTAGATACGTTGCCGTTAACCGGAACTATTATTAATATAACGCACAGCAACACAGCTTATTTTCAACTCAGCAAGTCAAATGCTAGTGACTCGTTAAAGCCTCGTGTAACGGATGTTGCTGATTTGACAAATGTGTCCGACCTCTTCCCAGTTGTGAGCGACGTGCCATTGCCATATCCAGTTACTGTTAGCGATAAAACAAACTCTGTGAAAAGTTAAAAATAAGAATTTATAAACCGTTTAGCTTATTTTTTCGTTAGACTATGGTTGTATAAATTATATATAAAATTTTACATAACTATTTATTTTAAGAGTAAACGGCGACATTTTTTGCTTGCTTATTTAGAACAGCATTTTGTATGTACTTTCGCTTTTAACTTTCTAAATTGAATAATCTCGGAGCATATGTTAAGAAAGAACGAGACTTCTATATACCATCCATACATAAATATTCCTAAATCTTTGATCTGAAACAAGAAATAACGGTGTTTCGCTATGTTCGCTATTATTGATGTAGTGGTCTTTGTTATTGCCCTTTATCTGGATATATCCACTTGCCCTGATATATGGATTAAAGATACACACTATCAATGCGCAAGACCTGGATTTGAATCCTGCTTCCGACTAAAATTAAATACAGTTTTTCTAATAACCGCTCGTTAATATAATATATGATTGTATGTATAAATGAATATTATATTCGCTATTATTGATAGTTTGCGATGTAAACTTAATATTTCACACTCTTACCTATTCTAGCTATTCGGAAAGCTTACTTCCAACACGTTATTTTTACGTGATACGCATGAAATTTACACATCCACCACAGTATTGTAGAAATTTTACTTCGAGGTAATTTCCCCGATATGGTGAAATCTAACGTAGTTGTAATTCAAAGTATTTCTCGAAATTTTTATCGAAACAATATGTAAGTTGAATCAAGTATAGGAAAAAAATGTTAAAGTACATTTTTACATAAAGGCAAAAGGTCAAAAATTGCTAATATATTTTCCTATAAATACATAAAATATGCTTATATGTATACATTATGTGCATAGTTGAGCATATTCTCTCAAGCTCGCGCAAAACTTTCTTGCATTTTTTATTTTTATACTCTAGTAACATATTGCACGAAGTATAACAGTTTTATTCACCAAACGGTTGATTGTAACACCTAAAAATAATCAAGTTAGAATGATAACCACTAAATAAATATGTCAGAAGCATTAAATTTCACAGCCAATCGATATAAAAATTGGACTTCATATCATATTACCATATGTTGAATTGTGCAAATGCGAAATTGACCTAGAACCACGCCTACTTCCCATGTTACAGAATTTTAAATGTCATGTGATTTTTTCACTTTACAGTGTATAAATCAAGAACCAATGAAGATATTGGAACAAAAAGTTGCACAAATAGTACCTTTAAGTTAAACCATCTCACATCCCATAGTAGTCGAAATCGGAAAATACCTTTTCAAGCCCCCAGATACCGAATATGTCGAAGTCAGTGACTATGGCTGACTTTTTATAAAAAAATTATATTAAAAATATTCGGTTACTCTGTGAGATATTTCAATGAAATTCAGAGAGCATTATTTCTTGATAATAAGGTGTCTGATTAGTAAAATCGGGACAATACTTCCCATAGCCCCCATATACATAGTATAAGAATTTTCAAACTTACGGTAAACTTTATACGACAGAGGGTGCTCAATCTATAAGGTATCTTAATGAAATTAGAGAGCATATTTTCCTAATAATAAAATAATATGCCCGTATGTCAAAAATGGATCAAATGTAATATAAAGGTCAAACGCAAGGTAAATATAAATTCCGGTTGAATTTATACCGTATATATCGATCAGTCTGCGAAATATCCTAAAAAAATTCAGAAAGCATTTTAAAATTATATTCTTTACCCCTAATATGATATAATGGTATCCTTGCCTCCAGCTACTTTCCCTCATATGCCCAATATATTAAATTTCGTCCCTTTGGTTGAGTTTGTATCTCATATATATCAATAGAAGATATCTCAATTAAATTAAGTGAGATACCGGTAAGTACCTTCCCACAGCACTAATATCATGAATGTAGAGATTTGTGTTAGTTATTTTGACTTTAATGTAAGTATCGCGGATATGAAACTCAATGGTTACATGGCCTACAGTATATGTTAATTTGATACCAAATATGATTGTAATCCAATCACAATTTCATCTAATAACGCTTATCGAATTCCTTCGCAACATTTTTATACTCTCGCAATATCTTGCAACAGAGCATATTAGTTTTGTTCACCTAACGGTCCGTCCGTCCGTCCATCCGTGCAAGTGATAACTTGAGTAAAAGTTAAGATATCTTGATGAAACCTGGTACGCGTGTTCTTTGTCATCATAAGAAGATTGGTACTGCAGATGGTCATCTGTGGGTAAAAAAGTTTGTAAAAGTGGGTATGGTCCCGCCCCCAAATATATTTAATATACATATCTCACAAACTGTTAAAGCTACAACATTCAAACTTACTCCGAACAAATTTTTCTAAAATACCTTCATATACTGAGAAAATGAGTGAAATCGGATAATTACCACGCCCACCTCCCATACAAAGATTATGTTGAGAACTACTAAAAGTGCGTTAACTCACTAAAAAAACATGTCACAAACATTAAATCTTACGATAAATATGGTACGAAAGGGCTGCAGAGGACTCCATTTCAAATTTAAACTATATAAATCAAGCAGCAATTAAGATATGGGAATGAAACTTTTTACAAATGGTGCTTTCGGTAAATCTGTAAATCTGTAAATCTGTAAATCTGTAAGATATCGTAAAAGGATAAAGCTGTAAGATATCGTAATGAAATTGGAGGATTATATTTCCATGATAATAATATGATCTGGTGTCAAAACTGTGGAAATTCGGGTAAATACTTCCCCTAGTCCCCATATACCTAATATATGGATTTTCAACCTTCCGGTAGACTTTATACTCAATATGCATGAAATAGATAAAATCGGGTAAGCACTTCCCCTAGCCCACATGTACCTAATATAAGGGTTTTTATCCTCCCGGTAGACTTTATACCATATATTTCGGTCAATATGTAAGATATCTTAGCACTTAGGTGAACGTGTAATATTAGATATATCATAGTTTAATGTCGAAAATGTGTGAAATCGGTCTACGAATTATCCCAGTTCCCATATAATACATGTAATGACTTTCGTTATTCTATCAAACTTTATGCCGAATATGTCGGTCACTGTGTGAGTTACCTTCACAAAATTGCGTCGAAACATGTTCAATATTTTATTCTTGAGTAATGAAAACAGTTAATGTGATCAGTGTAGATCTTTCTCTGTGCCAAATATGCCCGATATAATAATTCCCGACTTTCCATCTGACTTTAAACCGTTTATGTTGGTCAATATGTATAATATTTTAATGAAATTAAGTGGGTATATTTTCTTAAACATAATGTGTTCGCGCTGAATATGAATGAAATCGATCTAGACCATGTTCTAAGCCGCTTATTCCTAATATAATTATTTCCTTTTCTCTAGTTGACTTTTTCCTCATGTATCCAATATATTCAATTAAGCCACTTTGGTTGAGTTTATATCGCATACATCTTATTTGAGTTAATTTGGTAGATTTTATTGTAAATATGTCTGACATGAAGCAAAATATAGCAATGAAAGTACGTAAGTCTATGACATGTAATATAAGTTAATAAATACCAAATATGATTACAATCCATTGACATCTTTCTTCATTGACATGATTCTTTGAATAATGAATGTTGAATTCTTCCGCAACTTTTTTAATATAAAGTTATGCCAGCACCTAAAAACATTTCCCCGCCGTTGATCCTTGCGCATTGCGAGTATAAAATGTTCGGTAACACCCGAACTTAACGAACGTTCCTTGTTTACATCTCTCTTACTTCAAGAACACAATTTGCACCACCACATGCATATTCTATTATACTTTGCTTCAGGAATAGTTAACATGGATGTTTTGTTTCAATGCGATTAAAAAATACTGAGTAATAATATTAAATATTTTTTATTTAAAGTTGTGTATTACATAAATTATATTAATCAATTATCAATATTTTATTATTGGCTAAAAGCATATGTATGTATATACATTATCATATGTAATGAATATATAAATATGCAATACAAGAGTATATCTAAAAATAAGTCTGAAGATTTTATAGCACAGTTGTGTCAGAGCTTCCAACGATGTGTTGCTTACAATATTCCCACATTAACAACGCTCCTGTTACGTGTACATTTAGGGAACGTAATATTCCAAATTGAGGTATTTCAATAGTATAATCTAAAAACCCCAAAATATTGCTTGGTATACCTTCTTTCTCGTGCCTGGAAAGATTTTCTTGTATAAATTCATACATATTATAAATATATTACACTCACCCCAAAACCAATACGCATTTTCGGGGAAATGCAAACCCAATTATACTCTGACTGGCAACAGTTTGTTCGGCTCCTATAATATCAAAACCATCTTCGCGTTTGTCCTTTAAAAATTCTTCCAAATTAGATCGCTGGACTTCAAGAATATTCAAATTTTTTTCGGCGGTCATGCTATAATTAGATACTAATAATTAAAACGTATAAATAAAATAAACTACTTACCTCACACTTTTGAAATCATCTTTTTCAGCAAGTTTTTTTGAGCTTAAAACCAAATTTCGCACACCAAGTACTTCACATGATCGCGCAATGCCTCCAATATTAGGAATTTTGTCTATAAGGCTTGCCACAACAAACATCTAAGATGTTATAACATTTTTTACAACATTAGCATAATCATAAAACACATATTTACGTCAGAGTTTTCGTAAGATTCTGTCTCGGCAATGCTGCTTATAGTACAAAAGGTGCTTTCCGGGTTTATTTTACGCTGCATATTAATACCATTGATGTTAGGAAAAACTACTGGCTCAGATGTGTGTGACTCTTTCATAAAACTATATTTTTTCTTCGAAAATATATGCCTTGACGTTTCGTACTTTTTAAAGTCCAAATTCGAATTATATTCGTCGGCTGGTGCCATTGTAATAAACATTAAATTATCAAAAAAATGTTTAGTATCAGCTAAATATACATATGGCAACAACAACCGCACATCATTCAGCAACTCATTTAAATGTGATCCAATGGCCAAAGCTATTGCTTCTTGCAAATTAAATTGATTTGGAAATAAAGTGTCAACATCACTGAAATATTGATATTATTATGATCTAATTCTTTTTCTGTGATACAATGGATACTTGCCATAGAACAAAGCAAAACTATACATACCATTTGTTTTCTAATATTTTGTAAATAACCAGCTGAGCATATGAACGAGTCTGGAAACAGGGTCCCATGGTGAGTGGAAGAAGTTTGTTTATAATGACATTTCGATAATCTTTGGAAAGCATGATCCGATTTAGGACAGCGTAACAATAAATGATGCTAATAATAGACACTTGTTGGCTTGGTGTATATTGGGTTACCTTCGAGTTTAGAAATAATATCAATAATTAATATTATGTATATATGCAGTACATATGCAGTTTCTTGTTATATTGTAATTTTAAATTATCTTACATCATTCAATTTTTCAATAATAATGTCACCGTTAGATATACATTTCGCAACAAGCAGTTCATATATGTAAGTTATGTTTAGTTGATTATTATGATTTAGCAGTAGATTTAATATCTTTTCACTGCAACCGCATTCTCCATTTGATTGCATTATTAGGCATATTACTGCATTTGATATTCTCATTTTCAATCGATGCTCAATTGAATTTTCAAAATATCTTGGCTTTTTCGAACTCAAAACTTCAAGTTTGTTAAGAAGTTCTGAGAGTATTATAGCTTTATAATCGATTGGCAAAGATAACATATATCTTAAGCGCAATTGGTGTAAACGAATGTATTTTCTTTTACATGCTTCTAGGCAATATATTTCCTCTATCCTTCAAGAGAAAATCAAAACAGACAATTACAAAGTTAAATTACTGTATAACATTTTTACCTTGCGTGTCCGAAGTTTATCTGGCCCACCATAATGCCCTCAATATACGTTTCTTTCTTTAGAACGACACCAGAATTTAATACTGCAGCGCAGATACCAATATTTTCAAAATCTGTACGGATAAGTCGGTCCGCATACTCTTTTAATTGGGGCGACGAATATATATTTTTAAAGTAATTTAATAAATTTTCAGTGCTGTAAAATAATCATAACACAGTGCATATTTATATGTATTTGAAAATGCATAATTATTATTTACCTACACAACATAGCAAAGCGATGGCATGCGAGAGAATCTTTTAAGTAGTTTTAAAAACGTGTCAATAATACATTCATCCATAATCTCTGTATTAGAAACTAGCAATTCAGAAAGTTTAAGCAAAGTTTTATGAGATCCTGTAGTTAAGATATCTTCCATATTCTCAATGTAGTTGCGTAAATCCAAAGTATCTGTTATAAACTCTTTGGTAAAAAAGTCAGACAACTTTTTGCGAACAAAAGCTTCTGTATTCTCCCCGCAAGTTAGTTTTGAAATTATTTCATCACTTAATACCTTATAAGGACTGCCAATGTATTTATCTAATTGTAGATCCCAAAATGATTGACAAATATTTTGTACAATTTCGGTATTTTCCGACTCGAACACCAGCATGAAGAGTAACCAATTAAGATTATTTCTATCTGCTTCTTTTTTATTGTTTAAAAAGTCAACGATTCCACTTAATAAAGATGATTTATTTAATTTTATTTCTTCTTTTTTTTCAAGGGTGTTTACATATTTTAACGCTAGATGGTCGAAAGAGAATTCTCCGTTCAAATTATTTGTAACAATTTCGTAAAACCGTTCCGTTAGCGACAACGTATCACCATTATCGATACAATTTTTAAGTTTTGTACAAAATGTTGGAAAATTATTAAAAGGATCCGTAGCGTTATACAAAGTATCAATGAAAACGATATATTCCGACATTGTCATACAATCAATAACTTTGGAAAATGTGTTTTCACACAGCTTGATGCATTTTAACCGGATAGAAGGATTTTGTAAAACACGAACTCTTGCAGCAATTTTTAATATTAGCTTATTCGAAATCAAATTAAAAATTGATTTACATTTAAGGATATGAGAAAGCCAAAAGTGCAGTGGAACGCTTTTTAAGTTAATTTCTGTCATAATTTCTACAAACTGAACAACATCTCCGTTCAAAAAATTTTTAACTGTATCCGTGGGTAGAAAGAAGCCCTCATAATTATATAAGCTCGTATTATTACAGGCTCTCACAAATTGGCACAAAACATTTGGGCTGATATCTGAACAAGAATACGTCTGGAGAATATATACAAGTGCCCAACGGGTAACTAGAATATTTTGATGTGTTAAAATTTTAAGATAAAGAATATCTAACCATATTTTCAAGTCAGCCTTTTGAAAGTCGCTTTGTTTTATAAGTTCTAGAGAAGGTAATATTAGGTGTGACTGGTTTTCTTCTAAATTTTCCAATATAGTAATGAAGCATATCCAAAAACGCTGGTCTGTCAAATCAGTACATGTGCAGTTTCTAGTTTTCATCAAATATAAAGCAGCCTTTAGTTCTTCGCGTCCATCGCATTGCAATAACTTTAAAATCAACTGTGCAATATCATATCCATCTTTGAAATCATTTATTATAGCAGAGAAGTCATCAAAGAATTGAACTAGGACGTACGTTGTTGTAATTGATATATCATCATTTTTTTTTACATTTTTAAGGAGTATATGCCAAAGCTGACTCACAATTTCAACTTCATTAAATGATCTTGAATATATTTTTAGACAAAATATTACATCTGAAATTAGAGATTTACTCCAAGTGCTGGAAAACAACAATTCCACAAGTAAATATGCCCATCCAGATGATAATACCAATTTTGAGCCACGTGGGCACCTCTCCTTCGATAATTCTTTTACTACCTGGTAAATTATCCTGATAATGTGCCTTAAAGCAATTTCTTCTTGGTTGTACAGAGTAAGCATTCGCTGAAAATAATCGCTGATATCAATGGTAGGCCCACTTTCAATTTCTATTTTGATTGCATGGTTTATCATAGATATATTTATTTCTTGTGTCAACGTTTCATTCTTTGTGTTTAATATTTTGAGCTCCTCTTCTATTGCCTTAAGCTGCAC
This sequence comes from Bactrocera minax, assembly GCA_021498325.1. NCBI lineage: Eukaryota > Metazoa > Arthropoda > Insecta > Diptera > Tephritidae > Bactrocera > Bactrocera minax. The sequence continues at coordinate 20,612 of JAKEEE010000115.1, read as the reverse complement.
TGACAGAGCAATGTAAGGGATTTCCATAAATTTTGATACTCCCAAATCATTCATTTTTGAATATAATCTTTTTATTTAATTTAATCATAGATAAAGATGGAAAATACTATTAACTTATACATATAAGTAATATGTAGAATTATCGGTACCCTGTACTGCCTTTTCGATACCCGATATCAATCCGATATATGGAATAAATTGAATATGAAAATGGTAACTGTCGGCAGAGTTCCCTCTCTTCCATATGAAAAGAAAATTAAAATTAATTAACATCTCATCCACATCTGTTATTAAATGTGTCTTAATATTTCTAATTTTGATGATTCCGTTAAAGTAGCCATACACGACATACATGTATTTTTGATCAGTATGTGTTCGAGCGAGTGTAGCATGCATACGTATACATGTTGCCGAAAATTTTCGACTTTTCACGATCGGTGTGTATACAAGTTAGTCGTGTATGGCGTCATGTGCTCACAATTGCTCGTTTGGAAAAAATATTTAAAAAATAAGTAAATTTTAAAAGAAAAAATAAATGTTCAAATAATTCATTATGTAAATATAAACAAATACATAAAAATGCTATATAATAAAATTATATGAAAATGAATGAAAGTGAATATCATCTTTACAAAAGAGTTTACGTTTTTGTTTACATTTTACACGCAATTTGACATTTTCCATACATTGCCTCTTTTCATTTTATAAAATATAACGTCACCATAAGTCGGATGGTGCAATCTTGTCTCAATCATTGTTATATTTTTACCAGACTTACATTCATTTTTAGGTGTAATCACTTCAATTATGCAGTCTATGGATATGTTACGGAACTTTGGAACGAATTTGGCTTAGTCATAAAATATATTTATATCAAAGTCAAATAGCAAAACATTAATTTTAAAATAATTGAACTAAGTGTACTATATACGAGAACAAAGCTAAAAATGTTGGTTACTCCGGCAACACTGATTTTGGCATTTTCAGTGATTTGACATTCCATTATTGTTGACAGGTATTTATTTGCCCTGAGGCACCTGCTTTTTTTTTGCATATGTGACGGCCAAATATTTCTTAATATCATGCATTTGTTTGCCTTTGAATGCGACAAGTAATGAGTAATAAGTGAAATTATTACCAACGGAAAAAATAAGTGTACAATTGGCAATTTATAACTTGAACGACAAAAGTGAAATTTGTGTTTTAAACGTTAGTAAAGTTTATTTTTTGTATTGCACATCTTTTGTAGTGGTTTCATTTACGTTTAGTCTGAAGATATAACTTCTGTACAAGGTTTCATGTAATTAATTAAATTATTTGAATTATTACTTTATATTATTTCTTCCACATACATACAGCTCGTTTTCAATAACTTCGTTTTGGTATAGTATAATTTGGATTTACCCTGTTAACAACAAAATATAACGTTGAACTACTACTTGCACTGCTAATTTTTAACAGATGCGAGGAGATAAGTTACTCTAGTTCAATATTGGTGATAGTTGGTGTAATATGATGTAAAATTTATAACATCCAATTATTAAAAATTCTATGAAAGAAAATATTTGTATACTCCAACGATAAAGACGTTCGCTCAAATTATTATTAATATGTAATATTGTAATAGCATAACATATTCTCAGAAAAAGAGGGCAATCTTTAACAATATCTGTAGATCTGAGTCGTTCCGATTGCGACTAATTTATAAACGATGATATTTAAATGTTGCGAGTACACTTTTATTTGCTGTGATAAATATATATATAATATATAATAATATATATTTAAAACAAATTTTTTAAGGAGAAAAATGCGAACTAGTTATTATTCAAAAAGTCACGTCAAGTTTGTTAGAAGACAGTTGCAAATAATCAATCATATTAATTATAAGAAGATACCTTATTTTAGACCTACATTGTACATCAAAATGTATTTTCATACGCAATATTTATAAAGATCAAAATATTTGAACGATTGGCGTTTTTTTTTTAATTCTCTCTGCTTATAATTGATAAGAGAATTTGTATTGCACAATGGATTATGCGATACTAATGCAAATGGGCATACGTTTGTAAAACAATATTATTTGATATCGAATATATATATATATATATATATATTCATATTCAATTTGAATGAATATGTCAAATATATATATATATATATATGATATATGATATGATATGATATATATATATATCACAATCACTTATAAAAGGAATTATAAAAGCTTTAATAGATGGAAAGGATATATCCCTTTGACAGACGATATCTTAAATTGTGAGATGATTAACCTCCTCGAGTTAACCCAGGTCAATCTGGCAAGCGTAAACCAATCACGAAATAAACGTGTAAATAATTTCTTTAAAGTATATACGTACGTATATGTACACTTCAAAGTTACAATATTAATAATTAATATCTGTATATTACACAGTTATATTACTTTAAAATGCTATTTCTTCAGCATTTGCCATAATGTATAAAATTATTTAAAATACGTCACTTAGCAAAATTACAAAGAGACAGGTTCGTTAATAATATCTCAATTTTAAATTGATAGGTAACAGTTTTTTTTGGCTCTTCAAAAATATTCAATATTCAGAAATATATAAATATATATGTATATTTTTTTAATTATTTTTATCACACATCAACTTTCTGTCATTTGACGGAAAACTGATAACAATGATAAGAGAATCCTGCCATGTCTAACTCTTTCTATCTCTACTGTAAGTCGATATCAACGTTATAAAACAATTTAATCTCTGAGATCCTATTTGTAACTTTTGTGGTAAAATACGTGATATGCATACATTTTCACAGCTGTAGGTAGATATATATGTATGTGCATACATACATATATTGACAGGTATTTATAATATATAAACATAAAAACAAATATGTAAATATTTACATTTAAGTGTAAATAAATACCAATATGACCCATGATTAATAATTTTTAGAAAAAATTTAATTGTGAGTGCAATGTAATTTTGGATATTTTTTAACAGCATTTGAAGCCATTAGGACATTAGGAATCCTATACATAATTTTTAACTTAATTCATAATTTCTGATAAAGCGAATTAAAGGATTAGTAACAAAACGATTTTTACTCTATATTAAATAAATCATTATTAAATTTAAATTTATTAAATCATTCTATATTATAAATCATCTGTATATTTGATATTAATAAAATGAAAGGAAACAATTAAAGCACTTAAAAGTGATAAATGGAGCGATGTCATATATTTCGTATATCGAGCAACCCACGTGCTTTCAAAGCGTGTTTTTACTTTTTTTTTTTAACTATATGAACACTGATAAGTTGAGTGCTCGAGCACGCATGCGCAGACAGCCCATTTGTCTCATTAGCTCTCACATGGAGGAAATTATTTAATCCTGGTTATTATGATCAGGATAATGAGATAAACTTATCATATTATTGTATTGTCACCGGTTCTTAATAGGTGTACAAACTTTAAATTAAATCTGTCCGTTTAAAGTAGTTCGAAATTGAGTATAATGGAGTCGGTTACAAACATACATAAATACGAGCGACGGGCGAAGCTAATAAAAGCGTCATAAGAACACCACTAATTGCACCGGAATAGTATTGAAAGATGTCGTTTAACATATTGGCGGTTCTTGATAATTATTAGAGTTGGCTCTCTAAGTTTATCTGTGCTAATGAAAAATAAGCATTCAGTATCACTGAAAATTTAATACCATAAGTACTAAATAGTAAAACTTATTGACATAAAAAAAATATTTGAAATTATAATATTAATAAAATGTCCCCCTATATCTGCCTAGCATACCTACCATTCGAGCCAATATATATATATACTTATGAATGTATGTATGTGCATTCCACTGCCCGTAAATACACATATGTATATATGTATATGTTTTGGAGAGGAATTAGGTTATGTTTGTAAATACTTATGATAATGATTGGGTTACTACAAGTTAGTTTGCTTAGATAGACGGAATAGCTGTCACCTTTTTGTCTGGTGTATGGTCCGACGGCATATAAGAACTTGTAGACACATGAACAATAATATTTAATGAATTAAGTAATCGTACGTGCATGGCCTGATTTTTATGGCTTTCTGAAATTGAAAAGATAAAGTTATTTACATATTTATATATATATACCCTCACTACCCTAACCAGGTATGGATACAAGATATTATTTATTATATATTCTTTATGTACATATATGAAAATGTAAACGTATTCAATAACTTATCTCTCTCTTTTGTAGCATCAAAAATGTCTAAATATACAGGGAAAAAATGCCGTTTACTTTCGATGATGTGGCTGACTGCGTTTTTCTTTTTCGTGGAAATTGTAGTGGGCTATGTGACAAATTCAATGGCTTTGGTAGCAGACAGTTTTCATATGTTAGGTGACATAGCTGCCCTTGTCATATCATTTCTATCGGTAAAAGTACGTAATACATAATATTTAAATATCCATATATGTATATTAAAACTTAAAATTCTTGATTTATCCTTACAATTTATTTGTTCAGATGTCCCCAAAAAAGTGGTCGAAAAATACATTTGGTTGGGCGCGAGCAGAAGTATTGGGTGCCCTGGTTAATGCAGTGTTTTTAGTTGCTTTGTGCTTTAGCATTACCATAGAAGCTTGTAAAAGGTGAAATACGAATGTTAAATACATGTGCAGTTAAATAAATGTATGTTAATATATTTCTGATTTCTCATAGGTTTATAGAAGAAGAGGAAATTCATGAACCGAAACTCTTAGTTATAGTAGGCTGTCTAGGTTTGTTGGTAAATGTGATAGGATTGTGTTTGCTTTACGGTGAGTATAAGTTATGTAAAAATTCACAACTACACTCAATCTCCTTTTTCTAACGTCATCTGGGAGAAGTTATGCAAATTTACATAACTAAAAGACTAAAGGTGTTTATGCTTAAATATGGGGATTTAATTTATACTTACTACCATTAATTTTCTTCACATTGCTGTTAAAAATAAAATATATTAATAATGCAATTACACAATTCAAATATTTTTAGAAAGAAGTAGAATAAAAAAAAATAATTGTAAATGTTTGTGGAGAAAGTGCATGTATGTACAGGTTACAGGCGTGTAAAAAGAGGATGGAGTGTTCGATTTTATATAGAAATACATATTTATATCCACACGTTCAATACTAGAACACGGCGGACACCATGGTCATTCGCATGGGGGAGGTCTTACTAGGAATCATAGCAAGCTTACAGAATTGGCTAATATAGATGATGGTGAGGGTGAAGCTGAATTTGCATATGAAAAAGAGGTATTTTGATGAATATACTAAAATATAAGAAAATAAAAAATATTTGTTTTAAGAAAAAAACAGTGAAGAAATTGAACCATGGACATAGTCATGATGCAGGCCATATGAATATGAGAGGTGCATTTTTACATGTATTAAGTGACGCCTTGGGTAGCATTATTGTAGTGATAAGCGCTTTGGTATGTGCATAAATTGCATACAGAAACTTAATATGAGAAAATTTCGTTATGTTCATTTGTACGTTTAGGTGGTATGGTTGACAGACTGGAAATATCGATATTATATGGATCCTGCTCTTTCAATTGTATTGGTTTGCTTAATTTTACATTCTGTTTGGCCCCTTCTACGTGAATCTGCGTTAATATTGTTGCAAACTGTTCCAACTCATATTCAGGTAATCGATTGGTTCCAATATCTGATTAAAACAATTTTTACTATTGGTTAATGTAGGTCGATGCCATTCAAAAGCGTCTCTTAGAAAAGGTTGACGGAGTCTTGGCCGTTCACGAATTTCATGTTTGGCAATTGGCTGGAGATCGCATAATCGCCTCAGCGCACATAAGGTAACAAATGTACATGTGTAAACATATTTTGTTTGTATTTCTGACGTTAGTGTTGCAAATAATTAAAATATTTTTTTAATATTTAATAATAGATGTCGGAACCTTTCGGAATACATGAAAATTGCTGAAAAGGTTAAAGAATTTTTTCATAATGAAGGCATACATTCTACTACAATCCAGCCTGAATTTGTTGAAATAGAAGGTTGTAACATGTCTGACGGTACATCTAGTCTCAATATGAGTGGCTCTGATTGCGCCCTAGATTGTCCGAGTACAGCGGAAGGATGTGTTAAAGCAACTTGTTGTCAAAATAATAGTAAATTAGTAAGTACTTAACATACAAATTAACATATGTGAACATTCAAAGGCCAACTTTATATCGTAATTCTTATTTCTTTGACAGAATCAGGTGCCGTCGCCGACAAATTCACCTTATACTTGTCGCCAAAGAAACTCGTCCAAAAATCCGAATGATGTTGAAGCAGGTACATATTTCATTCATTGGTTGTGTTATTATATTTATACATAAATTCTTTCCAATTAACATGTTTTACGGCTTTCTTTTCAATCCACCCTGACCTGATTTGTTATAGGTTCCTCACTTTTGGAATGTTTAGCAGGTGCATCGCATTCCGTTAATAATGGCAATTCAGAATCTGGGCGTACGATGAATGGAGACGTAGTGTGACACCTTTACCTTTCATATATGTGACAAAAGTAACGAAATGTAAACAATTTCAGAAACGCACAGGAAAAAATTTGTATTATCCATTTTTATTACAATTTCGCTACAGGTATAATTAATGGTTGAAAATCTGAATATATAAATATCCAACCAAAGATAGATAACAAATTCAGAATCGCATTGATTCAAGAAATATAATGTTATAAAATATTAATAATATATAAATCACCAAAAGCGTCAAGTTAGTATGATACTTGTTCGATAGATAAAAATATGATAGTAAAAGTTAGTGAATGTTAGTAGGATATTCATCTAAATTTAGTAGTGAAATTATAAATTGTTTTTTCAGTACTTTAATAACTAAGTATTCGTTATATTAGATTTAAAAAAATAAAATTAATAAAATATTGAAGCATTTCTTCTTTTGACAATTATTTGTCTAAATTGAAGTGGTGCAGATCTTTTTTATTTTCATAATTTTACATGCATACATAAGTAATATATACATTTTAGATTTAAGAAATAAAATATCTTTCACATTTTGTGACATTTTTACTTAAAACATGAATATACGAAAATGCATATTTGCAATAAAAATTCACAAATTGATAATATTTCTGAGCTTTGCATAAATGGTAAACGTATTATGATGCGTGATTATCATTAGTTTTATAACATTTAAGTTGTGAACAATTATTGCATTTGTGAAATTTATGTATGTCTTTTGAAATTTTTGAAACCAACCAGCACGGTGTGGTTAAATGTGTGCGATACGACTCCATTGGACATGGACACTTGATCCCAGTATCCAAATTTGTAGTCTGTGCTACCTGCGTACTATCACACCAATGCCCAAATTGAATGATGATAATAAGCAAAAAAGGCGTAAAAGCAAAAATAACCAAAACTACCTACTAAAATAACCAAACTCCATCTTCTGCACCTAAATAAGAACCCAGATTGACTGCCGGCAACCCGTCATAAGCATTGGAAGCGTGAATCTAATAAATTACATAACCCAGCATTCTTCCTGTCTACTAAACTACTCTTCTTACTATCTATACGTAATCTGCAACTATAGTTCGTTCGATTCTTTCATTTCTGTATATTCTTCTTCACTTTCACCTCGTGACAATATTCCTCAAAACTATTTGAAATATTCTTTACCTCTACAACAACCACAAGCTGCCTTACCCAAAAAACTGTTTGTTAATAAAAACTGCGTTATTTTCAGTTTAAAATCAATCATTTTTTTATTGAATCCTGTGATATGCGCATATGTGCGTATTAAAGTATGCGCCTAGTTATTTATCATTAATGACACTCAGAGTTTTCCTCTACTATTGCTTCATCCCATGGTCCATGAATGTTTTGTTTATATTGCTGCTGTGTCACAAATATGTATGGACATATAATATTAATGAATCCCGTAAAAGCGGCGTAAACAATAAGAATATTAACGGAAATGTTGTACAACAAAAAACAACAAGCCATATATGTAGGTAACAAAAGGTACCATCGCCAGTATAAAGATGTGAAAATGGGATAAAGTACAAAAAATACAGACGCTTCTACAAGCAAAACAAACGCATGGAACGCTGTAGAAAGACGTGACGCTAAACAAATAGATGCAAATATCGCAGCATTCAATGATAACGCTTTTGAAACCATTGCAGCTGATAATCCATAATCAAAGAAAATCAGATTGAGAAGCAGAACAAAGAATGTCATTGAAAATATTGTATCAGTACTTATAGCATTCGTTAGGCGGTGGAGCAAAGGCGCAAATAGATATCCAAAGACCAATACCGTCAATAAAGTTTTTGAGTCCTCCAGAAGATAGTGAAGTCCAAAAAGCTTCCGCCTTCGGTAAAAGACGTATCCAACTAAAGTTGTTAATCCAGTGACTAATAAAACGTTGAGTGGGGTAACACTCTCGCTGTAAAGCAAATAAAAAATAACCAAGAAAGCGGTTATACAGGAAATTTGATTATTTAGCCTAGTGATGCCTTTAAGAGCTTCCTCGAAAGTGAAAAAGCGAACATTTAAATTTGTTTCCAGATCTTTTAGGAAACTCGGATCTGTGTAGTTATCTTCGTATTCAGCATTTTCATACAAACATTTCTTCCATTGTTTATGTGATTGCAGCACCATTGTTTCATCTATCTGTAATTACCATTGTTTATTATTTTACAATAACTCGCTAAACAATTATAACTACATATATTTAACAAGTACCTACTCTGATTTGTATTTATTTTGCACGTATATAAAATATATGAAAATATTCGATTTAATATCTATCATAAAAATTTCATTCTTTAAAGATTAATTAGAAATGCAAACAGATTTCTGTTTAATTCTTTTGTACCGATTCCACATAGAATCATTAAATGTCTTAAGTTTTTGTCATTGTTATTACTTTTAGTATACTCTAGGCAAGTATGTTCACGTAATTGATAATTATAACCAATTAATATTTATATCCACAATTATTGAGGTGTTGTCTTTAAATATTTACTACCGTAGAAACGAACAATTGTACATTATAAATAATGTTAAACTTTTTAATATGCAATTTTTTTGTAATGCAAAAATCGAATATCCAAAAATTATCAGCTGATTGTTGAAATTTGTCCACAGCTCACCCCAAATAGCATTCAAAGCTGTTTTATTGTATACCCTTCATAACATGAAATGGTATTTTAACTTTTGTTCGATTTTGGTTCGTATGGAATTCTATGTTCTTTCTTAATAAATATTCTTATGGTTCTAGGTCCGTTCTTAGTACCTCGGGAGGCAACGGGAAATTTCTAAGTGGACTGGATTAATCCTATGAAAATTTTCTCAAAAAGTACATGACTGCTCGTACCATCGTAGCTAGGAGCCCCTAGCGACCTTCATGTTTTGTGTAATTCATGATAAGGAGTAGATACTATAGTACAGATATAGTATTACTATCTAAGGTTGAATTTAAAGCCACCGTGAATCACGATAATATGGAATAGCACTACTGTTATGTGATAATTACTTACTCTAACATTACTTACTGTTAGAAGCAGGATTAAATCGACGAAATAACAACCGTAATTTGAATAAAATCGTGGACATCTCCACTATTTTTGTTGTCGTGAAAAGTATATTAGCTACATACATACATATGTATACTGCTTAGACAAATATTTGAGAAAAAGACTCATATACCTTTCATCATTCACATGTAAATCATAGCCTGCTTTCGTTTTCGTGATGAATGTAGAACTCATAAATGAATAACGACATCGGTTTCAACGGTATTCGGACAAAGAGTTGTTCTCAAATAACTGTAGTTATTTCTTATCGAAACTGTCTTTCCTGCCTATTTTTATCTGTGTTCTAAGGCTCCTGTCATTTGTCAAATTATGTATATACAATATTTGTCAAAAAAAAAAAAATACGTTTTTTATAGACTGAATTATTAGTACATATTTGTAAATTACTTGTCCAATGTGAACGCAATCTTATTATTTATTTATTTATGTTTCTGTTGTTTACAAGCACGAAATGGCTTAGGTGACAGCTCTTCACCGATTAGTCCTAATCGATCTGACATCTTCGGGACACCCATTTGTTCCCATGTTATACAATTTTGAAAATGGTCAGGAATCCTTTAGCATTTAATAGGTATCATATTACTTCAACATGTTAGCATTTTATTTGTATTTCCATATTAATCTAACACCCCCATTACGTATGACTACTACCGCGAGTATATTAGGCGTAGGCAAATGTATACCAAAATTTACATTATGCATGGCTGTCGGCTATCAATCACAGGCAACTGAGTAGCCAGCAGCCATTTTTGGATTATTATTATTATCTATTACTACCATCTTTAAAGGAAATATACATAAATTTTATTTCATTTTTAACGTACGCTTCCAGTTGAATAAATTACCAAAATTAAAAAAAATCGTGTAATAATACCCAGGGCAAATTGAACTGAACTATAAACCAGTAGGCAATAAACACGAATTAATTTCTGCTAATTTCTAATCAATCTTCTAGAGCAAAATGTGTCAAAATTTTAATTTCGCAAAGATTAATTTTAGTTAAAAAAAATATATATGTTAGCAAACCATAATGTAAAGCCGGTATATACGGATCGAGTACTATTATTTTTAGTTTTTCGCCTAATGTCTGCTTGCTTTCTCCGATACATTAACAGAATTTAGAATTTTAAAATTATTTATTTGTTAATGCACAAATTGATGTTAAATAAACATATATAGTACATAATTTATTTTTTCTTGGTATTTGTTTGTAATATTGAATAGTTATTCAGATTCGAACATTTTTTACTAAAAAGTCATCAGTAAAAAATTTAAAAACATTCTTATTGTCGACATTTATGAGATAAAGGCCAAAAGTGTATTATATTTAAAAGTTAGCCATCGTTTTGTATTTCAACTACATACTTCGCAATATTATTTTGTTTTTAAATTCATATCTGCATAAATGCATTAGTTAAATTTATGAACTGAATTCCTATAAGCCTATGACCTAGAATCAATTGTTTAGTTGATATTCTTTTACACTTTTTTTATATCAGCACAGCTAAATTGCGTAGCCACCCACTAACCATACATTTTTCCTATTTTTGTCTGAATTTGGAATTAATATATGTAAATTTGAGTCGCGCGGTCATGTTTATGTTCAATGAGTTACATTTACTATTTTCTTAATAATCATAGCTAAATATTTCAAAACGACTACATAGTCCGACATAGTAATATTTCGCTTCCAGTGTTCGGACATAACATAATTGCATATATAAATTATACTGTTATATAAAATTTAATTTTTCTTCATGTTATGGGGTGGGAGATTATTTAACAGTAGCCTTCCATTAACAAATAAGCTGTAATATCTGAATTTAGGCTACTTGTGAATAAGGCACCGTAGTGTTAACAATACACAACAAATGTTAATTAGAATTAAACTTAAAGACATTTAGTATATTTAACATTTTATATACTTTGTTTAGATAATTAGAATATACAAATAGATACGTTTGTTTGTTTACACATTTTGCAGAATGGTATAATTTGTTAGAACTGGTAAAATGTTATTAGTAAAGTATAAAAATGGATAATACCTTTATATAAAAAATAATTTTAAGGTACATCATAAAGAACATTTCGAATATCAAGTTAAATTAGTTTGGCTTAATATCTTATTTTCTAATAATTTTGAACATTTCAGACCGGCTTTTCTTGATTAAATTCAGTGCAATCCAGTATAGCGAATGATATGATATCATGGTTATGCATGTGTACATACGTATGTATGTATATTTTAATTTTTTTAAATTGTTTTTAAAAAATTGTAAATGTGTTGGCCACTTTTACATTTAATAAATTATTTCATTAGAAAAGGATTCGCATTACATCAACAAAAAAAAAAAAAATATTATTATGATAAGGTATTTAGAGTCCCTCTTAATGGACTATTAAATTTTTGTTATGTATGAGTATCAAGCATACGAAATACTGGACGAAGCCTGCATCTTTATTTTATGCCCATCCCCCGGTTAGTTTATGAAAAAGTTCTTCATTTAAAGTTTGGTTATTTTCTTTTGACCGCATCGACATAAATATATATCCACCAATAAATTCGTGGACAACTTTGCAATCTGCTGATAAACATGAGAACACTACGGTTTCATCATGAAATTGGATCATCATACATTTAATACCCCAGTTAACATTCCAGGCTTTCATCGTGTTGTAGCGCCATGTTTTAATATGATCACCAGTGTTGAGGTCCATCCGCATGATTCTATTTTGAGCTACCCCAAGAAGTTCTTCCTTTTTATGGCCATCAAATTTAATAACAAACAACGTTACTCCAAAATCAGGCAAGGATTGCCAGGCCTCTATGTATTTGAGCTTTGCTTCTATCAACGAAAGCTTTCGTACATTTGCATGAGCTTCTAAAATCCGCTGAGCTGCTTTTCCAGATGTTTTGCGTAACATCCTCGGAGATAAGTAGTCATTTGCATCAATGCTTCGTGGGTCTACATTAACAGCAATTCCTTGTACTGGTTTCTGCATGCTTAGAAATGATCGAATGCTTGCCACTTCACTTTCATATGAGCTATCAGCGAGAGAACGCCCTTTTGATGCTAATCGACAAGCGGCCATCCATCTTGCATACTGTTCTTCGGTGTCACAGCGGATCCACACTTCGCTATTTGGGCCGGTATGACCTTCTGGAGACACTTCTAATTTAATGGAAAATTTTCCTTGAGCTAAATTAACATCGGGAGTTACTTCGCATCCACGCAAATTGATAGTCAATTCCGGAGCTCCGCGACGAGAGTCATCAGCGGTTTTGTACAGATGAAGATGAAGATCTCGATATGCAAAAAAATATCTTTTATAACCTCTTAATGTAAATTTACGAGGTTTCAGGAATTTCAAGTAGTCGGAAAGTTCTGGAATTCTTGTAATATTGTTAACTTCTGTAGTAGCATTTGGCCCTTCCAATGTAATTTGCAGTTCATTAAGTGCGGAATCTATGTCATCGTATGTTCCATTCTCTCCATTGCCAGAATCAACGACATCTAGTTTGGACGAATGTGAATCCGCCTGGTAATTTATTTGAAACTGTAGAGCTGCAAACATCAGTGATTCCTCTTCAGTACACTCAATTTCTTCATTTAAAATCGACCATCTGGCTTGTTCATACAATTGATTTATTCGCACTTGATCGTATTTTGGGTTGATGTCGAAAAAAGTATAATACTTAAAACGTAAACACAAGGAATCATATTCCCGAATACCCTGTTCCATTATTGAAAGAGAAGAATCTAACCATCCGACATTCATTCGTGCTTTTTCTATTAAGGTCTTTGGACGTAAAAGTCTTGCACGTACATCCGGACTCGGAGACCTGGGTGAGCATGCCAAATTCTCTTGAATGTCACCGAGACTAGAAGACGAATCAATAGTTGTGTAGCCGTTGTTACTTTGCTTCCACGTTCCTGTTGGAGAGCTGATTGGCGTACTTGGAGCAGTTCCCCTTTGACCTGGTCGAGGTGTTGAAGCATAAGGGGATACCGGAGCACACAATAAATTTTCATTTTGTTGTTTATTAAGACTATCGTTGCTTCCATTGAATGAAGAATTGATGGGAATAAAAGAATTAGTATCTGGAGCTGGTTGAAGATACGTTGTTCCATCAGAGTCTGCTACTGGCAAAGACTTTTGAGGCAATTTCGAAAAATTTTTTTTAAGGTGATCTGGTTCAATAGGCTTGCAGAAGGATAATTCTTCAGGATATCGAATATCAAGTCCTTTACACAAATTTACTATTGATGCAAATGTCTTAATAGAAAAATCTACCCTGCAATCTAAATATCGTAAATCCGGCAATTGAACTCGCAGAGTTTTGTGCATTGGAGTAAAGTGGAGTACACAGTCCGCTTGTACACCGCACTGATCTAATGTTGATCGGGTTCTCGTCAACCATGCATTTTTTGCAGGCCACCAAAGAGCATGGTCTGACCAATCTTTTGGGTTTTCGGGCTCAACCAGTTGCAGCATAATACCACCAATATGTTGATCGCCCCGTACTCGTAAAGTTTTTTCAATTCGCAAATCTGTGATAAAAATCCGTAGATTCCAAGAATTCTCACCAACGTGAATCATTCTGCTTGTAACTTCTGCAACGTTGTTTTTAAATGAGTATGAACCGATTCAGCAAATTGTGCTCGCTCTTTTGCAGCAGAATCTAAAATAAATAATATATATAACAAATATTTTCAAGAACGCTTAAAACGAAAACGAACAGCGATGACGTAAGTTGCTTACTAAAAATCTGTGCTAATACATGCGCATATTTCGCCTCCGTGTTTAAATATTTGCGATTCAAACGAACTGCTTATCTTTTCGTGCAGCAGATGTTTAGTAGTCAATAACTCTTATTAAAATTGTACAAAGTATATAGTTTTGACACAAGTAAAATACCAAGAGTATATTCACATTTAACATTTAACATTTATATTAAGTATTAAATATTAAATATTTCTAAATGCAAGAACATCTTTCAAACAGTGTTTTCTGAATACCTTTTAGGGTTTCAAATAAATAAGAGCTATTTGTTCACATATGGATGTATGTATGTGCAGAATTTCTTTACTTCTTTTCGTTAATTAAAAAACCATCTCAATTATTCGTATCCAACAAAACGAATGAATAATGTAATTGTGTTAGAAACAAGCAAGGTGGAGCTCACTGCATAACATAAATTAAACAAATTCAGTGTAAGAAAAACACTATAATAATCGCAACACGATCGCAATAAGAAAAAAACAGAGCTATTTCCATTTCACACTGAATGAAGTACTATAATTTTTAAAAATTTATTAAAATTTCTCTCGGAGATTTCACTTCTCTCATGATATTTGGCTTCTATTTTTAGAAGAACATCGTATTAGACAAACATAAGCTAAAGATGATCACAAAGAACGAAAAACAGCGTTGCCATTACATTGCTTTTAACCCAAAATCATACTTCTGTATAAAACATTACAAAAATTTAATTGTATGCCAATTATAGTTTGAATCCAATGAATGTAATGAATGAATGAATGTTCTCAACACTATATAGCGATACAGCTTTCATATCAAAAAAGCAGTGCTAGGGACATAAGATGTTCATAATACTGTTAATGTTTTTTACAGATTGTGAATATACTGAAAAATAATAAGTTGTTGTGGTGTTTGTCTTCTTCTACTATTTAGGCATCTGCGTAATTTAACAAAACTTTATTCGAGAGAGAACATATTTATTAGTAATTTGAAAATATACCAATTTTTGCTCTTAGAATTCATGAAACACTATTTTCTTACTTGAGGCACTCTTACACGCAAAGTATTTACTGGGTCATTAGCTACATACACTAATGGGTTAATGCCATATTTTTCAAGACGAAAATAATAAAATATAAATACCTGAGATCCACATTTGTGGATTCAACTTTCATATTCAGTTGTCTTTCGTAAAACTTTCGTATCTATCGTAATTTTCGGTTGCTAAAAAATATTACATTTTGCGGTGAGACTTGTTAGTCTTATTTTATTATACATTTATTTAAATAATATTTTAATTGAGGTCAGTAAAAGGAATTAAGCAATGAAAACTAAAATATACAAAAACATTCGTATATGTATCTATGCTAATAGTAATATAGAAATGGGCAGACTGTGTGACGAAATGTGTGTTTAACAATGACGTCACTAATAAAAGGCGTTTTTGTTAGAACGCCATCATATTTCATTAAATATGTTTCTTTATATACACTATGCTTTAGAAGCGAAACATCTCACAAAAACCGTCAAACGTTTGCACGTGTACATAAACTTCATACATCCTTTTTTTGCATGTGTTTATGCTAATATATATAGCTCACCAATCATACATATGTATACATATGCTGTACACATAAAATATATGTTGCGCATTAAACAAAATAATCACTTAATTTTGCATAACTGATATTAGTATAAATGTCACTAAGGGTAAACTTTAGAATAACATTCCCCGAATCCGGGGTTAAAATGGGTATCTACGTATAGATGTTCTCTATATCAAGAATATATATAAATATAGTCGCCGCAAACTTAGTTTTTAAGATATTTGCATTTTAACTCAAAATTTAACGATTTTAAATGTGTAATTTTTCGAATTATAATAAATTTTACACTTATACCGTACACTATATACTATACATATACACTACATTTCATACACTAACACTTCGCTAAATTGTTTCTACGTATTTTTGTTTTTAATTATTGTAACTTGTAACAGATTTAATTCGAGATTTTAATTTTTAATAGTTGGATTTATTCACACATTAACAAAACGGGTGCATTCTGACAAATAATAAGTGTTACCATATCTAAATATTTTGCAAACGAACCCATATAACTAAAAATATGAATATTACAATTTTTCATATGTTATATTTTTGAATAATATATGTACATATAATATATACATAATAATGTATATAAATAAAACATAAACATAAATATACATGTATATATATATATTTGTAAAATAATATACATAAAAAATGTACATATGAAATATAGTAATTTTCATATTTTTATTTTCTGGTTTGAATCTCACTGTGCTGAATTGCAATTTATGTAGGGAAACATAAAAACCTCATGCGACGGAGACTTTGTACATGTTGCCGCTCCAATTTTTTTTTTTTTTTTTTTTTTGTGTAATTTTTCAAAATGAAAAGGAAAGCCGAACTACGTATCAGGGAACTGTTGCGAAGAAGAACAAAGGGCGTATTGTCTGAGCACGAGCAACTCGGTGCTCCCTCGTAGCCGTCTCGCCAACAAACTACTAGTTGTCGCAAAAAAAGTTTCCTTGTCTGAATGGGCGTAAGCTGCAATTTAGCAATTTGAAAAATAAATTGCCAACCACAATAAATCTGATATCAATCAAGTTAAACAGCAAATTCCTATCTTGGAAAATTCCTCGCCTCTATACCTCTGTGTCCAGGAATAAATTATAGATAGACGCAATATTTTGCTGATATGTTCTCTTATGATAATATTTTCTTTGTGATAGTTGCCCCATAACATAATTTCTGTTCTGATGCTCAATTAAAGTGGAGTGGTCCAAGAGCCGTTTGCAATCCAGAGTTGTTACGAACTTTCTTGTGAAGTTCGTCCTTTTGGTAATGTCGTCGCTAATGACCCTCAATATTTCTTTTGCCATACCTTTCTTTAGGTTTGTAGGAAAGTCTCAAAATTTGGTTTGTTGCGTTAGTTACTGGATTATGTCCTTTTATGTCCTTTTATGTCCTTTTATGTCCTTTACATTATGTCCTTTCGAATAATACAGTTTTGTTAGCGTGGAAATAGGAGTAATTAAGTTTTTAACAGAAGCACTGCATGAGAATCGATGAAAAAATTGGACAATTGGTATGACACCGTCTACTTTTAGAATAAATCCCATATCTTAGGAATTGCTATACCAATTTCAACTAAATTTAGTGCATAACATTATCCTCAGATATATAAGTTGCAGTCTGAAAATGGGCGAAACCGGCCCACAACCACGCCAACTGCCCACATAAAAATTTTAAGTTCCATTTGATTCTTTCACTTTACAGTACATAAATCAAGCACCAGTAAAGGTATCAGAATAAAACTTTGCACAAATAGTGCCTTTAAAGGTCGATCAGACAAACATCGCGGTCTGGTGGGTTATAGGGGGGAACTAAACGGTCCGCTGCGCAAGCGTTCTGTAGCGTGGTAAGGCCACAGTTACTTACTTAATTTTAAGAATATAGTATTGTTCTTACTGAAGTTTTATAAAGTAATTTAAATTTCGTGAAGCTTACAAAAACATGAGTGATATAGATACTATATATATGATATAGATACTATATATATGATTTAGATACTAAGGATGACGAACGATCACACGAACACAGGAGTTTCGGTTAGAATTGTCAATTAGGCCTTAAAACACTCATAGAAATTTTAGCAGAAATCTTTGGTAGCGCTCTCGGTTAAATAACATGTGATTCGATAGTTGTCTTGCAGGGCAATATATTATTTTTAATACTTTAATTTAAAAATTTAAGCACAGTCAGAGATAAGTTATTTTAAATTCCCAACAAAAACAAAAAATATTCGAAATTTTTTCTTATCTACAATATTTACACAACCAAATGACAAATCGACACGAAGATTATCGACATCACATCTTATTTCGTGTATAAAAAAGGTACTAATATACTAAGGAAAATTAAATAACACAAAACAATAAGTGTACCGGCTTTAACAGCAGAGGTTTATATAGCCCTGTTTAAGTGATGCAATCCTGAGGCAGTAAGGGAAATTCCAAGAAGAGCTGATTGGAGATGGTGGAACTGCTTGAAATAAACAGTGGGTAATAAAAGATTTCGAGTGAAATTTGCAGAAAGCCATTTTAAAAAGATGAAAATTTTTAGAAATGTAATTCTTTGAATAAAATTATGTGAAAGTAGTATGCAGGGCATTTTTATTTTAAGTTAAGCATACGATATAGGCTGTGGTGTCGATTTACTAAATATTCGGATTTTCTTAGAAACATATTTTGTAAAATATATTTTGCATTCATGTTTGGGGGTGTATTCGAGCTATGCTTTTAAATTATGAATTGAAAACAACCACATTCCCTATTTGTTTTTTTTACTAGAATCTAACAACTAAATCTCATTAAAATGAGCAAATCAAATGGAGCAACGCCCCCGCAATACACATACGTTCCTCCGCCATCGGCGCCACCATCTTATCAAGAAGCTGTTGGTGGGGTTAAACCGGTGGGACCATTTACACCAATTGAAGCACCTACTGTTCCATCATCCAACAATGCAATTGTAACCACAGTTGTGCCTATCGGTCGAACTGCTACACATATGATATGTCCTTCTTGTCATGTCGAAATCGAAACTACTACACGTACGGAACCAGGCATGATCGCCTACTTATCAGGATTTATAATAGCTCTTTTAGGGTATGTAAAAAAGTTTTTCATTTCTCAGAATTAACTAAGCGTTTTGTTTGTATTCAGTTGCTGGCTTGGTTGTTGCCTTATACCATGTTGCATAGATGATTGCATGGATGTACATCACACCTGTCCAAATTGCAAAGCATATCTTGGACGTTATCGACGGTAAAAATATAATTCAACTTTGTTCTAAAGTTTGAAATATCCCACGTGGTATTTATAAGACTTTATAGGATGAAAACCTCTTTATTAATAACGAGAGTTGAGAGTTGAGAGTTGAGTTAATACTATAACACATTAGGAAAAATGTCGTAAAAAATTTGCATATTCATAAAAAATTCTTAAACTAGTTCTGGATTTATATATAAGAAAGAGTTGTATAATTGGAACTTATTTAAAATTATTTGAAGTAATTCATGCTACAATATTTTTTCAAACTCAAGGTTGTTGTTGTAAAGATTATTTAAACTTAAATCGAATATATGCAAAATGCTCAAGATACGTTTTTTCGAATTATTATTGAAGAAATTATACATCGGATTTTTAAAGAAACTAAGTGTATAACTATTTGACTTTCTACGTTTGCTTTTAAAGCTTTAATTTGTAAAGCTTATGTGTCTTAAATAAGTTATTGTAACAAATTTCAACAAAGCTCATTTATTAAAAATATACCAATTACTTACAATTACAAAATTTCAAATACGTGTGTTTGTACACATATTCTTACCAATTGAGAACATTTTTATTATTTACTATAACTCAAAAAGGAAGTAAAATATACTTATTTGATGCAAAGGTAGATAAATATGATTGGCCTATAGTAATTTTTAAGTTCAAAAACAATAGTGTACTAGGAGCTGCGTCTCAAGACGTTCGGAAGCATTTCTGATTACATTACATCTTATCCTGTTATTTTACTAGTCCCTCATAGAGTGGTGAGATTTCCATTCGATGTTTCATGTATAAAAGGCAGAGTAAAGAAAAGAAAGATTTTATAAAGTTAAATTTCCGTAAATTATCTAAATGTGTTATATCAAATGCAAATCCACTGTTTAATTTTATTTATAATTGTAATTAGCAGAGAAGTGTCCTATCCAAGCGACATAAAGTTAGGATCCAGAATTTTGCCGTTTTTGTATTAAATTTTTCATCAATATTTAAATCTTTACAACTACGTCTTCACTTACGCCAAATTGCAATCAATTAAAAACTTTAAACTTCATGAATTATGTGACTGCTGTGCTTGAATATGGGAGCCGTGGACGAAAGAAAAAGTACTAAAAGGCGTTTCCTATTCAAGTGGCGAATACTGTATGTACATAAAAGAATTTTACGCGGTTACTGTATTTCGATGTGAATGAAATATATGAACACACATGAATGTGTATAGTTAATTTCTTACTAAAAGGCATTAGTGTATATCCGCACATATATTAAATTATATATTTTACACTGAAATAATATTTTCAAACTGTT